>CM065807.1:124943023-125585940 GCA_033398695.1 Orobanche coerulescens
GTAGGTCTGGAGAGGGCTCCGAGAATCGTCACTTGCGAGTGCGATGTCACGATAACTTGTGGGTATATTCGATTGATGTTTACCGGGTAGGGACCCGTGAGGCCTCCGGCGGCGCGTTACTTGCGAGTACGGCCATTTGATATGATTTGCCCATAAGGTTATCTAATCGGGTAGGTCTGGAGAGGGCTCCGAGAATCGGTACTTGCGAGTACGATGTCAAGATAACTTATGGTTGTGATATGTTGTGAATTGTTTCGCTAGCCAGCTCGGGAGGGTCCTTCGAGGCCTCGGGTGGGATGTCTGTGGTAGCATCCCGGTCCTAGGCGATGCGCGTGCGTGATTACATTTCATTGATTTTATGTCCGTTGAGGACACGTGATGTTGGGCTCTGGCCCTGTGAATTGTTGTCGGTTTTCTATTTGCGAAAATAAAACCTTTGGGCTGTGACCCTGTTGATTTTGGAAAGAGAAAGATTTGATAATCCTAATTTGTTTTCTATTAAAACTCCCGAGGGTATTTTAAACCATTTTGCAAACCATTCTCGTTATTTGTGATCTTTCGGATTTGGAAAGTTTTACTCAAATTCTTGCCTCGGGAAGTATTCGTTTCGTGGTATTTTAATCTTTAAGGATTCCTGGTTATTGTGATTCGTGGAACTTGAATTATATGGCTCGTATTTGCACTTTGTATTTGCACTCGCAAAACAGTGGAGTTTTGCTAACCCCCGAGTATTCGGGGGGTGGATGTCTATTTTTGCATTCAGGTTTTGGAGCATAGCACAGGGTCGGCATGAAGGATGATGAAAGATGAACGATACTAATCACTCATTTCCGAGTCATGTTTGAGTAGACTACGTCTGGGTAGTGCTACTATTTATGAGCCTTATGTCATTGGTCTACCAGATGGTAGTAGAATTATTGGGAATTATGAGATTAAGGATTGTCCGATTCAGCTTCATGGCCGTGATTGTTTAGCAGACCTAATCATGGTAGATTTACCGAGGGACGACATCATTCTGGGTATTGATTGGATGGACCATCATGATGCCGTCATTAGTGTCCGTAAGCGTATGGTCACTATCATTTCAGACGATGGGGTCGAATGTGTATTTCAGGGAAGTAATCCCAACTGTTCTGGGAGAGTTATTAATATGATGAAAGCAGTGAAATTACTCAATCAGGGGTGTGTCGGTTATTGGTGCTATATGACCAAGACCGATAAACCATCAGTAATGTTGGAGGATATTCTGGTAGTGAGAGATTATGCTGATGTCTTTCCAGACGAGTTACTTAGTTTGCCTCCACAGAGAGATGTGGAATTCACGATTGAGTTGGAGCCTGGTACCTATATCGAAGGCACCATACCGGATGGCCCCGACCGAAATGCAGGAGTTGAAGAATCAATTAGAGGATTTGATCGAGAAGGGTTATATTCGACACACGAGGATCCGTTTATGTCGGATTGGTCTAGTTGTATCTTCTTTTCCGCTGCAGTATTTTTCCCCGTTGTACGGGAGTTTATTGTATTTTGACCCCTGCATGGGTATGTGTTTGGAATTGAGTTGTAAGTATTTATTGAAAGACCAAGTCGGTCTACTGAGTCATTTTAGCCTTAAAGACGATGTTTAGATGTTTGATTTAGTTATCAGCCTGGTAGATCCTCGAGGAGAGGGTCTACGGCGTGTAATATCCCTGAGTGGATTGGGGGTGTTACAGAATGGTATCGGAGCTTAGGTTGTGGAAACCTAGGCTGTCGGGTCAGTGGTGTCTATTGAGTTTTTGTCTCGTCGGATTTTGTCTGACTAAGTCGTGTCGCGACGCGTCGTCTGAGTTTGTTGGTCGTGATTAGTATCGTGGGCGATCATCATCTTCGTGCGACCTGTGGATGTAAGTCTCCCTTATTTGTGTTGAGCCTCGTGTGACACGAGCTATTTTTTATGATTATTTGTTAAGTGACGGAATCCTCTTATGGATTTTGATTTCATGATATGTGATTGTTTGACTCCCATTTTTCGTTCATATGAGGAGTAGTGTTCTTTGTCTTGTGCATGTTTGACTTTATTTCTTTTATCATTTGTGTGAGTTCTTTTGTAATGGATTTCGTATTTTACCGATCGAAGTTTTATTTCGAAAACCGATTCCTTAACCGAG
Organism: Orobanche coerulescens; assembly: GCA_033398695.1. Classification (NCBI taxonomy): domain Eukaryota; kingdom Viridiplantae; phylum Streptophyta; class Magnoliopsida; order Lamiales; family Orobanchaceae; genus Orobanche; species Orobanche coerulescens. The sequence continues at coordinate 124,945,174 of CM065807.1, forward strand.
TTTTTGGCATTACGGACTTGATCGTTTTAGCGAAATTCTTATGAGGGTATTTATTATTTTCTAAATGGCTTCTGTGAGTTTTTGAAATATTACCGTCATCAATTTTTTTGACGTTTTTGTAAATGGTTTTTAGCCTGGTGGCTTCTGGCGTGGGGCCCACGGCGTAATAATGTTCCGCGTAATTACCTGAAATTTTTGGGCATTCTAGCCTATTGAATTATCCTTGAAAAACTTGAGTATCTTAGAAAATAAATTTCGAGACGTACTTTTAAAATGAATTATTTTCTCGTGGTACGTCCAAGGTGCCACAATATATTTCAAAATTCTTCTAACTCGAGGACCAAAATGTTTTGAGATATTTTCAATGTTTTATAAACACTTTTACTTAGACCCGAGGGTCGAATATTCTGATAGTCTTTCACTAAGAGAAGGTGTCCTCATTTTTGTTCAAACGCAAGACGATTTTCAAAGTCTCGATAACAATGTTTACACTACTTTTTGTAAAGTGATACTCAAGATCAACTGGTGTTTCCAAACTATTTTCAAAAGGGTGGTTTTCGTTTTTAAAACCCATCATTTCGTGCTTGTGGTCGGAGAAGGTGTGTATGATGTTGGTATTGTTGTTAGGGTGTTAGCCCTCCGAATTGTGATTGAATTGGTGGTGTGAATGTTGAGTCGTTCGCCACGCAAATGCTTTGTTAGCCCATTGTGGGAGGTGTGATGACGATCTTTATTGTTGCCATTTCGTGGTGGCTTGCGTGTTATCGCACCTGTGTGAGCTGTTAAAGCTTGGATTTTTATGCGTTTATGCACATTGGTGATCGTTTCATGATGTTTATGGTTGTGTGCTGGCTATCGTTTGGGCCGTTGTAATCGTCGAATGATGCCGTTGTTGTTGTGATTTTTGTAGAACGGCCAATCAATAACAATGATACAATGAATGATTGAGTACCTCGATTGCCTTAGAACGGCCAATCGATAACAATGATACAATGAATGATTGAGCACCTCGATTGCCTTAGAACGGCCAATCGATAACAATGATATAATGAATGATTGAACTCCTCTATTGCCTTAGAACGGCCAATCGATAACAATGATACAATGAATGATTGAACTCCTCGATTGCCTTAGAACGGCCAATCGATAACAATGATACAATGAATGCCTCGGCACCTTTAATTGGCTACCTACGACGAAGATGAGAACAAATACGACAATGCCTTCAATCGGCTAATACAACATGAATGACAGGTCGCCAACATTAATAACAATGATTACAACAATGTCTTAGATCGACATCAATATTAACAACAACAATCGATACATCGATACCGCGAACCGGCTATCGACAATAACATTAACAACGAGTATCTCAATGCCTTACCGGCCATTAATGAACAATAGCAACATTTGGCATAATTGCCGAAAGGTATCGTATCGAACGATCCCTTAATATCAATGAACTCATGAAGAGACTATGTCTCGGAATGATACAACACATTCATACACATATATGATAACATTAATCTCATTGACTAGTACAAGTATAAAACTTGCCTCAACCGAAGGCGATGAATTCCTTCCATGAACAACGAACGGCGTCCCCCGATAAATACAAGCACTCGAACAACCTTGAATGAAATACAATTCATTCAATAACACTATATCAATCGAAAACAACATAACGATCGAAGGAAACTCTTTGAGACATTTAATCGAACACTACATGTTCAAAGTTCCTCAAGATCCTAAGAATCATCAATCCGGTTGAACGAATCGAAGATATGGATATACAATCCATAGAACACGATTAATAATGTTCACTAGCATCAACTGATTCATCAAATTCGGATGAACAATGAAAATCAAGAAGAAATCTCGAAAATCAAATTCTAGGAGATTTCAAGAAATTACCTCGATCCGACGAAGAACAAGGATTTGATGTTGATATAATCGACAAGAATCCTCAAAAATGCTTAGAAATCGAGTGGAATCGACCAAAAACTTCACTCCCCGATTTTTCCCATCGCTAGCCGCACCCGGGTGAAGAAATGTGACAAAAATGAGGTCTGGCCGGTGACTGCCTATATATGGCCGACAGGGTTACGACCGTAACCGGCAGGGCCTTACGGCCATAACCGGCATTCATCAAAATCTGCCCAGTGCACAGCCGATCGCTTACGTCCGTAATCGGCAGGCCTTACGGCCGTAACTCGGCACTTACGGCCGTGCAGACAGTCCTTACGGCGTGTCGGCATTCGTCCGAACATCGCTCGCACCCAGACGGCCAGAATCGGCCCTTACGGCCAGAATCGAATTCGTCCAGCCATTTCTGCCAAGCACGTATGGCCGAAACCGGCACCTTACGGCCGTTACTCGGCCAGGCCAGGCCCTGCTCCAAGAAGTGCTGTCGTGACTCGGTCGTGGCCACTCCGACTGCCCGGACGACCCTGAAACCCGAACCTGAATATGAATCGAAGATATGGTTATGAAGTACTCGCAAATACGAATCCAAGCGCTAAGAGAACATATGATTCCGACCACCCGAAGGCTCGAAATTCGACAACGGAACGTAATTACCCCAAACTTTGGGAAATTACGAAAACGGCCCAAAACTTCCGAAATACACGATACACGATCGAAACACCAAGCCAAAGCTCGCAACACGAATAATAACATTAAATGAACTTACGGGAAACTCGAAACAACAGTTTCGGACGAGATTCGCAAGAATCGAACTCAAGTGCGGAAAAGCCGCTTAAGAGCACGGAACTCAACAAAACGATACCGAAACGAACTCGGATAACCAAAAGTGCAGAATTAATTATTCTCAGAATGATGATACGGTTATGAGCGAGTCGTCAAAATGGACTTCCATCAAAAAAAAGAAAATTACCAGAATCCGAAATTGCGGATATTACAATACATTGTTTCTTTTGAAGCCATTCAGCTCTTCTTCCATATAAGTGATTTAGTGTGAATTATTCAGAGCTTCATTGGTCGAAATGGGTTTGAAGTGGGCTAACAACACATCTAGACTGCACATAGCTAGTCTCCTAAGTTCAGCTTGACATTTCCATACAGGAAATGGATATTTCTCAGAATCGGTGTCTTCTTACGCACACAGTACAGTTCCTTGTGTACTCTGTATTCTTCTATGGGTAGATATACCAGCATCAATATCACCTATAATTAACCCGTGGGGGTGATATCTCAGCCATCTCCTGTCAAGCTCTAATTTAGCATCCCGTGCTATATCTTGTGGTGATGTAGTCTCGGCTTCAGCTTGTACAGCATAAGCTTCGAGTTCTTCTGTTCTTACAGCTGTGGGATTGATTTCTAAGTCCACGATAGGTTCTACTAGAGTTTTTGGATCACCAATAGAAAGAGTTTGGATGCTCTGGGTTATGCCTTCTACTCCTGTAGGATCATGATGGGGTTCATCGAACACTACATGGATGGATTCGTCTATTTACATCTTCTTTTTGTTAAAGATCCTGAAAGGATTGCTGACAGAGGAATATCCTACGAATATACCTTCATCCGACTTTTCCTCGAAGGTCTTGAGTTGATCCCTTACGTTGTTCAGAACATAACACACCTACATCCAAAAATGTGAAAGTATGCACCCAATGGAGTTTTATTATTCCATATCTCATAGGCTGTTTTGTTGTGATGATTGTTGATGATACAACGACTTTGTGTGTGGCACGCTGTATTTGTTGCTTCTCCCCAGAACCTTTGCGGTATCTTGCTCGCGGCTATCATGGTTATTGTTGCTTCTTTGAGCGTCCTATTCTTTCGCTCGGTAACGCCATTTTTGTGGAGTCCGGGCTACTGAGTATTAGTGTTGTATTCCTTTGTCCAAATAGTATTGCTCAATAAAGTGATTTGTGAATTTAGTACCTCTGTCGGAACGAATGGACACGATACTCAACCCTTTCTCATTTTGTAGCCTCTTCAGGTGCTCTGGTAACTTTGTAATGGTTTCTTTCTTCTTGATAAGAACGATTGTCCAAGCATACCTGGAAAAATCGTCAACAATAATGAGAAGTATTTCTTACCTCCCAAACTTACAGGGTCTACAGGGCCGTAGAGGTACATGTGTAGCAAATCCAGAACCCTATGAGTGGACAGGTATGACTTGCTTTCCAGGGTGGTTTTGACTTGTTTGCCTTTTTGACATGATCCACAGACATTGTCTTTATGAAATGACACATCAGGCAAACCTCTAACCATTCCCTGTCTAGCGAGTTTGTTGACTGTCTTGAAGTTGATATGAGACATCTTCTTGTGCCATAGTCTGCTTTGATCTGCAGTGCCTTTGGAAACAAATCATGGAATTTTGGAGCTCGTAGGCTTCCAGTCATCAATATACAATATTACCTAATCTACTTCCTGTGAGTACGATTTCTTTGGTCTTGATGTCCTTCACTCTACAGTGATCTATATAGCATTTGACTAGGAACTGTTTGTCAGAAAACTGGCTCATACTAACTAGATTGTACCGTAGACCTTCAACATAGGCAATGTCAGTGACTTTGAACGTTCCTACAAGCAGGGTTCCCTTCCCTCTTGTTCTTCCTTTGGATTTGTCATCAAAGCGCACCTTTGACCGCGACCTTCTACATAATCTGACACTTTGCTTATATCTCCTGTCATGTGCCGAAAACATTCGCTGTCAAAGTAATAAATGTCCTTTTCTTTTATATCCTATAATAAAAGAGATTAAGTAGATTTAAGTCCCCTTTGATTGTTGGGTCCATGTATGATAGTGCCTTTAGGTACCCAAAGTTGCAAGACATCAATTGATTTGTTGTAGGTTACTTTTGGTCCATTTTTGCGATGTCTACGTGGGGCAGGCATGTAGTCTCTATAACCTTGATTACGATGCATGTAAAATCTGGTGTTATTATTCCAGTACGATTGCCGTCTGGAGGGGGAACCATTTCCTTGACCTTACAGCTTGCCTTCTGGGTCTCTAGTTGGATTCCTAGAGTTGTTGTTGATACTGCGCGGCAGCCTGCTTTCTAGATGGATAATAGGGATCCTTTATCCAATATCTATCCGCACTGTACTGTTGGTAGTACTACGGTGCATGCCTTTGATATTTAGATACAACCTTGTTTTGGAATGCCTGATGGCGCTGTTGATATGCTCGGGGAGCATGCTGAGGTTTCTGCTGTCTGTGATATGAAATTTAGAGGAGGAATCACAACCTTCACTGTACGTGGAGGGGCAGCTGTATCCTTTGCGGGACTTGGGATCTCTTTAGGTACAGGAATGTGTTCCACTCCCCTGACAAACATCGTACTAGTCTTCCATCCGTCTAGAAGATTTCTCAAATGATTTCAGGATGGTCTCTAATTCTCCTTCTCGCTTCTCGATAGGTTTTACTTTAGCTGCGAGTAAAGCAAAATCATTTGTCTTGCTCTCATTATGAGACTTTGCCTCATTTAGGTCTTTCGCAAGTTGATGATTGCTTTCCATGAGTTTTTCAAAGGTGACTTTGCTGTTTTCGCAATCAGTAGACATATTTTAATAGTTATTTTTCAGCAAGTCATTTTCATCTTTCAGCTCTAAGTTTGAAATATCGAGCTGTATGTTTTCTAGTTTTAGTGTCTCATGGGCTTTTTAAATGTTTTTGAATTCCTTCATCCTATTTTCAAAGGTATGCGATGCATTTACAGGAATATTTGAATTTGAACATACTTCATCATCGTTGTCCTCATCATCCTGTATATCTTTAGCTATAAAGCACATATATGCTTTATCCTCGATCTCATCTTCGGAGGAGTCACTATCAGTGATTACCTGAAGGTACTCCCAGATCTTGTTCGACGCGGGCGTGGATTATGATTCACCAATCAGAGCCTTAAGCGTGTTTTTCCAGACACGTCTTCTTTCATTCTTTTCCTCTTGCTCAGCTTCGTGCAATTTTTGCACTTTCGAATGTGGACACTTATTTGCATATTGTCCTGGTTTCCTATAGTTATAACATAAGCTAGAATCACCAGATGAAGGAAATTCAGAGTTTACCTTGTGAAAAAGGATTGGGCCTGTATGGAGTCTTTCCTGACTGTTTGATGAACTTTTTGAACTTGTGCATGAGCAGGGCGATTTCATCTTGCGATAGGATGTCATCGTCGCTGTTTGCAGTCTTATGTACCAATTTGGATATGCTGGGTGCAGAGTTGTGTCTCCTGTCAGATACAGCAGCCAGTGCTGTAGTCTTAGCCGGTCACTCTTCAGCCTTTTCTCTCTGTCAATATCATACTCAAAAACTTTGAGGTCAGAAAAGAGATCAAAAGTAGAGATATCGTTTAGATTACAGGATATACGCATAGCTGTAGTCTTAATGTCCCATCGAGCACAGAGTGATCTAAAGTCTCTTTAAGTTTTTCTCTTTTGGGGTATACACTTTTCCCAATGCTTCAAGTTCACCGAAAATACCAGTGAATCTGAGGTCAAGCTCCTCAAGCATTTCATAAGATTTCATTTCGAAAGATTCAAACTGCTGAGTAAGTTTATAAATCTTATTTTCTTTCGAGAGCTCAGTTTCCTCGCAAATAAGCTTGAGTTTCTTCCAGATTTGCTTGGCTGTCTGATAGCTCTTTACCTTGGAGAATGTGCCTTTTTCGAGAGTGAAATATAGCCTATTCTTGGCGACGTTGTCCAGGTTGGATCGCTTGCGCTCACCATTCATCCACTGATTGTGCTCTTTCTCGAGCATCTAGGCATAAGGTTGCCCTTCCATCCTCGGGGCTGTGTTGACCTTCAAAATCTTGATAGGTCCTTCCCGGATGACATAAATAATGTCTTCGTGCATGGTTGCAAGATGGGCTTCCATCCTGATTCTCCAGTCATTAAATTCGTTAATAGAACATAGGAAACTTGTTTATCATAGTTGAGTCCATCTTATACATAGTATAGTGAAAGTATAAAACAAAGTTTTCAAAAGCTAGTGAATTGTGGATCTGGTTCAGTTAAAAAACGACTGATTCTTTTTAGAATCAATCGCTCTGATACCACTTGTTGGCCATAGAGTATATAGTTAACATCTTAGAAGGTAAACATACAATAAGTCACGATTTTTGAAGTTAATTGCGCAATGAAGTTCGATAGTGAGTTGTCAGAATACAAGAATCGTGTATTCTCTTATTTGCTTGGTGCGTATGTGATTTTCACAATGTATACTAATAAATCACAGTTGAATGAAAATAATAAGGATAGAAAGTAAATAACATACAGAATTAAGTGGTTCGAGGTCAACCCCTCTACGTCCATTGGTCCTCCCCATATGAGTAAGGAGTTTATTAAAATCACTACTTACACAACCATGTGACTTAAACTAAACATGTCTCTATATCATTCACACAGATTCATACAGGGACTGTAGCTTTGGCCATTTACAGAGAGTGGCTTCAAGCTTTTTGACTCGCTTCTTCTCATTCAGATTGAAGCTTTGTATTCAATATTATTCTTCCCACACAGGCCAGAATACGCAAGGAACTTAGTCCACACAGGGCTAGGTTGATCTCAACGGTGAAAGGTGGTATAATGATTCCAAACAGCAGTTATATCTTTTATGAGCATTTGCATCTTTGTCTTGTCTGCGTTCGAGACTTAGTATATTTCTTCGCAATCTGCTGTATGCTCACGAAATATACTGCTCTTTTGTAGCTAGATTGTCAGAGCTATCTGTCAGATATATGCACGAGAATGAATAATCTTGGATGAGCAATGTACTCTTTTTTGGGGATATTTATAACCTAGGAAATATATCCATTATATACGTGGTCGTTGCTGGTTGGTAAGATGTTGACATCTCTAATTGGCGGCTGCTGAATGTTTGAATTAAAGGCAGCTCTTTAATGCTTCAGACATTCTTTTTAACTTCGGATTAAATGCTCTTCCGCGCATTCATACTTGTCTCTCTACGGTCGCATTAAATGTTGTCCAATCAATAATAAATGTTGCTTTAACCGTGAATACTTTATGAATAAACATTCTTTTCTCATAATGGTTTAAAGCTCTTTTTCTTCAGTCTTGTTGGATGTGTTTTACTTTTCCCAAGTAAAATGCCTACAGCCAGATTGCTGTATCCAACAAACTTTAACTACTGTTATATGATGCAAGCTCTGTAGGATTGGACTCTGTATAAGATCTCTCGCTATATGGACGGGCTGTACATAGATTCCTAACAGCTTCTATACTTAGATATTCTGACTTCTTAAGACTTCTTTGCTGTATGTTTCGCTATTATCAAAACAGGAATATTTATCTTAACATTTGGTAATATGTCATTCCAAACCTCATGGGGAGTTTTACAGTGTCTCTTGCTATCATACTTCTGTTCTGAGTATGGCATGATGTGTTGACAGCTTTAGCTGATAACCTTTTAGGAAGATCAGTCTCAGCAATCATTGTCCTGGCTGCTTCCTTTAGGGTTCTATTCCTCCTTTCAGCTACACCATTTTGTTGTGGTGTTCTCGCAGCTGATACTTCATGCTCAATCTCATTATGATTACAATATTCAGTTATTGCTTTGTTGAGAAATTCTCCTCCTTTGTTTGATCTGATCTTTATTATGGATAAAGATTTCTCATTCTAAATTTTCCTCAAAAGTTAATGTATCTTGGTTAGAGTTTCACTCTTCTTGTAGAGAAAAACTATCCAAATGTATCTTGAGTCATCATCCACAACTACAAATGCATGCTTCCTTCCACTTAGATTTCTTGTCTTGATAGGACCAAAGAGATCCATGTGAAGTAGGTCCAAAATTCTGCTGGGAAGAGTGGTAGGTTGAACTAATTTGAAGGAAGCTTTTGTTTGCTTTCCCTTCTGGCATGCATCACAAAGAGTCTCCTTCTTGAGTAGTTCTTCTGGAAGCCCTCTGACCAACTTTTATGAGCTTATTTTGTTGAGAGCTTTGTAGTTCAGATGACATAGTCTCTTGTGCCAGAGCCATCCATTTTCAGCTATTGTTCTGGATATGAAACATGTATTGGGTGTACCTATTTTCCAATATATCAGGTAGACATCCCTTCTTCTGTAGCCGTGTAGCTTCACTTCTCCAGTTATGATATCAATAACCATGCATTTTCATTTAGTGAAAACTACTAGGTTGTTATCATTAGAGAATTGGCTTTATACTTAGGAGATTATATTTCAGTCCTTTGACATACTGCACCTTTGAACTGACAATGTTCCCTCTGTGCATCTTTCCATAACCTTTGGTTTGTCCACTTGAGCTATCCCACAAGGTTACATATGGACCTCTTTCTTTGGTGTAGTTTGACAGAATCGTTTTGTTTCCTGTCATGTGTCTTGAGTACCCAGAATCCACAAACCATTCTTCACCTCCTACTATTGAATTAGAGGTGACTTGATGGTAATCCTTTCATCATTTCTGCAATCAGACAAGAAGGGATTTATGCACCCAAATTTGAGTGGGTCCTTTACTTTAGTGAATTTCCTGGAGAATTGGTTTCTCCTGGAGTTTTGAAAATAATGTTGGTTATTCATATAAGGTGCATAGTGTCTGGGTCTATATCCCTGGTTTGGATTATATATAGGATACGGCTGATAACCTGTTTGGTATGAGCCTTTGTTAAATCTTGGTTGATACCTATGATAAGAGTTTTTGGGTCTCCATACCTGGTAATTTTGAAAGCTTGGATTATCTTGAGGCTTCCATTTTCCTCTCCTATTTTGAAATCTATTTTGAAGGAGTTTTTGATAGTAAGCCGAATAATGTCTTGACTGCTGATGTTGTTTTGGCATTTACCTAGTCTTTTGTCTAGGTTGTTGCCTAAACTGTTGACTGTGTTGCTGCCTATTTTTAAATATAGGTTTGTCTATAGGCTCCACAGTCTGGACAAGTGTTTCTCCCTTAATAAAAGTGGTTTTTGAATTTGAGGGAGTATTGAGGTCATATCGAAGGCTTGATTTTAAATAAAGTGGCCTCTTACTTATGCACAATCCATGTGAGGTTATAGATGCTTTCAGAGATGTTATCTCCTTAGCTGTGTATTGCTCAACTGTGTTAGTTTTGAAAACTCAGTTTTAATATGAGCTAGTGCAGCTGATTTTTCCTTATTTAAAATAGTTAGCCTGTTAATCTCAGTCGTGGCTATATTAATAGCAGTTGAGTTTTTTGAATTAATATCAGATAGTTTTTCAAATGAGATATGTTGTTTTCAATTGTGGCTGACTCTTGTCTGAGTTTGTCCAAGTCATTTTTCAGCTACCTTTTCTCATTTTTCAGCTGTGTATTCTCAAATGTCATAGTCAGGTGTGTAGTTTTTAAAGTTTCAAAATATTTTAGCAACTGATTTAAATATTTGTGTAAATCAATATCTTCGGATATGTTTAAGCGGTTATATTCTAAAGTTTTAGGTTCAGGTGTTACCACTTCATCAGCTAGATTGGTCATTGGGTAGTTGTAATTATCATCATCGTCAGAGAAGAATCCATTGCTTGATTCCACAATCTGTTGTATCAGATCTTCTTCAATCAGAGCTCTCCTATTGTCTTTTTTTCTGCCAATGTCCTTCTTTTCTTCATCCTTCTTAAGGTTAGGGCAGTTAAACTGGATGTGTCATGTCTTATTATAGTTATAGGTTTATCAGCTATAAAATAGTTTTGCAGAAGACAGATTACTTTTAATTCAACAGTTAGGATGAATGCAATAGTTAAGTATGATGGAAAAAACAATAAATCACACAGCACTTATAGTGGTTTCAGAGGTAGGGTAATTCTCTACTAGTCCACTTCTCTCCAAACCAGTTGGAGATAAACTCACTATAACTTTCAACCAGTGAAATCGTTTTACAGAATTTAGTTACAACAATTTCCAACCAGTGAAAATCCATAGCTATTGTAACTCCTTCCCTTGGTTGCCTAACACATCTTGATTGAAAACTTTTGGATGCCTCAACAACTCGCAAGTTGCCTATCACCTTCCAATCAAGAATCTGTGGATGCCGTAAAACCTCTTACTCTCAAGAACCTAGATCAATAAAGTACCTTTTACTCAAATATTTTAGACAAAAGTGTTTGTCTTCTCCAACTTGAGAGCTTCTCTGTATATGATACTTTATGATCTGGCTCTTCACGATGTTATAGGTGTATATTGCTTTCGTTTGCTTTGATTGCTTGTAAGTATAGTTCGCATCGTACTTATGCTCAAGTGTTCTTCATATATTTATAGTAAGATTCTTGAGCTCTTCATAGCCGTTACATCTTAGAACAAATCCGTCCATTGGAGATTGGACTTCATTGTTTAGCTTTTAGGCCCTTTGCACAACTTTGTCTCTTTCTTCAAATTCGACCGTTTGAAGATGTAGTATTGTTGCGCCACTTTTCTTTGATTACTATATTTTGAAAGTCTTCAGGGTGCGAATATCGACGAATATTCTATTCCTTAAATTTGGGAATCAATAACTTTGTCTCCTTGGATTTTACATCTGTATGTGATTTTTTGTCTTTGTTGACTTTTCAATGTTTGCTGACGTGGACATAGTTGTTGTCCAAAAACTGGACTGATATTCCTTCTTCAAAAACATTGGCTGATGTTCTGTCTTGGTCAAAAGTTGGCTGATATTTTGTCTTGATGAAATTCATCTGATATTTCATTTGTGACCGAAACCCCATTGATGTTTGTCTGGTTAACCTTAGCTGATATTCTCCTTTGACCAAACCCGACTGATGTTCGCCTATTTTATACTTATCCAAATTATCTTCATTGATATTCAACTGTATTTCTGACTTAGTCAAGCCCAGCTAATATTTTATCTTGACTGAAACCCGACTGATGTTTCATCTGGTCAAACTCAGCTGAGATTTGCTTTGACCAAAAACCCAACTGATATTTTTATCTGGTCAAGCTCATATTTTGCCCGATTGATTTTAGGATGTTCTATACTTAGCCAATAATTTTATCTGATCAACATGATCAATACTTAGCCTAATCTTTTAATGGCCTATAGAAGATACTCATTTGGTTCTTCTTTACAATGCCAAGTACTTTAAATATACATTTGAAATACACTTCGAATACAGCGATGACATCATCAAAATCTCAAAAAAGTATTTGTATCACTCTATTCATTCCAAACAATTATTTATGTATTGTACAAGTTCACGACCTAAACAAACTTACTAGTCAGCATACCAAAAGTTTATACAACGTCAAACCACACCATCACCCACACACAAGCATATATGTTTTTCTAACTCTATGACATAATATACATTTATAAAATAACGTATAGAGAAAGTAACAATAACTAGATAACTCCATGGTTTAGCCAACATGTCATCATACATGTACATCAACCCTGAGCAACAGTTGAACTCCAAGCCATCTAGTATTAAAAATCTCTCAAGCATCAAGGTTACCTACAATGCATAACTACGTGTGTTAAAGCCCAATAAGTAGAAATCGTGTCTGATGCATCATGTCTAACACATCATATAAGCACTCATTTGCCGTACTAAACATATCATAAAAGTATGCATCTACCATGCGTTGATGCTCTAGCAGCTGCCAACAAAATATTTTTCTTTTCATGATCATTCTATGCATGCAGACACTAGTGAGTCTCATGTTATGCATGCATGTGGAAATGCTAATGGACATCATGTTCATGTAAGGTGCAACCAGACACTTTAATCATCATTCCGATCAAGCATAAAATGTAATGGAACACTCTCAAGATATCATCAAGTTCAAAAAAAAAAAAGATATCATCAAGTTCAACAAATAGTTATAGAAACAGTACTATGATTATGCATTGTAGTTGCAGACGGATTTCTACTACCTTGTTTGGGTGATACCCTTACTCTTATATTGACATGAGATGGTTGCTTTGATAAACCTTGATACTCTGTTTCAAGTAGTGTGCTTAAATAGGAGCAATGGCATTCATAAAGTTTAGAACACTTCATATCCGAAGGATTTTACCAATTTTAAGTTGATGTTTTACGGTTATTATGTCCATCCTTCTATGCATACTGGCCTACTAACCTAGAATTTATGACCTCTTAGTGTATTAAAATATCTAGTTTTAATGCTCTTTGAGACACCACCACAAAAGTCTCTTAGATTTTATAGCAAAGATGTTTGTATAAGAGGACTTACCAAAGCCTTGTAATAATTAGATTTTGTTTTGCTTATAACCACTTGGATATAGGTCGAGTCTGCACCAAATTTTGATAAAGCATCTCGAGCATACTTAAGAACAAATATATCAAAGCTCCTGCTCCGTAACGAAAGGGATTCCCTATAATATATAGTGTTTAAAAAGGTAGCAAAATTGAATCCTTTATTATCCTAGTGAGTTTTAAGCTCTATAGATCCATTATAAACCATTGGTTAAGCCATGAACGAACTTTTAACATACTTATACCATGCTTAATTAACCTAAAAGTATTACTAGTTTAAAAACAACCAAGAAACATAATGAAAACAACAAGAGAACCAAGAAGACTCACCTTGATTGTCAAAGAAATTGAGGCGGTGTTGTTTTGATGATTTATCCTTGAAGTTTTGGTGAATTTTAGAAGATTGAAGCTTCTTGATCAAGTTCAGAGAGTGTATGATGGTGGAGGGTGTATTTTATTTATCTAAGAGAAAGAGGCGGTTATAAAGAGGAAAATTACAAAACTAGCCCTTAGTAATCCCTAAAAACCATCTTCTACGGTGTAGACTGGTTTGGGAATATGAGGTCCGGTTCTTGGACAACTTGGACCAGTTTCTAGCTTATAAGGACCAGGTTTATGATATTATGGACCGCACAAAGGTTTTTTTAAAGGTATAATATGTGTTTCAACTATTTAAAGTTGGTTACTCGCGCAGACAAGGTAAAAATGCTAGCAGAGGAGTTTCTTGTCAAGTCTTCTAGTGCCTCATACATAGAACACTATCGATAAGAATGTAAGAACTCATTTATCATTGTGATAAGGTTTGGACAATAAACCTAAAGATAACTCTAAGAGTATCCGACCTTAGTTGGGATGAATCGGGCATCGACCAATCGAACTATGTAGCAAAGGTTACACGGTGACACATCAGTTATGTCCTATATGGTGTTGATAAGGATAATGATATTTGACATGTATTATAAGATTAAATTAAGTTTATTTTCTTTGACTATAATCTAGATTCACTTAGAATATATGATGACTACGGACTCCTAAATAAACCGGTTAACATGAAATAGCCGCCTCAGAAGCACAATTAGCACTTGTAGGTTTACTAGATGAACTTAGAGTTATGTACTATATTGAAAAGTATTTTATCCTTATATAAAGTTCATATCTAAACATGTTAAAGTTTTCATAATTAGATATACATGTTTCATTTCTTTGAATTCACTTAAAGGCTGTTTTAAGTATGAAATAAACATTCAAATGTCAATGTAAACATAACTAGCACATGACTCATAAGTGTAATGCATGAATCATATTTACTAATGAATAGTGTCAGGACCAGGTATCACACAGCTTATCAAAAAATCTTGGGTACCACACCAATACATAAAAACTGGTAAAAACTGAATCAAATGATCTGAATATCAAGATTCTCAAATACTATCATTACAAGATAGATCAACAATGAATGGTTCACAATCACAGTACAACAACATAGATTAAGTTACACATTAATCTGAAAATCAAGAAAAGAAATACACAAATCGAGATCTCATGTGATATCCTGGATTTTTAGTATAAATTTTTTGCACTGTTTTATCTAAGATATATTGCATAGCGTTGTAATACCCGTGATTTTGATTTCCGGTAATTTCTTTTTTTTCGGCGGAAGTCCGTTTTGACGACTCGCTCATGACCATTCCATCATTCTGAGAATGATTAATTCTGCACTTTTTGTCATCCGAGTTCGTTTCGGTGTCGTTTTGTTGAGTTCCGTGCTTTTTAGCGGTTTTTCCGCACTTGAGTTCGATTCTTGCGAATCTCGTCCAAATCATTGTTTCGACTTTCTCGTATATTCATTTAATGTTAATATTCATGTTGCGAGCTTTGGCTTGGTGTTTCGATCACGTATCGTGATTTTCGGGCATTTTGGGCCATTTTCATAATTTCCCAAAGTTTGGGGTAATTACTTTCCGTTGTCGAATTTCGAGCCTTCGGGTGGTCGGAATTGTGTGTTCTCTTAGTGCTCGGATTCGTCTTTGCGAGTACTTCGTAACCGTATCTTCGATTCGTACTCAGGTTCGGGTTTCGGGGTCGTTCGGGCCGTCGGAGTTGGTCCCGGCCGAGTCATGGCCGGGCATGCTCGGGCCACTCGCCGAGTAACGTGCGGTAGTGATCGGCGATTACGCACGTAAGGCGCCGCCACGTCGTAAGGCCCTTGCCGTAACGCATGTAACGCTTCCGGCATTTCGAGTGATGCGCTCGGCCATGGCCGATTACGTCGTAAGCCATGGCCGATTCGCACGTAACGGCCGTGATCGGCCTATTTAAGGCCTGGCAGCGTTTTTCTTCAGCCATTTCTCATTCTTTTTCTTCCCGTACGCGGCTGTGGGTGTGTTAATCATCTAGAGATGTTGTTGGAAAATGAATCCATGAAGTGTTGAGGTTCATATCATCAATCATCCGTCCTATAACATCCTCCGATCTACCGAATCAGGTCAGATTTCCTAGAAATCTAGTTTTGGGGAATTTGGGTATTTTGGTTGTTTTCGTCCGATTAATCCGATTTAACTTAGGATTATGATGGATTGATGAATATTTAGATGTATTATATCATTTCCTTTATTATTCCATGGTTGGATCGTATCGATTCGTTGTTTTGGTCGAGTTCTTGGTCGACGCCTTGAAGGTGTCCGGTAGAATGTCATAGAGGGGTTTTCGGGCGTTCTACGATTATCCTTCCTCGTATGATTGTTGATTTATGGATTATATGTTGTTAGGGTCGAGTTTCTTGCGAAGAAACCAAGTTTAACCCTTCCGTTCGTTGTCGTTTTCCTTTTCGAAAACATCGGGCGTTTCGAAGCTTTCCGGTTGAGCCGTGTTCGTCGGGATACTTGCGTGCCGATTGTGAGGCAAGTACCTTGTCCATATAATTCTTGTTTTGTGGATATGATAATTGGTGATCGTCTAAATGTGTTTGTGTGGTCGTTTGAATTGAACTTTCAAAAGATTTGATTAGCCTTGTTAAAGGCCCTCTTTCAAAACGCGTGTGTTTTGTGAATAGTGTGGTTTGTGAACTATGTGAATTCTATGGATATGTTTGGTGTTGATGTTGCCCTTGGTATTGCGTGTGGACGTATATGGTTTCTTTTCGGTGCGTTACGGTTTGACGTGGTGTTTTGCTAAGTGTTGTTGGCATTAACTCATGATTTGACATATTTGTGATTGTGGCAAATGTGAAACCCTTATCGTTGTGAACTCTATGCATATATGATTTGACCATAAGGTTATCTAATCGGGTAGGTCTGGAGAGGGCTCCGAGAATCGTCACTTGCGAGTGCGATGTCACGATAACTTGTGGGTATATTCGATTGATGTTTACCGGGTAGGGACCCGTGAGGCCTCCGGCGGCGCGTTACTTGCGAGTACGGCCATTTGATATGATTTGACCATAAGGTTATCTAATCGGGTAGGTCTGGAGAGGGCTCCGAGAATCGGTACTTGCGAGTACGATGTCAAGATAACTTATGGTTGTGATATGTTGTGAATTGTTTCGCTAGCCAGCTCGGGAGGGTCCTTCGAGGCCTCGGGTGGGATGTCTGTGGTAGCATCCCGGTCCTAGGCGATGCGCGTGCGTGATTACATTTCATTGATTTTATGTCCGTTGAGGACACGTGATGTTGGGCTCTGGCCCTGTGAATTGTTGTCGGTTTTCTATTTGCGAAAATAAAACCTTTGGGCTGTGACCCTGTTGATTTTGGAAAGAGAAAGATTTGATAATCCTAATTTGTTTTCTATTAAAACTCCCGAGGGTATTTTAAACCATTTTGCAAACCATTCTCGTTATTTGTGATCTTTCGGATTTGGAAAGTTTTACTCAAATTCTTGCCTCGGGAAGTATTCGTTTCGTGGTATTTTAATCTTTAAGGATTCCTGGTTATTGTGATTCGTGGAACTTGAATTATATGGCTCGTATTTGCACTTTGTATTTGCACTAGCAAAACAGTGGAGTTTTGCTAACCCCCGAGTATTCGGGGGGTGGATGTCTATTTTTGCATTCAGGTTTTGGAGCATAGCACAGGGTCGGCATGAAGGATGATGAAAGATGAACGATACTAATCATTCATTTCCGAGTCATGTTTGAGTAGACTACGTCTGGGTAGTGCTACTATTTATGAGCCTTATGTCATTGGTCTACCAGATGGTAGTAGAATTATTGGGAATTGTGAGATTAAGGATTGTCCGATTCAGCTTCATGGCCGTGATTGTTTAGCAGACCTAATCGTGGTAGATTTACCGAGGGACGACATCATTCTGGGTATTGATTGGATGGACCATCATGATGCCGTCATTAGTGTCCGTAAGCGTATGGTCACTATCATTTCGCATTTATGGGGTCGAATGTGTATTTCAGGAAGTAATCCCAACCGCTCGGGAGAGTTATTAATATGATGAAAGCAGTGAAATTACTCAATCAGGGGTGTGTCGGTTATTGGTGCTATATGACCAAGACCGATAAACCATCAGTAATGTTGGAGGATATTCTGGTAGTGAGAGATTATGCTGATGTCTTTCCAGACGAGTTACTTAGTTTGCCTCCACAGAGAGATGTGGAATTCACGATTGAGTTGGAGCCTGGTACGTCCCCTATATCGAAGGCACCATACCGGATGGCCCCGACCGAAATGCAGGAGTTGAAGAATCAATTAGAGGATTTGATCGAGAAGGGTTATATTCGACACACGAGGATCCGTTTATGTCGGATTGGTCTAGTTGTATCTTCTTTTCCGCTGCAGTATTTTTCCCCGTTGTACGGGAGTTTATTGTATTTTGACCCCTGCGTGGGTATGTGTTTGGAATTGAGTTGTAAGTATTTATTGAAAGACCAAGTCGGTCTACTGAGTCATTTTAGCCTTAAAGACGATGTTTAGATGTTTGATTTAGTTATCAGCCTGGTAGATCCTCGAGGAGAGGGTCTACGGCGTGTAATATCCCTGAGTGGATTGGGGGTGTTACAGAATGGTATCGGAGCTTAGGTTGTGGAAACCTAGGCTGTCGGGTCAGTGGTGTCTATTGAGTTTTTGTCTCGTCGGATTTTGTCTGACTAAGTCGTGTCGCGACGCGTCGTCTGAGTTTGTTGGTCGTGATTAGTATCGTGGGCAATCATCATCTTCGTGCGACCTGTGGATGTAAGTCTCCCTTATTTGTGTTGAGCCTCGTGTGACACAATCTATTTTTTTATGATTATTTGTTAAGTGACGGAATCCTCTTATGGATTTTGATTTCGTGATATGTGATTGTTTGACTCCCATTTTTCGTTCATATGAGGAGTAGTGTTGCTGTCTTGTGCATGTTTGACTTTATTTCTTTTATCCGCTGTGTGAGTTCTTTTGTAATGGATTTCGGTATTTTACCGACTGAGTTTTATTTCGAAAACCGATTCCTTAACCGAGTTTTTGGCATTACGGCCTTGATCGTTTTAGCGAAATTCTTATGAGGGTATTTATTATTTTCTAAATGGCTTCTGTGAGTTTTTGAAATATTACCGTCATCAATTTTTTTGACGTTTTTGTAAATGGTTTTTAGCCTGGTGGCTTCTGGCGTGGGGCCCACGGCGTAATAATGTTCCGCGTAATTACCTGAAATTTTTGGGCATTCTAGCCTATTGAATTATCCTTGAAAAACTTGAGTATCTTAGAAAATAAATTTCGAGACGTACTTTTAAAATGAATTATTTTCTCGTGGTACGTCCAAGGTGCCACAATATATTTCAAAATTCTTCTAACTCGAGGACCAAAATGTTTTGAGATATTTTCAATGTTTTATAAACACTTTTACTTAGACCCGAGGGTCGAATATTCTGAAAGTCTTTCACTAAGAGAAGGTGTCCTCATTTTTGTTCAAACGCAAGACGATTTTCAAAGTCTCGATAACAATGTTTACACTACTTTTTGTAAAGTGATACTCAAGATCAACTGGTGTTTCCAAACTATTTTCAAAAGGGTGGTTTTCGTTTTTAAAACCCATCATTTCATGCTTGTGGTCGGAGAAGGTGTGTATGATGTTGGTATTGTTGTTAGGGTGTTAGCCCTCCGAATTGTGATTGAATTGGTGGTGTGAATGTTGAGTCGTTCGCCACGCAAATGTTTTGTTAGCCCATTGTGGGAGGTGTGATGACGATCTTTATTGTTGCCATTTCGTGGTGGCTTGCGTGTTATCGCACCTGTGTGAGCTGTTAAAGCTTGGATTTTTATGCATTTATGCACATTGGTGATCGTTTCATGATGTTTATGGTTGTGTGTCGCTATCGTCAGCCGTTGTAATCGTCGAATGATGCCGTTGTTGTTGTGATTTTTGTATGCGTTGATATGTTATGCTGAGTTGGCATCTCCGGTATGTTGTTTTGCGGTGTTTTGTTCCATTGTATCGAGCATTTGTATTTTCGGTATGCCGAGCCAAGACGTTTCAACCGGGATGTGCCGGGGCATGCACGTGTATATTGTCCTCCTCGTCGGTAACACATTTCAAGTATGGACTCGATGGACACCGAATTCAATTTTGCGAATTGGCTACCAAGACTTTCGGAGTTCGCGCTCCAGCGCAGTTATCAGAATCGGCTTTGAGAGGCCTTTGAAGGATGTTTCTGTCGGTTGCTTGTTGTGTTGTCGCCTTGATTTCGTTGTTGTGAGTTTCGGGGACGACACTTCTCTTAGAAGAGGTCGAATATAATACCCGTATTATATTTGGCTCCTGCATTTTCTCTTTCTCAATTCTATCGGCTCGCTCGTGTTCGTTGATACTTTCTGAACTTGTCCTGTATTTCGGTTTCATCGTTCGAACGAGTTGTGATCTTGTTTTGGGTCGATCTGGTTATCGCTGTAACTTTTCCGAGTTCGGTTCGATTCTTGTGAACCTTGTTCGGAAGTAACATCCTTTGGTTCTACTAATTCTTTTATTGGAAGTGGATCGGATTTGGAACACTTGTGTTTTCGACTCTGTCGACTTGTTTATGTTCGTTGACATTTCTAAGCTTGTCCTGCCCCTTGCTTTTGTTGATCGAACGAGTGTGGTATTATTTCGGAATAACTCATTTGTCGTTGTGACTTTTCTATTGCTATTCCCTTTCCTGTGGATCTTATGTGAATCGCATCTTGTTGCTTTTACCGGATCATATATTGTCTCGAGCCGAGACGTGAACCTGAGAGTTTTTGTTTGAATTTTATTGTTCTTCGTGATTCGAACATGATTGTTCGATTTTTGTTGTCTCGACCGTTGTGGTTCGATCGTTTGATTGTTCGGTTTTTGTTGATCTCGTTTCGTGATTGTTGAGCGCTCAGACTCCTTTCTAATTTCCTTATATTCGGGAAATTTGTCTTGTTTTCGATCTTCCAACCCTTGGGCGGTGGAATTCCGTATTTCTTCAGCGATTGGCTCGCGTTTTGATTGATGTACCGTTGGGGTGGTCAATAATATTGATTTTCGTTCGTTGTGTTTTGTGATTGTTCGGATAATCGACTTGGTTGTATTACCTGTTTGATGACGCTTGTCACTTGTTGGTTTTATTATTTCTCTATCGGTGGCGTTGTGTTGGTCGTCGTGGAGCGTGTTTTCACGCCGTATGTTCCTTTGCATTTCTTGCAGTGTTTCGCCGTCGGGCGCGAGTTTTCGGTTTTTGGGTATCTCTTCGAGTTTTCCTGACAGTGGATATTGCTTCTCCCTACTTATTTTAAGTTTCGGGACGAAACTTCTTTTAAGGAGGGTAGAATGTAATACCCGTGATTTTGATTTCCGGTAATTTCTTTTTTTTCGGCGGAAGCCCGTTTTGACGACTCGCTCATGACCGTTTCGTCATTCTGAGAATGATTAATTCTGCACTTTTTGTCATCCGAGTTCGTTTCGGTGTCGTTTTGTTGAGTTCCGTGCTTTTTAGCGATTTTTCCGCACTTGAGTTCGATTCTTGCGAATCTCGTCCGAAACTATTGTTTCGACTTTCTCGTAAATTCATTTAATGTTAATATTCATGTTGCGAGCTTTGGCTTGGTGTTTCGATCACGTATCGTGATTTTCGGGCGTTTTGGGCCATTTTCGTAATTTCCCAAAGTTTGGGGTAATTACTTTCCGTTGTCGAATTTCGAGCCTTCGGGTGGTCGGAATCGTGTGTTCTCTTAGTGCTCGGATTCGTCTTTGCGAGTACTTCGTAACCGTATCTTCGATTCATACTCAGGTTCGGGTTTCGGGGTCGTTCGGGCCGTCGGAGTTGGTCCCGGCCGAGTCATGGTCGGGCATGCTCGGGCCAGGCCAGCCCTGGCCGAGTAACGTGCGGTAGTGATCGACAGTTACGTACGTAAGGCCGGTTATGTACGTAAGGCCCTTGTCGGTAACGTACGTAACGCTTCCGGCATTTCCAGGCAGTGCGTTCGGCCATGGCCGGTTACGTACGTAAGCCATGGCCGGTTACGTACGTAACCCGGCCGGCAGTCGGCCTATTTAAGGCCTGGCAGCGTTTTTCTTCAGCCATTTCTCATTCTTTTTCTTCCCATACACGGCTGTGGGTGTGTGAATCATCTAGAGATGTTGTTGGAAAATGAATCCATGAAGTGTTGAGGTTCATATCATCAATCATCCGTCCTATAACATCCTCCGATCTACCGAATCAGGTCAGATTTCCTAGAAATCTAGTTTTGGGGAATTTGGGTATTTTGGTTGTTTTCGTCCGATTAATCCGATTTAACTTAGGATTATGATGGATTGATGAATATTTAGATGTATTATATCATTTCCTTTATTATTCCATGGTTGGATCGTATCGATTCGTTGTTTTGGTCGAGTTCTTGGTCGACGCCTTGAAGGTGTCCGGTAGAATGTCATAGAGGGGTTTTCGGGCGTTCTACGATTATCCTTCCTCGTATGATTGTTGATTTATGGATTATATGTTGTTAGGGTCGAGTTTCTTGCGAAGAAACCAAGTTGAACCCTTCCGTTCGTTGTCGTTTTCCTTTTCGAAAACATCGGGCGTTTCGAAGCTTTCCGGTTGAGCCGTGTTCGTCGGGATACTTGCGTGCCGATTGTGAGGCAAGTACCTTGTCCATATAATTCTTGTTTTGTGGATATGATAATTGGTGATCGTCTAAATGTGTTTGTGTGGTCGTTTGAATTGAACTTTCAAAAGATTTGATTAGCCTTGTTAAAGGCCCTCATTCAAAACACATGTGTTTTGTGAATAGTGTGGTTTGTGAACTATGTGAATTCTATGGATATGTTTGGTGTTGATGTTTCCCTTGGTATTGCGTGTGGACGTATATGGTTTCTTTTCAGTGTGTTACGGTTTGACGTGGTGTTTTGCTAAGTGTTGTTGGCATTAACTCATGATTTGACATATTTGTGATTGTGGCAAATGTGAAACCCTTGTCGTTGTGAACTCTATGCATATATGATTTGACCATAAGTTTATCTAATCGGGTAGGTCTGGAGAGGGCTCCGAGAATCGTCACTTGCGAGTGCGATGTCACGATAACTTGTGGGTATATTCGATTGATGTTTACCGGGTAGGGACCCGTGAGGCCTCGTGCGCGTTACTAAGTAGTACGGCCATTTGATATGATTTGACCATAAGGTTATCTAATCGGGTAGGTCTGGAGAGGGCTCCGAGAATCAGTACTTGCGAGTATGATGTCAAGATAACTTATGGTTGTGATATGTTGTGAATTGTTTCGCTAGCTAGCTCGGGAGGGTCCTTCGAGGCCTCGGGTGGGATGTCTGTGGTAGAGTCCCGGTCCTAGGCGATGCGCGTGCGTGATTACGTTTCGTTGATTTTATGTCCGTTGAGGACACGTGATGTTGGGCTCTGGCCCTGTGAATTGTTGTCGGTTTTCTATTTGCGAAAATAAAACCTTTGGGCTGTGACCCTGTTGATTTTGGAAAGAGAAAGATTTGATAATCCTAATTTGTTTTCTATTAAAACTCCCGAGGGTATTTTAAACCATTTTGCAAACCATTCTCGTTATTTGTGATCTTTCGGATTTGGAAAGTTTTACTCAAATTCTTGCCTCGGGAAGTATTCGTTTCGTGGTATTTTAATCTTTAAGGATTCCTGGTTATTGTGATTCGTGGAACTTGAATTATATGGCTCGTATTTGCACTTTGTATTTGCACTAGCAAAACAGTGGAGTTTTGCTAACCCCCGAGTATTCGGGGGGTGGATGTCTATTTTTGCATTCAGGTTTTGGAGCATAGCACAGGGTCGGCATGAAGGATGATGAAAGATGAACGATACTAATCACACGAGGATCCGTTGATGTCGGATTGGTCTAGTTGTATCTTATTTTCCGCTGCAGTATCTTTTCCCCGTTGTACGGGAGTTTATTGTATTTTGATCCCTGCGTGGGTATGTGTTTGGAATTGAGTTGTAAGTATTTATTGAAAGACCAAGTCGGTCTACTGAGTCATTTTAGCCTTAAAGGCGATGTTTAGATGTTTGATTTAGTTATCAGCCTGGTAGATCCTCGAGGAGAGGGTATACGGCGTGTAATATCCCTGAGTGGATTGGGGGTGTTACAAGCGTGGTATCTATATAGTATGGATAAAATAACTGAGAACTGAGACAGTTGTGTTAATATAATTGTTGTACTTAGTCGACAATTGCATTTGAGGATATTATGTATCAGGTGTATCATATGAGAATGTTATTGGGATGAGTATATGTATTCACTATGTTGTATATAAGTATTCTGTATATTGGAACGATGGGCAGGAGAAGTTGTAAATGGATAAGTATAGAATCCATAACGTACGTTAAGCATAGGAGGTTACGTTCGTTAAGATACAAGCGTAACGTATGTTACGTAGAGTACATAACGTACGTTATGAGGAGAATCAGACAGGGTTTGGGCTATGATCGACGAGTGGGCCCGGTGTCGGCAACTTTCGGCATGGATACGGATAGGATAGTCAATGGAGGAGTTAACGCATGTTATGGATAGCATATTACGTACGTTAAACGAGTATGTTACTGTAGCAAGTCAATGTCTGTATTACATACGCTATGGCATAGGCCTAACGCACGTAAGACATGGTACGAATTGAGGCAGCGGCCTCTGGATTGGTATTACGCACACTATCAAGGTTGGGTAACGTACATAAGAATCATTACGTATGTTAAAGTGGATCATTTAATGCACGTAATGACTGAGTTATTATAAATGTGAGACCCGTCACTTTGGCATTTTTGGAGATGTTCACTTCGCTTTTTTTTTTGCCCTTCAACCCTCCAAGATGGATTTTTGGCTCTTCCAACTTGATTATGAGATTGATGGCATGGATTGGAGCCTGAGATATGAAGATATTATTGATTCATGAGGTGTTTGACTATGTTTTTCATCTTCAAGAGGTATGTTGGATAATCCCTCTCTTTAACTTCGGATTTTGATGTTATTGTTGATGATTAATTTCGTATGATGATGGATATGGTGGTATAATTATGATTCTTGATGTTATGTGAAGTGTAAGTTGAGGAATATGACATTATGTTGGTTGTAGTAGTAGACCTTATATATTCCTGATGAGTAATGAATCATGATATGAGATTGAATTTAGAGAGGTTATGGTTAATCTTGAAATATGATTATCCATGATATTGAGCTATTTGGATAGTTTGGATAGATGATAATAACCGGTAATTGTTTTTCTATGAACTTACGAGTATGTGCAACAAGGAACCATGTTGATTCATATTTAAGGTTGAAGTTGGAATCGAGAATGTTAAGACACTTGTTTTAATTCATTGTTAATATGATTATCGAATTGCGGCTTGTATTGATATGAGTTCGTAATTGGTTGAGTTGGATTGTTTGGTTTTGTATATGATTGAGGTTTTGTTGATCCGTTGAGTTCGTGGTTGGTTATATCGGTTGTTGGTTGTTATTCGTACTTGTTGCTAATCAACTTTTACATTAAGTTGTGATAATTCATCATTGAGTATAATTGTTGTGCTGCAATTGAGATTGGAGAATTCGTGGATCGATTTAGTCGGGGATGAGGAGCTTGTAGATGAAGGCGATGGAATTGGTAACTGCTTCGTCATATTGGTATCGAGGCAAGTTTATACTTGCTGAGTTCACAATGTTTAATAAATGGTGTTGATTTCATTTCATTTATAATTCATATAGCAATGATATTATAAATATGAATTATCGGGATGATGGTATGCATATTATGCTTCGGTTTGGGTTAAATCATAATGTATATGATTTAAAGGTGTTTGGTGAAAATGGAAATGTGAATTATCCTTGGTCTGTGATATGAAATGTTGGATATTGAGGATAGCTTATCGTGTCGACATAGATCTCGAGATGGTGGTTTATTGATAGTGATGGATTGTACTTCATTCATGATTATTCGAATAATTGTGTATTTGTTCAGGGGATGTAGTTCGTGGAAAGGTTAGTGTCTCCGGCTTTGAGGTAGTTTAGTATTGCTCAATTATGAGGATAATCATTCTGATGCATTGTTGTATATGTTGAATGTTGATGTTTCATATAATGAGTGTGCATCATTGTTTGGTGTACTTTTGTGTTGTTGTCTTTGTTTAGAACTGTAGTTTTAATGGGCCGATGTGTTGGGGGGGTAAAACCTGAATGGTACCCCGTGGAACTGTGTTGGGTGGTAAAAACTGAATGGTACTCCGTGGAACTATGTTGATGGATAAAACCTGAATAGTACCCAGGTCCGGAGTATTCCTGTGTAGATGCTTCCGTGACCCGTGGTTGCGATCTTGGGAGTTTATGTGTTGATAGATAAGACAACTTTGAGTATTCTGTGAACTATTGTCTAACAGAAATATGATATTGTGGTCGTGTCGATCTTTCATTATCGAGTTGTCGTTGTTCACTTTGGTTAGTCCTTTTGATCCATATTGGATATGTGCTTCTTTGACTTTCGTTGTCATTGCATCGTGACAATATGGAGCCACATCTGCGTGCCGATTGGTTATGCGTAGGATTTTCAGGACGGGCACGTATAGTCATGTGTTGGTTTTGACCTCACATTGAGCTGTGCACACGAGACGTACTTCGTGAGACTGATTAGGTACAAGACCACAAGTGTATTCGATCAATACCCGTTCGTGGCTTGTGTACGGACATATTTCTGGATCGGGCGTATCATGACGTCCATCTTGAGCCATATTGATTAGTCGTTCATAGTCCATGTATGATTGGGTATGTTCGATAGTCGGGTTGTCCTTTAGATCCACTATATGTGAGTTGTATAACATTTGACGATTTTATTCTCTCTTATATCTGTCCCTGTGGTCCTTTGTTGATCTTGTTTGGAGTTTATTCGATGGTATTCTCGATCGTTGTTGGTCCATTATTGTTCCTGTTTGGAGTTTACCATATCGATGGTATTCTCGGTCGTTGTTGGTCTTTTGTTGATCTTGTTTGGAGTTTACCATATCGGTGGTATTCTCGGTCGTTGTTGGTCCTTTATTGATCTTGTTTGGAGTTTACCATATCGATGGTATTCTCGATCATTGTTGGTGCTTTGTTGATCTTGTTTGGGTTTACCGTATCGATGGTATTCTTGGTCATTGATGGTCCTTTGTTGATCTTGTTTGGAGTTTACGATGTCAATGGTATTCTCGGTCATTGTTGGTCCTTTGTTGATCTTGTTTGGAATTTACCATATCTATGGTATTCTCGGTCATTTTGGTCCTTTGTTGATCTTGTTGGAGTTTACCATATCGATGGTATTCTCGGTAGTTGTTGGTCCTTTGTTGATCTTGTGTGGAGTTTATCATGTAATAGTATTCTCAGTCGTTATTGGTCCTTTGTATCTTGTGTGGAGTTTATCATGTAATGGTATTCTCGGTTATCGTTGATATATCGTTGGTAGTATTGGAGTTTATCATGTCGATGATATTCTCGGTGGATGTATTGGTTGTTTATTATTATTGATTGTATGAGCGTTCATACTTTGTTTCGATATTCGGGACTTGTCATTGTTTTGGGGTAGTTTATCTATAGATGTATTGTATATTATCGGTTTTATCATAATTGGGATTTGATTGTGCGATCCGGCAGACAAAATTTGACACGGATAAATTATTCCATGTTGGAGATATAATGATGTTTTGAGAATCTTGGCATTGTTTGAATACAATACAGAAGGATGTATTTGAATTCATTCGTCACTTGAGGATACGACGTGTGGATTTAGGTAAGGGTTGATTTGATATGGATTACCATGAGTTGGCAAGGTTATTACGGTAAGATTACATTGGTAGTATTCTTACTTTGTGAATACATTGATATGTAATTGTTAATGATGATGTGATCGTTATCATTATTGAATATTGTGGCTGACCCCATCGTGGGCTTTCTTTTTTTTAGTTACTCGGAGATCGAGCTAGTAGCATCTTGAAGAGATGAGATTCCCGGGTGATACTGGTTATGGCATAGATTTTTATGTACCGAGTATTTTACTGTTCATTATATTCCACTACAAATGTATATTTGTAACTATGTTTATACCGACCGCGTGTGTATTTTAAATGGACTTTTGGTATTTTGCAAACTTGGGTTTATTTCGTAAAACCTTTTTCCTAAACTATCTTATCAGTGCGTGTAAGTAATGACTTAACATACGTTTTGAAATTGTTTTTTTGGTATGTAAGCGGTGGCTCAACGAACATTTTGAAATTGACGAATTTGGGCATTGTCTCCTTGTACTTTCAAATGAAATTTTATGACTGTATTTGGAAAAATATATTTTTGAAAGTATTTAAGTATTTCAAAGTTATTACCGTCTTTTGCTTGTTGGCGTGTTTGAAATGGTTGTGAAAATGATTTTAGCCTGGTTGGTTCCGGCGCGTGGTCCACGACGCTGTAATATTCCCGGTTGATTTTGGGGGTACTACAGAAGATGGTATCGGAGCCAGGTTTCGTAAGACCCGAGCATGTTTCTTATGTGGCTCTACCAGTGCGTTAGTAGCGCGACTTTGAAAGACCAAATCGGTCTACTGAGTCATTTTTAGCCTTAAAGGCATTGTTGAGATGTTCGATGTTGTTACCAGCCTGGTAGACCCTTGAGGAAAGGTTCTACGGCGTGTAATATCCCTGAGTGGATTGGGGGTGTTACAAACTGCCTGTAAATGTAATCAGGCCAGTTAATCCTCTTCGGCTGAATGAGGGATCCCATCACAACGTATTTGGCTGAAGATAACTGATCGTAACTTCCGGCCATGCCCATGACAATCTTGTTGTTGATGTCAAGAACATACTTACACTCCTTCTTGAGGTTATTATTTTTCGCTGTGAGTTTGACCTTCAAAGACTCCTTGGCCAGCTTGATTTCAAACCACATCTCAGTCGAGCTTTGCTTGAGGGCCTCGACGGCGATGCTACGGTTTTCCATCTAGAAGGCATCTGCGATGTTCTGAGGAGTGATATAGACTTCCTCTTCAATAATCGAGCTCCAAATTCAGTGCTCCGTCACTTGGGCCTCCTTGTAGAAACAGATCATAGCTTCCTTGAAAAGCTGCTTTTGAGATTTGTCTAGAAAACGTTAGATGTTGTTTTTATCCATCATCCTGATAACGTATGCCATTTCTCCTGTTTTATTTGTCACCAGCAAACCTTCAAAGTCGACAACGATGCCGAATATGATTTGGTCCTTTACGAGCTTGAGGTTGACGCCTTCAAATTAGGATTCCATTTCTACAAAAAGTTTTCGCTGAGTGTAGTGTATATTCAAAGAGTTTTACTGCTTCTGAAAAATTAGGGTTCTTTAGCTTGAAGACGGTAAAGTTTGTGAAATGATTTCCGCCGCCTTAAATACCTAGTTGAAAAGACGCTTTGAATTTTTAACAATAAAATAATAAAACGGCGGTACGATTTTTGATGGGTTAAGGAATGACGATTGAATTTGATTGGAAGTCGTGGAGGTACGTGTATAAAGAAAATAATATAATAATTGAGTCGGTCTAAGAATTAGAAACTTAGCTGGTAGACCGTTTGACTTCTGATGCAGTTGTAAATTCTTATCTGATCTGATCAGCTCGCTTTCCATGTTTTCTGCATCAGGTAAGTTATGTTGCATGTGGTCAGCAAGATTTCTTCGTCTGTCCTTCGGCTTATCATCTGGTCTGATCAGATGGGTTCCTTGTCTACTCTGATCAGGTAGCTCTTCCTTTTCTACATCAGGTAGCTTCCTCGCCTGCTCTTCATATCAGGTAGCTTTTCCTCGTCTGATCTCTGCATCAGGTAGATTTCTCGCCTGTACTAGATTCCCAATCTAGTAGACCAAGTTCCCTGCTTAGCTCCAGAAATCTTTCTTCTGGTAAAGGTTTTGTGAATACGTTTAAAATCTGACAACGTGGCACCGTACCACAATATTTATCAAAACCCCGGTGTGGAGTATGAGTTATTCATGTTTTTAAATACGAGCAAACATACACAGGATCCAAACTCGGTACAGACCATATGACGATGGGCAGTACCTAACAAATTTTAGTACATTCATCCGACACAAAAATAAAACAAAAGTCACAATTAAAACATAACCGAACAACCAAAAGACTCGGGGCCCCCGAAATAGCATACATCAGAATCCTCCGTCGCCATTGTGCTCCTCCTGTGCCTTGCCCTTTCCTCGCCCTGAAATACAAGTATTTCGCCCCAAACCACAGTCACTATAAATGATAATAATTCTCATGACATTATACAATTCATATATACTGATCTCAAAGAAATCCACCGACTACTGAATATACCCCGAAGGCGTATAAACAGTCAGTCCCAACTGTCGAACATAACCAAATATACGAACGACCATATACTATGGCTCAAGACGGACGTCACAGTACGCCCGATCCGGTAATGTGTCCGTGCACATGTCCACCCCGTATACGGAATCCAGAATATATGTGGGACGATGTACCTAATTAGCCTCATGAACTACATCTCGTGTGCACGATCTAAATGCGGAAAACATCCACGCATGATCATCAAGTGCCCGGCTAAAAATCCTACACATAACCAATCGGCACGCAGATATGACTCCAGAGATGTCACGATACAACATGACAACGAAACTCAACGAATTACACTTTTACCAAGGAATCGAACGACTCACCGAAATGTCAACAAGCTCATCAATATCAAGGGTCCAAAAGTAACGAACTTTGGAATACAATCCCATGATGAAAACGGGACATCATTAAGAACAACCTCAAGTCACAAGACACAAGTTTATAGGTGTTTCATATACACGAAATGCATAATCATCATAAGAATCCACACATCATTATAACCAAGCAAGATAACTTGCCTCAATTCCGTAGACGAATAATCCTTCCTTGAATGGTCAAACGAATGGTATCCTCGTCTAACAATACTCACGTGAACAAGCAACCTTGAATGAAATATAATTCATTCAACAACACATTCGTACGATAATGGTATTATCGCATAAACAATATTCGTAAATTTACTTGAATAAATCGATTATCCTATTGATCATTTTAATGTTCTTATTACAAATCATCGTATGTTTATCATGTTCATTACATTTTCTAACCTTAATGTCAAATTCTTGATGTCTAGTTTATCATCAATGCAATATCGTGAAAATATCTTTTCAAATCATCGACACTTCCAATTACGATATAAGTTGTGTTTAATTACATTCTTCATTATTTTACCAACGATTTCATTCAAAACTTGATTACTATATGAAACATAAGTTTAAGTTTTTAGTGAATTAAGAACATCATCTTAATTTACGCCT
Source organism: Orobanche coerulescens (assembly GCA_033398695.1). NCBI lineage: Eukaryota > Viridiplantae > Streptophyta > Magnoliopsida > Lamiales > Orobanchaceae > Orobanche > Orobanche coerulescens. The sequence goes on from CM065807.1 coordinate 124,976,119, forward strand.
CTTGACACGCACGGATTAATGAAATGGAATTCGGCTACTCATCTACCGCATTTGTATCATCATATTCAACACAATTCTCTTAAGAACATTATCAACCTATTAGTGTAGTGATTAACACCCTTTAACGAAATCGATAAATTCGAACATATGAAGATTACAACTTCCTTCTATCAACATTCATTGTTTTACTTTGAAGAATTTATTAAAAGCCTAGTTATATCATTGGATACTTGAGATTTTTGAAGTAACTTCATCCATCTAACAAAGATCATCTATAAAGGGTTAACATCATCTTTCCAACAATTTTATTACAAAGATTTTAGAGGCCAAAAATCATGGTTCCATACTACCTTCAAGAATCAATAGAATTTTCAAAACAAATTTAACATTTCTCACTTTTAATCATTAAGGATATCATCCCTAACATGTTCCTAGTGTTGAGGCAAAAATCAACTTCCGATTATCATGCTATACCTCAGGTTTTATGTATATCATTATCAACACAAACACATTATGAAGTTATTTACATCAAGAAGTAACACTAATACCTTCAAAGTTAATCTTCACTTAGTTTGAGTATGATTCAATTAACTTATCATGTTTACACTAGTTTAAACTAACATTATGTGAAGTGTTTATCTACTAACATCATCATAAGCATGGAATTGATATGAGTTAAAGAAAGACCAACCTTAAAAATGAAGAACAACACCAACACTTCAAGGGATACACTTCAATCTCTAGCTCTCCAAGTCACCAATCAAGTGTTGAAGCTCCAACACAAGTTAGGAAGGCTTAGAAATGAAGTTGGAGGGGAAAAGAATCGTTCCTCAGTTGGGAGGTTGAAAAGGGTCGAGTAGGAAGTGAATGGCAAGTCATACATTTATAATCTGAACTTGACATTACGTACGTTAACGAACGTGGTTAACGTACGTTATAGCCTTTACGTACGTAATCTTATGATCATTACGTACGTAACCAATTTCATCAAATCTCCCTGCCTAAAAACACGCAGTTCGTTACGTACGTAACCAGGCAGCTATTACGTACGTAATAGCCGTTGACTTGGCTGTCGCGATCGACTCCCGACCACCTACCCCTGCTCGGCCCCACCCGCCGAAAGGCGGACTGCTGGAGGATCTTCCGCATTACGTACGTTAACGTATTGATGTTACGTACGTAAGGCGGCCTACATAGCGTACGTTAAGAATACATGTTAACGTACGTTAAGTACTATAACAAGCATAAATGGAATTCTCGCAATATCACCCAACAACTAATATAGTATGAATGACCATGAATCCAACTTAACATAATTCGTCGGTACTTGCTACAACATCACAGATATGGTGCGAAAATACTTAACTTAAATCATGAAATACAATACTAAAGGCGAGGGTATTACAATTAGCGCACGCTATTGTATTTGAGACAGACAGTCCAGTAGGTACGACTGAAATGGAGAATTCGTAATGCACGCTATGAGTAGGAGATAGCGCACACTAGCTGTGTTAGTAGCGCACGCTAAGCAACCGTAGTAACGCGCGCTAAGGTTCGAGCAGGCGGTGGACAGTAGGTTCTGGACTCCCATTTTCTGGACACCAACTATCAGGTAGCGCGTATTAAACTCGGTTAACTTACGCTAAGATTAAGGCATTAGCTCACGCTACCATATATATAGCGTACGCTAATGATGCAGGCAGAGTTTACTGGACTACCCGGTGAACCCGCTAGTGCACGCTGTCCACAGATATTAGCACGTACTAAGGTGCCTTGAGTATAATAGGACATTTCAGCCCCATTTCGTCATTTTTCCACTTCTCCTCCTCCCTTGGGCATTTTTGGGTGATTTGTGAAGATCTCTTCGAGCTACTAACATCTATTAACATCTTCAAGCTCCTAGTTTGGATTATTCAATGTTTAATCCTCTCCACCACTCCAAATCAAGGTAAACTTTGCATAACCCTAGAATTTTGGGATTTGGGGGTTTTCTTTCCGATCTCTTCGAGTTAGCTTGCTATTGTGTTGGAATATGTTGAGTATGGATTATCTACCTTGGATACATGTTTTTCCTACGGATTTATTGATATATTTCCGGAATTGTTGAGTAGTTGGGATGATTGGGTGTGATTCACCACCTAGAGAATTTATTACCGGAATACATGTATCGTGGGTAGTATTTTCCGGGTGGATTCCAACTTATTTTCCTAACGATGGGTTATTGATAGTTGGTTACTAACTTGTCTAGGTTCGGAGTTGTCGTTTCCCTTAAGCCTTGGTACCTCGGCGTTCGTACCCTTTCCTCTCATTCCAGGCAAGTTAATTCTTGCTCAGTTAGAAGGATAATCATTCCTTTCATTGTTGTTCATTCATACTTATAATTCATTCATAGTATATCAATCAGGTTGAGACTTGTAATTATCAAACTAATCACTTAATTCACAAGGAACGATGGTTCCAATCATTTCATTTGAGCTATCACTCATTGCGTTATTAATTCACCACGCTGAGTCATTCTTGGCCCTTGTCGGATTTCTATTCGTTATGGTCGCTTTTGTTCAAGTGAGCTTCCGGGATCGTATTGCGTTGCCGGGTGGTATATGTGTGTAATTTTTAGTCGGACACACAATGGTCATGTGTTATGTGGGTAATCCAGCACATTGGACCGTGCACACGGTAACGTGCCTCCGTGAGACTAATTAGGCATAAGTGCGTATGTTTATGTGGGATTTCCGAACACTCGGCGACTTGTGTACTTGCTGTTAGATTGATACCGCCACTAGAAGGGGGGGTTGAATAGTGCGGTTAAGAGTATTGTACTCTTTTTCGTGCGGAAGCAAAAATAGCGGAGAATAAAAGTGCAGAAAAGAAAGAACACAAGGAATTGTTCGAGAGGTTCGGCTATTAACGAAGCCTACGTCCCCTACCTAGTTTTATCGACTAGGACTTTTCTTAGAACTTGGAATTTGCACTTTCTAGTTTAGTGCCAACTTCTTACAACTTCTTGATTTCCGGGCTCAAGAACAACCTCACAAAAACACTCTTGTTTTTCTAGGTACAAGATAACCAATACACAAAATAAGTGCGAGTAGAAACTCGGCTTTCACGATATATCGCTCTAAGATACAAGAATGAAGATTGGAAATTATAGAACAAATCTTCTCGTATCACAATCTAGAATAAGAATATCTCTCAGAATGTTTGCTTGATATTGCTTGAGTATGCTAGTAAGCTCAGAATTCTTGTGTGTCTTCAATCTCCATGAAGGTGGCTATTTATAGCCTTCTTGAGCTCAATTTCCCGTTGGAACAGTATAAAGAGTTACGTACGTTATATGATGCTGATTACGTACGTTACGTACGTTATATGAGCCGAATAACGGCCGTAATGAAAGTGCCGAAACTGTCCAGTGAAATATGATGAAATGCGTTACGTACGTTATAAACCTCCTGGTTACGTACGTAATATCCTGGTCAAAGATCCGTTGATTGAGACGACTTGTTGCAACGGCTAGTGGCTTTTCCAACGGTCAGAATAATTCAAGCCTTACGTACGTTATATAATCCCGGTTACGTACGTTACCTGTACAGAAAAACTTACGAAAATAGTGAATGTTACGTACGTTATAAGAGATGCGTTACGTACGTTAACTATAGAATGTTACGTACGTTAATGTGATATATTTTACGTACGTTAACTGAAGAGAAAGTATGTTTTAAGTAAATTTTGGTTTTAATAACACATCATCAAAACGATCTAAAAAATATTGTTCCAACAATCTCCCCCTTTTTGATGATGACAAAATTTACTTTATGTGAGTTTTTGAAAACATGATTTTAATAAAAATTAGAAACTCCCCCTGAACACGAGCACTGCAAAAAATAATATGCTCCCCCTGAAAACGTGCACGGGTTATTTCAAAAGTTGATTTCAAAAACGAATACATATTATTCTCCCCCTTTTTGTCATTAACAAAAAGTTGAGAAAACCTGCAAGAGACATCAATGATACGCATAATAATCAACATAAACCAAGTCAATGATTAAACAAAACGATAACCAAAATGATGTATGAAAAGATAGTCATTACAGGCAAAGCATAAACATGAAATGTTTGGTCTTTTAATAAACAGGAAACATCATCATTAGAAAGGATAGCCCGACTAGTCAAGGTCCGCATCCGGCGGTGTCGGCGGTATCCCAAAATGCGTGCAAATGTTCTTCACCATGATCTTGATGTCGCTCATGTCCTTCTCAAGCCTATCCATTCGAGAAGCCATCTGGGAAGAGGAGGATTCCGGACGAGGACGGGAGGAACCAAGTTGTGATGACGGACGAGGTCTAGTATGTTCGAGCCCCCTCGATGTGATCCTCTCCTCCGGTCTCGGAAGAGTGCCCCCATCAATGAGCCGATCATCATCCTTAATATAAGCAAAGTATATCCATCCACGATTTCTCGTGCGAAGATACCTCATCGTCCGCAATGTCCCTTCGGTGACGAGGCTCCCCTTTGGAATCGGAACCCCGTGGACCCCAGACAGATCAACTCCAGCTCTCTCAAAAATTTCGGTTAGGATAGAACCAAAAGGCATTCCTGATTTTCTCTGTCGATCAACTTTTGCGTAGCTCTTTTTGTGGAAAATTTGACCCTTTTCCACGAACCATTTCAGCACAGTAGACGCGAAGTTGACTTGGTGATCCTTCCACACATGATAAATAATTTCCATATCAATATTCACAAGTCGAAGTTGAGCATTCACTTTAGGCATAAGACAACGAGTGATAGCATCATGAAGCAAACGAATGTTTATCCCAAAGTCATTGTTTTCAAACCGCCCGGAATGAACATTTAAAACGGCTTTGTCCGATAAGAAATTACGGACTTTCGACTCGTGAACACCATAGCTTTCATCATCGGACTAGTCGTTAAAGACTTCGTCCGGAGGAGCAAACTCTCCCTTGCAACGAAAACCCTCATTAGGGAGTCCAAAAATTTCCGAAAGCTTTGCTTCATCAAAAGATATTGATTTACCACGCACAAGCGAGTTAACAACGGCAAGTCCGTCGGCATCATAAGTGACAAAAAAATTCGCATAAAACTCTTTTACACAAACTTCATAAATTGGTCGAGCAAGATTAACGAACCTATTGATCCCAAGCATATCGAAGAATTCTTCGATAGCAACACCAGCATTGTTCAGAGATTCAAAATCAAAGTGATGACTCGGAGTTACCTCTTCGTCAATAAGGATTTCGTTGAATACTTTCATGGCTTGAGCATTCCGGAATGTTAGATCGCCGGAAGCCGTGGAGGATGATTGGGAGGTTTCTCCTCTTCTTTTTTTGCCGGTTCTGGAAGCCATGAGGATTGAATTGGTCGAAAAAAAATGAAGTTTTGATGAAGTTTTGATAGGGTTTGCCGGAACAGTTCGTCGCTTGTCGCTAGGGATTTTGTAGAAATGAACAGGGAACTGACGATGGGTTTATATATGAGATGGTCAACGATCGCTTACGTACGTTATATTCCTTTAATAACGTACGTAACGTAAAATCCTAAACTTTCTGGAGCAAAACCTGCGTTTCGTTACGTACGTAACGAACCAACCTGTAACGTACGTAAGGTCCTATTACGTACGTAATGGACCGCGTATACCGTACGTAAGCAAGACCAAATGAATAGTCTTTTCCTTTCGATGATGTCCCGTTTTAAATGACCATTTAATGTGACTATGATGAGTATGCAATATTTAAAAGTGATCAGCATGTCCCATTCCTAAATTTATGCGAATAAAGTTGAAAGCTTCTTCGGGTAATGGTTTTGTAAAAATATCCGCCAATTGTTCATTAGTACCAACAAATTGGAGACGAACATTCCCGTTTTGGACATGGTCACGAATAAAATGGTGACGAATTTCGATGTGCTTTGTCCTACTATGCAAAATGGGGTTTTTACTTAAATTAATGGCACTTGTATTGTCACAAAAATAGGAGTATTCTTAAGTTCGATGCCATAATCAAGTAATTGATTTTTGATCCAAAGAACTCGTGCACATGCACTTCCCATGACCACATATTACGCTTGACTATGGAAGTAGCGACACTAGTCTGTTTCTTACTTCCCCATGAAATTAAACATGAACTCATAAAATGACAAGTTCCGGTGGTGCTTTTTCTATCAATTTTACAACCACCGAAATCGGCATCACTATATGCAAAGAGTTGAAAATCAATGCTGGAAGGATACCATAGGCCTAAACCAGCAGTATATTTTAAATATCGAAAAATTCGTTTACATGCTATGAGATGGGATTCTTTAGGATTAGCTTGAAAACGAGCACATAGACAAGTAGCAAACATAATATCAGGTCTAGATGCAGTTAAGTAAAGTAAGGATCCGATCATACCTCGATACTGTTTTTGGTCAACAGATTTACCTTTTTCATCTTTATCGAGTTTAAGAGTGGAAGACATAGGAGTGGATATTTCTTTGCAATCTTCCATCTTAAATTTCAATAGAAGCTCATCTTAAACAGAGTATTATCAACATTTCCTCTTTTATAACCATTTGAGATAAGAAAAGAGCTTAGACGATCATACCATGCTCTCGGAGCTTGCTTTAATCCATAGAGAGCTTTATGGAGCTTGTACACATGATCCGGATGATCATAGTCTTCAAAACTCGGAGGTTGCTTGACATAAACTTCCTCCTGGATGATTCCATTTAGGAACGCACTTTTTACATCCATTTGATGGAGTTTGATCTTCTTGTATGCGGCAAAGGCACAGAGAAGACGAATAGCTTCAAGACGAGCAACAGGAGCGAACGTCTCTTCATAGTCCAAGCCTTCTTCTTGATTATAACCTTGGGCGACCAACCTCGATTTATTTTTAATAGGGAGACCATCATCATCGGTTTTGATTTTATGAACCCATTTGGTACCAATGATTGATTTGCCTACCGGTGCCGGAACTAATTCCCAAACTTTATTTCTTTCGAATTGGTTTAGCTCTTCTTGCATAGCAATAGCCCAATTCTCATCATTTATGGCCTCATCGATGTTCTTTGGTTACGTAAGAGAAATAAATGCAATATTGTTAATACAATCATTTATATTTCTCCTAGTTCGTACACCTTTATCGATTTTTCCGAGAATTTGTTCCATCGGATGGTCTTTCACATTTGCCCAATCTTTAGGAAGGTTGTAAGTATTTTCCTCTGTTTGTCCGAGCTTACGTCGAGCTTCTCCAATTCCTTTGATACTTCGGATACTTCTTTATTTGGAACCATACCGCATCATCATCAAAAACAACCTTTCTCGGGGTAAAAGCGTATCATCGAATTTTACATGAATGGACTCTTCTACCGAGCCTCTTCTACAATTAAATACACGATAAGCTTTACTATTAGTAGAATAACCAAGAAATATTCCAATATCTGATTTAGAATCGAATTTACCCAAATTGTCTTTTCCATTATTATGAATGAACACTTTACACCCAAATGGATGAAAATAAGATAAATTGGGCTTTTTACCTTTAAAAATCTCATAGGGAGTCATCATTTTATTTCTCCTGAGATGGACACGATTTATAACATAACAAGCAGTGTTAACGGCTTCGGCCCAAAAGTATTTAGGAAGACCATACTCGTTGAGCATTGTTCGGCTCATTTCTTCTAGAGAGCGATTCTTCCTCTCGACAACTCTATTTTGTTGAGGTGTCCGAGGTACCGAAAAGTTGTGCCCAATACCATATTTATCGCACCAATCTTCAAAGAGATTAGAATCAAATTCTCCACCATGATCGGTTCGAATGGCGATAACTGGTAATCCTTTTTCCTTCTGGGTAACCTTACACCACTTAACAAACTCGTTAAAAGCATCATCTTTATTGGCTAAGAATTTTACCCAAGTAAATCTAGAAAAATCATCGACAATAACTAAGGTATAAAGTTTACCTGTTAGACTGGCATGTCGAGACGGACCAATTAAATCCATATGAATTAATTCAAGAATGCGACTAGTGGAAATTTCCATTTTTGGTTTAAACGAGCCTCTTGCATGTTTACCTTTAATACAGGCCTCACAAATGTGGTCTTTTCTAAAATTCAATTTTGGTAGACCACGAACAATATCATTTTTGGCCAATTTTGAAAGAAGTGGTAAAGAGGCATGTCCCAATTTTCGGTGCCAAACAACGGCATTTTCATCGTATGAAAGTAGACATATATCGTTAAACGAAGATTCATCTTGGAGATCAACAATGTAAATATTTCCATAGCGCAATCCAATAAAAACGATTTGCTCTTTTCTCATTGCCGTGCAATGCGTAATTTCAAAAATTAGTTTAAGACCGGTGTCACATAATTGGGAAACACTTAGGAGATTATGGCAAAGTCCATCAACAAATAGAATATTTTCAATAGTGGGTAAAGGTTTCTTACCAATTTTACTGTCCCTTTTATTTGGCCCTTTTATTATCGCCAAATGTAACACAGCCACGATCTTCCTTTTTCAGCTCCGTGAAGAGATGTTCATTTCCACTCATGTGGTTTGAACATCCACTATCAACATACCATTTATTTGATAATGTTGTCTTCCTTGCTTGTACCTACAAAAATCATTTTCTTCCGTTTTATCGGTACCCAGGCTAATTTGGGTCCTGAGGAGTTAGATATAAAAACTTGATTTTTAATAACGGTCCCTTTTGGTACCCAAATTTGCTTAACCTTTATAGTACGTCTAGAGTTTCGACAGTAGGTTTCGGTATGTCCAGGTTTTAAACATTTTGGACATGATGGGATACCCGTTTTCAAAGTGTCCGAATCTTTTGTGGTAATTTCTAAGGACTTTTTCATCGGGAATGAATTATATCCAAGTCCTTGTTTTGAAAGAGAAAATTTTTGACCAAATAATAATTGCTCGAATTTGTCATTACCACATGAAAATTTTCTGACATAAAGTTTAAATTCTTTCTGAGTCTTATGCAATTCATCTTTCAGAATTTTCTCAGTTTCCAAGCAATTTGTATGATCAATAGAAACTTCCTTGTTTTTCAATAATTTAGCATTTTCAATTTCAAGGAGTTTTATTTTCTTTTTCAATTTCAAACCTTTTCGTATTCATTATTTAGAGATTCAAAAGCATCAAGTAGTTCTTCATGAGAATCACTAACCTCGACTTCTTCGTCACTCTCTTCGGATGCGCGGGCCATAAGAGCAAGATTGGTTTGGACTTGTGGTTCATCATCCTCATCATCGTCACTCCATGTGGCGACATAAACCTCCTTCTTTTTGAACTTTTCATGAGGTGGTTTTGATGAACTTATTGGAGCAGCAGCACGACAATCTTTTCCAAAATGGCCTGGAACGCCGCACCTTCGACAAGTGTTGTCGAATTTTTTGTTTTGAGGGAAGTGAGTCTTTTTGGATTCATCCCTTGATTCTTGCTTGATATCTCTCCGCCGCCTTTGAAGAAGATTTTTAAATTTCTTTATGTGTTTGGCATAGAAGGCGGTTTCTTCGTCCTCTTCTTCGATAGGTTCATCCTCTAGGTCGCTTTCTTCTTTGGCCTTGAAAGCGATAGTCCTTTCTCTCTCCTTAGGTTTTGGTTTCGAGCTACGAGATTTGATGACGATCTCATAATTGATGAGAGATCCGATGAGAGCGCTGAACTCTATTGTATTAAGGTCTTTCGACTCCATAATAGCCGTAACGGTAGCGTCCCATTCTCTTGGTAGAGACCGAAGGATTTTCTTGGATTTATCACTACTTGATATCGGTTTCCCGAATGAAGCTAGCCCATTTGTGATTGCCGAGAAACGGTCAAGCATAGTGGTGATGCTTTCTTCTTCTTTCATGGTGAAGAGTTCATAATCGTGAAGAAGCATATTGATTTTGGTTTCCTTCACTTGACTCGTACCTTCATGGGTGATCTCTAGCATTTTCCGTTTCTTTTGCCGTCTCGCAGGAAGAGATTCTATTGTGATCTTCTGGATTGAGAGCACAATAAAGCAATTGAGTGGCTTTACTGTTGAAGTGATCGTTCTTCCAGTCGGCATCGTCGTACTCTTCGAAACTTTTGAGAGAGCCATCCGATTTCTTAGGAATGGTAGGTCCAAGGGCAATGACCTTCCATATTTCAATATCGTGAGCTCGCATGAAGATGGACATCTTCTTCTTCCATGTCATAAAGTTTGAACCATCGAAGAAAGGAGGGCGATTGAGAGCATTGCCTTCAACGGAGGAGTGGATAAAGGCCATTTGGATCTTTTCTCTAGCGGGTGTTAATCCGGTGATAAAGAGACCTCTCCGATACCAATTGTTAGATTGATACCGCCACTAGAAGGGGGGGTTGAATAGTGCGGTTAAGAGTATTGTACTCTTTTTCGTGCGGAAGCAAAAATAGCGGAGAATAAAAGTGCAGAAAAGAAAGAACACAAGGAATTGTTCGAGAGGTTCGGCTATTAACGAAGCCTACGTCCCCTACCTAGTTTTATCGACTAGGACTTTTCTTAGAACTTGGAATTTGCACTTTCTAGTTTAGTGCCAACTTCTTACAACTTCTTGATTTCCGGGCTCAAGAACAACCTCACAAAAACACTCTTGTTTTTCTAGGTACAAGATAACCAATACACAAAATAAGTGCGAGTAGAAACTCGGCTTTCACGATATATCGCTCTAAGATACAAGAATGAAGATTGGAAATTATAGAATAAATCTTCTCGTATCACAATCTAGAATAAGAATATCTCTCAGAATGTTTGCTTGATATTGCTTGAGTATGCTAGTAAGCTCAGAATTCTTGTGTGTCTTCAATCTCCATGAAGGTGGCTATTTATAGCCTTCTTGAGCTCAATTTCCCGTTGGAACAGTATAAAGAGTTACGTACGTTATATGATGCTGATTACGTACGTTACGTACGTTATATGAGCCGAATAACGGCCGTAATGAAAGTGCCGAAACTGTCCAGTGAAATATGATGAAATGCGTTACGTACGTTATAAACCTCATGGTTACGTACGTAATATCCTGGTCAAAGATCCGTTGATTGAGATGACTTGTTGCAACGGCTAGTGGCTTTTCCAACGGTCAGAATAATTCAAGCCTTACGTATGTTATATAATCCCGGTTACGTACGTTACCTGTACAGAAAAACTTACGAAAATAGTGAATGTTACGTACGTTATAAGAGATGCGTTACGTACGTTAACTATAGAATGTTACGTACGTTAATGTGATATATTTTACGTACATTAACTGAAGAGAAAATATGTTTTAAGTAAATTTTGGTTTTAATAACACATCATCAAAACGATCTAAAAAATATTGTTCCAACACTTGCACATCCCATTCGGGTGTACTGTGATGCCCCTCTTTCAAACTTGATTTCATAACTAAGACATGTGATTATTGCATTTGTTCAACTCTTGAGGATTGTTGTTTTGTGTAACTGACCCCATTAGGGATGTTGTCTTTAGGTCATGGCAAGGCAAAGGCACGGGAAGAGCACGGTGACAGCGAGGAGTCCCAGTGATACTAGTAGGGGGCCCCAGTCCTTTCAGTTATTCATGTTTTCTTCATGTGTATTTTCCACTGCATTTTCGTTTGGACTTTCATTTTAATTTGGTGTTGTATATTTCATCTTCATATGAAATATATATGTACTCTGTAATCCTGGGTGTATTGTTCTTGAAACTCCTCATCGGAGAAATTGGTAATATAATGTGGTTCGGTACTACAGTTATATTATTTAAATCATTGTATTTCATTCGCCTGGTGGGTCCCAGTTGGGGGTCCACGGTACTGTGATAGCCGCCTAGTTTGGGGTGTTACATCCACCTTTCAATCTAAGATGGATTTGAGGATAACTATACGAATGTATCATTTGGAGAATATGTTACAGTGTATCGCTGATCGTTCTGCCGATAAACGTATAGTGTTCCTCTATAAGAGTGGGAGAAACAATTGTCAGTTTAGGTTGTGTGCTATTGAGGGTGCAACCATTTAGAGAATTACTAAGTTGACCTCGGATCACGATTGTCACTATGACTTAAACCCTGATGTCGCACGGTCGGTCACTTCTGAGGTTTCCACTCATTATTTTGCTAAAAGATTAACTAGTGAGGGGCTCACTTTGGGGCCAAAGAAGATGACTGCAGAGATGTGTAGGGAGTACGACATCGACATGTTATACAATTTTGCTCTCCAAATAAGGAATATAGCGATAGAGAATACATACGGCGGCTTTGATGAGTCATATCAGAGGCTCTCGTCTTATCCGTATTTGTCGAAGCAATGTAATCCAGGGATAACTTATGAGTTGCATACGACTCGTGAGGGAGTGCTTTGCCACATGTGCATACGAACATGGACTTATTTTATATATAACCTGCATAGATGCTACAATCCTGTGGAAGATTTGCTGATTGTGAGTGACCAACATAAGAGCATTCAGAATGCTATTCGAGCCGTCTATCTGAATGCATTCAACGGGTTGTGCTATCACCATCTTGCGAAAAATCTAACCTCTTACTGCTATAGGACTCTCCAGAACTGTAGCATATACGCATCGTGAAGTTTTTGAGAACTACTTTTCGAAACTACATGTTGAAAGCGCTAATGGGGCTCACAGGCGGATTTCTGAAACTGGACCACAGAGGTGGGCTAGGCCGAAGTTTCTGATACGAAACTATAATTTCTTGACATCCAATGTCGTTGAATGCTTTAATAGTCGGATGTTGTGGGCGAAGCATTTACATGTTTGCTAGTTACTTGAGATAGTTCGCCTAAATTTAGAGAATTGGTTCTATGAGCAGGGTGAAGCTGCATCAAGAGACCATGAGTTGATAGTGCACACTTTTGCAAAGCTTTCTAACTTTGTGCAAGCTGGTCATGCTCTTACTATTCGAGTTACCACTCCACATCTTTATAAATTCGAAGAAAACAAAGTTTCTTATGGACACAGTGACATGATGATACCGTGGATACAGTGAATAGTTACCAAGTTGCACACGATGGGAGAACACGATCGCTGCCTTCGTGTGTTCTCATCGTGTGCACTACAAAGGGCAACATCAAGTTTCAGAGAAAATAATGTTCTTTCAATTTACGGACACAACTTATAATCAAAATAATGAACTATCACATAGTAAGGTCAGAAATGACGCTAATTGAAATTAAATAATGTGATATAATACTCAATCATCATTACTAAGATTGTTGCTAGATAGTCACAAATATCAAAATACATAAACAATTTAAGTTTCGCGGTAGGGACATCCACTTATGCCATGTTCATCATTACGACAAATGTTACATCTCTTCTTTTGCCGGGGCCTTTGCCTCGTTTGTTCTCCATCCATTACTTGAGTTTCTTCTGGAGGGATATTCAAATTCATACCACCCATGGGAATGAATGCTTTGAAAGATTTTCTATTGTGGATGGTTCCCTCACACCTACCGCACATCTGAGGACGTCTACCTATGGCCAAATTTTTAACTGCGGATGCACGACTCATCCTTGGTCGACCGACCTATTGTACCTCCTCTGGAGGTAGGCAAACGATGAATGAGATCTCTGGTGGGACATTCCACTCACCAGGATGTGGTATTAGACTAATATGCTATTGTAAGTCTCTCTAAGGCCTTGTTGATTGAAATAACGACTGGCGAAATCATACACAGACAAATTATTACTAGTGCGCCTATTACAATAAGCAATTATGGCACACATATAGAAAAAAATATTGAAGCATGTGCATATTAGAGCAAAAAAATTACCTTATAGCAGCAAGAGCATGACGACATAGAGTATGATCCTAATCAAAATCCAGACAATAATATGTCCAGCTTTGAAGGCCGAGCAAAAGCCTAAAAATCTGGCTTCGATACTAATTATTGGAAATAAAACGCAACAGAAGCGAAGTTGGGAATTCTTTTTATTAAAGCATTTTACGCATCGACGAGCACAAAACCTATTTAGGCATGTTAATTAATTAACTACTAAGATTAATAAGTAATTTAAATATTATTATTATCTATTAAATAAATATGTTGGTAAATTAAATATCCTAATCTAGATCAAATATCATAAGATATTTACCTTTGAAGCGTAGTGGTTGCTTGCTCCTTAATCTTCTTGTATTTCTACCTTTAGATCTCCTAGAGTATGATCCGCCTTAATCCGGACGTTGTGTGGGCAACGAGCTACCGAATTCTGCATGGACTTCTATGGGATCGGCCGAATATGTCTTTTATGAGTCACTCTATTTTTTCTTGTTTTTTCTAGTATTATGTAAACACTTTTAGAAAATTGATGTGTTATCTAAATTGTAGAATCAAAGACACAACTCAAGATCTACAATTAAACACAAGAAGAAAAATCGATCTCACAAGCATAAAAAATTGTCACGGCCGAATCCTCTTTAGATGTCCTATTTATAGGCTTTGGACTACTCTAGGGATCTTAAGGAGGATCTCTAGTGCAACCCAACTTTTCATATTAATCCCTTTCCTAATATGGTTGAGTTCACTAATATCAATTCAGTCAACTAAAGAATTAATATTGCACTTCCACCCTAAATCCCAGTTTTGCAAAATTGGGCTCCTTATTTAAATATATTATTTTTCGTGTTTAAGATATCAAATGTCCATTAATTAATTTAAGCTACTGACAGCTTTAGTTAATTAATATCTTATCCAAGAGTAGTACCACTCGAACCTTATTATTATATCGGAATTAAATCCACCTGCAAGGTTTATATAATAATCATTATCGAGCTCCTCAAAGGGACATCATCAACCCGCACGAGCCGGGACACGATTTCTAGTAATAATAATAATTGTCATATTAAAAATATTATTGCCCAAGATACGAAGCTTCTTGAGTCAATCACTTTGACTCTCATCCATGGTAAATCCAAGCAATAAATATTATAAATACACAATTATATATTATATACCTAGAATTAAAAAATAATAAGTATCTGAGATTTACGTTCTTCTTACAATCAGTACAGAAGACACTATCTCACTTCGATCCTATTCAATGTATTCAAATACGCTAATGCATGTTAATAGTCAAGACCAACTAATCTCAAGCATACACTACAACCTTTCATATAGTTTTTGTCTAATAATTATATAGGTTGTGAACTATTATATTATTTTATAAGGCACCGATAATGTCATCTTCCGTGTAACACCAACATACCAAATTATCTACAATATAAAATAATTAGTCATTTCATTTGCATAACCATAACTGGAATAAATATACAAAACATGTGATTAAATATAATTAATATTCTCATAGGTAGTTACAGGGAAATAAGGTAATACAAACATAAAGTATGCTTTGCAGTATACAACCCTAACATTTACCACATTAAAAGAGACTCGTATGTTCTTCCTTATTTTCTTTATTTGTTGACACATGATTAATCTTGGGGAATCGAGTTAGTTTTCTTGAATCTTGTTTAATCAACGGGGTTCATAACTGATCAAGTTTGGTATCAGAGACTAAGTTCAGGCATGTTGGTATATGCAAGATAAAAGATCATTGATACCGGAACTTGCAGAGTTTGATTCAAAAATCGAGAAAAGAAGAAACTTCCCAAAGATGTCCAAGTCAGAAGACGGATCCGATAGTGGAGATGGGGGAGAGTCTGTTGGAATCGATGATGGATCTCTTGAAATAGTGAATGAAATTGATGGACAAGGAGGAACCGGCCAAAACCTCGATTGCTGCACAACCCAGGTGGCAGGGGGTGGTTGAGCCGTTCAAGATGGAGGTTCGGATAGAGATTACGATATAAAATGGGGAATTAGATCAGGAAAAACTGAATGTATGGATCAAATAGTTGGGGGTTTACTTCAGCACCAAGCCATACACGGATCAGCAGAGAATTTCATTTGCTAGGCTCAGACTCGGCAACCATGCAGTGACCTGGTGGGAATCTTATAACTCGGGTTTAGTAGATGAGGGTATGCCATCAATTCAGACATGGACAGAATTCGTTGCAGCTATCAAGAACCAGTTTTAGTGTAATACCTGAGATTTTCGCTCTGATTTTGTTGAATTTTCTGCGGGTTGGCGGATTGCTGCCGTTCATGTCTTTAGAATCGTGTGTCATGAGTGGACACATGTTTGATTTCGATTCAGATTGTTGCGTGAGTTTTTGTTCGATATACGTGCAGCGCACGCTACTAGGTGACGTAACGCGCGCTACTGTTCCGCAGTTAGCACACGCTACGTGGAGGGTAAGGCACGCTAACTTATAGTTCAGAGGCAGTCTAGAAGCTACTGGGCTGGGATCGGGGGCCTCAATAGCGCACGCTAAAGCTTGTAGTTAGCGCACGATATCGTCCATCGTAGCGCACGCTATTTGTTATTATAGCGCACGCTACCTGGAAGGTGCAGAACTGTCCAGAAGCCACTGGACTGGACACATGACTCGTTAGTGAACGCTACGTATGTTGGCTAATGCATGCTAACAGTGTTTCAGGTAGAAGGTGCAAGAGTGTTGACCTCGTTAGCGCATGCTAAATATAATAGTTAGCGCACGCTAATAACTGTCCATTATAAATACTGGACATCAGGCCTTTCTTTCCTATTTTTCTTTCATTTTTTTCCCCTTTCACTTCCATTCGCCGGGAGAAGTTTCTAGGGTGATCTGGAGTGATCTTCATCACCAAGCTTCATCTTGGTGAGTCTTCTTCATGTTAATAACATCATTTCACTTGTTTTCATTCTGGATCGAAGTATTTCCTTCCTAGAACCCTAGTTGAGTAATTTTTGGGGATTTTCCTTGATTTCTCGATTTCATCCGAAGTGAATGAATTGATTATGTAATTCTTGTTGTCTTGGTCGTTATCTTTGGATTAGGAACTCGTTTATCGATTTTATTTCATCTGGAATATGATTTTTGCTTTCTTTGAGTAACCCTTGGACCCTTGTTGTTCTTGGTGTCGAATCGGACTCTGGTTAGTGTTTTTGATTCATGGTGGTGTTATTCTCGTAGTATTCGTGGGGCTGTCAGATTCGTGGTTGTTCTTGAAAAGTCAAGGGCTGCTCGACCCCGTCCGTTCGTTGTTCCGTTGCTCGTGGTCTCGAGGCAAGTATCTTGCCCATACACTTCGTGTTTCGTAGACGTAATAGTTGGTAATTCATTTTATATGCAATTTGAATATTAATGAACTTTAAAAAAGGATCGGTATATTTCTAATAAAGGTTTTCCTTCAAATATAACTCGTATGTTTTGTGAACAAATGTACTTTTCTGAATATGTGTATTAGTATTGTATGTGGAGGGTGTTGTAGTCGTATTACGTGGTTATAGTATGTATTTCCTTTCACTTGTCAAGGATTGTGTGTTAGTGCGTGTATTTGTTTGGTGAGTATGTGTTATCGTGTGATATTGATTGTGACTCCTTTGTGCAGAGTTTGTGGTGTTCGGTGTTGTTTGGAAATTGTACTTCCTTGTTGCTGTGTGATGAATGGGAAGTGATGTGCTACCGGGTAGGGTTTGTTGAACCTCCGGGATCCACCCTTGCTAGTACGAATCAGGCGTGACCATAGGGTTATCCAATCGGGTATGTCTTGCGGAGACTCCGAGGTTTATGGCTTGCTAGCCCGATGCCGGGATAACTTATGGTTGTGGTTTGGTTGTGTGACGTACGTGTCATGGGGTTATCCAATCGGGTATGTCTTGCGGAGACTCCGAGGCTCGTGGCTTGTTAGCACGATGTCGGGATAACTTTTGGGGTTATCCAAACTGGGTATGTCGATGCGGAGACTCCGAGGTTCGTGGATTTCTAGCCCGATGCTTGGATAACTATAAACGTATATCATGGTTGTGGTAATGTGACTGTTGTCATGGTAATGTGTGATAATGTGTGGTTTCCCATTGGGTTATTCACTCGGGTATGTCTCGAGGAGGCTCTGAGGTCCGTGGCTTATTAGCACGGGACACGAATAATCATTGGGAGGATGTTGGGTGTGGATGATTGGGTCGTCGACCCCGTGTTTTGTGATTGGAGTTGTATGATTAGGTCATGGACCCCGTGTTTTGTGATCGAAATTCTATGATTGGGTCGTGGATCTCATGTTTTGTGATCAGAATTATATGATTGGGTCGTGGACCCTGTGTTTTTTTATCGGATTTGTATTTTGGAAAAATAATTTTTGGGCTGTGTCCCTAAGTGGTTTCGAAAAGTCGAGAATTCTTAAATCCCAAATGTTTTCAAAACTCCTGAGATCTTAAATATTTTGTAAGATGTATATTAATTTTATTCCTACCTCTAATGATTTGAACTGTTTTAATCAAGTGAATTATCTCGGGAAGTATGTTCACGATTATTATGTTCTTGGAGGATGTTATGTATGGCTCGTATTTGTACTTTATACTTGCACTAGCAAAATAGTGGAGTTTTGCTGACCCACGAGTAATCAGGGGATGGATGTCTATATTTCGTCCAGGTACATGCAGGTTCTCGGGGAGCAAAATATAGGATCGGTACGAAGGATTATGGAAGACGTCGATACTAATCACATGAGGACCAGTGTTGATTATTTTGGTCAAGGCATGTTGTGGTGTCTTTTCCACTGTTGTATTTTCTGATTGTAAGAGTATGGTTCGTGTATTTGAGCTTGGTTTGAGTTTGATTATCAGTTTTGTGTTTAGCCATGTCGTCATGTAATGTGATGTATTGTTTATGCATTTAGCCTGGTAGATCCTCACGAAGAGGCTCTGCAGCACTGTAATATTCCCGAGAGGTTTGTGGGTGTTACATACCCTCTCGACTATGAGGAGGAATTGCTGGGTAAGTGGCAGTTTCTGAGGTAGAAGAAAGGGCAAATGGTACAATATTATACTACGGAATTTCGGAAACAATCCAAGTACAAGGTGTGGATACACTGTTTTTTGCACATACAATTGGCTCTCTTCAATGTGAGGGATCTTGATAATGCTAGTATTAAGGCTATGCATATGGATAATCGGACCAAACCTTTTCGGGGCTAGTCAAACTAGTAGAAAGAAGCCGAGAGTTATGGAGAAAAGAGTAAGAAGGACGACAAAAAGAATGCTTCGGCTACCCGTCGGGAAGAGAAGAATTGCGATCATTGCAATAAGAAAGGACATACCACTACACCATATATGGTCTTCAGCAATACTTTTTTTCGGTGTTGCCATCAAAATGTTGCCTTAAGTGAATTTTGAAAAAATAGATGTGAGGCAACGTTATAATTTGATGTTGCCTTTGATATGAAACAATGTTGCCTTACATAAAACCGGAGTAACAATTGCAACATTGTGTCCATGTTGCCTTAGATGAAGATTATTTGGCTAAAATAGGTGCGGGAAAATTGTCCCGCTCACTTCCTTGGCTAAAAAAAGAAAACACGCTTCTGCCAAAATGTTGCCTCACAAATAATTACTCTCGCAAATAAGAGAGTTGAAAATATATTCACAAATATCTCACAAAATCTCTCTTGGCAAAATCTCTCGCCATTCTTCACTCGCACAAATCTCGCACAAATCGCTGGGTTCATTGAGTGAGTGAGTTTGCTGGATTCACACAAGATCTTTTCTCTGGGTTCGATTGAGTTTATTGGGTTCGTTTAAAGCTTTGTTTGAAGATTTCTTCTCATCTAAAGGTATTCCTTAATACTTTCTCTCTTCTTCATTGAGTGTAATCTAAATTCAATTGAGTTTTTGTAAACCCTACAAATTTGGGATTTTTTATAAACCCTAAATTTTTGGTAGTGTAAATCTGTGTAATTGATGTTTCTCTGGGTGTAAATATGTGTATATACTCTTTTTATGCATTCTTAGTGTATATGCGTAGTGTATATGTAACTCTCTATGTGCATTGTTTCTCTGTGTGCATTGTTAGTATTGGTTCTAGTGTATATGTGATACTATGACCTGCAGATTGATTGTGAAGGCAGTATTATGGCCTGTACATGTAACTTAGTTGAATATGTTCTCTTAATTTAAAGAGTTTTCAGTTGAATTAGTGGATCTTGATGTCCCCTGCCCCTTTGTCATTACTGGCCTGCAGATTTATACATGCTTAGTTGAATTAGTGGTTTTCAATACTTAGTTTTTGTTTGTGCTGTTTCCCTGTTGTCCCCCCTGCTCACGTAATTAGTAATTTTGATGTAATTTAGTGCCTGGGAACTTTATTATTGTTTGATACAACGTTTATATCAGGCATAGTTTTAAATTTTATCTATATTTATAGGCTGATATGTGCTTGTTTAAGAATATTACAAGTAGACTATAAGTAGAAAGCTAGATTCACTAGATTTTCTTGTGATTGGTCTTTTAGGAATGTTCTAACACAAATGAGAAAACTCAAAGTTAAAAATCTCATGTGTTTCTAGGTACATATTAGATAGGATCTTTTAAACAATCATAAATCATTGATTGTACAGGTTTAAATAGAAACTTGGACAATATTAGATTTTTCTAATCTTGATTTAAATTAATAGCAACAAGGACTTATGTTTTGATCTTGATTTTTACAGCAATTAGAGCAATTAGTGTCAACTGTGTACAATTAGCTAACGGTTGGTACAAATATGCCTAGTGATTATAATTTTAGTTTTATTTCTAGTTATAGGCTTCTTGTGATGTCCTAAACTGATTAGGTGCTTGTGGGCTAAATTTGGTCAATAGGGGGTTGTAATGAGAGATAAATTAGATTTTTTGCAATATTGTAATATTGCAAGATCTAATCACAATTCATAAATGGTATAGTGATCATATAGAATTTCTTGTAATAACTTAAATGACTAGTTATACACTTCCACATTGTCCTGTTTGTATGTCTGACTACTATGTACCTAATATGTACTTGGTTAATTTTCTGTTAGTCCATAATGTGTGTAAATATTATGTAGTTATGATGGATAAAGCAGTACGTGGTTGAAATTACCAAAGTATAGTGAAGAATATATGAATGGGTTTAAACTTTTTGTGGAAAATGCAATGAGCAAATTCGCCGTCGGAAACGAATTAAGGTGTCTATGTAAACTATGCTATAATCGCCACTGGTGGAGTAGAGATGATGTATATGATCATCTAATTTTCAACGGACCTTCTCCGACATTTGAACAAGTGATTTATGATGTGTCGAGTTGGAAGGAAAACACTGAAGAAATGGATTATGAAACAAGTATAGGTTTTGAAGATGATCTTGACGAGATGCTGAATGTTACTTACAAAAATGTGGGACCTAATGCAGATGCGAAGAAATTTTACATCCAGGATGGAAAACAACCTTTATATCCTGGATGTAAGAATTTTTCTATACTAAGTTTTTTAGTAAGGCTTTACCATTGGAAATGCATTCATGGAATCACTGAGTCTCCGTTTGGTGATATATTACAGTTAATAAAAGAGGCTTTTCCTGATGCTAGCGTACCAACCTCTTTTAATTCTGCTAAAAATATCATCAAAGACTTAGGTCTTGATTATGAAAAGATACATGCATGTCCAAATAACTGCATGATTTATTGGGGTCAGAATAAAAATGAAGTTATTTGTAAAATATGCGGTGTATCTAGGTGGAAAGTTGCAGCACAGGAATCTGACAACAAAATTCCTGCAAAAGTGATGCGATATTTTCCATTGACGCTAAGGATACAACAGATGTTTATGTGCAAAGATTTCTCTAAGCTTATGACCTGGCATGCCGTATGACGTAATAAAGATGGGATGTTACGACATCCGGCTGATGGTGAAGGTTGGAAGATGATGGACACCAAATTCCCACATTTTCAGAAGAAAATCGAAATGTTAGATTGGGGTTAGCTTCTGATGGGTTCAACCCTTATCGTACAATGACTAAAACCCATAGCACATGGCCAATCGTAGTGGTGAACTACAACCTCCCCCCATGGCTATGCATGAAACCAGAGAATTTAGTTCTCTCAACCTTAATATATGGCCCGAATGATCCTGGTAATAATCTCGATGGGTATATGCAGCCTTTAGTTGCAGAGTTGAAACAATTATGGGATACAAGAGTGGAGACTTATGATGCATTGCTAGATCAAACATTTACATTATGCGTAGGTGTGTTATGGATCATCAATGACTTTACGGGATATGCAATGTTGTCTAGTTGGAGCACGAAAGGCAAACTGGCTTGTCCGGTATGCAATTATGAGACATCATCAATATATTTGAAACAGAGTAGGAAATGTTGTTACATGAATTATAGAAGATTTCTAGATCCCAACCACAAATGGAGATTAGATACGAAAAGATTTAATGGCGATGTTGAGCTTGGCGAAAGTCCTAAAATGTTATCTGAAATGGAGATTGCAGAATTGTTGGAAGGTTACGAAAATAATTTTGGAGGGGGTAAAAGGAGGAAACGGAAATTTAATTGTGATACGAACCCATGGAATAAGAAATCAATACTTTTTGACTTGCCATATTGGAAAGATAATGCAATTCGATATAACCTCGATGTTATGCATATAGAAAAGAACATTTTTGATAGTATTCTTGGCACTTTGTTAGATATTGGGGGTAAGATAAAAGACCATATAAATGCCCGATTAGACTTGCAACAAATGGGTTTTCGAAAGGTTCTTCATCCGACTACCTCAACTGATGGAAAACACCTTGAAATTAAGGCAGCAAACTTTGACTTGACAAATAAAGAGAAGGTAATGTTTTGCACTGTACTGAAGAATGCTAAGCTGCCTTATGGTTTTGCTTCCAATATCAGTCGATGTGTGCAAGTCAATGACAGAAAAGTTGCGGGTTACAAGAGCCACGATGCACATGTTATTATGCAGTACCTGTTATAATATGCTGTGAAAAAAACACTAAAGCCCGAGGTTGCATTACCCTTGATTAAACTCGGCCAGTTCTTACGAGGTATATGTGCCAAAGTTATCGAGCCATGTGATATAAAGAAGTTGCAACAAGAGATTGTTGATATACTTTTCTGATTAGAAATAAATTTTCCACCTTCATTTTTTGATATTATGGTTCACTTACAAGTGCATCTATGTAAGGAAATTGAACTCGGCGGTCCAGTACACCGAAGGTGGATGTATACAATCGAGCGTTATCTAGGTAAATTGAAGAGATACATTCGCAATAAGAGCAAACCAGAAGGGTCCATCGCGGAGGGGTACTTGGCAGATGAATGTTTAACATTCTGTGCCCGATTTTTAAATGATGATGAACAAAAGTCATCGAGTGAATTTGGGACAACAAAGAATGTAGAAGTAGATGGGTATCCTATTGGTTCTGGAAAGAACAAAAATGGGAAAGATATTCACTTGTCAGAAGATATGTGGAGTGCAGCTCATCGATACATTCTGTTTAACTATGGTGATAAGGAAGTGGAGAATTTAATTGAGTAAGTCAAATCAATAAATATATATATGTTTTACAAATTCTAGTACATAACAGTATCCATGAATTAAAATGTTGACATATCTTAATTGATTGTAACTGTAGGGAACATCGAGCATTATTCGAAAATAATGCACAGTCCAAAAGGTATAAACGAGATAGAACACATGCGGATGAAGTATGTCATTGGTTTAAAGAGGAAATAAAAAAAGGAGAATGTTTCACGAGAACTTTCTGCCTTAGCAAGGGGTCCTAATTGAGCGGCGAAGCGATTTAGTGGGTATGCAGTGAATGGATATAGATTCCACACTAAGCAGAGAGATCGTAAATGAACGATGCAAAACAGTGGTGTTTTCCTAATTGCCCTGACCACTAGCTTTGCTAGTTCAAAAGACCAAAACCCCACAGTTGGGAATGTTAGTTACTACGGTTCGGTTGAAGAAATCATAGAACTAGATTATTGGGGAGCTTTCAGTGTAGTTTTATTTAGGTGCACTTGGTACGAAGAGGAGACAGATTCTTTTGGTTTCACTCGAGTCAACTTTAATAAACTTTGTCAGAAACATGACCCGTTTGTTATGTCGACCCAAGTGCAGCAAGTCTTTTACATCGAAGATCCTATTGACCAACATTTGCATTATGTTAATAAGCTGTCCAGAGAGTTATTTGAAGCAGAAGACGAGAATACTGTGATTCAAGACGAGATTAGTATAATAGAAATCCGAGATGAGGAAGTTA
This sequence comes from Orobanche coerulescens, assembly GCA_033398695.1. Lineage (NCBI taxonomy): Eukaryota > Viridiplantae > Streptophyta > Magnoliopsida > Lamiales > Orobanchaceae > Orobanche > Orobanche coerulescens. The sequence goes on from CM065807.1 coordinate 125,000,243, forward strand.
GTTGGAACAGAGACGATGTCCCTACAACACAAATTCCAATTCCATCTAAAAAAGCTAGAGAAAATTGATTAAGTGGTAATGACTACTTAATCTATAAATTAAATTTAATATTTTAATTTGATTCATGTGTGCCTTATATTAAAAGCATAAATTACATTTCATCTGGTATGTAATTAGATCAATTGTCCAAATTAGATTAAATATTTATAGTTGGTTAGTTGGAATGTTTTGTTGATAGTTAAATGCTTAAATTAGATTTATCTTGTGATATGGAAATTAGATTAATTATCCACAGTAGATTAAATATTATGATTTTGTGAGTTGAAATGTTTTTGTGAATTTTAGATTAATTGTCTAGATTAGATTAAATATTTATAGTTGGTCAGTTGAAATGTTTTGTTGATAGTTAAATGCATAAATTAGATTTATCTTGTGATATGGAAATTAGATTAATTGTCTACATTAGATTAAATATTCTGATTTTGTGAGTTGGAATGTTTTTGTGAATTTTAGATTAATTGTCCAGATTAAATTAAATGTTTATAGTTGGTCAGTTGGAATGTTTTTGTGATAATTTGGCTTTTTGAAATAACATCTGAATTTGATTGTTGTTTACTATCTAACAAGATGGCAAATGAAAGAATAAGTATAAAATTGCACCACAATGGACAATTCTTGAAAACCTTCCCCTCATCATATAAGCAATCATACCGCTGCGTACACGAATACCGAGAAACAGAGGTACAGAATCCTATCTCTTTATTTATCATTTATAAAGTTATTTTCCTTGATCTTGTTCTATGCATATTTTTTTTTGAGAGACGAGCAGGGTTTTTACGGGGTCCCTTATCTTGATACTCAATCTCTTATTACCAAGAGAAGAGGGATATCTAGTAGACTACAATGCGAGATACTTCTAAAGTATTAAAGTGTTTTTTCATATTGATACGTGATAGATATCCAGTTGAGATATGTTCTGACATAATATGCCTAGTTATGAGATTTTCTGATGTTAGCAGGGGATCACATATAGACAACAATACCTAATTGCTCAAACATGAATCTCTTTGAACATTAGTTGTTTATTCACAAAACTATTATAGTTTTATATTACGGTAAATCTGTAGCTATGTGGAATCGGTTCAGTTTACTTTATTCGATTCATCATTATTATTTATGATGTTGCATTCTCAGGTATAGTAAAGATTGAAATGATTTCCTGTATGTATTGATGATTTTTTTTTGTTACTTGTAAGATATAAGTAATGATTTGTTTGGTATCTGTTATCAATATATAAATCGTTGTGAGTAAGCGTTTCCCGAAAGGCTCGTAGTCTCCATTCGGGTGTCAAAGGTCCACCTAATTTCTCGTCATGGCTGAGAATTTCATTAAAATCGCCCATAATCAGTCATTCCCATCCCAAACAAGTACCCAACTGTCTCAACAAACGTCAAGTACGCTTACGCAAACTCGTATCCGGCTCACCATAAAATCCAGTAAATCTCCGCACAGGGCCATTAGCATCCAACGGAACATTTACATCAATGTGATTTTTACTCAGGCTCAACAAAGTAACAGAGACATCCTTTTCCCACAATAAAACTAAACCCCCTGATCGACCAACAGCAGGAACTCCAACTCCAAACATATTAAATTTATAACGTAATCGATTAGTACCCTCGGTATCTAACTTGGTCTACATCAAGAAGACCAATTTGGGGTGGGAATCCACAATCAAATTCCCCAAAGCACGAACTGCCCGAGGGCTCCCCAAACCCTGGCAGTTCCAACTCATAAAACTCATTGACGTAGGCGGGGTTGCTCAGCAACCTCCGCCTCTGGTACAAGGTTGGATTTTTCCACGACAGCACACTGTTTCTTTTTAGCATGCATAATATCCTCCATCTCCTGAACATCTAGATCAACGGGAACGCCCTTATTTTTACTCCCCACGGGTCTGCCCCGTTTCTTTTGACACGTGGGCTGTGGCATATTATCTGACAAAGGCTGAATGGGGGATAACGGTTTACGAGCTGTTTTAAACCGACGGAATTTAGCTGATTGAGAAGTCTGTAGTTCAGGGAAGATTGGGTGAGGATGGGTGATGGGATTACTATGGTTTTCGAACAACAGACTGGGTAGAGCATTGGGCTAGAATAAAAAGTAGGAGATTGGGCCAGGAAACGGAATTGGGTTGGGAAAGATTGGATGGGCGATCGATAGTGGAGCAGTCTGGATGATGGGCTGGTTGGGGAAGGGTGGGGAAATTTCGGTAGGCCGAGTGGGTATGGGGTGGTCCTGAGGAGTATGGGTAGTAATAGGGAGAAGGTCCACTAACATATGGTTATTGTCATGGTTAACTGGTAGCTGGTCAGATCTTATGGGATTTGAATTTGAGTTTACCAAGGCAGGAGGAATAATAGCCAAATCCTTTCATAGATTTATGGAATTGACAGATACAATTACAACATCCTTTCCTTTTGGTGCTCCCACGATAATTAGATTGATTGGCACAGAATCACCACTGATTTGAATTTCCGTAGTCATAGCCACCTTTCCCTCCTTAACCACATTTTGCATTTCAGTCCCTGTACTTTCCACATTACTACTACTGCCCCCTACGCCCCTTGTTTCTGAATTACCATAGGAGAAAGGATGACGTGGTGTTCGGCCAAAGTTACGGGCCAGGCTACCATTAACGTACCTTGGTTGGGCTGCGGTGATATGCGTACGCAAACAATCTCCATACTCCAAATTATTCTCAGGAACAATACCATTTTCATCCGCAAGCTCCAAACAATCATGACAATCACGCACCAAATGACCTAATGTTCCACAAAAAAAACAGAAGTTGGCTAATCGTTCATATGTAAGATTAACTTGAACATCCTGCCCATCCGGTCCCGTAAGTTGGATCATACGTCGCAAAGGTTTGGTGACATTAATTTCCACTCAAAACCGAAGGGTGGTTATCAGAAAACCCTTATCATGGTTATTGTTAATGGATTTGAATTTACCCATTGCATTACCTAGCACCTCAGCCATCTTTTGATGGGTAACCATTACCGGCAACCCCGAAGTATGAACATAAAATTCACACTCATCCAACGGCACCCTCAACAGATCGTCATTCACCGCAAGTTTACGAAGGATCACCAAGTTCTTATCAAATGCCCACGGACCTCTTGCCATGACCTTATTTTTATCCACAACATGATCAAATTGAACAAGAATTCGTTCATCTCCAATTTTCTGCATACGAGCCGAACAGTGCAAATCCCACGCTGACAACATGGTGCGCTCAAATGCTTTCAAATTAATGGATTTGCGAGTCAAAACCCTTCCCACTAAGCACACTTCATGATCTACTGCCGATGTATTCCAAATCGCAACTGGAATAGCAACTTTCTCAGATTCGGACTCAGTAAGGCTCAGTTTCGGACCCAACCCATTCAACAATTGCTCCATGAGAACGAAACCAGGACACTGGACGGCCGTGTGGACTAAAAGTGAAACAGACTGCTGACACAATAATATTTAAAGAATCACGAACAGTCCATGGCACAACCAAATGTGTATATGACGCATAATGAACTAAAGTGCTCGAATCCACTTCAATAAACCAAGTTGAGTGTTTGTAAGTTCTCACCATCGTAAAGAAAAATCTAAAGCGCGGACTTCGGCATCAAAAGCCGAATCAGCAAGAAGAGGGAAGGCTAGAGCAACCCTCATAGCACTTTCAGAGTCACGAATCACCGCCCCACCTGCTGCCTTATGATTAGTGTAGGCAGCGTCCACATTCATCTTAATATATCCATCCAATACAACATCACTCGTACAATTCAAAATGAATACGTACAATACTATTTTAAAAAAAATTATCCCCGAATATTACATACTACCTCTTAAAAAGAGTTTCGTCCCTGAAACTTAGGGTACACAACTCGGAATATGAAATGTACATCCGGATCTGGAAACAACATCTCTAGGAATACTCCTCAATGCGAACCACTTTGCCTGAGCAACTGGGCTAACCCCTCGGGTCCCCACATCTCCTCTGCTTGAAGAAGGCGAAAACCAAGTGATAAAACACTCAACCAAATGCGAGATTAGTCGAATCATGAATCCTCCGCTAGAGTTCGGCCAGAAAGCTGTACCACCCGCATGACTTGTAACTGATAGAAATATGCCTTCGAATGCCACTAGGAGGATGAAAGAGTGAGAGCATTGTATTGTAATTATGAATATTAAATTAAATAAGGTATTTATTATTTCTATATTATTGTATATCACGGGCATTGTGATTTGGTATATAGAATAATATTCCTTGCATTTGAGAGAAAACATTCCACTTTTTATAGAGATAAGGAGATAGGCACTGGAAGCGTTTAGGGCTCGGATGCTTAATTGGTTCGCAAGTCAATAAAACTTAACTAGGCATTAAGTTTAGACAAGACTTGTATAACGTGTACTTTGACATGTAGAGTGCCTGTCTTCACTAAATGGGAGCACATATTATAGGTATGCTAATAGGATTAGTTTACTCGAACACACGACTCACCTCGATTCGGTCACATGGATATCACTCTGGGATTGCCAATGACTGAATCGAAAGGTTGTGATAGGTAGACGTGGACCTTTGACTTGAGGTTTCAGTAGGAGATGTGTTTGTGACATTAAGTTAGTCATTGGAGTAGTTCGATCCAATCACCAGTTGGTGGGTGTCAAAATTCAAAATGTAACTCAGTAGGCAAGTAGCAGTCTCTACTGAATACCAAGATACGATTTTTTCTCCTGTAAATGAGCAGGTAAAAGTCCTATGCAGTTAATGGCAAATGTTATCATAAGTCTTTGGCCAAAGCATTTAGAGCTACAGTGGTATTTGATACACGAGAGCTCGATGATCTCGGTTTGCATTAACAAATACATAGAGTCAAGTTACAATAGGGTTTGACTTTACCATGACCCTAATACTTGACAGGAAGATATAATTGAAGGCTTTACACATATACAGTATTCACGACATAACGGTTCTGGAATGATCCAATCATTCATTCTTAGTTGGGTTACGGTACGGACCACTAGACTGGCTATGTGTTACCCGTACTCCTTGGTTCCTCCCATTGATGACAGATGTAATATCCGGATTTATTACGGTGTATTTCATCTGTATTCAAACCCTGTATTATTCGGATTGGTGATTTTGATTATTGGAGTATGATATTTCGTGCATTGATATCATTGTACATAAGTATAGAAACTTGCAAAATTGCTCAAGCAACCTCGTGATAGCGCACGCTAAGAATGTATCTTAACGCGTGCTATCGGGCCATTATTAGCGCACGCTATGAAGATAGGAGTTGCGTGCTCTAAGAACTCAATTATTGAGCGGGACGGCTAGCACATGCGCCAGCCGGGACATGGGTCCGGACAAGATTCCCGCGGACGCACCCGGACAATTCTGAAGTCAACCATTATTAGCACACGCTAAGGAATGCTTAGTAGCGTGCGCTAACTTGTTAATAATGCAGAATATTATAAATGGGACGACAACCGTTTTGGCTTTCATTTCTTTCGCCCATTCTTCATCCTTGAGAGTTCAGAGAGCTGTAATAATACTCCTATACACTTAGAACACATCTTGTTGGTGTTTGTATATTGGTTATCACTTGGGAATGTTCATGGAAGTAGAATAGCACCTTGGAGTGGCATACAACCAATCGGAGTTGGATTCTACCTTACAGTTCAGTGATTTTCATCATCTTAAGGTATGTTCAATCTATCTCAAGACTTAGAGTTGGATTCTAACGATTTGGATGATCATGTTAACAAGATATGGATTTTCATAGATGAATTATCCAAGTATATCATGTTTGGAATATTGAGATGAATAAGCCTTAAGTACCTTGATTATAATCATCATGATTCGAATCTTATTGCACTGAATATGTGAAGAAAAGCTTCTATCATTGGTAATTCGAATCTAGTAGATGACTTCATAATAATCATGGACTTGACTTTAACAGTCATTATTGTTGGATAAATCTAAAGGATTGATCATTGAAAAATTGATCTAGTATAGATGGAACGTTTAAACAACTTCAGCATGATAATATCGATTGATATAAGGTGTTAATATCAACCGTTAAGCTTTTCGGATCGTCATATGAAGAATTGTAGTCAAAATGGAATATGGTTTATATGTTATGCATATCCTTGAATCCGAAGTTGTTGTTATCCATAAGATCATTCAGAATCGTATATACATGGTATTCATGGAAGTAACATGAATTATCACTCAAGATTTCATTGTTTCGATCATGGCAAGAACAGTTTACTGCTCAGCAGTAAACTTGTAATACCCCGATTTTTTGGATATATTTTTCGTTTATATATTGGATATCGCGGATGGTTAATTATGCTCGAGGACGTTGTGAACGTTTGATAATGTTATTGAATTGAGTATATGTATTGATTTTGCCGTATGTTCGTATTCGGTATGTCGTGACTTTGGACAGGAATTGCTGAAATTGGCTAAGTATGGAATTGTTACGTACGTTAACAAGGTGAGCTTACGTACGTAATATTAGCATGGTTACGTACGTTAAGGCTAAGGTATTACGTACGTAACGAATGCATCGACAGACCGAACCTGCCGCAGCGGACCCGGTGTCGGCAACTTTCGGCGGAGGATGTTGATAGGTGAGTCAACGTCGTGTTACGTGCGTTATACGGGACGTGTTACGTCGTAACACGACCATTATCTTGTAGCAAGTCAACCGGTATATTACGTGCGTTATATGGCATGGGTTACTTACGTAAAGAAGTTCACGTTTTGAGGCGGTAGTGGGTCTCGTGATGGCGACGTCGCTAACCGGGACAAGATAGCGTCGTAAGAGGTGTTACGTCGTTAACTTAGGAATGTTACGTACGTAACGAGCGGGAGTTTATATAAGGATTGGCCGTCATTTCATTTCACTTGACTTTTCACTTCGTTTTCTCACCTTCAACCCTTATAGATGGGTTCTTAATCCTTCTAAGTCGATCATGAGCTTAAAAACATGGAATTGGAGATCGGGATATGTAGATATTGATGATTCTTGAAGTTATTCATGGTTCTTGGATTTTAGTTCAATTGTTCCTCTTCTTGATTCGTCCATACAAGGTAGTTTTCGTATTCCTTTGATAGTTGGTAGTTCTTAATGGATGATTACATGTGAGGAACATGTTGGACAATCATGTTATAATATTATATGTTGATTATGATTGTGGGATCATAGAGTTCTTGATATTCTTGAGGCCATATGATGACTATGATGATTTGATGATTCGTTTAACCGATTTAAGACGGTATTCTAAATCATAGTGATGATAGTGGTTGATTTAGATGAGATGAATCTTGATATGAGGTTGAATTCCGGATTGAATATGTTATGATCATTGTTACCAAGTTGGTTCGATTATTGATATGATTATTGTTCTAGGTTGATTAACCAATAGGTATAATCGTTTTGCCGCGGTGAAAAGCCGTAGATTCCGTCGAAATGGCTGAAGAGCTCGTAGACGAGGGCGATGAGTTCGATGTTGGTTTTGTCGTGTTGGTATCCAGGCAAGTGTTTACTTGTTCGGTTGTAATGTTTTGATGAGTAATTCCATTTACATTTCATAACTATTTTATGTTGTATTGCATATTGACGAATGTTCAGTGATGTTCTAAAAGGATTAGAATGCACAGTTGATGATTGTTGAGATACTTGGACAATCTTGGGAAGATTGTAGTATTCGGATATTGTTGATGTCATTTTGGATATTCTTGGTCTATGGTATACATTTTGGAAGGAAGTCCGGAGAGAGGTATGTTTTGTGGTAATCGTACATTGAATATTGTGTACGGGAAGGTATTCGGTATTGAGGTATTATGTGGTATTATCGTGATATTGGGATTTTGATGAGAATCGTTGGATTACCGGAAGTGGTAAGGTTATCGTTGAGGTTATTATTCTCATGATGCATGGCATGTGAATATTTATGTTTATGTACTTGTGGTTATTTGCCGGGCATTATTGCTGACCCCGTTGTGGGACTTGTTTTTCAGGTATTGAGAACTTTGATGGTAGCGGTCGTGAAGCGAGGATTCCGGACGATACTAGCTATGGCATATTGTTGGGGAATCGTGTATTTTGTTTGTGTATATCATTATTGATATATATGTATATTAGACTGTATTTCTATCCATTGCGTGAGTTCTTTCAAATGGATTTCGGCTTTATGCCAACTGAGTTTGATTTCGAAAACTGATTCCCTTAACCGAGTTTTTGGCCTTGATTATCTTGACGGTGGTTGGTGTTTTCAAATGATTTTGTGAGTTTTGGAAAATACTACCGTCATCGGCCTTTTTGGGCGTTTTTGTAATTGGTTTTTAGCCTGGTGGGTTCCGGCGCGGGGCCCACGGCGTGTAATACTCCCGTATGGTTTTGGGGGTGTTACAAATATGGTATCAGAGCCCATGGTTTTGTGATAACCGGGCATGTGTGTTATGTGGCTCTACCAGTGTGGTAGTTGCGTGATTTTTGTGTAGCTGGATTTCTGGCTATTTTGGACTGTGTTGTTTTGGTTCTGTGTGATTTTCTGAGTACTGTCGTGGTGATGTGTGGGTTTGGGGATTGTTGGTGTTTCCGAGACCGACGAGGCAGGGAGTGAACGCCGGTGCCGTGGTCATGTGCAATGTGCGGCTCCAATCGGGAAGTGAACGCCGGTGCGAGGCACGTGCAATGTGCGGCTTTCGATGTGGAGTGGAACGCCGGTGATACGTGCATGTGACAAGGAGCGGCTCATGCGCTTTAGGTGAGGAGACACAGCGTCACAGATCCCACAAAACTCGACAGTGCTCTAAACTTGTTGTGGTCTTGGCGGAGACCAATCGTTTTCAAATTGTGATTATTCTTGTTCTGGCATTCTTGTTGTGTCGAGATTTTTGAAATGGTGTCATATGCTAGTATCACGGGAGATCTTCGTCTTCACTGACCTGTAAGTATGTTGTTCGGATTATTCGATAATTCTTGGTTATCTTGGTGATTTTGGATTTTCCGTTGAAATGTTGTTTGTGCGAGTGATTGCAAGTTTCGAGGACGAAACTTATTTTTAAGGGGGGTAGAGTGTAATACCCCGATTTTTCGGATATATTTTTCGTTTATATATTGGATATCGTGGATGGTTAATTATGCTCGAGGACGTTGTGAACGTTTGATAATGTTATTGAATTGAGTATATGTATTGATTTTGCCGTATGTTCGTATTCGGTATGTCGTGACTTTGGACAGGAATTGCTGAAATTGGCTATGTATGGAATTGTTACGTGCGTTAACAAGGTGAGCTTACGTCGTAATATTAGCATGGTTACGTGCGTTAAGGCTAAGGTATTACGACGTAACGAAGGCATCGACAGACCGAACCCGCCGCAGCGGGACCCGGTGTCGGCAACTTTCGGCGGAGGATGTTGATAGGTGAGTCAACGTCGTGTTACGTGCGTTATACGGGGCGTGTTACGTCGTAACCGACCATTATCTTGTAGCAAGTCAACTGGTATATTACGACGTTATATGGCATGGGTTACTTACGTAAAGAAGTTCACGTTTTGAGGCGGTAGGTGCGGGATGGCGACGACGCTAACCAGGACAAGATAGCGTCGTAAGAGGTGTTACGTACGTTAACTTAGGAATGTTACGTACGTAACGAGCGGGAGTTTATATAAGGATTGGCCGTCATTTCATAATTCACTTGACTTTTCACTTCGTTTTCTCACCTTCAACCCTTATAGATGGGTTCTTAATCCTTCTAAGTCGATCATGAGCTTAAAAACATGGAATTGGAGATCGGGATATGTAGATATTGATGATTCTTGAAGTTATTCATGGTTCTTGGATTTTAGTTCAATTGTTCCTCTTCTTGATTCGTCCATACAAGGTAGTTTTCGTATTCCTTTGATAGTTGGTAGTTCTTAATGGATGATTACATGTGAGGAACATGTTGGACAATCATGTTATAATATTATATGTTGATTATGATTGTGGGATCATAGAGTTCTTGATGTTCATGAGGCCATATGATGACTATGATGATTTGATGATTCGTTTAACCGATTTAAGACGGTATTCTAATCATAGTGATGATAGTGGTTGATTTAGATGAGATGAATCTTGATATGAGGTTGAATTCCGGATTGAATATGTTATGATCATTGTTACCAAGTTGGTTCGATTATTGATATGATTATTGTTCTAGGTTGATTAACCAATAGGTATAATCGTTTTGCCGCGGTGAAAAGCCGTAGATTCCATTGAAATTTGAAGAGCTCGTAGACGAGGGCGATGAGTTCGATGTTGGTTTTGTCGTGTTGGTATCCAGGCAAGTGTTTACTTGTTCGGTTGTAATGTTTTGATGAGTAATTCCATTTACATTTCATAAGTATTTTATGTTGTATTGCATATTGTGAATGTTCGGTGATGTTCTAAAAGGATTAGAATGCAGATTGATGATTGTTGAGATACTTGGACAATCTTGGGAAGATTGTAGTATTCGGATATTGTTGATGTCATTTTGGATATTCTTGGTCTATGGTATACATTTTGGAAGGAAGTCCGGATAGAGGTATGTTTTGTGGTAATCGTACATAGAATATTGTGTACGGGAAGGTATTCGGTATTGAGGTATTATGTGGTATTATCGTGATATTGGGATTTTGATGAGAATCGTTGGATTACCTAAGTGGTAAGGTTATCGTTGAGGTTATTATTCTCATGATGCATGGCATGTGAATATTTATGTTTATGTACTTGTGGTTATTTGTCGGGCATTATTGCCGACTTGTGGGACTTGTTTTTCGTATTGAGAACTTTGATGGTAGCGGTCGTGAAGCGAGGATTCCGATTTATACCGCTATGGCATATTGTTGGGGAATCGTGTATTTTGTTTGTGTATATCATTATTGATATATATGTATATTAGACTGTATTTCTATCCGCTGCGTGAGTTCTTTCAAATGGATTTCGGCTTTATGCCAACTGAGTTTGATTTCGAAAACCGATTCCCTTAAGCGAGTTTTTGGCCTTGATTATCTTGACGGTGGTTGGTGTTTTCAAATGATTTTGTGAGTTTTGGAAAATACTACCGTCATCGGCCTTTTTGGGCGTTTTTGTAATTGGTTTTTAGCCTGGTGGGTTCCGGCGCGGGGCCCACGGCGTGTAATACTCCCGTATGGTTTTGGGGGTGTTACAAAACTGCCATGCATAGATAGCGCACGCTATGCTATGAAGTTTAACGTGAGATATCGAGCACGAGTTAGCGTGCGCTACGTTTGGTACGTAACGTACGCTAGACCATCAGACGAGTCAGTTGGCTGGTCAGTGAAGTACCGACCATGCATAGTTAGCGTACGCTAGTCTTTGTTGTTTGCGTGCGCTATCGGGCAGACTTAACGCACGCTACACAGAGTACTTAGCGTGCGCTAAGCAGTTCGGGCAGATTGAATTTTATGAACTTTTGGCCGTGAATCGAATTGTTAAACATTCATACGACGTGAGATAAATCATATATCATTTCTTTTGTTAAGGTTTGGTCTCGTTACGTGATTGATTGAGGAGGACGATCTTCGAGTGTTCATTTTCGTGGAAGTGTTGTTATTGTCTTCAAATCGAGGCAAGTACCTTAATTATTTTATGTATTGTTGTTATACATATTGTCGTGCATGTATGTCGTTATTGTATGTCCACCTCGTGTTGGCCCGACGGGATCATCGGGGGATCTATGCTAGCGTGCGCTGGATCATCGGATGGGTTTTTCCACCACGGGTTGGTCTGACGGGATCATCGTGGGTTCTAGGCAGTGAACGTTGGATCGATGGAATTACCATGTGTATGTTATGATATCATGTTGTGATTATCAGTTGTGTATGTTATGTTTGAGTTTCTCGTAGGAGAAGACTCGTTGGTACTTTGTCGTTTATGTTATTATTCTTCGTGAGATATGAATAATATGTTGTGGTACTTGTACTAGCATCGTTGTGCTAACCCCTTCGGGGGTGAACATTTTGTTTGTGTTCAGGATCCGTGAGAGCGGGAAACAACCACCGGAACCGTATGACGACGAGGGTGCAGAGTGATGTCCCGACCGGTTTATTTATCCATTGTTTACTCGTTATTTCAATAAGTACTCGAGTACGAAGTCATTTGTGATGATTTAAATTTGGTGATGTATTATTGAGTTCTCATGAACAATTGTACTATTTCGTATTGGGTCGAATCATTGTACCGTAATTCGATTATTTCCATTCGTTAGTACCTTTTAATGCCTGTTTCAATTCTTCACCTTGTAAATCCTTATGTAAAGTATTTACTACAGTAATATCCCGAATATATCGGGGTGTTACGTAATAGATTATGGATATCTTGGCCGTTGGGTTAAAATAGGGTCATTTATGTCTTTTGAGGTAAGCGGCCGTGAATGACATCACCGCACCGCCACGTCTTCATGCGAACAAAGGGTTGTAAGTTCCTAAACTCTATCTCGTTACGTACATATCAGATCTCTTTATACTCGAATATTAGAACGATGTTGTTTCCTGTATATTGAGTATTTATGCTTACAGTATGTTGAGAGGCGGACGTGGACGTGGTCGCGGTCGTGGACGCGGACGGAGCAATGCCGAAAGGGAGGCGTCGCCTTCTGATCAGGCCAGTCATAGCTCAGGCAATCCGCAACAATCTATTAATAATGAACCAGATCCTGCTGTACCAGAGATCCTTCGTCAAGTGGTGAACCAGATGACTCAGTTCGCCCAGGTCGTGGACCGAATGCAAGTGGCGGTGGGACTACAGCAGGGAGAGAGACAGCAAGGGATCCCAGACATGGGAAATCGAGGTGACTGATCGCTAAAATTCGCGTAGTATGGTTTTCAAATCCGATCAATTTTAAAATTTGTAAAACCTCGAAGTAATTCCAAGGTGTCGAACCCAAGGGAATTGATGTGTCGAAAATAAAGGAAGTAACTCTACTCAAAATTTGACTGCTATTTAGGAATTCAAAAATTTGTTTTGATTCTAATTATCTAACTTTAAAAATCGAAAAATAAAAATTAAATAAAAGTCGAATTATCTAAATCAAGCAAATAAAGCAAATTAGCAGGATAAAATCACAAGATGAAAGTTAATTGATCCTAGGGTAGTATCATCTAATTGAGTTCACACAATCCATTCACTTGATTCCTTTTCCCCAAATTTTAATTCAATCCTAGAAATAATCACTCAGCCGATCTAGAATTCCGATCAAGGCAACCTAGAAAGATAGTTAATTTAAACCCTTTTTTCCCGCTAAGGCTCAAAGAATTTAAATCACTTAAAAGCACCAACTTATTTATCTATGATTTATCTTTCTCCACTTAGGTCTCAAGATAAAATCATATTGTGCATCAAGTATTTCCACTAATCAATTACTCCTTCCGGACAAAATCAATTAGCTAACATGCATCGATTAAGGGCCCTTTAATCTAGCATGAGATTTAACACAACTTGATCACAAGCCTAGGATGAAAGGTAAAAAGGTAATCAAAGAAACAGCATGTGAACATCAATTAAATTTACTAACCCTAGAATCAATCAATGAATTTAGCCAGACATACTTGAAATTAAACAAGAAATAGATGAAGAATGCATATTATTAATATGAAAAGAGAGATTACAACCCTTACGGATGAACTCCGAGTCTTCAATCTCCGAAAAACAATAATAATTCTGCTCTCCAAAAAGTTCTTGTATCCCAAGAATTAATCTTGCCAAAATATGTAAAAGATTGCAAAAGATGAAAGAATGAAAAAGAATGATAAAAGATTGATTCAAAGATAATAAAACTAGGTCTAGGAGGGGTGTATATAGCCTATGGGAGTTAAAATCCCGATTAGCCCTAATCTAGGAAACAAAATCTATCCAAAAGAGTCATAATCCGTCAAAATACGAGAGTCCGCTGGGCAGCCTATCGGACTGACCTATCGGCCGATAGGCTGGCCGATAGTTGGTTCGTCGATCTCTTCACTCGATAGGGCAGGAACTCCTTTCGGACGGACCTATCGGCCGATAGGCTGGGCCGATAGGGTGGTCTGTCTCTTGCAAAAAATCCGTTTCTTCCGTCCGCGACTCGACTCTCCGTCCTTTGTCTCGTTTTGGGTCCTTTTGGCTCTAAAAACCTGCAAACACACTAAAACCAACCCAAACGCGTAATACGGCTCGACTAATCATAAATAAGCCAAATACGAGCACATTAATCACGAAACGAGATAAAAACCTAGTATAAAATCCTAGAAATAAGTGGTAAAATTACCACTTATCAAACCCCCCCAAACTTAAGCCTTGTTCGTCCCGAACAACAAAAAGAAAAGAAAAAGAAAGTCGTGAATCATCGTGCAACTCATAGTGTTCAACCTAATCAATACTATCCTGTAATTCTCTCTTAATAATCCGAGTGTCGTAAAAGCGAGCTGCACTCAGAATAATGATTCCGCAAAGTAATCAAGTTCAGTCCTAATCATTCGTTCATGAAGAAAATCCAGCTCAAAGATTAACAAAACGTGAGTCAAATCGACCGTCAATATGAAAGGCTAAAATAAACAAGCTAGTTCGTCCCGTTACACAGTCTAGTGGCACAATTTTCACGAGTTTCATAAGAAATAAACCTCGGGCAGTATTCCCTTATATATATGTTCAAGAATTTGATTCGAGTTGACCACTAGGTTAGGATCTCGGGATGTTTCATCGGGGTAATCCTAGGGTGGAACTTCCATTCTCATGTATTAGGAAACCGTTTGACGTAAAAGGCACTCATGGGGCATATGGATGCTTCTAGTTACTAAGTTCCCGTCTACAGCGGAGAAACAACTCGAATATATAATTTCCGCATGTCCGAATCAAGGTCGCCGTTTTACGCGAGAGTAAACAGCGGGTCACGCGAATACCCCCGGTTACTAGGTTCCCTATCATTGGCACATGTGAAATATCTAAATCACTAGTCTAATCAGAGTCGTCGTTTTACGCGAGGGTAAACAACGGGTCACGCGAATGCCCCCGGTTACTAGACTTCCCTTCATAGAACAACATTATCTCGATTTTTGGGAAAAACTAACCGCCTCTAAACTCAATCTAAGTGCCAACACGGTGGAAACAAGATCGACTCACTATCCGGAAGATGTAACCAAACGTATTGACGGTGATTTTAAAACAAGTATGTATCGTCTCTTATCTGCCAAGACCTCTACAATCACGAAAAATTTTGGATCTAAATGAATACTATGCAAAACAGAAATAACTGACTACAACTCGACTAAAGTCGACCGTTTCTTCAGAGAGAAAAACAGTGTCGTAACATCGGTATCACACAAATAGAAGCACGAAAAATTCACTAATAAAGAAAACTAAGACAAGCAAGGCTATCTAAAAAAAAATTAAAACTCTACCCAAGCAAGGCACCAAAGCAAACAACGAAAAGCAAATAAAAGCAAAAACGAAAGCAAAACACTACTACGACCTAAAAAAAAAAGAAACTAGTAAACACACCAAACGAAAAATGAACATAAAAATCTAAAAACTACACAACAAAAGCTAAATCCACGCAACACCAATATGAGAAGCACAAATAATAACAACGGGTACCAACACAAGCAAATAATGATACAAGGCAAACAAGGTACTCACACGTAAAGAAATTAACAAAGCCTAGGCTGGGCCGATAGGAACTTCTGTCTCTTACGAGGAGGAATAAGTTTGAAAAGAGAAAGGAGGGGCTTTGTTAACGGAGTACCTGATCACTGTGGCGGAAATGGCGGGTTTGTCGGCAAGCTCGGAGTGGATACTGGGCCGGGTATGTCCTATCGGGCTGGCCTTTCGGCCGATAGGCTGGGCCGATAGGAACTTCTGTCTCTTACGTACCTCATATCGGGTGGAATATCGGTCGATGTGGTCTGCCTATCGACCACTGCTTGTAACATAATTTTTTTTAATTTTCCTCAGCCTATCGGCCGATCCTATCGGCCGATAGGCTCAACCGATAGGATCGTCTGTCTCAAAAATTTTCCAGCTTTTTCTCGTTCGCAAACTTGGTCCCGTTTTTGCTTGGATATGGCGATTAAAGACATGCAAGTATCCAAAACTCGGCGTGCATGGATTAGAACTAAACAAAACTAACAAAGCTACTACGAAACTAGAAACTACAAAAATCACGCAAATGAAAAATCGAAAATAAACGAATAAAACGAACTAATATACATACGTTGGGTTACCTCCCAACAAGTGCTACGTTTAACGTCTTTAGCTAGACGATACCTCATTCATTCCGGGTCTTCAGCGACAACTCCCCCTTGAACGGGTTTGTTGATATCAAGATAGCATACGTTCCTCTCATTAGACCGACTCTCGTTCGCCTCCAACATTCGAACATACTCTGGCAAATCCTCGGAAATTTCATCAACATCAGAATGTGAGTAAATGGAGTGTGAAATGCAGTGCTCCAACAAGTCGGACGGGGGTGGCATAATAGACTCAATTTCATAACATTCCTCGGGCGCATCCTCGGGCTTCTTCATCGCGTCATAGATGGAAATTTTCAGATTTTGATCATTAACCCGGAAAGTAAGATCACCCTCTTGGACGTCGATAAGTGCTCTCCCCGTCGCTAGAAACGGTCTCCCAAAGATCAATGGTTGATTCTCGTCCTCGGGCATATCAAGAACTACGAAATCGTAGGAAGACTAAGTGTTGGACTCTACGAGCACATCCTCCACAATTCCCCTTGGATAAGCGATCGACCGGTCCGCCATGAGTAGAGAAATGGTAGTCGGCTTCATCTCCCCAATCTTCAACTTCTTAAAGATGGATAGAGGCATAAGATTGATGCTTGCCCCGAGATCACACAACCCATTACGGAACGTTTGGTCGCCAATCATGCATGTCAAAGTAAAAGCGTCCGGATCATACCTTGAGCGGAAGCTTGTTTTGAATGATAGCGCTACACTCCTCTGTCAAATTTATTGTTTCAAACTTCCCCAACTTCCTCTTGCTTGCCACAGCGTCTTTCAAGAATTTAACGTACCCCGGCATGTCTCTCAAAGCGTCTAGAAGTGGAATGTTGATATTCACCTTTTGAAACATGTCGATAAATTGTTGAAGCTTTGCATCATATCTCGACTTGGCCAATCGCTGTGGAAATGGAGCTTTTACCTCAAAATCCTTCACATTCGAACTTTCAGGAGCGTTTCGACCGATAGGGGGGTCGATAGGCTTAACTGCCGGCATTCTGTCTGGGTATCGGTTGGGCCTATCGGTCGATAGGCTACCCGATAGGTTCTGCTGTGTTTCATCAGCCTTCTCGTTCTCTGCTCCCGTTTCTAGTACATCCTCGTTTCCAGATTTCTCAACTTCAGCCCCATGATTACTGTACCTTGTCCCACTCCGAAGCTCGATTGCGTTGCATTGTTGCGTCTTCGGGTTGGTCTCGGTGCTGCTCGGAAAATGCCCCGGCTTATGAAATCCGGCTTGGGCGTTCGCCATTTGACTCATTTGGGTCTCCACCATCGACATCTGCTTTGTCAAGGCTATCACTGAGTTTCCAATAGATGTCACACTATGCTCGAGAGCCCCGAACCTCTTGTCTACTTTATAAATAAAATCTTTTTGACTCGCCTCCAATCGTTCCAACATCTCTTCCATAGGTGTCTTAGCAATCGGCTCTTGAATAACCCCGTTTTTCACGTTAAATCCCGGTGGTGGCTGGAGAGCATTGTTCGGGTTGGCATAGGAGAAATTAGGGTGGTTTCGATTGTTCGGATAATAATTCCCCCTATTTCCCCCTTGCCAGAAGTTTCCTCCTTGCACGTAATTCAAATCCTCCTTAACTGCAATAGGCTCGTTTAGCTCTTCAAAAACTGAATTGACTCCCAAAGTATTCTTTTTTAGCATCTCAAGCTCTTTTTGTTGTTTTTCAAATTTCGCCTTCAAATCACCGTAGGCGTCCTCGTCACCGGACGGAACCTTTCTTCTTGTCATCTTCCTATCGGTCACCTCCTCGTAATCATTGTTGACCGCTAGCTCGATGAGATTCTTGGCCTCTTCATAATCGTTAGCAAGAAATCCCCCTTTCGATGAATAGTCCAACTCTCTTCTAGCCTTCCTCGTCAAACCCCGATAAAACCGAATATAGATTTCTTCCTTGTCAATTCCATTCTGTGGGCATTTGCGAAGTAGCTTCTTAAATCGGATCCATGCCTCGTATAAGTATTCATCCTCATATTGCTCGAATTGCAAGATATCGTTGATTTGTTTTTGCACCTTCGAGGGAGGATAGAACTTTGCTAAGAACAACCGAGTCATCTCTCTCCAAGTACCAATTTCCTTCCGATTGAGGCTCTTGTACCAATCTAGCGCATCGTCTTCCAAGGAGAACCGGAATAGGCGGAGCTTAATGACATCCGGAGGCACTCCGTTTTGCTTGATGGTGGCACATATATCCAAAAACGACTCAAGGTGAGCGTTTGGATCTTCATTAACTCCTCCTCCGTATGTTTGAGACTTCACCGTAGCGATGAGGGACGGTTTAAGCTCGAAGTTGTTGGCATCAATCTTTCCCCAACCTCCTTCTTGATAATCGTCCAGCTTAGGTCGAAAGCGGGCATTCAAAGGGATTTTCTCGGGACGAGCGAGTTCTCGTGGTGGGTCACCAATGCCGGCCATGGTATCAACGAAAGGTATAGAAATAGTCTCGGTTCTCGCTTCTTGCTTCTTCCTCCTCAAAGGCTTCTCGATTTCTGGATTCAAAGGAAATAAGTCCTTTCCTTGGGATCTTGTGATCATGCACCGCCTACAAGGAAGAGAAAACAAGATGTGAGGAAACGAGATCGAAAATTAATAATAATAGTAAACAACCTAAAGTAACAATCTCTTCTTTTTCGAATTATCCCCTTAAGTTTTCTATCAATTCCCCGGCAACGGCGCCAAAAATTGCTCGCTGGGATTCGCGTAGTAAGGTTTTCAAATCCGATCAATTTTAAAATTTGTAAAACCTCGAAGTATTTCCAAGGTGTCGAACCCAAGGGAATTGATGTGTCGAAAATAAAGGAAGTAACTCTACTCAAAATTTGACTGCTATTTAGGAATCCGAAAATTTGTTTTGATTCTAATTATCTAACTTTAAAAATCGAAAAATAAAAATTAAATAAAAGACGAATTATCTAAATCAAGCAAATAAAGCAAATTAGCAGGATAAAATCACAAGATGAAAGTTAATTGATCCTAGGGTAGTATCATCTAATTGAGTTCACACAATCCATTCACTTGATTCCTTTTCCCCAAATTTTAATTCAATCCTAGAAATAATCACTCACCCGATCTAGAATTCCGATCAAGGAAACCTAGAAAGATAGTTAATTTAAACCCTTTTTCCCGCTAAGGCTCAAAGAATTTAAATCACTTAAAAGCACCAACTTATTTATCTATGATTTATCTTTCTCCACTTAGGTCTCAAGATAAAATCATATTGTGCATCAAGTATTTCCACTAATCAATTACTCCTTCCGGACAAAATGAATTAGCTAACATGCATCGATTAAGGGCCCTTTAATCTAGCATGAGATTTAACACAACTTGATCACAAGCCTAGGATGAAAGGTAAAAAGGTAATCAAAGAAACATCATGTGAACATCAATTAAATTTACTAACCCTAGAATCAATCAATGAATTTAGCCAGACATACTTGAAATTAAACAAGAAATAGATGAAGAATGCATATTATTAATATGAAAAGAGAGATTACAACCCTTACGGATGAACTCCGAGTCTTCAATCTCCGAAAAACAATAATAATTCTGCTCTCCAAAAAGTTCTTGTATCCCAAGAATTAATCTTGCCAAAATATGTAAAAGATTGCAAAAGATGAAAGAATGAAAAAGAATGATAAAAGATTGATTCAAAGATAATAAAACTAGGTCTAGGAGGGGTGTATATAGCCTATGGGAGTTAAAATCCCGATTAGCCCTAATCTAGGAAACAAAATCTATCCAAAAGAGTCATAATCCGTCAAAATACGAGAGTCCGCTGGGCAGCCTATCGGACTGGCCTATCGGCCGATAGGCTGGCCGATAGTTGGTTCGTCGATCTCTTCACTCGATAGGGCAGGAACTCCTTTCGGACGGACCTATCGGCCGATAGGCTGGGCCGATAGGGTGGTCTGTCTCTTGCAAAAAATCTGTTTCTTCCGTCCGCGACTCGACTCTCGGTCCTTTGTCTCGTTTTGGGTCCTTTTGGCTCTAAAAACCTGCAAACACACTAAAACCAACCCAAACGCGTAATACGGCTCAACTAATCATAAATAAGCCAAATACGAGCACATTAATCACGAAACGAGATAAAAACCTAGTATAAAATCCTAGAAATAAGTGGTAAAATTACCACTTATCAGTGACCGGTGGCTGCAAGAGGTGGCGAAGATGCAACCACCCAAATTCGACGGTATTTCTGAGACTCCCACCTGGGATCATTAGTTGAAAGAACTGGAGAAAATCTTTGCCGGAATCAAGCGCCTGCACGACCGAGAGCCTCTATCGCTCAATATTTTCTCGATAGGGAAGCGTCCGAATGGTGGGAAGCCATCCGGCTGTAGACCATGATGCCGATTGGACAGAGTTTAGATTGATGATGGAAGCTCGATTGCTCTCGCCCCGTGAGGGAAGCCAAAGTTCGGGAGTTTTTCCGCTCGCCTTTCCGATGTGCCGTATCCTGTGCGATCAAGACGTTTAACCAACGGTGGCATTTGTTCGACATCCGGTCGAATGATGCGAAATGATGATCCATTTCGATATGAGAATGAAACCAGAAGTTCAGAGGTACATGTCCGGATTCGAATGTACCAGACTCCGTCAATACCAGGATAAGGCGTTGGCGTATGAGATCAAGGAAGCAGCCATGGAGAAATTTTCAGAATCCAAGAAGCAGAAAGTCTCTGGTACTTTTACAGAGCACAAGAACAGCGGGGCCCGTAAGGCCCAGTCCTATTTTCACTCTTTCAAGAAACCTCCGTACCCAGTTAGGAGCGGAAAGAACTTCGGAGCGACATCAACTATTAGTGACGTTACCAGGAAATGCTTTAACTGCGCCCAGACGGGGCACTATCGACGGAATTGCCCCCTTCCTGCCGTGACTTGTTTTGATTGTGGACGAGAGGGACATCGGGCGGTGTTTTGTGAAGAGGCTGCAAAGTCTTTTAGAGCCCGTACACCACAGCCAGTCCAGAAGGAGGCCAGTATTCCACAGACGCAACAAAGTGTTCAGATGCCTCAGAATTTTGGCCGCGGGCGAGGCAGAGGACAATGGGACCGAAAGGGGACATCGAGTGCCGGATCTGCTCCCCCACGTGCATGCGAGATGAGGAGGACAGACGATCAAGATGTCATTGCCGCATCGTGCTTGTCTAGATCCTTTCCCAGCCAGTTAGTGTTTTATTCGATACAGGAGCTACACATTCTTTCGTATCTTTGTCTTGTGTAAATCGTTTGAATATTTCCGGTTTTCATACTTGTGAACCTTATGTTGTTGGTTTACCGAGTGGAGAAAGGATTGTCGGAAATTTAGAAACTAGAAATTTCCCTATATCATTTGGAGGCATAGAGTGGCTCTCAAATCTGATCGTGATAGAAATGCAAAGAGATGACCTGATACTCGGAGACGATTGGCTTAATCGGTATGGAGCAATTGTAAACTACCGAAAGAGGAATATCTCGCTGATCGCTGACGATGGTTCCGAAATATTGTTCGAGGGGTGGAAACCAGGAAGCTCAGGGAAATTGATCAAGGCGATGAAAGTCACAAATTGTTGAAACAGGTCGCATCGGCAATCGGTGTTACGCAATGAAGAAAGAAGATGAAATTGTGGAACTTTCATCCATTCCTGTTGTGAACGAATTTCCAGATGTATTTCCTGACGAGTTACGTGGGCTACCTCCACGAAGGGATGTAGAATTTACCATTGAGCTGGAACCCAGAGCTACACCAATTTCCAAGGCGCCGTATCGTATGGAACCTACTGAGATGTACGAACTGAAGAAGCAGCTAGAAGAGTTACTGGACAAGG
Source organism: Orobanche coerulescens (assembly GCA_033398695.1). Classification (NCBI taxonomy): domain Eukaryota; kingdom Viridiplantae; phylum Streptophyta; class Magnoliopsida; order Lamiales; family Orobanchaceae; genus Orobanche; species Orobanche coerulescens. Next base: position 125,022,400 of record CM065807.1, read on the forward strand.
GCTATATTCAGCCAAGCGTTTCACCCTGGGGAGCGCCAGTTCTTTTCGTCCGAAAGAAGGATGGATCACTCCGACTGTGTATTGACTATCGAGAGCTGAACAAGATGACGATTAAGAACAAATATCCGTTACCACGGATTGATGATCTGTTTGACCAGCTGCAAGGGGCAACCATATTTTCTAAAATCGATCTGAGATCAGGATACCATCAGCTGAGGATTAAGGAATCTGATGTTCCGAAATTAGCATTCAGAACTCGCTACGGGCATTATGAGTTTGTAGTGATGCCGTTTGGTCTCACTAACGCACCTGCTATATTTATGCAATTGATGAACCGTGTGTTCATTGAATTTTTGAATAAATTTGTGGTCGTGTTTATTGATGACATTCTGGTGTATTCTAAGAGTCCGGAAGAACATGCGCAGCATTTGCGGGTTGTATTGGAACTTTTGAGAAACGAACAATTGTACGCCAAACTTTCTAAGTGTGAATTCTGGCTAAAGGAAGCAATGTTCCTCGGCCATGTAGTGTCAGCTGAAGGAGTCCGAGTAGATCCTCAGAAGATCGAAGCAATTATGGATTGGGAGCCTCCAAAGAACGTGAAAGAAGTCCGAAGCTTCTTAGGACTTGCTGGATATTATCGTCGATTCGTGGAAGGGTTTTCTAAAATTTCCCGCCCACTTACTCGACTTCTGCAGAAAACTCAAAAGTTTGAGTGGAACGAGTCGTGTCAGATTAGTTTTGATGAGTTAAAGAAGAGATTGACGACAGCACCGATTCTATCACTCCCACAGGGAACTGGAGGATTTATAGTTTACAGTGATGCTTCGAACCAAGGACTTGGGTGCGTATTGATGCAGAATGATAAGGTGATCGCTTATGCGTCACGACAGCTGAAACCTTATGAAGTGAATTACCCAACACATGATTTGGAGCTTGCAGCAGTAGTTTTTGCTTTGAAGATCTGGAGGCATTATCTGTACGGGACTCACTGTCAGATATTTACGGACCACAAGAGTCTCAAGTACATATTCAGTCAGAAAGAATTAAACATGCGGCAAAGAAGATGGTTGGAACTGATTAAGGTCTATGATTTGGAGATTTTATATCATCCAGGCAAAGCGAATGTAGTGGCCGATGCACTTAGCCGCAAGCCTGTCTCTATTCAGATGCTGGAGACGCTGACCTCCCAACTTAGCCTTCAGCGAGAGATGATTCGTGAAGGAATTGAGGTATGGTTACAAAGAGTCCAAGGACAACTGTGCGTGATGGAGATAACTTCATCTTTAACCGAAGAACTCAAATCTAGACAGGCAGATGATCCTCTGATGATTCAGTTACATGATGAAGTGATCAAAGGAAAGGCCCCCGGATTCATAATTCATGACGATGGAGTTTTGAGATTTCAGAACCGACTCTGCGTTCCCGATGTTGATGTTCTGAAACAGACGATTATGAAGGAAGCTCATAGTTCGCCCTATTCTATCCACCCGGGCACCAGTAAAATGTATAAGGACTTGAAACAGAATTTCTGGTGGGGCAACATGAAGAAAGACGTAGCGGACTATGTTTCGAAATGTTTGACTTGTCAGTAGGTTAAGATCGAGCATCAACGGCCTGCTGGAATGTTGAAGCCGCTCCCGATTCCTGAATGGAAGTGGGAGGACATATCGATGGACTTTATCACTAATATGCCGAAAACCAGGACAGGAATGAACATGATTTGGGTGATAGTTGATCATTTAACCAAATCAGCTCATTTTCTAGGCATTAAGGGTATGTGGGGACCAGAGAGGTTGGCACGAGTATTTATTTCGGAGATAGTTCGATTGCATGGTACGCCCAAGACCATTGTTTCTGATCGAGACGGCCGTTTTGTGTCGCACTTTTGGAAGGCAGTTCATAAAGCCTTGGGGACCGAATTGAACTTCAGTACAGCTTATCACCCGCAGACTGATGGACAATCTGAGAGAACTATACAAACGGTGGAAGACATGCTAAGGTCCTGTGCCTTAGATTGGTCAAACGATTGGGAAGTTCATCTACCGTTGATTGAATTTACCTACAACAATAGTTGGCATGCTTCCATTAAGATGGCACCGTTTGAGGCATTATATGGAAGGAGATGCAGATCGCCCCTATGCTGGGACGATTCGTCAGACTTGATCGGAACAGAACCAGAGTTGATAGTGCAGACTCGAGAGAAGATAGCCTTGATCCGTGAAAGGCTGTTGACCGCCCAGAGTCGCCAGAAATCCTATGCGGACGTACGCCGTCGCCCATTGGAGTTCAATACTGGAGACCATGTACTTTTGAAGGTTTCTCATACTCGAGGAATCTTTCGTTTCGGAAGGAAAGGAAAGCCGAGTCCGAGATATATCGGACCATTTGAGATCCTCGAGAGAGTTGGGGAATTGGCATACAGATTAGCATTGCCGCCGTCATTGTGCCATGTTCATAACGTGTTCCACGTATCCCAGCTACGGAGGTATATACCAGATCCCAGTCATATCATTGATTTCGGCGAGATCGAAGTCGAGCAGGAGGGGACGTTTGAAGAAAGACCAGTCAAGATACTCGAGAGTCGAGTTAAGCAACTGAGGAACAAACCAATCGTTTTGATCAAAGTTCAGTGGTCACGTCACGGAATGGAAGAAGCCACCTGGGAAACGGAAGCTGATATGAAATCTAGATATCCCGAGTTATTTTCGTCTTGAGTTTCGGGACGAAACTCCTTTTTAGTAGGAGAGTATGTAATATCCGGATTTATTACGGTGTATTTCATCTGTATTCAAACCCTATATTATTCGGATTGGTGATTTTGATTATTGGAGTATGATATTTCATGCATTGATATCATTGTACATAAGTATAGAAACTTGCAAAATTGCTCAAGCAACCTCGTGATAGCGCACGCTAAGAATGTATCTTAACGCGCGCTATCGGGCCATTATTAGCGCACGCTATGAAGATAGGAGTTGCGTGCGCTAAGAACTCAATTATTGAGCGGGACGGCTAGCACATGCGCCAGCCGGGACATGGGTCCGGACAAGATTCCCGCGGACGCACCCGGACAATTCTGAAGTCAACCATTATTAGCGCACGCTAAGGAATGCTTAGTAGCGTACGCTAACTTGTTAATAATGCAGAATATTATAAATGGGACGACAACCGTTTTGGCTTTCATTTCTTTCGCCCATTCTTCATCCTTGAGAGTTCAGAGAGCTGTAATAATACTCCTATACACTTAAAACACATCTTTTTGGTGTTTGTATATTGGTTATCACTTGGGAATGTTCATGGAAGTGGAATAGCACCTTGGAGTGGCATACAACCAACCGGAGTTGGATTCTACCTTACGGTTCAGTGATTTTCATCATATTAAGGTATGTTCAATCTATCTCAAGACTTAGAGTTGGATTCTAACGATTTGGATGATCATGTTAACAAGATATGGATTTTCATAGATGAATTATCCAAGTATATCATGTTTGGAATATTGAGATGAATAAGCCTTAAGTACCTTGATTATAATCATCATGATTCGAATCTTATTGCACTGAATATGTGAAGAGAAGCTTCTATTACTGGTAATTCGAATCTAGTAGATGACTTCATAATAATCATGGACTTGACTTTAACAATCATTATTGTTGTATAAATCTAAAGGATTGATCATGGAAAGATTGATCTAGTATAAATGGAACGTTTAAACAACTTCAGCATGATAATATCGATTGATATAAGGTGTTAATATCAACCGTTAAGCTTTTTGGATCGTCATATGAAGAATTGTAGTCAAAATGGAATATGGTTTATATGTTATGCATATCCTTGAATCCGAAGTTGTTGTTATCCATAAGATAATTCAGAATCGTATATACATGGTATTCATGGAAGTAACATGAATTATCACTCAAGATTTCATTGTTTTAATCATGGCAAGAACAGTTTACTGCTCAGCAGTAAACTGCCATGCATAGATAGCGCACGCTATGCTATGAAGTTTAACGTGCGCTATCGAGCACGAGTTAGCGTGCGCTACGTTTGGTACGTAACGTACGCTAGACCATCAGACGATTCAGTTGGCTGGTCAGTGAAGTACCCACCATGCATAGTTAGCGTACGCTAGTCTTTGTTGTTTGCGTGCGCTATCGGGGGGACTTAACGCACGCTACACAGAGTACTTAGCGTGCGCTAAGCAGTTCGGGCAGATTGCATTTTATGAACTTTTAGCCGTGAATCGAATTGTTAAACATTCATACGACGTGAGATAAATCCTATATCATTTCTTTTGTTAAGGTTTGGTCTCGTTACGTGATTGATTGAGGAGGACGATCTTCGAGTGTTCATTTTCGTGGAAGTGTTGTTATTGTCTTCAAATCGAGGCAAGTACCTTAATTATTTTATGTATTGTTGTTATATCATATTGTCGTGCATGTATGTCGTTATTGTATGTCCACCTCGTGTTGGCCCGACGGGATCATCGGGGGATCTATGCTAGCGTGCGCTGGATCATCGGACGGGTTTTTCCACCACGGGTTGGTCTGACGGGATCATCGTGGGTTCTAGGCAGTGAACGCTGGATCGATGGAATTACCATATGTATGTTATGATATCATGTTGTGATTATCAGTTGTGTATGTTATGTTTGAGTTTCTCGTAGGAGAAGACTCGTTGGTACTTTGTCGTTTATGTTATTATTCTTCGTGAGATATGAATAATATGTTGTGGTACTTGTACTAGCATCGTTGTGCTAACCCCTTCGGGGGTGAACATTTTGTTTGTGTTCAGGATCCATGAGAGCGGGGAAACAACCACTGGAACTGTATGACGACGAGGGTGCAGAGTGATGTCCCGACCGAGTTTATTTATCTGTTGTTTACTCGTTATTTCAATAAGTACTCGAGTACGAAGTCATTTGTGATGATTTAAATTTGGTGATGTATTATTGAGTTCTGTTGAACAATTGTACTATTTCTGTATTGGGTCAGAACTGTTGTACCGTAATTCCGTTATTTCCATTCGTTAGTACCTTTTAATGCCTATTCAATTCTTCAGCCTTGTAAATCCTTATGTAAAGGATTTACGGCGCTGTAATATCCCTGAATATATCGGGGGTGTTACAACTGAGACAGACCTATAGAGTCGCGCACAAGGATATTTGATGTCTAAAATATGTATTTATTATCTCTTCATTAATATTGAATATTGAATATCTAATTCGATTTATTTGATAAATCATGGCGGTCTTGTGAATTAAAATTAATTATTAGGTGAATAATTTAATTCATAAATAATTATTTCTTGGAAATATATTATTATGATTTTGTATATGATAAAATTAATTAATTGGATTAATTATTTATGTATAAATACAATTGGGAAAAAAATAAAGTGTACTTAACGGACTAGACACGCTAACGTCCGGTACACAAACTGAGTGGCTCACCAACAAAGTAGGCCGCCCCCTTCCCCACTTTCCATGTTACTTCCTTTTGTTCATGTGGTGTGGGTGTATATTACTTATTTTATAAGCAGAGGACAAATGAATGAGATATGGAATTTCATCATTTGATCTCATTTTTTATTTATAAATGAGCAAGTCTTACACACCAGGTGAAGTTGAAAACACACACACACACACACCTGTAGGGCTGGCCGTGAGGTAAGTATAAGGGAGGAGAGAAAAATTTTCTTTAACTTTCGTGTTCATCTGAGAGAGAAAGAAAAGGAATAAGAGGAGAAGAAAAATTCTATATCAATTCCTAGCCGTGTTCTTTCAGAACGAATTGATATAAAAATTTTTCAATCAGTATCTGACGCGTGATAACATAGACACACTCAACAATTTTGGTGTTTGATCATTCATCAAGTTTGAACGAATTAGATTCGTGTTCGTGTTGGTGATCGGAAATGATCAAAGCATGGCTCGAGAATTTTCATCAAGACAAAATTATCAAAGGTTTACGTGTAATATCCGGGGGTAATATATATTTTTTCTCATTTCATTGTTGTGTTGTACGTATTCATTTAGAATTGTACAAGTATTGTTGTATTTTACTGATACAATGTATATTGTATTGGGATATTTTGGAATCAAAATATTTATACTTGTCGTTGGTTTTGTTTCGTCGTTTGGATGTTGCTTGGTGAGTTTGGAATTTTTGCTAAGTATACTATCCATAACATGTTAGGATTCGGTGCCTAAAACGAAGGCCAAATGGAAACGGTAAAAAAAAATTAATTTGATCCGAATCCCTACGAGGATCTATCGAGCTACGTATATACGAATATATAAACGAAAGGCAAGAGTTGTAAGAAACTAACCCTTGAAGTCCGTTGATTAAATGGTAACCTTCTCTTGAGCTATTCCCCAAACTTTGCTTGATCTCTACGAGTCCAATCTGCTCCAAGCTCTTGAACGATCCAACGCCGAAAGCACCGCGTCTCTACTTGCCACGCACCGGAAAAACGACCGGAATGACAACACTCGATTAATCTCTAAGGTTACGGCTAGAAACAAGTTATGAAGCTTTTTATTATTGCACTCTAAGTATATAATATATATCTCTCAATGTATCTTGAATTTTCTCCAAGAAAACTCAAGAACAAGATGAAGACAATTGAGAAAACTATTTTCTCTCTCTCAAAGTGTAACTCACGGCTGGATGGTGTTTTTTTTTTGGAGAAGTGAGGAATAGTCTTCATTATATTCTTGTTCTAAATCCTATAAAATCAACTATACCTTATTATAAGAGATATCAAATCTCCATTAGTCCTCACCCACCAAAGCAAGACTAAGACTAAAGGTAAGAGATCATAAGGTGGGGCTGGCCTCTCCGACGAGTTCGGTTCGTTTAGGACTCCCGAGAGTCCAAACAGATAAACTCTGATTCCGTTCCGATGTGTTTATATCGATTAATTAATCCAATTAATTAATCATATTAAATACATAATGACATAATTAATTTCTCCAATAAATAATTATATTCATGAATTAAATTAATCACCTGGTAATTAATTTAATTAATTATGCTGTAAATTAATTTATCCAATAAATCAATTTAGATATCCAATGTCCCAAATTAGATATCCAATATCTAATATTCATAATGAGAGACTAAGCTCGATTCATTCCATCGTCAATCCTATTGCGCGACTCGGTAGGTCCGTCTCAGTGAGCAATGGGAGGAACCAAAGAGTAGTAGCACCACCTAGCCAGCCTGACGGCCTACACTGTACCCTAACTGAGAACGAATGATGGGATCATTCAAGAACCATTCTGTCGTGAATACCAGTAAACGTATAAACCCTTCTTTCAAATGTCCCGATCAAGTTATAGGGTCACGGTCAGTCAAACCCTATCTGTACTTGATGCTAAGCATGCGTTAATGCAAATCGAGATCATCGAGCTCTCGTGTATTCAATACAACTAGATCCAATACTTTGGCCAAAGACTTATGATCTCATCTGCCAATAACCGCATAGGACATATAACCCGCTCACTAACAGGAGAAAGAATTCTATCTTGGTATTCAGTAGGACCTGCTACTTGCCCGTTAAGATGCACGTCGAGGTTGACCCCCACCTCCCGGTTTATAGGGTCGAACTACTCTAATGAAAATCTTAACGTCACAAGCACATCCCTACTAAATCCTCAAGTCGAAGGTTCACGAATACCTATCACAACCTTTCGATTCCGTCATTGACTGTCCCGGAGTGAAGTCCTTGTGACGAATCGAGGGTGAGTCTGTTCGAGTATACTAATCCAATTAGCATACCTATAATGTGTGCTCCCACTAACCATTAGTGTTCGACAGGCACTCTCCATGTCAAAGAACACGTCATACAAGTCTTCACATAAACTTAATGCCCAGTCAAGTTTCATCGACTTGCGAACGATTAAGTATTTGAGAAATAAACCTTTCCAGTGCCGACCCCCTTATCCAATAAGGAGTGGAACGTTTTGCTCTCAAATACACAGACTAGTTTCTATATGTATATTTACGAGTTAGGAATGCCAGTAACTGCCAATAAATAAAGAAACATCCATTGCCTTATATTAATGATTTATATAATTACAAGTACAATGCCCTCACTTAACATCCTCTGAGTGGCATTCGAGGGCATACTCCTAACAATCTCCCACTTGCACTCAATGCCACACACTATCGTATCTAATACCCAGGTTCTCCAGATGACGCTCCAAGCTAGTCTGAGAAAGTGGCTTGGTCAGTCGATCAGCGACGTTGTCGGCCGAGTCTACTCTATGCAGCACAATATATCCCTTGCGAACAAATTCTCTTACGAGATGATACTTCTTCCTCTCAATATGTTTGGTGCTGTTGTGAAACCTCGGCTCCTTGGTCGGCGCTACAGCTCCGTCGTTGTCGCAGTACAGCGGAACAGGCAACTCAGCACATGGTATCACTTGAAGTTCTTCCAGAAACTTCTTAATCCAGAACCCTTCTTTGGAAGCCTACGAGGCTGCTTGATACTCAGCCTGACAGGTGGAATCAGCAATCGCGCTTTGCTTGGCGCTACGCCAAGATACTGCTCCTCCATTAAGAGTAAACATGTAGCCAGAAGTAGACATCGAGTCGTCCTTCAGTCCTTGGAAGTCCTAATTAGTGAATCCCACCACATTCAATTCTCCACCACCATACATCAGAACCATATCTCTAGTCCTTCTTAAGTACTTGAGAACATTCTTTACGGCAGTCCAATGTTCCCTACCTGGGTTTGCGTGAAACCTACTTACCACGCTTACAGCATGCGCGATGTCAGGTCTTGTATACAACATAACATACATAAGGCTACCCACGGCCGAAGCATATGGTATATTACTCATTTCCTTTCGTTGTTCCTCACTTTGAGGACACATCTTCAAGGAGAGTTTTATTCCATGTCGCATCGGTAGGAACCCTGTTTTAGAATCATCCATCTTAAATCGCTCTAAGATCTTATCTATATAGAGGTCTTGGGAAATACCTATTGTTCTCTTATCTCTATCCCGGTAGAGCCGAATACCAAGAATATATGTTGCTTCTCCCAAGTCTTTCATGGAGAAATTACTCGAAACTCAAGCTTTCACAGAACTGAGCATTCCCACATCATTTCCTATTAGTAGAATGTCATCTACATATAATACTAAGAATGCTATCTTTCTCCCACTAACCCTCTTGTATACACAAGGTTCCTCTTCATTTGCACGAAGTCAAACTCTTTGACTGCCTCGTCAAAATGAAGGTTCCAACTACGCGATGCTTGCTTCAGTCCATAAATGGAATGCTGAAGCTTGCACACTTTTTGAACATCAACTTCGGACACAAAGCCTTTAGGCTGCTTCATATAGATTTCCTCCTCGAGGAATCCATTAAGGAAAGCCGTCTTTACGTCCATTTGCCATATCTCATAATCGTGGTAGGAAACTATAGCAAGCATCATGCGAATAGACTTGATCATGGCTATGGGCGAGAAGGTATCGTGGTAATCGATCCCTTCTTTCCGGGTATAACTCTTTGCCACAAGCCTGGCCTTATAGGCATCAACCTTGCCATCACCATTAGTCTTTCTCTTGTAGATCCACTTGTTCCCAATAGGCACTATGCCCTTGGGGCGATCTACTAGAGTCCAGACCTGATTGACATGCATGAGTCTATCTCAGAATCCATAGCTTCACACCATTTCGCGGAGTCTACATCCACCATCGCTTGGTCATAGGTCGTTGGGTCAGTCTCTTGGCTATCACTTGGAACCTCATGGAGACCCAGCTCCTCCAAGTGCACAAGCCCATACCTCTCAGGTAAATGAGACACCCTACTAGACCTACAAGGTGGTTGTACTTGTGTTTCAGAAGGTTCGGTTACAGTTTCTTGCAAAGGTGTCTCCCGAGGAGTTTCATTGTATTCTTCTAAAGAAATACTTCTACCTGCTCCGCCTTCCTGAATGAACTCATCTTCCAGGAAGTGTGCTTGTAAAGCAACAACGATCTTTCGATCTTCAGGCATGTAGAATAGATATCCCATCGTCCCAGACGGGAATTCAATGGAACGTCCCTTCACGGACCTAGCTTCCAACTTCTCCACCTTAGTCTTCTTGACATAGGCGGGACATCCCCAAATCCTAATATGATTAAGACTTGGTTTCCTGCCTTCCCACATCTCATGTGGAGTTTTAGGAATGGATTTGGAAGAACATCTATTCAAGATGTAAGCGGCAGTTAGGAGTGCATACGCCTACATGTAAATCGGTAAGTCAGTATAGCCCAGCATGGAATGGACCATGTTCAACAAGGTCCGGTTCTTTCTTTTTGACACACCATTTAACTGAGGAGTACCTGGAGGTGTTAGTTGTGAAACTATTCCATGTTCCTTAAGGAACTCGTCAAACTCCGTACTCATATGCTCGCCACCTCGTTCCGACCAAAGTGCTTTGATATGATTACCAGTTTGTTTCTCGACTAGGGCCTTGAATTCCTGGAATTTCTCAAAGGCCTCGGATTTATGTTTCATTAAGTATACATAACCATACCTAATATGATCATCCATAAACGTAATGAAATATTGATATCCGTCACGTGCTGCTTCCAAAGCACCACATACGTCGGTATGGATTAATCCCAGTTTATCAGCGGCTCTTTCAAAAGTCCCTATGAAGGGGGACTTAGTCATTTTGCCATAAGGCAAGATTCACAAGTAGGAAAGGGATCCGATCCCAATGGACCCATAAGTCCATCCTTTTCTATCTTGTAAACATTGGTCTGACCAACATGACCAAGTCTAAGATGCCATTTCAAAACATGATTGGTTTCATCCCTACCACGTTTTCTAGTCATAGTATTCACAACTACTTTGTTGCTGAGATTTAGATGATACAATCCATTCAACAATGTAGCAGTACCCACTAGTTTATTTCTGAAATAAATTTTGCAGGAACCATCACCAATGAAAAATGCAAAACCTTTTCGATCCATGACCGGAATGATTACAATGTTTTTGTGCCCCTTGGGCAAAACAAGTACATCTTCTAAAGTAAAAACAAAGCCGAATTCTAAACCCAAAAGAAGTGATCCTATGTCGGTCGCCTCGATACTATGCCCGCTTCCGACTGTGATCATCATTTCTCCAGCTCCAAGCTCCCTACTTTGTTCCAGATCCTGATTCACGGTACAAATATGAGAACTAGCACCGGAATCCAGTATCTAGGAAGTAGAAAATACAGTAACAGAACAATTTGTTTCCAAAACTAAAAGTTTTGTACCTGAAGTGCCATGAAGAATCAGACACTCTCTAGTCCAGTGGCCCAGCTCACCGCACTTGAGACAAGCGTCTTTCTTCTTGCTCTTTGGAACCGTTGGGGCTTGCCCTTGCCCTTGAAGTCCTTAACATGTGGTCCATTCTGCTTCTTGGTCTTTTTCTTCTTGTTCTTAGACCTCCGAGGTCCAGAAGAAATCACAATAGCAGACTCCTTCATTCGCGGAGTCTTCATCTGAGACTGAGCGATCACAAGTTTGTTCATTAGCCCAGCTAAATTACATGCAACCTCATTACAGTTGAAGTTCATAACAAACTGTGAGAAGGAATCAGGGAGAGACTGTAGGATAAGGCCATGCAATACTCTTGAATGGGCGGCCGATTACGAGAAAGCGATTTAGGAGGAATTGAAGCACCACCACCGAAATGGTTCTTGAATCCCAACCGAGAACGAATGATGGGATCATTCAAGAACCATTCTGTCATGAATACCAGTAAACATATAAATCCTTCTTCAAATGCCCCGATCAAGTTATAGGGTCACGGTCAGTCAAACCCTATCTGTACTTAATGCTATGCATGCGTTAATGCAAATCGAGATCATCGAGCTCTCGTGTATCCAATACAACTAGCTCCAATGCTTTGGCCAAAGACTTATGATCTCATCTGCCAATAACCGCATAGGATATATAACCCGCTCACTAACGGGAGAAAGAATTCTATCTTGGTATTCAGTAGGACCTGCTACTTGACCATTAAGATGCACATCGAGGTTGACCCCCACCTCCCGGTTTATAGGGTTGAACTAATCTAATGAAAATCTTAACGTCACAAGCACATCCCTACTAAATCCTCAAGTTAAAGGTTCACGAATACCTATCACAACCTTTCGATTCCATCATTGACTGTCCCGGAGTGAAGTTCGTGTGACAAATCGAGGGTGAGTCGGTTCGAGTATACTAATCCAATTAGCATACCTATAACGTGTGCTCCCACTAACCATTAATGTTCTACAGGCACTCTCCCTGTCAAAGAACATGTCATATAAGTCTTCACATAAACTTAACGCCCACTCAAGTTTCATCAACTTGCGAAAGATTAAGTATTTGAGCTATAAACCTTTCTAGTGCCGGCCCCCTTATCAAATAAGGAGTGGAACGTTTTGCTCTCAAATAAAGAATGCCAGTAACTGCCAGTAAATAAAGAAACATCCATTGCCTTATATTAATGATTTACATAATTACAAGTACAATGCCCTCACTCAACATCCTCTGAGTGGCATTCGAGGGCATAATCCTAACATAACATACGGTATATGTTCAACATTACGTACGCTATGAGCCGAGGTTTACGTATGTTAAACCTAGAGGGTTATGTATGTAACGAGGGGTATCAGATCGCATCTGACTTTCGGCGTGTGGGACCGGGACAGACTGGATTCGCGGAGTTCGATTGGGATAGGCAAGTCAACGCACATCACGTACGCTATACCTTGAGGTTAACGTACGTAATGGTGAGGTTTGTTACGTACGTAATTTAGTTAACGTACGTAATGGGTACTCTATTTTGAGCCAGTGAGTTTTGGACTACGTAGCGTACGCCACGTAGAGGCGATAACATACATTAAGGGGCATAACGTACGTTAAGGTGGTGCTATAGCGGCCGTAATGAGCTTGTCATATTATATATCTTGGTTTCGTATTTCATTTCTTCACGAACCCAAACCATTTTTATCTCCCTAGAATCATCCCTCTGGACTTGTTCTTGATACTTAGCCTCTTCCAACTTGATTTGGAGCTTCATAACTTGGATTTGAGCTTAGGAACTTGAAGATTGGAGTGGATTCTTGATGGTTTGAGGTTGTTCTTCATTTTTCAAGAGGTATGTTGGTTAATCTTGTGTTTAACTCGAGATTATGTTGATGTTGTTGTCGTGTAGTTCGTGTAGTGATGATTTGTTGGAGGATAGTATGGTTCTTCATAGTTTTGATGAACTTATGATGTAGAACATGATGATATAGCTTGAGTTTGATTGTGTTCTTGATGTTTAAGAATACTTGGAGGTTATAATCATGTCTATGAAGAGTTATGTTAATATTTTTAGATGATTAACATAGCCTTGAGATGATTATTGTTGTTGGTTATGTTCTTGAGAGATTATAACCATTTTAGTAAGGATTTATGATGAATTAGGAGGTGATTATCATAATTTTGAAATGGTTAGGTTAAGTTAATCTTGTTGATTAATTCAAAATTCTTGAGGAATTGGTGATTGATTTTGGTGGAGACATCATGTTTATTGTGATGATGATGTTCTTGAGGTATTGATGATGATATTGGTGATATTATCATTTTGAGATGATTGATTTGATGTTGTTCTTGATAATACTTGTTGAATTGTTTTTCACAAGTGTTAAGAACATAATGATCATGTTAATTGATCATTGAAGTGTCATAGGACATTAGAATTCATGGTTGAAGACTATGATATTCGTTTGTGTGGTTTGATCTATTCATGTTGAATCGGGGTTGTCTTTTGTGCTGTTTTTTATTTCTATCGTGTTATTGAATGAATTGTATTTCATTCAAGGTTGTTCGAGTGCTTGTGATTGTTGGAGGATGCCATTCTTTGTTCGTTGGAGGATTTTATCTCCTTCGGTTCAAAGCAAGTTTTATACTTTTACTAGTCAATGAGATTAATGTTATCATGTATATATATGAATGTGTGTATCATTTCGAGACTTGGTCTCTTTATGATTTTGTGGATATCAGGGGATTGTTTGACACGATACCCTTTGGCAAATTATGCCAAATATTATTGTTGTTCGGAAAAATCCGTTCAAGTCATTGAGATACTCGTTATTGATGTTATTGTAGATAGCCAGTTTGCGGTATCGGTGTATCGATTATTGTTGTTGGTATTGATGTCGATTTAAGACATTGTTGTGATCATTGTTATTGATGTTGTGTTGGCCGATTGAAGGCATTGATGTGTTCGATTATCATCTCCATCGTCGGTAACCAATTATAGGTGCCGGGGCATCCGTTATATCATTGTTATCGATTGGCCATTCTAAGGTAATAGATGTATTGAATTGGGACTGTCGAAGACATTTCCCATCCGTTGTATCATTGTTATCGATTGGCCGTTCTAAGGTAATCGATGTACAAAATTGGGACTGTCGAAGACATTTTCCATCCGTTGTGTCGTTGTTATCGATTGGCCGTTCTAAGGTAATCGATGTATTGAATTGGGACTGTCAAAGACATTTCCCATCTGTTGTATCGTTGTTATCGATTGGTCGTTCTAAGACAATTGAGGTAATGATTTGGGACGGTCGAGGATAGTTCCCATCCATTGAGTCGTTATTATCGATTAGTTTTTCTAAGATAATTGAGGTGTTGAATTGGGACTGTCGAGGATAGTTCCTATCCATTTAGTCGTTGTGATCGATTGGCAATTCCAAGGCAGTCGAGGTATTTGAATTGGGACCGACGACGACGGTGCCCATCCATGAGTTATTGTTGTCGTGTTGGCCGACTCAAGGCAGCATCCTATTATTCTTGTGAATTCGGTAATCTTGGGATTGTTGCCGTTTGTGATTAATTGTGTTTTGGAGGCTAGTGCTCGATGGGTAAGTTTGGGGCTTTAACTTTTGCGGTTGATTTCCCAACACCTACAGTTCAGTAGGTCACGGTCACTGGGTGATCTCATTATGGGTAAGTCTGGGGCTTGAACCTTCGCGGTTGGTTTCTCGGCACCTGCAATTCAGCAGGTCACGGTCATTGGATGATATCATTATGATACGGCTTCGTGCCATGGCTTCAACCCTCATTGTGATACGGCTTCGTGCCGTGGCTTCGGCCCTCATTGTGATACGGCTTCATGCCGTGGCTTTGGCCTTCATTGTGATACGGATTCATGCCGTGGCTTCGGCCCTCAGACGATACAGCTTCGGGCTGTTTGGCTTCGAGCCATTGTGATGAATAGCAGCTTCGGCTGAGTGGCTTTCACGCCATCGTGATATTTTGGCAGCTTCGACTGAGGGCTTTCAGGTCATTGCGATGTTTTGGTATTTCTGTTGGAGCCTTCGGGCATTATCATTCGTAATTATTTTTGCTCTCGTTTAGGTTACCTTCAGGTAATTCATTGTTGTGTTCTATGTTGATGATTCGCCGTCGGATACTTGTGTTCTAACATGTTGAGCAGGTATTGATCGTATGCCGTGGGCATAGTATTTCACGAATGCTTGGTTCTTACCTTGGTTTGTGAGCATCTCGTATTACCATTGTTGTACCATTTAATCTGCCTTTGGATGCATATCATGTTGTACATGTATTTGAAATTCATTATCTGGATGACTGACCCCGTGGGGGCGGAATATGTTTTCATGTTTTAGGTGCTTGCGAGGAGAGAGTTGAGACATAGGGGCATGACGATGGCGACGAAGCATTCGTGCGATACTGGTCCCGAGTTGTTTTGGTGTTCATGTTGGGTAGTCCGTTCGGAGTGTTCTCCAGTTTGTGAGTCGTTGTCAATATGTGTTATCTGAGCAAGGCTCGTGGACATTGTTATATTTTATTTTGGCCATGTAGGTGTTAGGGTTGTATACGTCAAAGCATACTTTATGCTTGTATTACCTAATTTCCCGATCTTTATCTAGGAGAATATTTAATTCATTTATCACATGTTTTGCATTTTTATTCACGCTATGGTTATGCAAGTGTAGTCTAAATTACTTTATATTGTAGATAATGTGGTGTGTCGTGTCACATAGAAGATCACATTATCGGTTCCTTATATAGTAATATTTAGTTCACAACCTATATAACATTAGACCGTTATGTGAGAGGTTGTAGCATATGTTTGAGATTGGTTGGTCTTGACCATTAGCATATATTAGCGTATTCGTTATACGTTGAATAGGATCGATGTGAGATAGATTCTTCTGTACTGACTATAAGAAGAACGTACATCTGAGACAATTATTATTTCTTAATTCTAGTGATTAATATTTAATTATATATATTTAATATTTATTGCTTTGATTTATCATGGGTGAGAGCCACAATGATTGACTCAATATGCTCGATATTTTGGGCAATATTATTATTTATATGATAATTAATATTATAGCTAGAAATCATGTCCCGACCAGTCGGGTTGATCATGTCCCTTGAGGCACTCGAAAGGATTATTATATTAAACCCTGCAGGTGGAATTAATTTTCCGATATAATAATAAAGGTCGAGTGGTATACTCATGTATAACACATTAATTAATTAAAAGCTTTCAGTAGCTTAAATTAATTAATGGACACGGAATATCTTAAACACGGGAAATAATTAATTCAAAAAGGAGCCCAATTTCGTAATTTGGGATTTTGGTAGGAAGTGCAATATTAACTTATTAGTGGACTAAGTTGATATTAATAGAGTCTTAATATTTGGAAGAGTCCTAATATTGGAAAGAAGACATCTATTGGGAGTCCTTACCACATCCTCCTTAAGGTCCCTAGAGTAATCCAAAACACCTATAAATAAGACATTGGTGTTGGCCGATTTTACTACTTCCAATTGCCTAAGAAAATCGATTTTTCCCTTGTGTGTTTAATTGTGGATCTTAACTTGTGTCTTGGATTCCACAATTTGGTTAACACAATATTTTTCTAAAATACTCAAAATATTCAAGAAAAATAGAGAGAACAAAAATCGTAAGTTTCTTGAGAAGAGATTTCGGCCGAACTCCAGCTGTCCAAGTTTAGTCCAGTAGATTGTTGCCCACACGACATTCGGACGTAGGCGGGATATACTCTAGAAGATCTTGAGGTAGAAATACAAGAAGATCGGAGAGGAACAAGAAGAGGACATAAATCGACCAAAAAGGGATTCTTCTACCACTTTGCGTCAAAGGTAAAAATTACCGACTCCCATGCGTAAATATGTTTATTTAATTGTTTATTAATCTGTTTAGTTAATTAGTTGACAAGCCTAAATAGATCCGGTTTTTCTGTTGGTTAGTTTATAAAACCTTTTATTTAAATTTATCCCACCAACTTGCTTCCGCTGCGTTTTATATTCCAACAATTGGTATCGGAGACAGTCTTTAGGTTCTGTTCAATTTAATTAATTTGGTGATTAATATGCTAGCAATTAAATATTCATATAGTATGAATTTTTGGAATATTTTGCTAGAATTTGTCTTGCAGGAAAATATGATCCAATTATCGTGGCTATGTGATGTTTTTATTTATTTACGCGTTTTGGTAATTTTGGCCTGTTTTTGTGGCATGTATAAGTTTTTCCCGTGAGAAAATCCACGAGTAGAATGAGATTTATTTTTCTTGCACTTTGATGTAAATTCGATGTATTTTATTTTGAATAAAATTGTAATCGAATTGAAACAATCAAAGTACGAAAGAGAAAGAAATCCAGTGCGAAGAGGAGTCCCGATCGGACGAACCGACCGAGACCAGCAGGGAGCCGATCAGCGCTCGGCCAGCGCCTGCTCTCGGCCGCGGCTGACTTGCACTCGGCCGGCTCGGGCGGTCGGCAATGAGGCGGCGGCAGTCGGGCGGCCAGCGGGTCAAGTTGTCTAGTTCGGGTCGTTAAATTCGTTTTTCCGCGAGATGCTTGAAGCAGTGGGAGCAAACGAGCCAAAGATTTTCTCGTTATTCAAAACGAGGAATAAAAGCCATGATAATTGGATTTAATTATCCAATTTCATTATTTGTTGGTTTTATTGTTTTGATGTATGGCATGTATGGATGTATGCGTGATATGTTTCCTTGCATGTTAGGACGAGAAAATTAAAAACCTTAATTTTTCAAAATAACTAAGTGTTTTTAAATTGATTTTTCAAAATAAAATTGGCCTCCATAATTGGTTTAAATTGTGAAATAATTAGCATGCGCATTGACATTAGAGTCTTCCTCCACTTCGGATGTGCTAATTATTGGCTCACTGGTTTTAAACTTCAAATTTGATAACAAAAAGGTGAATATTATTTTTTATGATAGGACCTCTCCATCTGTAGGACTATTATCATTAAATAATATTCAAAGGTTTGTTAAATTATGGTGTTCACTTAGGTGTATTAATTAATAAGCTCCCCATTGGAGTTTATGTTAATTAAATACATGGCCAAGAGGAACCAACTATTAATTTTACTTGTCAAAATGCATCTTGGCTAGATAGTAAAATTAAAGACGTTAAAATCTACTTGAAAATGTACGTGTAAACGTCCACACTATCGTGGCTTGCATGTGTGTTTTTTCAAGGTGTTGGTTGATTGCATATATATTGTTTTAAGGTTTTTTCAATATATTTTGCGTCGAATTATGTGATGAATGGTGGTTTTAGTTTTATTCTCAGATGTCTTTCAATCCACTAGCTGTTATTCTCAAAAAAAACAAACTTGATGGCACTAACTTTGCCGACTGGAAAAGAAATCTTGATATTGTCTTGACTGCCGAGGGGCATAAATTTATTTTAACTGAGGAGAGTCCTTAGGAACCAGAACCGGATGCCACTCCTGAAGAGTTGGCTGAATTTCAGAAATGGAAAAAGTCTGATGAGATGGCTCGCTGTTACATTTTGGCTTCATTGACAAATGTATTGCAGCATCAGCATCAGACGATGGGCTCGGCCGCGGAAATGATGAAAAATCTCACTAAGATGTTTGGTCATCAGAACCGGGCGGCTAGGCAAATGCGATGAGGTTTTTGATGACAACCCAAATGTCTGAAGGGACCCCAGTAAGGGATCACGTTCTTAAAATGATGTCTCATTTGAACGAACTGAGCATACTAGGTGCCACTATCGATGCGGAATCACAGGTCGATATTATCTTGGGCAGTTTACCAAGAAGCTTTGAGCAGTTCCGTCTCAACTACAATATGAATCGTAGGACTTACACCTTGGTGGAACTTCTGACAGAGCTTCAGTCTGCCGAAGGTCTCTTCAAACAAGGTTATCATCAAATTCTTGCGGCAACCGGTGCTGCTTCTTCAAAAGCCAAATGGGGAAAGAAGAAAAGCAGGTTGGCCAGAAGCAAGTGGCAACCTTCAAAGCTAAGGGCAAGGCTCCTCAGTCAAAGGCTCCTCAGCCGGAAGTGAACAAAAACCAAAGGGCAAGTGCTTCAACCATGTCCGAAAGGACATTTCAAGAGTGATCGCCTAAGAAAGGTACGTCTCATGCACTAGTAGTCAAAACATGTTTGGCTGCCTGTTCCATCACTTCGTGGATAGTGGATTCGGGCTCCACTGATCATGTTTGTTATGACTCGCAGGGGTTCCAAGTAACCAAGGTACTTAGTGTGGATGAGATTACAATAAGCTGGGGCGACTATTCCAGGCTGAATGCTGTTGCAGTGGGAGTCGTGCAGCTAAAAGTTGATGATAGGATTTTAGTTCTTAATAATGTATTATTGGTACCCGATTTCAGAATGAATTTTATTTCAGTTTCTAAATTGCATCGTGATGGATATTCAGTTTCTTTTGAATATAATGCAGTTATTAAAAGAAATGGTGAATATATTTGCACGAGTACTTATAGTGAAGAACTTTATATCATTAATGCTGCACCAGCTCCTTGCATACTTATAAATCACTTAATTTTCTTGACTAATCCTAAAAATAGAAAAGAGCCTTCGAGCATAAATCCAACATATTTGTGGCATTTACGATTGGGTCATATTAACCTTAGAAGGATTCAAAGATTGGTGAGCGATGGCCCATTGGATTCGCTCCAAGTTGAGTCATTTCCAACCTGCGAATCCTGTCTAGAAGGTAAAATGACTAAAAGGGCTTTTCAAAGCAAAGGAAATTGTGCACAACAAGTGTTGGAATTGGTTCATACTGATGTATGTGGTCCAATGAACATCCAGGCTAAGGGTGGTTTCGAATACTTCATCACGTTTATAATTATTCGAGATATAGATATATCTATTTGATGCAACATAAGTCTGAATCTTTTGATAAGTTCAAAGAATTCAAGGCTGAAACGGAGAAGCGTCATGGGCAGAGTATCAAGTCACTATGATCTGATCGTGGTGGCGAATACCTTAGTGGAGAGTTTTGGATTTCTTGGCACATGAGGGGATTACTTCCCAGCTCACAGCGCCTGGTACACCACAATAAAATGATGTTGCTGAACGAAGGAATTGTAGTTTATTAGAGATGGTTAGGTAAATGATGAGTTATTCTGATTTGCCTATTTCGTTCTGGGGATACACCTTGGAAACAGCGGTGTACATTCTAAACTTGGTGCCTTCGAAATCAGTTCCAAAAACACCCACAGAACTATGGAATGGGTGCAAGCCCAGTCTAGGACATGTTCGGATTTGGCGTTCACCAGCACACGTGCTGAATAAGGAAGATGATAAGTTGGCATTTGGTACAGAAGTACGAGTGTTTGTAGGATATCCGAAGGGAACGAAGGGTGGCTTATTCTACAGTCCTAAAGACCAAAAAGTCATTGTTAGCACCAATGCCCGGTTCTTAGAGGAGGACTATGTGATAAGCCACAAGCCTAGGAGTGAGGTCGTTCTAGAAGAACTTAGGGGCGAGATTTCGACAATACCAATTGTGCAAACACCTAGTATACCACATATCGACACTATTGTGGATATGCAAACCAAGGACACGCCTCGTCGTAGTGGGAGGTTTGTTCGTCAACCCGAACGTTTCATCAGTGTGGGAGCGTCTTCGGACCACTCCCCGGACCAGGATGAAATGGATCCATGTACGTACAAACAGGCAGTTCAAGACAAGGATGTCAATCTCGGAAAACAAAGAATGGAATCTGAAATGGGATCTATGGATTCTAACCAAGTGTGGGAGCTAGTAGAGCTACCCAATGGGGTAAAACCCATTGGAAGAAAGTGGGTCTACAAGCATAAGAGAGGATCAAAAGGCTACACTAAGAAGGAGGGCATCAACTACGATGAGACCTTTTCGCCAGTAGCCATGCTTAAATCGATCCGGATTCTCTTGGATATAGCTGCGCATTTGGATATAGAGATTTGGCAGATGGATGTCAAGACTGCGTTCTTGAATGGGAGTCTTGATAAGGAAATCTGTATGCGCCAACCTGAAGGATTCATTGCTGAAGGAGAGGAGCACTTAGTGTGCAAGCTTAAGAGAGCCATTTATGGTCTTAAGCAAGCATCAAGGTCTTGGAACATGCAATTTGATGAGGTCATTCAATCGTATGGTTTTGAACAGTGTCCTAGTGAGGTTTGTGTATACAAAAAGTGCGATGGAAACATGCTGGTGTTTCTTGTACTGTACGTAGATGATATACTTCTACTTGGAAACAATGTGAAGGTATTATCAGACGTAAGGGTATGGCTGTATGAGCAGTTCGATATGAAGGATTTGGGAGAAGCTGGGCACATCCTTGGTATTAAGATCTTTTGAGATCGCAAGAAAAGGATGTTGTGCTTATCTCAGGCATCCTATATCGATACGGTGCTAAAGCGGTTCAGCATGGAGAATTTCAAGAAAGGTTTCTTACCTTACAGACATAGAATTCAGCTATCTAAGGCTATGTGTCCTAAGACACAGAAGGAGATAGATGACATGAAGCTGGTCCCTTATGCTTCGGCAGTGGGAAGCCTCATGTATGCTATGCTTTGCACTAGGCCTGATATCTGTCATGGTGTAGGAATGGTGGCGAGATATCAGTCGAACCCAGGACCGGGACATTGGATTGCTGTCAAGCATATACTCAAGTACCTGAGAAGGACTAGGGAGCATATGCGTGTATATCAATCAGATACACTTTGTCCTTTGGGTTACACTGACTTGGATTTCAGTGCGGACAAAGAAAAGTCGAAATCAACTTTCGAATATGTTTTCACTTTGGGAGGTGGAGCCATCAGTTGGAGGAGTGTGAAGCATAAATGCATAGAAGACTCTACCATGGAAGCCGAGTATGTAGTAGCCTCAGAGGCAGCTAAAGAGGCGGTATGGATCAAGTACTTCCTAAAGGATTTGGGTGTGATTCCTAATTTGCCTAGGAGTATTACACTGTATTGTGATAATACTTGTACTGTTGCAAATTCAAAGGAACCACGGGCCTACAAAGCAAGCAAACATATCAAGCGCAAATATCATATCATTCGAGATTTTGTGAAGAGAGGGAAGATTATTGTCTCCAAGATAGCATCTGAAGACATCCTAGATGATCCTTTCACGAAAGGGTTGCCCTCAAAGTCATTTGAAGGGCATGTGGAAGGAATGGGGTTGAGATATATGGCAGCATTGCTTTGAGTATAAGTGGGAGATAGATAGACATAGTCTAGATAGTATACTTCAAAAGCATGCTTTGAGTATAAGTGGGAGATTGAAAGGGTTGTATACGTCAAAGCATACTTTATGCTTGTATTACCTAATTTCCTGGTCTTTATCTATGAGAAAATTTAATTCATTTATCACATATTTTGCATTTTTATTCACGCTATGGTTATGCAAATGTAGTCTAAATTACTTTATATTGTAGATAATGTGGTGTGTCGTGTCAAACAGAAGATCACATTATCGGTTCCTTATATAGTAATATTTAGTTCACAACCTATATAACATTAGACCGCTATGTGAGAGGTTGTAGCATATGCTTGAGATTGGTTGGTCTTGACCATTAACATATATTAGCGTATTCGTTATACGTTGAACAGGATCGAGGTGAGATAGATTCTTCTGTACTGACTCTAAGAAGAACGTACATCTTGGACAATTATTATTTCTTAATTCAAGTGATTAATATTTAATTATATATATATTTAATATTTATTGCTTTGATTTATCATGGGTGAGAGCCACAATGATTGACTTAATATGCTTGATATTTTGGGCAATATTATTATTTATATGATAATTAATATTATAGCTAGAAATCGTGTCTCGACCAGTCGGGTTGATCATGTCCCTTGAGGCACTCGAAAGGATTATTATATTAAACCCTGCAGGTGGAATTAATTTTCCGATATAATAATAAAGATCGAGTGGTATACTCATGTATAACACATTAATTAATTAAAAGCTGTCAGTAGCTTAAATTAATTAATGGACATGGAATATCTTAAACATGGGAAATAATTAATTCAAAAAGGAGCCTAATTTCGTAATTTGGGATTTTGGTAGGAAGTGCAATATTAACTTATTAGTGGACTAAGTTGATATTAATAGAGTCTTAATATTAGGAAGAGTCCTAATATTGGAAAAAAGACATCTATTGGGAGTCCTTACCATATCCTCCTTAAGGTCCCCAGAGTAACCCAAAACACCTATAAATAAGACATTGGTGTTGGCCAGTTTTACTACTTCCAATTGCCCAAGAAAATCGATTTTTCCCTTGTGTGTTTAATTGTGGATCTTGACTTGTGTCTTGGATTCCACAATCTGGTTAACACAATATTTTTCTAAAATACTCAAAATATTCAAGAAAAATAGAGAGAACAATCGTAAGTTTCTTGAGAAGAGATTTTGGCCGAACTCCAGCTGTCCAAGTTTAGTCTGGTAAATTGTTGCCCACACGACATCCGGATGTAGGCGGGATATACTCTAGAAGATCTTGAGGTAGAAATACAAGAAGATCGGAGAGGAACAAGAAGAGGACATAAATCGACCAAAAAGGGATTTTTCTACTACTTCGCGTCAAAGGTAAAAATACCGACTCCCATGCGTAAATATGTTTATTTAATTATTTATTAATCTGTTTAGTTAATTAGTTGACAAGCCTAATCCGGTTTTTCTGTTGGTTAGTTTATAAAACCTTTTATTTAAATTTATCCCACCAACTTGCTTCCGCTGCGTTTTATATTCCAACAGTAGGCCCATCATTGTCGTTGAAATTCCACGTCAGAATATTATGTTGGATATCATAGTAGGGACTGTGATTTTTCTTTTGGTCAGATTGATGTATGTTAGTCGCGTTCGCCTGGTGGATCTCCTGGCGTAGGGTCCACGGCACTGTAATAACCCAGTGGGATATTGGGGGTGTTACGAAAGATGATATCAGAGAAAATGAGTTGTGAGATACCCTGATATGTGAGTTATGTGGCTCTACCGACGCGGTAGTAGTGGGGCTGTCAGGTTATGACAATTTGGACAGTCGGGGTTTGTGAGTCGTGATAGTTGAGCGACTGTATTGTAATATCCGCACTTTCTATTTTTGGTAATTTCTATGTTTGGTGTATATTCATTTCGGACGACTCTCTTGTCACTATTTTGGAATTCTGAATCTATTTTCTTCTTGGAGTTTTTCCATTTGGACGAGTTTCGGAGATGTTTTTACGTATTTTCATTTTAAGTTATATTTTGTCGCATGTACGTTCGATTCTCGTAAAACTCATTCGATTTTACTGTTTCTCTGTTTCCATGAGTTCGTATGATTGAGTTGTTCATGTTGTGAGTTTCGGATTGTTAATCCGACGTCGTATCGTGATTTTCGGACGTTTGGGCCGTTTTGTAATTTCCTATAAGTTTAGGGAATTTTATCTCCTTTGTCGTATTACAAACCTCCCAGTAGTCGGAATCGTACTTTCTTTCAGCACTTAGTTTTGTCGTCACAAATACCTCGTAATTCTGTCTTCGGATCCCATCTTGTATTGCGTTTCGATTTTTATACCTCCTTGAACCTTAAGCTGCACTCTGGTACTGGACTGCTGCATGCATAACGTACGTTATGCATGCTATGTTACGTACGCTATGTTAGTACTGGTAATGTACGTTAACCCTTCTATATAGTGTATGTTATCAGCTTCAGCAATTTTGGCAAATTGTTCTGCCGAGCCCTTGCGTACGCTAACACCTGAGCATTACGTATGTAAGAGGCATAACGTACGTTAACCTCAGTATGTTAACGTACGTAACGAGCCATCAGGTTTTAAAAACCTGAATAAACCTTAATTGCGTCATTTTCTTTCTTTCTCCTCCCTTGAGAGCGACGTGAGTTATTCTGAGCGATTTCGAACGATTCTTCCAGAGCAATCCGTGGAGTCTTGGAAGGCCGATTTCTGTGTTCCGAGTGAGGTTTATCATTATCGTAATCATCTTCCTCCACCCGAATAGAGGTATATTTCTATAGAACCCTAACTTTTGGGGAATTTGGGGTTTTTTTTTGGTTTTCACCCTTCTAGTCCGATTTGCATATGATTGTTAGATTACGATAATGTAATCATCATCCCTTACTTTTCTTGTGGTTTTGCGGATTAAAATTTGATGTTTTTCTCCATTGATAGATTGGATTCAATTATGACCTTGTATTGTCCGATGAAATGTCCCAACGGGTAGAATTAGGACGAATTCTTACGTTTCCGCAATATTGAAATTATTTGCATATCGTTATTATGTTTGGAATGGATTTGTGAAGATTGTTCAGACCGAAACCTTTTCTTTCGCAGTTTCCTTCGCGTCGTTTTATTCAAGGCAAGTACATGTATTACATTTCGTTATGTGTGTTACGGTTGTGATACGAATGTTGGATTATGATATTGTGTGTGTGAGTTGTTGCTCTTCCACACGGAGCGTCCGACGGGGCGTCTGGGGCCGATACTAAGGGGTACGGCCATGGAAGTGGTTTCCCACTCGGAGCATTCGACGGGGTGCCTGGGGGTCGATACTAAGGGGTACGGCCACGGGTTACCAAGTGTGGATGGTTGTGATATTGATATGAAATGATTTACGTTTGATGTAGATTGAATATTCCGGAATATAATTTTCAAAATATTTTCTGAACGTGATGACTGGATTGAATCGTATCTGTATATAAGTAGTGTAATTGTGTACTTGCACTAGCTATTCGAATGCTAAACCCTGAAATGGGGGAAGTGTGTCTTATGCATTTCAGGTATTGGTCGATCCGAGGAGCTGGCACGGGATATGCATGCAAAGGATGGTCCAGCATGATGATGAGGCTCGAGTCGTTGTTAAATGTTCTGTTATTGTATTTACCTGGTTATTGGAGTTAAACTGGCTGTTCTACAATTTGGTTAAAGTCCCATGCGTGGGCAATGAACTCGTGTTGACCTATACTTTATGATTTTGATTAAAATGTTTTGGCCGAGGCCACGACCCTATCTTATTATTATGATTGTGTCCTATGGGTTTTTCATTGGTGGTTTATGTGTCATGTAATAGCCTGATAGACCTTTTGAAGGTTCTACGGCGTGTAATGTCCCTTACGAGATTTGGGGTATTACATTTATGGTATCAGAGCTTAGGTTATGAATGCCTAGGCTGTTGGTTAATTTTGGGTCTGTCAGTTGTGTCGTTAGAGTCAGTCGTTGAGCCTAATATCATCGTGCTACCTGTTGGGATTCGGTGCCTAAAACGAAGGCCCAGCGGAAGCGGTAAAACGAAAATTAATTCGATCCGAATCCCTACGATGATCGATCGAGCTACGTATATACGAATATCAAAAACGAATTCACAAGAGATATACAAACTCACCCTTGTAGTCCGTTGATTAGATGGATAACCTTCTCTTGAGCTATTCCCCAAGCTCTTGAACGATCCAACGCCGAAAGCACCGCGTCTCTAATTGCCACGCGCCGGAGAAACAACCGGAACGACGATTACCTTGATATCCTCCGAGGATACGGCTAGAGCTAAGTGATGAAGCTATATATGTAAAGATTACTACACTCTAAGTGTTTTAATCTTACTCTCTCTATATGATTTTCTCTCAATTTTTCTCCAAGAAAAATGAAGAAGAAATGAATGAAGAAGATGAAGATAATTGAGAAAATGGTTTTTCTCTCTCTCACTCAATCTCACTCACGTAGGAATCATATATTGGTCAAGAGATATGAAGTCTTCCTCCTTATATTCTTATTCCACCCTCATGTGAACAACTCATGTCACATGAGATCAAACCCCACAAAGTCATCTTTTTCATATAAAATGAAAACAACAAGACAAGAGAAAAGTGGGTGGAAATTAGGGGGGCGGCTACCATGCAGAAACGGATGAGTTCGGTTCGTTTCGGACTCCCGTGAGTCCAAACAGATAAACTACGATTCCGTTCCGATGTATTTGTATCGATTAATTAATCCAATTAATTAAACATATCAAATACAAAGTAACATAATTAATTTCTTCAAGAAATAATTATATTCATGAATTAAATTAATCACCCAGTGATATATTTAATCCATTAAGCCGTAAATCAATTTATCCGATAAATCGATTTAAACATCCAATGTCCCAAATTAGATATCCAATATCTAATATTCATAATGAGAGAATTAGCTTAATTCATTCCGTCGTCAATCCTAATGCGCGACTCGGTAGGTCCGTCTCAGTCGGCAATGGGAGGAACCAAAGAGTAGTAGCACCATCTAGCCAGCCTGGCGGCCTACACTGTACCCCAACTGAGAACGAATGATTGGGATCATTCAAGAACCATTCTGTCGTGAATACCAGTATACGTATAAACCCTTCTTTCAAATGTCCCTATCAAGTTATAGGGTCACGGTTAGTCAAACCCTATCTGTACTTGACTCTATGCATGCGTTAATGCAAATCGAGATCATCGATCTCTCGTGTATCTAATACAGCTAGCTCCAATGCTTTGGCCAAAGACTTATGATCTCATCTGCCAATAACCGCATAGGACATATAACCCGTTCACTAACAGGAGAAAGAATTCTATCTTGGTATTAAGTAGGACCTGCTACTTGCCCGTCAAGATGCACGTCGAGGTTGACCCCTGCCTTCCGGTTTACAGGGTTGAACTACTCTAATGAAAATCTTGACGTCACAAGCACATCCCTACTAAATCCTCAAGTCGAAGGTTCACGAATACCTATCACAACCTTTCGATTCCATCATTGACTGTCCCGGAGTGAAATCCGTGTGACGAATCGAGGGTGAGTCGGTTCGAGTATATTAATCTAATTAGCATACCTATAACGTGTGCTCCCACTAACCATTAGTGTTCGATAGGCACTCTCCATGTCAAAGAACACGTCATACAAGTCTTCACATAAACTTAACGCCCAGTCAAGTTTCATCGACTTGCGAACGATTAAGTATTTGAGCTATAAACTTTTCCAGTGCCGACCCCCTTATCCAATAAGGAGTGGAACGTTTTGCTCTCAAATACACGGACTAGTTTCTATATGTTTATTTACGAGTTAGGAATGCCAGTAACTACGAGTAAATAAAGAAACATTCATTTGCCTTATATAAATGGTTTACATAATTACAAGTACAATGCCCTCACTCAACAACCTCTGAGTGGCATTCGAGGGCATACTCCTAACAATCTCCCACTTGCACTCAATGCCACACACTATGATATCTAATACCCATGTTCTCCAGATGACGCTCCAAGCTAGTCTGAGAAAGTGGCTTGGTCAGTGGATCGGCGACGTTGTCGGCCGAGTCTACTCTGTGCAGCACAATGTATCCCTTGTGAAAAAATTCTCTTACGAGATGATACTTCCTCTCAATATGTTTGGTGCTGTTGTGAAACCTCGGCTCCTTGGCCTGCGCTACAACTCCATCGTTTTCGCAGTACAGTGGAACAGGCAGCTCAGCACATGGTATCATTTGAAGTTCTCCCAGAAACTTCTTAATCCAGAACCCTTCCTTGGAAGCCTCCGAGGTTGCTTGATACTCAGCCTGACAGGTGGAATCAGCAGTCGCGCTTTGCTTGGCACTACGCCAAGATACTGCTCCTCCATTAAGAGTAAATATGTAGCCAGAAGTGGACATCGAGTCGTCCTTCAGTCCTTGGAAGTCCGAATCAGTGAATCCCACCACATCCAATTCTCCACCACCATACATAAGAACCATATCTCTAGTTCTTCTCAAGTAGTTGAGAACGTTCTTTACAGCAGTCCAATGTTCCCTACCTGGGTTTGCCTGAAACCTACTCACCACGCTTACAGCATGTGCGATGTCAGGTCTTGTACACAACATAGCATACATACGGCTACCCACGACCGAAGCATATGGTATATTACTCATTTCCTTGCGTTGTTCCTCACTTTGAGGACACATCTTCAAGGTGAGTTTTATTCCATGTTGCATCGGTAGGAACCCTCGTTTAGAATCATCCATCTTAAATCGCTTTAAGATCTTATCTATATAGAGGGCTTGGGAAAGGCCTATTGTTCTCTTCGCTCTATCCCGGTAGAGCCGAATACCAAGAATATATGTTGCTTCTCCCAAGTCTTTCATGGAGAAATTACTCGAAAGCCAAGCATTCACAGAACTGAGCATTCCCACATCATTTCCTATTAGTAGAATGTCATCTACATATAGTACTAAGAATGCGATCTTGATCCCACTAACCCTCTTGTATACACAAGGTTCCTCTTCATTTTGCACGAAATCAAACTCTTTGATTGCCTCGTCAAAACGAAGGTTCCAACTACGCGACGCTTGCTTCAGTCCATAAATGGAACGCTGAAGCTTGCACACTTTCTGAATATCGACTTTTGACACAAAACCTTTAGGCTGCTCCATATAGATTTCCTCTTCGAGGAATCCATTAAGGAAGGCTGTCTTTACGTCCATTTGCCATATCTCATAATCGTGGTAGGCAGCTATAGCAAGCATCATGCGAATAGACTTGATCATGGCTACGGGCGAGAAGGTATCGTGGTAATCGATCCCTTCCTTCTAGGTATAACCCTTTGCCACAAGCCTGGCCTTATAGGCGTCAACCTTGACATCACCATCAGTCTTTCTCTTGTAGATCCACTTGTTCCCAATAGGCACTATTCCCTTGGGGCGGTCTACTAGAGTCCAGACCTGATTGACATGCATCGAGTCTATCTCAGCTTCCATAGCCTCACGCCATTTCGTGGAGTCTACATCCACCATTGCTTGGTCATAGGTCGTCGGGTCGGTCTCTTGGCTATCACTTTGAACCTCATGGAGACCCATCTCCTCCAAGTGCACAAGCCCATACCTCTCAGGTAAATGAGACACCCTACTAGACCTACGAGGTGGTTGTACTTGTGTTTCAGAAGGTTCGGTTCCAGTTTCTTGCACAGGTGTCTCCTGAGGAGTTTCATTATATTCTTCTAAAGAAATACTTCTACCTGCTCCGCCTTCCTGAATGAACTCATCTTCCAGGAAGTGTGCTTGTAAAGCAACAATGATCCTTCAATCTTCGGGCATGTAGAATAGATATCCCATCGTCCCAGATGGGAATTCAATGAAACGTCCCTTCGCAGACCTAGCTTCCAACTTTTCCACCTTAGTCTTCTTGACATAGGCGGGACATCCCCAAATCCTAATATGATTAAGACTTGGTTTCCTTCCCTCCCACATCTCATGTGGAGTTTTAGGAACGGATTTGGAAGGACATCTGTTCAAGATATACGTGGCAGTCAGGAGTGCATACCCCTAGAGGTAAATCGGCAAGTCAGTATAGCCCAGCATGGAACAAACCATGTTCAACAGGGTCCGGTTCCTTCTTTCTGACACACCATTTAACTGAGGAGTACCTGGAGGTGTTAGTTGTGAAACTATTCCATGTTCCTTAAGGAACTGGTCAAACTCCGTAGTCATATACTCGCCACCTCGGTCCGACCGAAGTGCTTTGATATGATTACCAGTTTGTTTCTCGACTAGGGCCTTGAATTCCTAGAATTTCTCAAAGGCCTCGGATTTATGTTTCATTAAGTATACATAACCATACCTAGTATGATCATTTGTAAACGTAATGAAATATTGATATTAAATCACGTCTTGCTTCCAAAGCACCACAAACGTCAGTATGGATTAATCCCAGTTTATCAGCGGCTCTTTCAAAAGTCCCTGTGAAGGGGGACTTAGTCATTTTGCCTTTAAGGCAAGATTCACAAGTAGGAAAGGGATCCGATCCCAATGGACCTATAAGTCCATCTTTTTCCATCTTGTAAAACTTGGTCTGACCAACATGACCAAGTCTTAGATGCCATTTCAAAACTTGATTGGTTTCATCCCTACCACGTTTTCTAGTCATAGTATTCACAACTACTTTGTTGTTGAGATTTCGATGATACAATCCATTTAACAATGTAGCAGTACCCACTAGTTTATTTCTAAAATAAATTTTGCAGGAACCATCACCAATGAAAAATGAAAAACCTTTTCGGTCCATGACCGGAATGGATACAATGTTTTTGTGCCCCTTGGGCAAAACAAGTACATCTTCTAAAGTCAAAACAAATCCGGATTCTAAACCCAAAAGAAGTGATCCTATGTCGGTTGCCTCGACACTATGCCCGATTCCGACTGTGATCATAACTTCTCCAGCTCCAAGCTTCCTACTTTGTTCCAGATCCTGATTCACGGTACAAATATGAGAACTAGCACCAGAATCTAGTATCCAGGAAGTAGAAAATACAGTAGCAGAACAATTTGTTTCCAAAACTAAAAGTTCTGTACCTGAAGTGCCATGAAGAATCGGACAGTCTCTAGCCCAGTGGCCCAGCTCACCGCACTTGAGACAAGCATCCTTCTTCTTCTTGTTCTTCGGAACCATCGGGGCCTTGCCCTTACCCTTAAGGTCCTTAGCTTGCGGTCCAGTCCGCTTCTTGGTCTTTTTCTTCTTATTCTTAGACCTCCGAGGTCCAGAAGAAATCACAAGAGCATACTCCTTCATCCGCGGAGTCTTCATTTGGGACTGAGCGGTCACAAGTTTGTTCATTAGCCCAGCTAAATTACATGTAATCTCATTGCAGTTGAAGTTCATAACAAACTGTGAGAAGGAATCAGGGAGTGACTGTAGGATAAGGTCGGTTTAGAGAGAAGTATCCATTTTAAAATCAAGAGCCTCCAATCTCTCGATCATGGATATCATTTTAAGGACGTGTTCCCCAACCTTCTCACCTTCTTTCATCCTTGCACCGAACAGTTGCTTGGATATCTCATATCTAGCAGTTCTGCTGTGCTCACCATAAAGTTCGGTTAAGTGAGATAGAATCTGCCTAGCAGAAGTCATTTTCTCATGAGCTCTCTGAAGCTCATTAGACATGGAAGCCATCATATAAGCACGGACTTTCACGTCATCCTTAACCCACTTTTCGTGGTTTTTAATCTCTTCCTGATTCGCTCGGGTCCGCACAGGAGGTGCCGGAATGTCCGTCTCCAAGACGTATCCCAGTGCCTCTATAGTGAGGACAATCATCAGATTGCGGAGCCAATCCACAAAGTTAGTTCCCATTAAGGTGTTCTTTTCGAGTAG
The DNA here is from genome assembly GCA_033398695.1 of Orobanche coerulescens. Lineage (NCBI taxonomy): Eukaryota > Viridiplantae > Streptophyta > Magnoliopsida > Lamiales > Orobanchaceae > Orobanche > Orobanche coerulescens. The sequence continues at coordinate 125,054,852 of CM065807.1, forward strand.
AATTGCGAGTGGATTCATTGTCATATTGAGATTTGGGTCTGAATTAAGTACGATAGATTAATTAGTGACTCATTCAAATATGTTCTGAGTATAGAATTAAGGTCTTTTCTATTCTTGTTACCCAGCTCCCACTATTTTTATCGAAATAACACACTCCCATGTGAAATCCGGAAGTATCGTCGCTCTACTTCATAGTGGTGATCGAGTTCTTTATAAATCTTAATAGAGGGCAACCGAACAGGTTTCTAGTCTATTAATTTTCATAAAGTGGTGTCCAACACCAACCCATCTAATGGATGATTCGATCTTCTTTTTCCCCTTGTTCACTCCCCTCAACCTATACGGTTTCTATTGTTCGTGAACAAGTTAAGTTTATACCATCGACGCAAATCAGTTTCACGATTGAATCTTATTCGGCAACCTATCAGGTTTCTAGGGATAAAATTTGCTCCAACCGAAGGCATCCAATGCGCTCCCGGTAATTTATCCATCCTCCCCGAACGACTACCCCGATAACTCGGAAGCATAGCACATCCGGTTTGGATTTCAATTTCCTAAAAACTCGATGGAGGGAAGGAAAACCTTGAAACCTTATAAACTTAATTATTTGTTGTGGGAGAATTTTCGTGATTTACGTTGCACTTTGCACATTAATCGTTTAAGCGCGTTTGTGGCATTCATACAATATGAAACAACCATTCACAACCTAGTTGCTACCAACATGTGGTTCATGGACCGTTCCTAGAAAACAAAAACTCCGTAATCTAATTACAAGTATTCGTCTTGAATCTTCGTCTTCTCGAAATGGATCTTCCTCCGGTCTTCGTCATTACATATAAATTTTACATTGAAAATTGCATCCTAGATACAAGTTTTTCTAGTAAAATAAATAGGCTCAAAATGGCCTTTACAACCCAATCGAATAAAACGAACGATTCAAGAACTAAGTCCACGAACCACATCCCCATTCAAAAGCATTCATCCAATAAATACTAAATAAATGGAAAGCGTAGAGATACATTGATCCAATCAACAATACGAACCGATCCAATCGATTCACACAATTGGTAATATGATAACGTTCAAAATAATTCTGTCGACCATAAATATTCCAATTAATCAAATTTCCCTTATAAAATGAAACACCATAAATCATTTTAATCATATTAAATCCAATTTAACATGCGGGAGATTAATTTTCAAGAATACACGAAAAAATCGAGCCGGGGCGAAATTGGCTGCCATGGCGAAGTCACTGCCGGCGGCATGCCGTGAGACGGGCTGGCATGGCCGAGTCATGCTCGGCGGCTTCGGCCGGCGCCCAGCTGACCACAGGCCGTGGACCACGAGGCTGTGCCGCGGCCCACAAGATAGCCAGGCCGCCTGTGCCGGCCACAGGCCACGGCCCCCTGCTCCCGAACCCCTCCCGGACCGTCCAACGGCATTTCGGGGCTAGTTTTTCGACCGGATATCCAATATCTATATTCTCCAACATCCATATCTTCAATATAAATCATATTTCCAAGAAATTAAGATTTATATTTAGACATAAACTTACGAAAAATATAACTACAACGAACGTAAAAACATATACCACGATTATGACTAAAATGATTCCAAATCATTCACCATCTAATCAAGCATTCCAAATGATAATATCGTATATACGATCGCAAGACCTACGCTCCGATACCACTGTTGGGATTCGGTGCCTAAAACGAAGGCCCAACGGAAGCGGTAAAACGAAAATTAATTCGATCTGAATCCCTACGATGATCGATCGAGCTACGTATATACGAATATCAAAAACGAATTCACAAGAGATATAGAAACTCACCCTTGTAGTCCGTTGATTAGATGGATAACCTTCTCTTGAGCTATTCCCCAAGCTCTTGAACGATCCAACGCCGAAAGCACCGCATCTCTACTTGCCACGCGCCGGAAAACCAACCGGAACGACGATCACCTTGCTATCCTCCGAGGATACGGCTAGAGCTAAGTGATGAAGCTATATATATAAAGATTACTACACTCTAAGTGTTTTAATATTACTCTCTATATGATTTTCTCTCAATTTTTCTCCAAGAAAAATGAAGAAGAAATGAATGAAGAAGATGAAGATAATTGAGAAAATGGTTTTTATCTCTCTGACTCAATCTCACTCACGTAGGAATCATATATTCGTCAAGAGATATGAAGTCTTCCTCCTTATATTCTTATTCCACCCTCATGTGAACAACTCATGTCACATGAGATCAAACCCCACAAAGTCATCTTTTTCATATAAAATGAAAACAACAAGACAAGAGGAAAGTGGGTGGAAATTAGGGGGCGGCTACCATGCAGAAACGGATGAGTTCGGTTCGTTTCGGACTCCTGTGAGTCCAAACAGATAAACTACGATTCCGTTCCGATGTATTTGTATCGATTAATTAATCCAATTAATTAAACATATCAAATACAAAATAACATAATTAATTGCTTCAAGAAATAATTATATTTATGAATTAAATTAATCACCCAGTGATATATTTAATCCATTAAGCCGTAAATCAATTTATCCGATAAATCGATTTAAACATCCAATGTCCCAAATTAGATATCCAATATCTAATATTCATAATGAGAGAATTAGCTTAATTCATTCCGTCGTCAATCCTAATGCGCGACTCGGTAGGTCCGTCTCAGTCAGCAATGGGAGGAACCAAAGAGTAGTAGCACCACCTAGCCAGCCTGGCGGCCTACACTGTACCCCAACTGAGAACGAATGATTGGGATCATTCAAGAACCATTCTGTCGTGAATACCAGTATACGTATAAACCCTTTTTTCAAATGTCCCGATCAAGTTATAGGGTCACGGTCAGTCAAACCCTATCTGTACTTGACGCTATGCATGCGTTAACGCAAATCGAGATCATCGAGCTCTCGTGTATCTAATACAGCTAGCTCCAATGCTTTGGCCAAAGACTTATGATCTCATCTGCTAATAACCGCATAGGACATATAACCCGTTCACTATCAGGAGAAAGAATTCTATCTTGGTATTAAGTAGGACCTGCTACTTGCCCATCAAGATGCACGTCGAGGTTGACCCCCGCCTTCCGGTTTACAGAGTCGAACTACTCTAATGAAAATATTGACGTCACAAGCACATCCCTACTAAATCCTCAAGTCGAAGGTTCACGAATACCTATCACAACCTTTCGATTCCATCATTCACTGTCCCGGAGTGAAATCCGTGTGACGAATCGAGGGTGAGTCGGTTCGAGTATACTAATCTAATTAGCATACCTATAACGTGTGCTCCCACTAACCATTAGTGTTCGACAGGCACTCTCCATGTCAAAGAACACGTCATACAAGTCTTCACATAAACTTAACGCCCAGTCAAGTTTCATCGACTTGCGAACGATTAAGTATTTGAGCTATAAACTTTTCCAGTGCCGACCCCCTTATCCAATAAGGAGTGGAACGTTTTGCTCTAAAATACACAGACTAGTTTCTATATGTTTATTTCGAGTTAGGAATGCCAGCAACTACCAGTAAATAAAGAAAAATTCATTTGCCTTATATAAATGGTTTACATAATTACAAGTACAATGCCCTCACTCAACAACCTCTGAGTGGCATTCGAGGGCATACTCCTAACACTACCATCTCTTCATGCGACCCGTGGCTGTAAGTCTCCTCGAACTCTTATATTTCTGTAATTCTTTTCCCTTGTGTAGTTTGAAATTGTGAACTGTGGTACCAACCTTGTAAACTGTGAATTTTTCTGATCTTGTTCCTTTCAATTCTTTTCTTCAGTATGTTGAGAGGTCGCGGTAGACCAGCTAGGGGGCGTGGCCGAGGCTGTGGTCGCGGTGCTAATAGTGAGGAAGTTCCGCTTTCTCAGTCCTCCGCAGATTCGGCCTCTCATTCAGTGCCGAGTACTCTACCTCTGAGTTCTGACGGGCAGCAGAATTTGTGAGTCAGTCAGGATCAGCCGTCGGGTATTAATGCCGACATTGGAGCTACTATTGTACTTCAGCAGTTGGTAGCCCAGCTCGCCCAGATAGCTCATGGTGGACGTCAGAATCCGCCCCCGACTCCAGAAGATGAAGCTAGTAAATGGCTTCAGAAAGTAACCAAGATGCACCCCCTCGCTTCGCTGGTTCTACTGACTCCCTAGGTTGGGAGAATTAGCTTTTTCAGATGCGTAGGACGTTCGATGTCGTGGCTTGTCCTGACGACAGAAGGGTACTTATTACTCAGTACCTCCTGGATAAGGAAGCTGCGGAGTGGTGGGAAGCTGCGATGCCCAGGGACCATTTAGCTACCTGGGAGGAGTTTAAGACCGCTATGGAAGTGGGGTACTGCCCACCTCCGGTTCGAGAGTGTAGGATTATGGAGTTCTTTACCGCTACGCCTCAGGATGTACTGATCTCTCAGGCCATCATCACTTATAACCAGCAATTTATATATGTGAAAGAGCAGGTGAGGACCGAGGCTGATAAAATTCGCTACTTTAATATGCGCATGAAGCCGCATATCAGGCAGAGTGTGACATCGCTCATGTGTGCCACCTTGATGGAATACTAAGATCGCGCCCTAGCGATTGAGATGGCTGTCCCGTAGTCAGAGTTGGGTTCCGAGGCCAAGAAATAGAGGGTGGTCGATTTTCGAAATCTCAGTTTGCTCCTACATCTGGGAAGAGGCCGTTTCATCGGGCCGGAGAATCTCAGAGTAACCGTTCAGTCCCGTCTATTGCATCTCGCAGCAGAGTTTGTTTTAACTGCAATCAATATGAGCATTTGGTGAAGGATTGCCCATTTCCTTTAGTTACTTGCTTTACTTGCAGACAGACCGGGCACCGGGCAGCTCATTGCGAGAAGGCTACCAAATCCGCTAGAGCTCCGACTACCATTTCCTTTTGGAAGGAGCTTAGCATCGATCAGAAGACTCCAGTCACTCAGGTTCCTCAGAGTTCGGGCCGTCGTAGGGGTCGGGGTCAGCCATACCATCGAGCTGCATCTAGTTCGGGCTCAATCCACCCTCGTTTGTATTAGATGAGATGCACGGAGGAGGCAGACATTCCGGTGGCATCAGGTACTAGTCTGATCCTTTCTCATCCAATTTTGGTGCTTTTTGATTCGGGTGCTACTCACTCTTTTATTTCATCGGATTGTGTATGTCGTATCGGTATTGACTGCTTGTGTGAGTGTGAACCATTCATAGTGGGTATGCCTAGTGGGATCGTATGGTTGGGAACCAGGAAGTTAGGGATTGCCCAGTGAGGATCGGGAGCCAGGATTAGCCCTCGAATCTCATTGTTGTAGACCTTAAGGGCGAGGATTTGATCCTCGGGGACGATTGGTTGGCCGTCACAGTGCTATCATGAACTATCGGACTCATACCATCTCAATAATGTCCGAGGACGGCACAGAACATACTCTCGTTGGTTGTAAGCCGGGTAGATTGGTAAATGTGATTAGCGCCTTGAAGGCGATGAAACTTCTGTACCAGGGTTGTGTAGGCTACTGGTGTTACGCTTTGAAGACGGAAAATGGTGAAGTTGACATGTCTTCGATTCTAATTGTGAACGAGTATCCTGACGTGTTTCTGGATGACTTGCCGGGATTACCACCACAGCGGGAAGTTGAGTTCCATATTGATCTTGAGCCGAGCGCGGCTCCTGTTTCCCGAGCGCCGTACCGTATGGCACCGTCGGATATGTTAGAGTTGAAGAAGCAGTTGGGGGAATTGCTAGATGAAGGGTATACTCGACCGAGCGTATCGCCTTGGGGTGCGCCTGTGCTTTTTGTTAAGAAGAAGGATGGGTCGCTTCGTTTATGCATCGACTATTGAGAATTAAACAAGTTGACCATCAAAACCAAATACCCTTTGCCCCGGATTGACGACTTGTTTGATCGCTTCAGGGAGCGATAGTCTTCTCGAAGATTGATTTACAGTCGGGATACTACCAGTTGAGGATTCGGGATAGTGATATACCGAAAGTTGCTTTTCGGATGAGATATGGCCATTACGAGTTTGTGGTTATGCCATTCGGGCTAACCAATGCCCCAACAGTGTTCATGCAGTTGATGAACAAGGTTTTTATTGAGTATCTGGATAAATTCGTAGTCGTCTTTATCGACGCTATTCTTATCTATTCCCGGAGTCAGGAGGAGCACGCCTTACATATCCGGATTGTGTTAGACATTTTGAGAGCTAAGCAGTTGTATGCGAAGTTCTCTAAGTGTGAGTTTTGGGTCAAGGATCTGCAGAAGATAGAGGCGGTGTTGGCATGGGAACCGCCTAAGAATGTGAAGGAAGTGAGAAGTTTTCTAGGACTTGCGGGTTATTACCGTAGGTTTGTTGAGGGATTTTCTAAGATTGCTCGACCACTCACTCAGTTACTCCAGAAGACTCAGAAGTTCGAGTGGGACGCATATAGGAAGAATAGCTTTGATGAGTTGAAGAGATGTTTGACTACCACACCAGTTTTAGCTTTGCCTCAGGGGAATGAGGATTTTGTGGTGTATAGTGATGCTTCGGGCCTCGGGCTCGGGTGTGTTTTGATGCATAGAGATAGGGTTATTGCTTATGCATCCCGTCAGTTAAAACCTTATGAAGCATATTACCCTACGCATGATTTAGAGTTAGTTGTGGTCGTCTTCACTTTAAAAATCTGGAGGTAATATCTTTTCGGGTCGTCGTGTAAGATTTACACGGATCACAAGAGTCTGAAGTATATCTTCAGTCATACAGAATTGAACATGAGACAGCGTAGGTGGTTGGAGCTAATTAAAGATTACGATCTCGAGATTCTTTATCATCCGGGCAAGGCTAATGTTGTGGCAGATGTGTTGAGTCGTAAGCCGATGGCACTACAGATGTTACATGTACTTACACCTCAGAGCAGAATCCAGCGGGATTTGATTTGTCAAGATATCGAGGTTTGGGTTCAGAGAGTTCAGGGTCAGTTATGTTCGTTAGAAATCACTTTCGTATTTGGTTGATGATATCAAAGCGAGATAGTATGATGATCCATTTTTAGTCCAGTTGAGGGAGGACGTGAAGAAAGGGAAAGCCCCTAGATTTGTGGTTCAGGATGATGAGATTTTGAGATTTTGCGGCAGGTTATGTGTACCGAGTGATGTTGAGTTGAGACAGAAGATCTTGAGTGAAGCTCATACTACGCCTTATTCCATACATCCTGGTATGAGCAAATTGTACAAGGATGTAAGGAGTAACTACTGGTGGAGAAATTTGAATATGGACGTTAGTGAGTTTGTGGCGAAATGTTTGACCTGTCAGCAGGTTGAGATTGAGCATCAGTGACCCACAGGGTTATTACGACCACTTCCCATTCCGGAGTTGAAGTGGGAGGACATTTCTATGGATTTCATTACTGGTATGCCTAGGACTCAGACTGGAATGAACATGATTTGGGTTATTGTCGATCGACTAACCAAATCAGCATATTTTCTGGGTATTAAGGATACTTGGGGGCCAGAGAGGCTAGCACGAGTGTTTATTGTAGAGATCGTGAGGTTGCATGGTACTCCTAAGAGTATTGTTTTGGATCGAGATGGCCGGTTTATCACATTTTTGGCAGGCTGTTCATCGAGCTCTGGGGATTGAGTTGAGACTCAGTACATCCTACCACCCTCAGACAGACGGACAGTCAGAGCGGATGATACAGACGCTAGAGGATATGTTGAGAGCCTGTGCTTTAGACTAGAAAGATAATTGGGAGTCACACTTGCCATTGATCGAGTTCACGTACAACAATAGTTGGCACGCCTCGATCAAAATGGTACCATTTGAGGCATTGTATGGGCGGAGGTGTAGATCACCGTTGTGTTGGGATAATGCATCCGAGTTGATTGGTACTGAACTAGATATAGTATTTGACACGAGAGAGAAGATTGCTTTGATTCGTGATAGGTTGTTAACGGCCCAGAGTCGACACAAGTCTTATGCCGACACGCGTCGCCGGCTGTTGGAGTTTGAGATGGGAGACCATGTTTTGCTTAAGGTGTCGCCGACACGGGGAGTTTACCGCTTCGGCTGGAAGGGTAAACTTAGTCCGAGATATATTGGACCGTTCGAGATTTTAGAGAGAGTTGGAGAGCTTGCATATCGGTTAGGCTTGCCGCCATACTTGACTCCCATGCACAACGTGTTTCATGTTTCCCAGGTTAGGAAGTATGTAACGGACCCTATTCATATTATTGATTTTGGAGAGATTGAGTTGGGGCCCAACATTACCATCGAAGAGAGGCCGATTCAGATTTTAGAGCGCCGGGTGAAGCAACTTAGGCACAAAACCATTCCTTTGGTTAAAGTGCAATGGTCGAGACATGGATCCGAGGAAGCCACGTGGGAGACAGAAGAGAATATGAAGTCGAGATACCCCGAGTTATTCGCGTTGTAAGTTTCGAGACGAAACTTATTTTTAGGGGAGAGAATGTAATATCCGCACTTTTTATTTTTGGTAATTTCTATATTTGGTGTATGTTCATTTCGGACTACTCTCTTGTTACTGTTTTGGAATTCTGAATCTATTTTGTTCTTGGAGTTTTTTCATTTGGACGAGTTTCGGAGATGTTTTTACGTATTTTCATTTGAGTTGTGTTTTGTCGCATGTACGTTCGATTCTCGTAAAACTCATTTGATTTTGCTGTTTCTCTGTTTCCATGAGTTTGTATGGTTGAGTTGTTCATGTTGTGAGTTTCAAATTGTTAATCCGACGTTGTATCGTGATTTTCGGACGTTTGGGCCGTTTTGTAATTTCCTATAAGTTTAGGGAATTTTATCTCCTTTGTCGTATTTCAAACCTCCCCGTAGTCGGAATCGTACTTTCTTTCAGCACTTAGTTTCGTCGTCGCAAATACCTCGTAATTCTATCTTCGGATCCCATCTTGTGTAGGTCACAAGTCGTCCAGGAATAAGTCTAGAGGGAGGGTGAATAGACTTATTGAAACTCTTAAACTCTTTTTCTCAAAGAGTAGGTTTCTTCAGCTGATGGATAAACAAATGACTTGGAGTCGTTTGTTCTTCATACGTGCGGAAATCAGCTGATGACGAATACAAAACAACTAATGAAACACTTAATGATGAATGCAGCAGTTAAGTTATGATGCTATAAAACAGTAAAGAACGCAGGCAATTATAGTGGTCTCAGAGGTGGGGTAATCCTCTACTAATCCACTTTTCTCCAAACCAGTTGGAGATGAATTCACTATAATTCTCAACCAGTGATAAATATTACAGTGATTCAACCAAACTATAACAGCTTCCAACCAGTGGAAATCCGTGTCATTGTAACACACTCGACTGCCTTGCACCTCTTGATCCTCGATCCTTGGATGCCTTTACAGTCTCGAACTTCAACCAGTGAAGTACCCCGAACTCACGATTTAAGACACGAGTTTTTGTCTTCTCCAACTAAGAGCTTCTTCAAGTATGAACTTTTTTAGAACCGCTCTTTTCACGATGCTGTATTTTGCCTTTAGATAGCTTGAATGCTTTGATCGCTTGAAAGTATGTTCGCACCGGTTGTTGCTCAACTTCAAATCTTTGGATATATATATGTGTTGATCCATGAGCATTTCTTCATAGCCGTTGTAAATCTGTAAAAAATCAGTCTGTTGGAGGGAGACTTCTTTGTTTATTCTTTTCTGAATGTTGCAAGGCTGGATTCCCATATTTTATTCTATCTTCCGACCGTTGTGAAGACTCTGCATGTGATGCGCCGATTCTTTTGAATATAATACGATTAAAGTCTTCAAGGTGGGTCTGGATGATTTATTTAATTCATCTCTTTTGCGGAAATCACTCCAATTTGTCTCTTCACGTTGCATGTGACTTTCCGTAATATTTGACTTTTCAACGCATGCTGAGGTGGACTTGGAGTACTTGGCTGATCTCGACTAGGCTGATGTGCAGTTAACTTCTCTGCAGTCTGGACCTCTCTGATGTTCACTATTTAGGACTTGTCTGATCAGATGACTTGTCTGAGGTATCTTGACTGCAGTCTGGTCAAACATCCCTGATGATTTTTGTTGACCAGAACTACTCTGACTTGACTCGGCTTTACTTCTCTAATAAACTCAGCTGATTTTTAGTACTTAGCCGGTTTTTAGCCTAACTTATTTTTGGCCTATAGAAGGTACTCATTTGGTTCTTCTTTACATTTTGCCAAGTTTTACACTTAACACTTATTTGGCCTATGGAAGATACTCATTTGGTTCTTCCTTACATTTTTGCCAAGTTTTACACTTAACACTTATTTGGCCTATGGAAGATACTCATTTGGTTCTTCCTTACATTTTTGCCAAGTAATAAACATTTGAATTTATATTAATGACATCATCAAAATCTAACAAGTATTCCTAACAAATTCCCCCTATTTTGATGATGGCAAAACTTAAAGAAATATTCAAATGAACAAGTCTGCACTTGAGTGCAAGACACAAACTAAAATCAGTCTAATTTTTGAGACAACTGGAAGTTGTCATTCAAAAGACTGTTATAAAATTTTCTGACTTGATTATGTTTGAATTTTACAAGAAAATTTACAAGTACAGAAATAAATAAAATCATTACAAGTACAAAATGAAATAAAGGAAGTCATCTGCCTCTACCTCTGCCTCTGCCTCTGCCTCTTCGAATAGGCTGGTTGGCAGGCCTAAAAGGTTTAGCTCCGATTGGTCTTGTCTTGACAGGTGGAAGGCCATACTTCCTCTTTACAACAAGAGCTGCAAAGTCTTGCTCTTCTTGTGATGAAAACTTGTTCTCAAGACACAGCTTCTTGATTTTTCTCTGGAGAGCAAGTTCATTTAAAACACTACCTTTCTCCAAGGTGGGAGGTTCTTTGGCTCTGAACTGAGGGATCATGGGATAAGCATTGTATGACTCAGCATGTTTCTTCAGAATAGCCCAGAGTTGTGGATGAGCTTCTTCCATGAAGTTGATGAAGATCTGCTGTGGGGTGAGATTGTCATCCTGGAGTATTTCCTAGATGTAGTAGTCTCTGATGAATTTCTTCCTTGCAGATCCCCACATGGGTAGAGCTTCTTCTGGTATAAATTCTTCAACATACCACAACTCCTTGCCTTCCCACTCTAGAATAGGTTCAAATCCTCCTCTAGTCTTCATTTTCTTGCCAGGCTGATCAGCCTGTTCTCCTGGTTCTGCTCCTCCCTTCCTTTTAGCTGAGGATGTCCCAGCTGTGATCATCTGGACATCCTGCCTCTTCTTCGTTCTAAGCTCCTCCCTTATCTATCCTTGTATGATGCCTTCCCCCTGAATTCTATCTTCCCCTTTTTTGCCTGCATCAACTAAAGTTGTCAACTGCTGCTCTATTTTGTGCATCCTGTCAGACATGCCAAATGGCATTCTGTTGTTTGTAGGGGAAGGAGGCTGGGGAAGTTCCCTCTGCAGCAATATATCAATCTTGGCATTGATGGATTGGAGGTCAGGAGTGACCTGAGATGCAAGCAGCTCTCCAATGGTATCCTTCACAAACTGCCTTATCAACTCAGTCACCGCAGGTGAGATCTGCGATGGAGGAGAGTGCTCGCCTGAGCCTTCTGAAAATGAACCACTAGACTGCAGGCTCCTATCTGCAGCTGGTACTCCAAAATGGGTCTTTTCTGGTGTCCCTGATCTGGAGTCCTCAGCCAACTCGGCATCCAGGTTGGTATACCGGGCAGGCGCCCCAGCCCTGTCTGCAGCCTCTACTTCCGGCTCTTTCTCTGGCTCCTTTTCCTTCTCCTCTTCTTCTTTTTCTTCTTCATCTTTTTCCTTTTCTTTCTCAGCTCCTTGATCTCCTCCTTCATCTTTATCATCATCCTCATCATCATCATTATTGTCATCATCCTTTTTTCCATCTTTTTTATCTTCTCCTTCATTCTCATCATCTTTTTCACCTTCATCATCATCCTTCTCTCCTTCATCCTCCTGTTCTACCTCTTCTCTTTATTCTTCTTCTTCATCAATCAACTCTTCTGTTTTCTCAACTTCCTCAGAATGTTTTTCAACTAAAATGTTTTCTACTTCTCTTTCCTCTTCCTGCTCTTCTTCTTTGTTATTTATGACAATGACTTCCTCATCTTCTTCTCCATTTACTTCTTTAATTCTAATTTCTTTTTCTTCTACCTCCTCATTGTCTTCTCCAAATGAACCATAAAAAATACTGTACATAATAGAATGAATGAATTGGTCCATGTTGGTTTTAAAATTAGACATGAACCAATTCTCCTGGAGGATTAAAACTATGTCTGATTTTTTACAAAAATGAATCAGTACATCCTCTGTGGTTTGGGGATATTCCCAACCACTGGTTTCAATATAAGACTGAAGTTCCTTAAAAGACAGAGATTTGAAAAATTTCCACTCTTCAAAAATGTTAACAAAAGAGTGTTTTAAGGCTTGTGGTTTAACAAGCTGTAATTGTTCAATGGACAGGTTGAAAACATTGTTGTCCAGCAGGTTAAAAGTATAGTTAGCTTCAGGAATTGAGATGATTAGACCTGCTTCTTCCTCCTCTGGGATGTATGCTGGAGTGAGGACAGCCACGATCTGAGTTTCCAGGCTACCTGGAAGCGGTGGTCTTCAGTGAGTAGGTGACACAGGCTGCGGAGGCTGGAATGATGATCCGATCGCTCCTCTGACTAAAGCTGCGATGCACTGGGCCTCTTGGGAGAGGGTTACAGGCATCGCATGATGGATGGTTCTCCAGGGGCTGGTCCCCTTCTCTTGAATCGGACAGCTATTGGTGTGCTGACTCGGAGTCTGACTCGACTGCAGTTGGGTTGACGTCTGCAGGTTGGTCAGACTCGTCTGGTGAGGGTATGGGGTAGGTCCTCGTATCAGGCAAATCCTTTAATATTTGGGCTGCTTTTCTGTTGCCTCCCAATCTCCTCAAGGTCTCTTGGTCCAGATGACCAAGTTTCTTGTTGATGTGGAAGGGGTCAGTAGTACCCTTTGCCACACCCATCTTTTCCAACATCCAACTCAGCTGCGTTCCAAACGCCAACTTAGATTTAAATTTCTTATCGTCAACAAGCCATTCGGCTTTGTTGACCTCACGAACAAGTTGACTAAAAATGTAATCCGCCTAATCAATCTGCTCGTCTTGAATCAGTGCTCCCAGCACTGTAAATTTTGCCGACGACAGTTGGTCGTAACTGTCGGCCATACCCATAATGATTTTGTTGGTAATATCCAACGCATATCGATAGACCTTTTTAATATCGCTCCTTTTAGCAGTGAGTTTTAGCTTTGTCGGTTGGTCAATCGCCTTAATCTTTAGCCAAACGTCGGCCGCTGTCTGCTTGAGAGCTTCGATGGCTATGCCGCGGTGCCTCATACCAAAAACTTTCTGAATTGTCTCCGGCGAGATGTCGACTTGAATTCCACCGACAGTGCTTCTAATTCCTTATTCAATTATACGGGCTTCACGGTAGAAGGCAATGACGTCCTCCTTGAAAAGATGTTTGGGGTTGATGTCCAGAAATGGGTAGACTCCATTTAATTTCATCGAGCGAATCAGGTCTAGGACATTGAAGTTCTCCAGATTGCTTCCAATAAACCTTCGAAATCAATGACCAGAGGGAAGATAATATGGTCCTTGACCACCTTCATGTTATCGCCTCCGAAATACGATTCCATTTCTGCAAACAAAGGATTTTTTTTAGTGTATTTGAAGTTCAAACAATTTCTGCTCTGTAAATCTAGGGTTTGGTAAGCGTAAAGGTAAAATGAAGAGTTTCCTTCCTTATAAAGAAGATGAAAAGACGTTTGGATTAAATTAATATTTCTTTTGAAACGGTGGTACGCCTTTTGAGATTCTATTTAAATTTCAAATTCGAATCGGTGGTCCAGGTTTAGATTTTAAAATTTGACGGTTGGTTTTAATTGGCCACCGTGGAGGTCGATTTATCAAGTGATCACCACGTGTATTTAAGTGCCACTTGCGAACCAAAAATTAATATAATATTATTATATATATGGCAGATAATAATTAAATATTCAGAGGTCGGTTGAGTTTAGAAAACTTAGTTGGTTTGACTGTTGACTGTTGACTGCTCTGCATCAGGTGAGTTGACTCCATGGACTTCTCGCCTGAGATTCTGATCAGCTAGGTTCTTTTGTCCGTCCTGCGTCCTCTTGCCTGCATCAGCTTGGATCTGATTTCTTTAATCAGCTGGGTCCGTCCTTCCTCTGATATGCTTTAGCTTGTACTAGATTCCCAATCTAGTAGACCAAGATCTCTGCTCAGCTCCAAAAACCTTTCTTCTGGCAGAGGTTTGGTAAAGATGTCAGCTATTTGGTAGTCTGTGCTGACTCTTTCAACCCTAACTCTTTTGTTAAGCACGTGGTCTCTGATGAAGTGGTGCTTAACATCAATGTTCTTGGTCCTCGAATGCAAAACCGGATTGTTGGTTATTGCAATAGCACTATTGTTGTCACACCAGATAGGGACTTCATTGGAAATGATATTATAATCCCTCGGTGTTATCGACCCATAAGATCATGCCTGTGACTACTGCAGCTAGGTATTCTGACTCTGTGGTGGAGATAGAGTTAGAAACCTACTTCTTGCTAAACCAGGATATTAGTCTGGTTCCTAGGAATTGGCACGTTCCACTAATGCTTTTCCTATTAATTTTGCATCCTGCGAAATCTGCATCTGAATATCCTGACAGCTCGAAGTTATCATCCTTGGGATACCATAGTCCAACATTGACTGTAGACTTAAGGTACTTAATTACTCTCTTTGCTGCATCTAGATATGACTGCTTAGGCTTAGATTGGAATCGCGCACAAACTCCTACGACATAGGATATGTCTGTCCTGCTTGCAGTGAGGTATATCAATGATCCAATGAGTCCTCTGTAGTGGGTTGAATCCACTGATATACCTCCCTCATCTGCATCTAGGTGAGTACTTGTGCTCATAGGAATTCTTGCTGGTTTGGCTGACTCCATTCCAAATATCTTGATTAGATCTTTGATGTACTTAGCTTGGTTGATGAAAATTCCATTTTCCATCTGCTTAACTTGTAGTCCGAGGAAGAAGTTAAGCTTTCCCATCATGCTCATCTCAAATTCTCCTTGCATGAGGTTGGAGAATTTCTCACATAGCTCTAGATTGGTTGAGCTAAATATGATGTCATCCACATATATCTAGACTATTAGTATGTGGCCTTCGTGCTCCACTCTGAATAGGGTCTTGTCCACCTTTCCTTTGCAAAAACCATTCTTCTCAAGAAACACAAACAGTGTTTCATACCACGCTCTTGGTGCTTGCTTAAGTCCATAGAGAGCCTTCAATAGCTTGTAGGCTTTGTCTCCTTTGACAAAACCTAGGGGTTGCTCTACATAGACTTCTTCTTCTAGGATGCCATTTAGAAATGCACTCTTTACATCCATCTGATAGACTTCAAAATCTTTGAATGCAGCATATGCGAGGAATAGTCTGATGGCCTCTAATCTTGCAACAGGTGCATAGGTTTCATCAAAATCTATTCCTTCACACTATGCATAACCTTTTGCAACAAGTATGGCTTTATTCCTAACAACAGCTCCGTCTTCATCACTCTTGTTTTTGTACACCCATTTGGTTCCAATAACCTTCTTGTGATCTGGTCTCTCTGTTAGTTCCCAAACTTTGTTTCTTTCCATCTGCTCCAGTTCTTCTTGCATGGCATTTATCCAAGAATAATATTCCAAGGCTTGTTCTATCGTCTTGGGTTCTATCTGTGACATGAAGCATGAGAACATAGCCATTCATGCGAGTAGAGTTGACTGTCTTGTCTTAACTCCATCAGTCAGCTTCCCGATGATTTGCTAGATTGGATGGTCTTTGAGCCACTTTGGGATATCGTCTTCTTCTGGGTCTGTTCCCCCTGTTGAATTGCTATGGTGGATTTCTGCATCAGCTGGGTTCTGGTCTCCTTGGTCTGCAGCTGGATCAGATACCGTCTTGTCATCTGCAGGTTGGGCCTGATCTGCAGATGAGTCTTTATCAGCTACAGCTGGGTCTTCATCAGCGGCAACTGGATCAGATAGGTTTGGTGATCCTGTCTGATCTGCAGTTGGGTCTTCAGCAGCTACAGTTGAATCTTTAGGCTGGTCTGCAGGTGAGTCTACCATTCCAGTGTCATGTATAATGACTTCTTCAAGGGTTGCTGATTTGAGCTTGTTCTCAATTAACTCAACTTGCTTCCTGTACTCAACAGTAGATTCATCAAAAACAACATGGGGTGTTTCCTCCACAACTAAGGTTATTTTGTTAAATACTCTATATGCCTTGCTTCTTTGTGAGTATCCCATAAAGAGACCATCATCAGTTTTAGCATCAAAGGCATTTAGTTGTGTTTTACCGTTGTTGTGGATGAAACACTTACAACCAAGAACATGAAAGTAAGCAATAGTAGGAGTTCTATTATTCCAAACCTCATAGGGAGTTTTTCCATGTCTCCCTACTATCATACTCCTGTTCTGAGTATGGCAAGCTGTGTTGACAGCTTCAGCCCAGAACCTCTTGGGCAGGTCTGCCTCTGCAATCATGGGCCTTGCTGCTTCCTTTAGGGTTTTGTTTCTTCTTTCAGCAATGCTATTCTGCTGGGGAGTCCTGGATGCAGAGAGCTCATGCTGGATCCCATTCTGATCGCTGTAATCAGTGATTGCCTTGTTGAGAAACTCTCCTCCTCTATTTGATCTGATCTTGATGATGGATAGGGATTTCTCATTCTGGATCCTTCTCAGCAGCTCAGGTAGCTTGGTCAAGGTTTCACTCTTCTTATACAGGAAGATGATCCAATTGTACCTTGAATAATCATCTACTACAACAAGTGCATGCTTTCGGCCGCTTAGAGTCCTTGGCTTGATAGGACCAAATAGATCCATGTGGAGTAGATCTAAAATCCTTGTTGTGAGAGTTGTAGGGTGGACTGGCTTGAATGATGCTCTGGTCTGCTTTCCTTTCTGACACGCATCACAAAGAGCTTCCTTCTTGAATGCTTCATCTGGAAGTCCTCTGACCAGCTTCTGAGAACTAATCTTGTTGATGGCTTTGAAGTTCAGGTGACATAATCTTTTGTGCCACAACCATCCGTTCTCATCTACTGTCTTGGATAGAAAACAGGAGTTAGGTGTTCCTGTGTTCCAATCTATCATGTAGACATCTCTCCTTCTGAATCCTTGTAGCTTCACTTCGCCAGACAAGATGTCTATCACCATACATTTCCAAATGGTGATGACTACTAGATTCTTCTCGTCGCAAAATTGGCTTATGCTCAGGAGATTGTACTTGAGCCCTTTGACATAGTGAACTTTGGATATCACAATATTTCCTCGGTGCAGCTCTCCAAAGCCCTTTGTTTGTCCTCTAGATCTATCTCCAAAGGTTACATCAGGACCTCTTTCTTTGGTGTATTTGGATAGCATCTTCTTGTTCCCGGTCATGTGCCTCGAGCATCCAGAATCTACAAACCATTCTTCACCTCCAAAATTTGAATTCGTGGAGATGTGGTTGTAGTGCTTCCACCTTTTCTGAAATCAAACAAATAGAGATTTAGGTACCCAGATCTGTGTGGGTCCTCTAGGGTTAGTTGGTTTCCTGGAGAATTGATTTCTCCTTGGATTGTGAAAATTGTTATTGTTATTATTATTACCCTTATAAGGTGTGAAAGGTCTAGGTCTGTATCTCCTGTTGAGATTGTATACCGGATATTCCTTAAAATATTGATAGTGTGGGCCATTTCTAAATCTTGGCTGAGACCATTTATTAAATCTTTGAGGTCTCCACACTTGTTCATTTTGGAAATTAGGATATCCTTGAGGTTTCCATCTGCCCCTCCCATTTTGAAATCTGTTTTTAGGGATCATATCCAAGGCCTTATCTGGAATATAGTGGCCTTTTATTGGTACACAATTCTTCCAGGGTTGAAGACGCCTTCAGGGAGGTTATTTCCTGCGCCTGAGTCTTATTTGCCTAAGTCAGCTTAGTAAATTCAGCTTTGACATGAGCAAGTGCAGCTGATTTTTCTTTAAGTAAACCAGTTAGTCGATTTATCTCAACTGTATTAACATCAGCCTGGTTTTTCAAGTCAGCTGCAGTTATCTCATCCTTATTCAGTTCTAGACTGAGTTTTTCAAAATCATTTTTCAGCTGCCTATTCTCATCTTGCAGTTGAGTCTTCTCGTCTGATACAGCTAGGTGTGCAGATTTAAGTGTCTCAAAATCTTTAAATAGCTGATTTACAGATTCATGTCGATCCATATCTTGTGACATGGCTGACCTATTATTTGAACCAGAGGGTTTTGATGTTACCTCTTCATCAGCTAAGTTGGCCATCAGGCAGTCATACTCTTCATCATCATCAGAAAAGAATTCGCTGCTTGATTCTACATGCTCCTGATCTTCTCCGATGAGGGCCTTCCTTCTATCTTCTTTTCTGACCACCTCCTTCTTGCTCTCGTCCTTATTAAGCTCAGGACAGTCGATCTGAATGTGTCCAGTCTTGTGACAATTGTAGCATTCCACCTTCCAGCTTCCAGCTTTCAGATTTCTCCTCGGATTCTCCTTATAATTTTTCTTGTATTTGGAGTAATTCTTTGTGAAGTTGCTGAACCTTTGCATTATAAACGCCATTTCTTCCTCAAAATCTAATGGATTTGGAGGCTTTACATCAGATAAGCTCTTGGCGGGGGACTCGGATGTAAAGGATATTCCCTTCTCTGCGGGCTCAGTTGAGGATGAACTTGGAAGCTCGAACTCATAAGCCTTCAGATCAGAGAACAGCTCTTGGATCTTTATTTTATTAAGATCCTTGGACTCTCTCATGGCCACTGCCTTCATGCTCCATTCAGGATTGAGAGATCTTAGAACCTTCAGTGCCATTTCCCTATTGCCGTAAGATTTTCCGAGAGAGTTGATCTCATTGATAATCTCAGTGAACCTTGTGTCCACTTGGTCTATGGATTCGCCATTCTTCATTTTAAAGTTGTCAAATTTCTGAATAGCAATTGACAACTTGTTTTCCTTGATCAGCTCCGTTCCATCATACATTAGGGCTAATGTGTCCCAGATTTCTTTGGCATTCTTGCAATTCTTGATATTGACCATGGTGGATTTGTCAAGAGTTTGATATAGCACATTTCTGGCCCGATTATCAAGATTGGCCAGCTTTCTTTCTTCGGGAGTCAGTTCTGTCCTCTTCTTTGGGATCTTCTCTGGCTTCCCTGCTGTTATCTCCTCTACAGTGTTGTCCTTCTCAAAGATGAATGGTCCGTCCTCTATGATGCACCACATGTCATCATGGATCGAATATAAGTGTGCCTGCATCCTTATCTTCCAAAGATCATACTCGTCAACTGAAAACACAGGGAGTCTAGAATGCATGTGTTCCATTATAAAATGAGAGTAAAGATATATCTCTGATAGATCTGGTTCGTGAAATAAATGAACCAACCGCTCTGATACCACTTGTAGGTCACAAGTCGTCCAGGAATAAGTCTAGAGGTGGGGGGGGGGGGTGAATAGACTTATTGAAACTTTTAAACTCTTTTTCTCAAAGAGTAGGTTTCTTCAGCTGATGGATAAGCAAATGACTTGGAGTCATTTGTTCTTAATACGTGCGAAAATCAGCTGATGACGAATACAAAACAACTAATGAAACACTTAATGATGAATTCAGCAGTTAAGGTATGATGCTATAAAACAGTAAAGAACGCAGGCAATTATAGTGGTCTCAGAGATGGGGTAATCCTCTACTAATCCACTTTTCTCCAAACCAGTTGGAGATGAATTCACTATAATTCTCAACAAGTGATAAATATTACAGTGATTCAACCAAACTACAACAGCTTCCAACTAGTGGAAATCCGTGCCGTTGTAACACACTTGACTGCCTTGAACCTCTTGATCCTCGATCCTTGGATGCCTTTACAGTCTCGAACTTCAACCAGTGAAGTACCCCGAACTCAGGATTTAAGACACGAGTTTTTGTCTTCTCCAACTAAGAGCTTCTTCAAGTATGAACTTTTTTAGAATCGCTCTTTTCACGATGCTGTATTTTGCCTTTAGATAGCTTGAATGCTTTGATCGCTTGAAAGTATGTTCGCACCGATTGTTGCTCAACTTCAAATCTTTAGATATATATAGGTGTTGATCCATGAGCATTTCTTCATAGCCGTTGCAAATCTGTAACGAATCAGTCCATTGGAGGGAGACTTCTTTGTTTATTCTTTTCTGAACGTTGCAAGGCTGGATTCCCATATTTTATTCTATCTTCCGACCGTTGTGAAGACTCTGCATGTGATGCGCCGATTCTTTTGAATATAATACGATTAAAGTCTTCAAGGTGGTTCTGGATGATTTATTTAATTCATCTCTTTTGTGGGAATCACTCCAATTTGTCTCTTCACATTGCATGTGACTATTCGTAATATTTGACTTTTCAATGCATGCTGACGTGGACTTGGAGTACTTGGCTGATCTCGACTAGGATAATGTGCAGTTAACTTCTCTGCAGTCTGGACCTCTCTGATGTTCACTATTTAGGACTTGTCTGATCAGATGACTTGTCTGAGGTATCTTGACTGCAGTCTGGTCAAACATCCCTGATGATTTTTGTTGACCAGAACTACTCTGACTTGACTCAGCTGTACTTCTCTGATAAACTCAGCTGATTTTTAGTACTTAGCCGGTTTTTAGCCTAACTTATTTTTGGCCTATAGAATATACTCATTTGGTTCTTCTTTACATTTTGCCAAGTTTTGCACTTAACACTTATTTGGCCTATGGAAGATACTCATTTGGTTCTTCCTTACATTTTTGCCAAGTTTTACACTTAACACTTATTTGGCCTATGGAAGATACTCATTTGGTTCTTCCTTACATTTTTGCCAAGTAATAAACATTTGAATTTATATTAATGACATCATCAAAATCTAACAAGTATTCCTAACATCTTGTGTTGCATTTCGATTTTTATACCTCCTTGAACCTTGAGTTGTACTCTGGTACTGGACTGCTGCATGCATTGTTAGGCGTATACCCTGGAATGCCAATAAGAGGATGTTGAGTGAGGGTATTGTACTTGTAATTATGTAAATAATTCATATAAGGCAATGAATGTTTCTCTATTTAATGGTAGTTACTGGCATTCCTAACTCATAAATATACATATAGAAACTAGTCCGTGTATTTGAAAGCAAAACGTTCCACTCCTTATTGGATAAGGGGGTAGGCACTGGAAAGGTTTATAGCTCAAATACTTAATCGTTCGCAAGTCGATGAAACTTGACTGGGCGTTAAGTTTATGTGAAGACTTGTATGACATGTTCTTTGACATGGAGAGTGCCTGTCGAACACTAATGGTTAGTGGGAGCACACGTTATAGGTATGCTAATTGGATTAGTATACTCGAACCGACTCACCCTCGATTCGTCACACGGATTTCACTCCAGGATAGTCAATGACGGAATCGAAAGGTTGTGATAGGTATTCGTGAACCTTCGACTTGAGGATTTAGTAGGGATGTGCTTGTGACGTCAAGATTTTCATTAGAGTAGTTTGACCCTGTAAACTGGAAGGCGGGGGTCAACCTCGACGTGCATCTTGATGGGCAAGTAGCAGGTTCTACTGAATACCAAGATAGAATTCGTTCTCCCGTTAGTGAGCGGGTTATATGTCCTATGCGGTTATTGGCAGATGAGATCATAAGTATTTGGCCAAAGCATTGGAGCTAGTTGTATTGGATACACGAGAGCTCGATGATCCCGATTTGCATTAACGCATGCATAGCATCAAGTACGGATAGCGTTTGACTGACCGTGACTCTATAACTTGATCGGGACATTTGAAAGAAGGGTTTATACGTATACTGGTATTCACGACAGAATGTTTCTTGAATGATCCCATCATTCGTTCTCAGTTGGGGTACAGTGTAGGCCGCTAGGCTGGCTAGGTGGTGCTACTACTCGTTGGTTCCTCCCATTGCTGACTAAGACGGACCTACCGAGTCGCGCAATAGGATTGACGACGGAATGAATCAAGCTTATCATCTCATTACGAATATTAGATATTGGATATCTAAATTGGGATATTGGATGTCTAAATCGATTTATTAGATAAATTAATTTACGGCCTAATGAATTAAACATATCACTAAGTGATTAATTTAATTCATGAATATAATTATTTCTTGGATAAATTAATTATGTTATTATTTATTTGATATGATTAATTAATTAGATTAATTAATCGATATAAATACATCGGAGCGGAATCGGAGTTTATCTGTTTGGACTCTCGGAAGTTCGAAACGGACCGAACTTGTCGTACTCCTTCTAGATGGCCGCCCCAAGTCACCTACTCCCTCCATTGTCTTGGTCTTCACTTGGTGGGGTGCTAGCTTTGTGACAATTCAAGGGGACAATATATCACTTTGGTGATTTTGTCAAATGGGAGGTGATTTGGTACGATATGATGAGAATATATGTGTGAAGACCATATCTCCTTGGCAATTAACTTCATCTCACTTTTTTGGCAAGAGAAGAGGAGAGAGGAAAAGTTTTTCCTAGGCTTCACCATATTCATCATCATCTTCACTTCTCTTTCTAAGTTTTTTCTTGGAGAAAATATTTGTGAGATAGAGAGATTTTAGATTAAACACATAGAGTGTTGTAATATTGAGTTGCATAGCTTCTATAACCTTGTTCTAGCCGTATCCTTGGGGGATAACGAGGTTTAGTCATTCCGGTCGTTGCTCCGGCGCGTGGCAAGTAGAGACGCGGTTCTTTCGGCGTTGGATCATCTAAGAACTTGGAGTATATTGGATCGTAGAGAATTCAACTAAGCTTGGGGAATAGCTCAAGAGAAGGAATCCATTTAATCAACGGACTACAAGGGTGAGTTCTTACATCTCTTGTGTTTTCGTTTATATATTCGTATATATGTAGCTCGATCGATCCTCGTAGGGATTCAGATCGAATTAATTTTCATTTTACCGCTTCCGCTGGGCCTTCGTTTTAGGCACCGAATCCCAACAGTGGTATCAGAGCGTAGGTCTTGCGATCGTATATACGATATTGGCATTTGGAATGCTTGATTATATGGTATATGATTTGGGATCATAATCTTATTAATCATTGATTTTCTACTGTTCATCCAAAAATTATTTTTTCATGATTTTATGTTACAATGTAAATCTATTTTGCTTTTGAAAAACTGATTTAAAGTGTAATATAAAGATTACAAAAATGTTATTTTTGTAATCGGGGCGAAAAACGATCCGAAAACGTAATCGGACCTGGCAGCCTGGGGCTGGACGGGCGCTGCTTCGCGGTCCGAGGCAGCAGATCGCGATCTGGACCCGTGATCGGCTAGGCTTGGCAGTCTGTGGGCCGCTGCCTGCCAATGGTCTCGGTCCCTGCCGGTCACTGCCGGCCCTACTCGGCAGCCTGTTGGGCAGTGCTCCGACCGTGTTTTTCGACTCCGTTTTTTATATTTCATTTGATAATTAATTTCCCACAAATTAAATTAGATTTAATTTGACTAATATTTAATTATGGTAATTTAATCTTAGGGGAATTAATTTAATGAAATATTTTATCGTCCGGAACAAGTTCAAATTGATGGTTGTTTGAATTAATTGGATTAATTCGTATTGAATGAATCGATTGGATCGGTTCGTATTGTTGATTGTATCAATGTATCTCTACGCTTTCCATTTATATAGTATTTATTGGATGAATTCTTTTGAATGGGGATTGGTTCGTGGACTTAGTTTTTAAATCGTTCGTTTTATTCGATTGGGTTGTAAAGGCCGTTTTGAGCCTATTTATTTTACTAGAAATATTTGTATCTAGGATGAAATTTTCAATGTAAAATTTATATGTAATGACGAAGACCGGAGGAAGATCGATTTCGAGAAGACGAAGATTCAAGACGAAGACTTGTAATTAGGTTACGGAGTTTTTTGTTTTCTAGGAACGGTCCATGAACCACATGTTGGTAGCAACTAGGTTGTGAATGGTTGTTCATATTGTATGAATGCTACAAACGCACTCAAATGAATTAATGTGCAAAGTGTAACATTAATCGCGAAAATTCTCCCACGACAAATTATTAAGTTTATAAGGTTTCAAGGTTTTCCTTCCATCCATCGAGCTTTCGGGAAATTGAAATCCAAACCGGATGTGCTATGCTTCCGAGTTATCGGGGTAGCCATTTGGGGAGGATGGATAAATTACCGGGAGCACATTGGATGCCTTCGGTTGGAGCAAATTTTATCTCTAGAAACCTGATAGGTTGCCGGATAAGATTCAATTGTGAAACTGATTTGCATCGATGGTATAAACTTAACTTGTTCACAAACCATAGAAATCGTATAGGTTGAGGGGAGTGAACAAGGGGAAAAATAAGATCGTATCATCCATTAGATGGGTTGGTGTTGGACACCACTTTATGAAAATTAATAGACTAGAAACCTGTTCGGTTGCTCTCTATTAAGATTTATGAAGAACACGATCACCACTATGAAGTAGAGCGGCGATACTTCTGGATTTCACATGAGAGTGTGTTATTCCGATAAAAATAGTGGGAGCTGGGTAACAAGAATAGAAAAGACCTTAATTCTATACCCAGATCATAATTGAATGAGTCACTAATTAATCTGTCGTTCTTAATGCAGACATAATATGACAATGAATCCACTCGCAATTCTACTCGAAAAGAACACCTTGAACGGACCTAACTTTGTGGATTGGCTCCGCAATCTGATGATAGTCCTCAATATAGAGGCACTGGGATACGTCTTGGAGACGGACATTCCGGCGCCTCCGGTGCGGATAAGATCCAATCAGGAAGAGATTGAAAACCACGAAAAGTGGGTTAAGAATGACGTGAAAGTCCATGCATATATGATGGCTTCCATCTCTAATGAGCTTCAGAGAGCTCATGAGAAAATAACTTCTGCTAGGCAAATTCTATCTCACTTAACCGAGCTTTATGGTGAGTCAAACTGCTAGATGTGAGATATCCAAGCAAATGTTTGGTGCAAGGATGAAGGAAGATGAGAAGGTTGGGGACCACCCTCAAAATTATATCCATGATCGAGATATTGGAGGCTCTTGATTTTAAAATGGATACTTCTCTCTGAACCGACCTTATCCTACAGTTTCTCCCTGATTCCTTCTCAAGTTTGTTATGAACTTCAACTGCAATAAGATTGCATGTAATTTAGCTGGGCTAATGAACAAACTTGTGATCGCTCTGTCTCAGATGAAGACAACGCAGATGAAGGAGTCTGCCTTTGTGATTTCTTATAGATCTCGGAGGTCCAAGAACAAGAAGAAAAAGACCAAGAAGTGGACGGGACCACAAGTCGAGGACCTTAAGGGTAAGGACAAGGCCCTGATGGTTTCAAAGAACAAGAAGAAAGACGCTTGTCTCAAGTGCGGTGAGCTGGGCCACTGGGCTAGAGAGTGTCCGATTCTTCATGGCACTTCAGGTACAGAACTTTTAATTTTGGAAACAAATTGTTCTGCTACTATATTTTCTACTTCTAGGATACGGTATTCTGGTGCTAGTTCTCATATTTGTACCGTGAATTAGGATCTGGAATAAAGTAGGAAGCTTGGAGCTGTAGAAGTAATGATCACTGTCAGAAGTGGGCATAGTGTCGAGGCAACCGACATAGGATCATTTCTTTTGGGTTTAGAATCCGGCTTTGTTTTGACTTTAGAAGATGTACTTGTTTTGCCCAAGGGGCATAAAAATATTGTATCCATTCCGGTCATGGACCGAAAGGCTTTTCATTTTTCATTGGAGATGGTTCCTGCAAAATTTATTTTAGAAATAAACTCGTGGGCACTGCTACATTGTTAAATGGACTGTATCATCTAAACCTTAGTAACCAAGTCGTTGTGAATACTATGACTAGAAAGCGTGGTAGGGATGAAACCAATCAAGTTTTGAAATGGCATCTTAGACTTGGTCATGTTGGTCACACCAAGGTTTACTAAATGGAAAAAGATGGACTTATGGGTCCATTGGGATCGGATCCCTTTCCTACTTGTAAATCTTGCCTTAAAGGCAAAATGACCAAGTCCCCCTTCACAGGGAATTTTTGAAAGAGCCGATGATAAACTGGCATTAATCCATACCGACGTATGTGGTGCTTTGGAAGCAGCACGTGACGGATAACAATGTTTCATTACGTTTACAGACGATCATACTAGGTATGGTTATGTATACTTAATGAAACATAAATCCGAGGCCTTTGATAAATTTAAAGAATTTAAGGCCCTAGTCGAGAAACAAACTGGAAATCATATCAAATCACTTCGGTCGGACCGAGGTGGCGAGTATATGAGTACGAAGTTTGACGAGTTCCTTAAGGAACATGTAATAGTATCACAACTAACACTTCCAGGCACTCCTCAGTTAAATGGTGTGTCGGAAAGAAGGAACCAGACCTTCTTGGACATGGTCCGTTCCATGCTAGGCTATACTGACTTACCGATTTACCTGTAGGGGTATACACTCCTGACTGCTGCATATATCTTGAACAGATTAGCATGGAGCGTAATCTGGGTGTTATATACCATAGTGTGTGGCATTGAGTGCAAGTGGGAGATTGTTAGGCGTATGCCCTCGAATGCCACTCAAAGGATGTTGAGTGAGGGTATTGTACTTGTAATTATGTAAATAATTAATATAAGGCAATGAATGTTTCTTTATTTACTGGTAGTTACTGGCATTCCTAACTCGTAAATATACATATAGAAACTAGTCCATGTATTTGAGAGCAAAACGTTCCACTCCTTATTGGATAAGGGGGTAGGCACTGGAAAGGTTTATAGCTCAAATACTTAATCGTTCGCAAGTCGGTGAAACTTGACTGGGCGTTAAGTTTATGTAAAGACTTGTATGATGTGTTCTTTGACATGGAGAGTGCCTGTCGAACACTAATGGTTAGTGGGAGCACACATTATAGGTATGCTAATTGGATTAGTATACTCAAACTGACTCACCCTCGATTCGTCACACGGATTTCACTTCGGGACAGTCAATGACGGAATCGAAAGGTTGTGATAGGTATTCGTAAACCTTCGACTTGAGGATTTAGTAGGGATGTGCTTGTGACGTCAAGATTTTCATTAGAGTAGTTCGACCCTGTAAACCGGATGACGGGGGTCAACCTCGACGTGCATCGTGATGGGCAAGTAGCAGGTCCTACTAAATACCAAGATAGAATTCTTCCTCCCATTAGTGAGCGGGTTATATGTCCTATGCGGTTATTGGCAGATGAGATCATAAGTCTTCGGCCAAAGCATTGGAGCTAGTTGTATTGGATACATTAGAGCTCGATGATCTCGATTTGCATTAACGCATGCATAGCGTCACGTACAGATAGGGTTTGACTGACCGTGACCTATAACTTGATCGGGACATTTGAAAGAAGGATTTTATACGTATACTGGTATTCACGACCGAATGGTTCTTGAATGATCCTTCATTTGTTCTCAGTTGGGGTACAGTGTAGGCCGCCAGGATGGCTAGGTGGTGCTACTACTCTTTGGTTCCTCCCATTGCTGACTGAGACGGACCTACCGAGTCGCGCAATAGGATTGACGACGGAATGAATCAAGCTTATCATCTCATTACGAATATTAAATATTGGATATCTAAATTGGGACATTGGATGTCTAAATCGATTTATTAGATAAATTAATTTACGGCCTAATTAATTTAATTCATGAATATAATTATTTCTTGGAGAAATTAATTATGTTATTATTTATTTGATATGATTAATTAATTATATTAATTAATCGATATAAATACATCGGAGCGGAATCGGAGTTTATCTGTTTGGACTCTCGGGAGTCTGAAACGAACCGAACTTGTCCTACTCCTTCTAGATGGCCGCCCCAAGTCACCTACTCCCCCCATTATCTTGGTCATCACTTGGTGGGATACTAGCTTTGTGACAATTCAAGGGGACAATATATCACTTTGGTGATTTTGTCAAATGGGAGGTGATTTGGTATGATATGATGAGAATATATGTGTGAAGACCATATCTCCTTGGCAATTAACCTCATCTCACATTTTTGGCAAGAGAAGAGGAGAGAGGAAAATTTTTTCCTAGGCTTCACCGTATTCATCATCATCTTCACTTCTCTTTCTAAGTTTTTTCTTGGAGAAAATATTTGTGAGATAGAGAGATTTTAGATTAAACACTTAGAGTGCTGTAATCTTGAGTTGCATTGCTTCTATAACCTTGTTCTAGCCGTATCCTTGGAGGATAACGAGGTTTAGTCGTTCCGGTCCTTGCTCCGGCACATGGCAAGTAGAGACGCGGTCCTTTCGGTGTTGGATCATCCAAGAACTTGGAGTATATTGGATCGTAGAGAATTCAACTAAAGCTTGGGGAATAGATCAAGAGATGG
This sequence comes from Orobanche coerulescens, assembly GCA_033398695.1. NCBI lineage: Eukaryota > Viridiplantae > Streptophyta > Magnoliopsida > Lamiales > Orobanchaceae > Orobanche > Orobanche coerulescens. The sequence goes on from CM065807.1 coordinate 125,083,319, forward strand.
AATCCATTTAATAAACGGACTACAAGGGTGAGTTTTTACATCTCTTGTGTTTTCGTTTATATATTCGTATATACGTAGCTCGATCGATCCTCGTAGGGATTCGAATCGAATTAATTTTCGTTTTACCAATTCTGCTGGGCCTTCGTTTTAGGCACCAAATCCCAACATGCATAACATACGTTATGCATGCTATGTTACGTACGCTATGTTAGTACCGGTAACGTACGTTAACCCTTAGATATATTGTACATTATCGGTTTCAGCAATTTGGGCAAATTGTTCTGCCGAGCCCTTACGTACGCTAACACCTGAGCGTTACGTACGTAAGAGGCATAACGTACGTTAACCTCAGTATGTTAACGTACGTAACGAGCCATCAGGTTTTAAAAACCTGAACAGACCTTAATCACGTCATTTTCTTTCTTTCTCCTCCCTTGAGCGCGACGTGAGTTCTTCTGAGCGATTTCGAACGATTCTTACAGAGTAATCCGTGGAGTTCCTTGAGAGGCCGATTTCTGTGTTCCGAGTGAGGTTTATCATCATCGTAATCGTCTTCCTCTGCCCGAATCGAGGTATATTTCTTTAGAACCCTAGCTTTTGGGGATTTTGGGGTTTTGTTTTGGTTTTCACCCTTCTAGTCCGATTTGCCTCATATGACTGTTAGATTACGATAGCGTAATCATCATCCCTTACTTCTCTTGTGGTTTTGCGGATTAAAATTCGATGTTTTTCTCCATTGATAGATTGGAATTGATTATGACATTGTATTGTCCGATGAAATGTCCCAACGGGTAAAATTAGGACGAATTCTTACGTTTTCGCAATGTTTTCTCCATTGATAGATTGGAATCGATTATGACCTTGTATTGTCCGATGAAATGTCCCAGCTGGTAGAATTAGGATGAATTCTTATGTTTCCGCATATCGTTATTGTGTTAGGAACGGATTTATGAAGATTATTCGGACTGAAACTTTTTATTTCGCCGTTTCCTTCGCGTCGTTTTATTCAAGGTGTTGTGCGTCGATTTACACGCCTCAGCGGCGATCAGCATAAGGGCTGAGCAACCGAAGTCAGAATCAAATAATCTAAGGCAGACTTGCCAAGCGAAGAGTCCAGATCGAGATCAGGTACCGAGCGATCGACGTCCAGGGCGATCGCCTCTTGGCACCTAGCGATCGACTCTGGTGCCCGACTAAAGATGACCGCCTCATGCCACGTGTAAAGCCAGCATCCGTCAAATCTACGAAGACCGAATCTCGGGATGAAGGCCCACGTGCAGATCCGCAAAGGGCGCCGCAGGATAAGGCCATTTGACCCCAGCCTGTCACCAGCTGTCGGTGACAAGGATAGCCTCACCTACTGACAGACCCGCCGAAAGGTCCTAGGTGGGACCTCCCAAGACAGTGACATATGACGCATTTTGTCTTCTCATTGGTTCGCATATCCGGCTGCCAGCAGCTGCCGCGGACTTTAAGGAGACTAACCCATGTGCTAAAGACAATCGCCCGCTTATTATAATACAGGAAAGGCGATTGCCCAACTACCTCCACTCCTATAAATAGGAAACCTCCAGCAACTGGAAAGAGGTTCAGAAACTGTTTTTGTACGAGAGCTCAGCTAAATTCACACAGTGAGAGACAGTCGATTTCTCGCAGTTGACTACAGCACTTCATCTTTGTTACGGGAACTCACAGAGCATCAACTCTGGTTCTTCCGCAATCATCAACACTCAAGAGCTATATAACTAGGGTCTTTACACTCATTGTAATTGTACTCTAATATTAATATTTGTACTCCCAAGTATTCGTATTAATAATATCTCGCGAGAGAATTCAAGCCTGGGACTAACAACCTCGACAAATCTTGTGCTATTTACATTCCTTCGGACGTGCTCTCACATTTTGTTTGTTACTCATCCATTCCAGCAAACCCTTCTAAATAATATTTTGGGTAACAACAATTGGCGCTAGAAGAAGGGGATTTACCCTCATTTTCATTCCGACCGTTTCGAAGAACACTCACTGTTCTCCGGAACATATACATGAAGAAACACTCACTGTTCTTCAAAGAAAAGCCTTCAGAAGAATGACATCTGCCACCACATCGAAGAGAGCCACTCTCCGATGCGCCAGACGTCTTATTCCGGCCCGATCCGAGTCCCAACCTACGGCGGAGGGTAGTCGCGGCGACGCGATACTCTCAATCCCGCCCCCGAGGGACGGCCCCAGCCTCTCACTCAATCAGTTCCAAACTTCCGAACAGATCGAGGAGGCCATGGCCATCCTAAGGGAGTGACGGAGAGCATGCGAAGCGCCTGCTATAACCCCCTCATCCATCCGCCACGCGGGGAAACGGAAGCTCAAGGAGTTACTTGTCGAGCAATCGTCAGAAAGCCCCGATTCACGAGAAAAAGCACTCGCGAGGCGGGACGGTTCCATCTTCAGCCGCCTAGGAAGCGATCCATCGTGGCGACTGGGGCATTCTGGCCCCAGCCACGAGATGACGGAATCTGAATCCGTCACCAGGATTTCGGCATACCCAACTCCCAAGCAAAAACAGATCGGCCGTTTGGCTCCCATTCGCCGAGGCATCGAGCCCCGCGGCAAAACATCATCTACAGCGGAGCGAGGGGATCAGTACTTGATCGCCTCGACTCCCACTCCGAGCACCGGGCCGCAAGCAGCCAGGCCACGGCGATGGCCGCTATGCAACGCCAGCTTGACGAGATGAAAACGCTCATGGAAACTGGGGCAGACGCCAGGAGAAAGGTCACCGGACCGAGTGAGCCACTCGCGGTCCAGATCGAGCTTTACCCTGTGCAACTAAAGATCGCTCCTCCTCAAACGCCTTTGTATGAGGGGAGATCGGACCCCGAGACTCACCTAAGAAAGTTCCGGATCTACATGTCCGGATGCGGGGCGTCAGACGTGATGAGATGCCGACATTGGGCGATCTTGCCCATAGGTGGTACATCTCATGGCCACCGTGCTCTATTAACTCTTCTGAGAAGCTGGCGAAAGACTTCACGTCGTATTTCCCCGCCAAGGTCGCTCGGCCAGAAAGTCCCCACCGCATGATGAAGATCAGGCAGGGGAAAGACGAGTCTAATGCGAATTACATCGACTAAGTAGACGAAATAATCCTCACCGGCGAGCCCATAAGCGACGAGATTGCCCTCTACTCGGCCCTGGAGGGATTCGATGGTCTTTCGCCCATGTTCAGGCACCTCATGAAGGACATCCCCCAAACCTACGCGATCTTCCGCACCAAGGCTGCCCACTTTCTGTCCAGGCAAAGGTTGCTAACCCTTCGCCTAGGTGAGGGGGCAACGAGAGAGGGAAGGGAGCCATCTCCCATCCAAAAGATGCGAACGCCAAGTCCAAAAAGGCGGTCGCCAAGCCACCTGGTGATTTCAGAGCCTTCGAGGATCTGGAAGTCCACCTCCTCCACAACCTCAATTTATCTCCATCCCGTATCTTCAACGCCATCAAGGGGCACGAATGGCTAAGAAATCCAAAAGCGATAATGGACAACGGTCACCTGGACCACGATAAATTTTGTGCTTACCACAAGAGTCCCGGCCACAACACCAACCAGTGCTGCTACCTCCTCAGACAACTCTGGAGATTGTTCGAGGAGGGCAAACTGGATAGTTTGATGGCTTAGCCGAAGCCCCATAAATCTCCCAAACCAGTCGCCCAAGTCGAACGCAACAGGCCGGAAGACTCATACGAGTCGACCCTCTGATCAACCTCGGCGTCCGGATCTATACGTTTCAATCAAGAGGTGGGAACCTCAGAGGTCTTTCCTCGATTCCCACCATGTCAAATCAAAGGCTACTGCCTAAACAACGCCTCGAAAAAGAGGATGACTCGCTCGCCCTCTAAAGTTCGTCATCTAACACGATGTACCTAGGCAAGCGATCGCCTCCCCCAGCACAACGTATACCATCGAGGATCGCCATCTAACATGACGGTCCGAGGTAGAAGAGTGCCGCCATGGTCGCGGAGGTCGATGAAACCGGCGATCCGTCCATGCAAGGTTCCTTTGGGCAGAGATCGCTTGCCCTTCATTTAAATACGAGGCGGGCATAGCCGAAGGACCCTCCAAAACAAATCAGAGGATGACTCGCTCTCACTCTAAAGTTCGTCATCAACATGGAGGACCTAGGAAAGCGATCGCCTCCCCTTGCACAACGTATACCGTCTAGGATCGCCATCTAACATGATGGTCCGAGGTAGAAAAGTGCCGACATGGTTATGGAGGTTGATGGAACTGATCTCTACGACCATGCAAGGTTCCTTTAGGCAGAGATCGCTTGCCCTTCGTTTAAATACAAGGCGGGCGTAGCCAAAGGACCCTCCAAAATAGATCTGTGGACACGCTCGCCCGCCCTCAAAGATCCATCATCTAACATGGTGGACCTGGACAATGCAACGCATCCCTACCCCCGTCACAACGTATGCCCTGAAGGCCCGTCATCTAACGTGTCGGTCTGAGGCAGAAAAGTGCTAACAAGCCACGGTCGCGAAGTCCATTCATCTGATGGTGCCACATGCAAGGACTCCTCCAGGCCGAGAACGTCCGCCCCATCGCTACATTGCGAGGCAAAACGTAGCCTACGGAGGACCCTCACAATTAAGTGAGTAGCGAGAAGTAGGCCATCAGACGGAATGTTGCTCGCGCACATGACACGGCCATAGACGTCGGCCCATCGACCTCCAAAACCGTGCACGGTTCCTCTAGGCCGAGATGGTCGGCCTTCCTCGAGGAATCTGCAAAATTGAAGACCGCTCGCTAAACGATTTATTTTTGTTCCCTTACTTTCACTAAGTAAACAAAAACAAGGGCGGAGAGCGAAGCCACAACATTCAACGATCGTCTTTGTTCAAATATACGTAAAACGATCGACTTCGTTCAAAAAGTTACTATCTGAGTTTGTCAATTCACTTGGAGCTGTACGCACAACGATCATTCCTCAAACACTTGTATAAAATCATGCAAAGGATTCAGAAAGACGATCATACAAGCAAGAAATCAGAGAAGCAAATATTTATTTCATCACTTGGAATACAAATACAAGCACGATCGCCCGAAGGCAAAATATAACAAAAACTATAAAATTACAAGTAAAAAAAGAGAATAGGTCAGGGATCGACGCTCGCTCCATCGCCTGCAGTAGGCTCTGAACCCCCATCCTCCGGGGCACCCAGATGAGCAAGGTTGTCCGGCAACGGGTACCAGCTCAAATCGATCCCATGATCCGCGGAAAGGTTGAGGATCGGCACGGTGAAGGCTGGCTGCAGAGGGTGCTCAAGTGCATAAGCTTTGAAATTTTCAGCCAAAGGGCCGACCTCGAGCCCTCCCTTCTTAGCGGCGCGGATCGCGTCAGCGTAAGCCATATAGTAGGCGAATTCGCTGACGTACTTAAGTAAGGGATAGGCCTCAGTCGCCTTCAGCTTTTCCCTCAGCTCACCAACCGTTTGGCTCACGCCCTCGAGCTCGGCAGTTTTGGCAGCCACCTCTTCCTTCGAGGACGCCAGCTCGCTAGTCAGTTGGACGACGGTCACTTTCAGCTAATCGGCCACCTTTTGCGCGGACGCATGCGACCTGCGGGCTTCCGTCATCTGGTCCCGCATCCGGTCAGTCGCCGCCCGCGCTCGGTCAAGATCCTGCCTCGCCTGCTTAGCCGCCTCCACGGAGCTCTTCTCCATGGCCGCGAGCCTGTCAGTAAACTCAATGTTTTGTTTCCGTGCGGCGTCGTGGTCCACATGGATACGAGCGGTGGATGGCCGACCCTCATAGTCCCTAACGGCCTGAGCAGCCATCGACGCCGTCTGAAGGGCCAGCGCGAAAGTCACCTGCATCGCGTCTGCATATCGCCGGCGCGCGATCGCATCCAGATCGGTCGTCCAGACCTTCGGAAGGGAGGTGGTAGCCCGAGAAACATAAGAAGGGACATCACTGGACTCGCTAGGAACTTTGCTTGTCAGGAAGTCCGACACCATCGGCGAGCAGTTCGGGTCGGAGTGGCGGACCCTGCACAAAGAGCAAAAGAGTTAGTATGTTTCCTACACAAGTGACATAACTCGGCAAAGCGATCAGGCTTACCTTTCGACCTTCTCTGGGTCACGGTCGAAGAACGGCTTGCCACGCAGGGTCTCGGCCTTAGCGGTCGCCATGGCCTGAAGGAAAGCCGAAGAGGGCATGGACCCCTCCGCCATAGGAACCGCGGAAAGTGGAGGCACGGAAATCGGCGGCTCGTATGCAGTGGCAGGGGCCAAGGGCTCCTCAGTCTTCTGTTTCTTGCGGATGAGCCAAAGTTGGCCCTCCTCCCGAGGAGCTTGGTCGGATCGGAGCAGCAGGAGCTCGACTCATCTTCTTCCCTTGACGAAGGCGGTTCATGATCCCCGGATTAGACATGGCGATCGCAGCTGGGGGCTCTGGGAAGCAAGGGAAGCGAATTTCTGCAAAATAAAGCAATCTACAAAATCAGCAATCTTCCTCAGTTAAGACGATCGACATGTCAAAGAAGATCGCGAAAGTTCGTACCTGGAACCTTTAGATGGCGAGGGTAGCGAAATAGCCGAGCAGCCAACCAACAAGCTTCGTTGTTGATTTGGCGAGCATCTATTTAGTTGTCAGGAAGACTCCGTATCTTCTCCCAGACGATCACGAAATCAAAAGTGAGGTCGCCTGACGCCGGAACAATGACACCTGCAAGAAGAGCCAAATTAGATCAGTTCAGAATGTATCCGAACAAAGGGAGAGTCTAAATCCTTACTCGGACTCCTCTCCTGAAAGCCGGTAGGAATATCCAATTCGTCGGTGGGGTTGTTGCTCGCTGCCGTCTTCCACGAGCCGCCGACCTAGAACCACTTCGAAGGATCGCCCCTTACTTTGTTCGGGACCCCAAGAATCACCCGGCCTCAACGACCTTGGATGTGGTAGCCGCCGATAGAGCCTTTTTGAACCGTCAATTTGAAGAGATGGTTTATCTCCAACGGCGAAGGAAGATGATACAGCCAGACGTTCGGCGTCAGTTGAAGCGGCGCCACATTCCACGCGGTCAGCAGGTAGGAGATAGCAAACGGCAACGGAAATCGCAGTCCAGCCTCCATTATCGCCTCTTTGATGGCGACCATGCCCTCGGGAGGTTAATCGACTCGCTCGTTCTCGGCGGGCACGTGGAGGCAAACATCAGAAGGAACATGGAACCTCGCCCTTCAACGGTCCAGATCCTTCCTGGTCGCCGAGCTCCCGATCTGGCCAAGGGTCCACGGAGAGCGGCGAGCAGCCCGGAACAATGTCCGCCTTACAGGTTCATAAGGATGGGCGATCGAGTATAGTAAAGTTAAATTTGGGGAGTGGGCTGGCCAATCTCTCCATGAGTTCGGCAAAATCTGTGAAGGCTTTGCCGAACGAGCTGCTCCGCTCCCAGTGCGCCTTTGCATCAAACTACTCCTGTTTCAGTTAACAAATCCGCTCGGCCTCTGCTGCCTTGGCCGCGTCAGCTTCATTAAAAATTTCTTCGACCTCTGCGGGCTTAATCCCGGTGCGGATGGCCTCGACGGCGGTGTCCACATGCAACTCCACAGAAAATTAATTCCGGGCGGTCGAAGCCCCGGCGGCGGAAGTACTACCCGCCTCATACACATTTGGTCTTCCTCCGGACATATTCAAAGAGAAAGGAGGGAGAAGAAGTTTTTTGTTCTTACCTAAAGAGCCTGAGTCGAACTACGATCGTCATACGAAGCTTCAAGGAAATCCGTCTATGTCTTCTTCTCAGACGAAAATGCATAAGGTTTTTACCCTGTAACCCCAGTCTCTTTAATAAGCAAGGGCGGGGGCTTCTGGGCAAATAAACCGAATCTTGGGGGTCGAAATGCAAAGGTCGGGGAAGTCAGTATTTAATGCCGCCCTCGAATCCCGCGTGCGCATCGTTTCGAGGGCACGCCAAAGGACAGAGTCTGACAAACCGTCGGACTCCCCCAATAGAAATGCGACATGTGCCCCATGACGTTTCAAGACCGCTGTCATTCCCCGCTCATTTCAACGATCGGATAGATCGTCCAAATTCAAAATCAGTCCATTCGAGACACGATCGTGTGTTCCATAAAATACTGAGTAGCTCGTCTGAGTCAAGCGATCGCCAGTAGAACCACCTCACCCCACGTCTTCAACATCGGAGTGAGCTGGGGGGTAATTGTTGTGCGTTGATTTACACGCCTCAGCAGCGATCGGCATAAGGGTCGAGCGACCGAAGTCAGCATCAAATAATCCAAGGCAGACTTGCCAAGCGAAGAGTCCAGACCAAGATCAGGTACCGAGCAATCGACGTCCAGGGCGATCGCCTCTTGGCACCTAGAGATCGACTCTGGTGCCCGACTAAAGACGACCGCCTCATGCCACGTGGAAAGCCAGCATCCGTCAAGTCTACGAAGACCGAATCTCGGGATGAAGGCCCACGTGCAGATCTGCAAAGGGCGCCGCAGGATAAGGCCCTTTGACCCCAGCCTATCACCAGCTGTCGGTGACAAGGATAGCCTTACCTACCGACAGAGCCGCCGAAAGGTCTTAGGTGGGACCTCCCAAGACAGCCACATAGTATGCGTGTTGTCTTCTCATTGGTTCGAATATCTGGCTGCCAGCAGCTGCCGCAGACTTTAAGGAGACTGTTGTGCGGCATTTAAACACGCCTCGAAGGCGATCGTCATAGCAGTCGGGAAGTCTACCATGAGAGATATGCTCGGGGCAAACACCCTGAACTCGGCACCCACGGCGATCGCCTTCTGTTGATTGGCGATCGTCTTTTGTTGATTGGCGATCGTCTCGTGCCATGTATTAATCCAACATCCGTCAAAAGTCATCAAAGCCCAAATCTCGGGCTGGGACCCGCGTGCAGATCTCAAAAGGTGCTGACAGACAAGATCGGTGCCCACAGCCTGTCACCTACTTCACCTACCAACAGGGCCGCAGACCTGCGAAAAGTACTGACAGACAAGACCTGTGCTCACAGTCTGTCACCTACTTCACCTACCAACAGTACCGCCGAAAAGGTGGGTGACAGCGGCTCAGGGCGCATGCGAGTTCCCCGTCAGACCGTACAACCGACTGTCAGTAACAACCGCGGACTTTAAGGGAAAAGTCCCACGCGACGAGATGATCGGCCGTCTTATTATAATATAAATAACGACGGTCGGCTGTGATCGCAGGAGGGCCCCCAGGAACTTGGTCTGCTATAAATAGAAGGTCCATAACACAGAATAAGGACTTCGAAAAACACAGCAAAGAAGAGAGAGAGAAAAGAGAAAGACATTCTCACACACAGAGCATTCATAGCAAGAATTCACAGAACTCCATATCTGATTCTTCCAGCATTCTATACGCTCCACAGCTTAGAAAACTAGAAATCTTTACACTCTTTGTGATAGATTCTAACATTAATATTTGTACTCAACAGTATACTTATTAATAAAATCTCGCGAGAGCATTGAAGCCCGGGATTAACAACCCCATCAAATCTTGTGTCATTTAATTTCTCACGGACGTGCTCCCGCACTTGTTGGTTACTCGATCATTCCAGCAACATTATCTTCGGATAATATTTTGGGTAACAACAATTTGCGCTAGAAGGAGGGCGGTACCTTCACTTTTATTCCGATCGTCTCGTAGAACACTCATTGTTCTCCGGACTCACACTTGAAGAAACACTCCCTGTTCTTCAAAAGAAATCAACCTTCAGAAAAATGACGTCTGCAACAACTTCCAAGAGAGCCACACTGAGATCAGCCAGAAATATCATTCCGACCCGGACAGAATCCCAGCCCGCGATGGAGGGCGACCGCGGCGACGCTATGTACTCACTCCCGCCCCCAAGGGACGGCCCTAGTCTCTCACTCGATCAGTTCCAGACCGCGGAACAGATTGAGGAGGCCATAGCCGTCCTCAGGGAGCGACGGATTGCATGCGACTCGCCCACCATCACTCCGTCAACCATCCGCCGAGCTGGCAAGCGGAAGCTCAAAGGGATATATGTTGAGAAATCAACGGAGAACCCAGAGCCGCAGTCAAAGGCTCTCGTTAGGCGGGACGACTCCGTCTTCAGCCGCCTAGGGAGTGATCCCTCGTGGCGACCTGGGCAGTCGGGCCCGAGTCGGGAGGCATCGGAGTCCGAATCCGTCACCAGGAGTTCGGCATATCCGACTCCCAGAAGACAGGCCGGTCGACAGGCCCCCACTCGCCCGAGAAATGAGTCTGCGGGCAGAGAGCTCGTCATCCACCATGGGGGCAGGGGATCGGTACATGATCGCCTCGGCTCGCGCTCCGTGCCAATCAGTGCCGAGCGCCACGGCGATGGCCGCAATGCGGCTTGACTCGGCGAAATGAAGGCGCTACTAGACAGGGCGGGCGCCAGAGATCGATCTCTGACCAAGTGAACCACTCGCGGTCCAGATCGAGCTCGCCGGTTCAACCAACAATCGCTCCCCACAGACACCTCTATATGAGGGAAGATCGGACCGGAGACCCACTTGAGCAAATTCCGGATCTACATGACCGGATGTGGAGCATCGATGCGGCGAAGTGTCGGATGTTCCCGCTAACTCTGGCGACCTCGCCACAGTGGTACATCTCGCCGCCACCTCGCTCAATCAATTGCTTCGAGAAGTTGGCGAACGACTTTACGTCGTACTCGCCGCCAAAGTCGCCGCTCGAAGGCCCCCACCGCATGATGAAAATCAAGCGGGGAAGGACGAGCGATGAAGATTACATCGACCGGGTGGGCGAGATAGTCCTCACCGGCGAACCCATTAGCGACGAGCTCGCCCACTATTCAGTCCTGGGGGGATTCTACGGCCACTCACCCATGTTCAGGCATCTCACAAAGTATATCACCCCGACCTACTCGGTCTTCCACGACAGAGCCGCCGATTTCCTGGCCAGGCCGAGGCTGCTCTCCCTCCGTTTAGATGAGGATCCCACCGGAGAGGAAGATGCCATCCCATGTTCAGAAGAAGGCGGTCGCCAAGCCCAGAAAGGCGGTCGCAAAGCCGCCTGGAGAATTCAAAGCTTTCGGTGATGTAGAGGTTCACCTCCTCCACAACCTCAACCTGTCTCCAGCCCACATCTTCAACGCAATTAAGGGGCGGGAGTGGCTTTCCAAACCGAAGCCAATAAGGGACCACGGTCATCTAGACCGTAGCAAATTCTGTGCCTATCACAAAAGTCCCGGCCACAACACCAGCCAATGCTGCGACCTCCTCAGGCAACTCTGGCGACTGTTCGAAGAAGGCAAATTAGACAACCTGGTCACCAAGCCAGAACCTCGACCAGAGAGGACCGGAGGGCGCGAGCGCCGTCAAATCGATAGGACGCCTCCCAACCCGGTCGCCAGGATCGAACACGAGCCAGAGCATTCCGATGAATCGATTCCTCCGATCAACCCTGGCGGTCGGATTAATATGCTCCAAGCAGGAGGGGGGAGCCTCGGGGGCCTTTCCCCGGTTTCCACCGCGTCAAACAGGAAGCGGAAGGCCGAGCTGAGGGCATTCGCCGGAGTCCATATTGTGGTGCCCCCAGAGCCGACCATCGCTAGAGACGCGCTCATCACCTTCTCCAATAAAGACAGGGAGGGGGTACAATGCCCCAAAGAGGATGCATTGGTGATCTCTGCCTGTATCCTTGGGAAGGCGGTCGACCGCGTACTGGTCGACAACGGGAGCTTCTGCAATATCATATTCAAAACAGCTCTGGATCAGCTCGGAAACTTAACCAAATTCATCAAGCCATTCGACACCGTGCTCCAAGGATTCGGCGACAGCACTGTCCAAGCCTATGGGAGGATCAAGCTCTCCGTCGAGCTGATATGCATTTACGATCCGAAGGTTAGGATTACTAGGAACCTAAATTTTGTAATCATAGATAGACCCAGCATCTATAATGGGTTCCTAGGTCGTCCATTCTTAGAAACCTTTGAGGCGGTCGCTTCGTCCTTCTTTTATTGTATCAAATTCCCCACTGCCGATGGGACGGTCGGTACTGTAAAGGGGGACCAGCTAATGGCAAAAAGATGTTTAAATTACTCCTATGTCGTTACTGTTTTCAATACTTCCCCCGATATGTGTAACGTTGAAACGATCGACGATCGACCCATGGAGATTGAAGAACCAAACACATCGTACCAACCCAACTCAGAGGACGGCATCTCGGATCAGTTAACGGACGACATCGAGCCAAGGATCGATTTCGAGCCGAGTCTCGACCTCGATCCAAGGATCGAGTCCGGAAATCGTTCCAAGCAAGAAGCGACCGTCCCCATCGAAGAGTTGGAGAGTATAGCCATAGATCCGGCTCGTCCAGAACGGGAAGTGCAGATCGGCGCGAGCATCGACCTCGCACTGAAAGGAGATCTGGTCAATTTGCTACGTAAGAACATCGGAGTCTTCGCCTGGTCGCATCAAGATATGGTTGGCATAAGTCCCGAGCACGCTTGCCACTATCTGAAGATCGACCCGGCGATGAAGCCTGTTCATCAAAAACGCAGGAAATTCGGCCCCGAAAAATACGCGGCGCTCGACATAGAGGTCCAAAAGTTGCTCGACAACAAGTTAATCGGGGTAGCTACGGACGACCCACAATGGGTCGCTAACGCGGTACTCGTCAAGAAGCCGACTGGTTCCTGGAGGTTATGCATCGACTTCACTGACCTCAACGCGGCTTGTCCAAAAGATCACTTTCCGATGCCTCATATTGATCACACAGTCGATAAGATCTGCAGGCTGCGAAATGATGTCGTTTATGGATGCCTTCGCCGGATATCATCAAATCCCAATGGCGGAGAAAGACATAAAACACACATCTTTCCACACGGAGAAAGACATATACTTTTGGGTCCGGATGCCGTTCGGCTTGAAGAATGCGGGGGCGACCTACCAAATGGTCGGTCAACGGGATGTTTGCGACCGATCGGCAAGACCATGGAGGTCTACATCGACGACATCGTTGTCAAAAGCCTCAAGAAGGAAGATCACCTCAACGATCTCGCCGAGACATTCGCCATCCTCGAAAAGTTTAACATGAAGTGAACCCCAAGAAATGCAACTTTGGGGTGGGCTCCGGAAATTCTGGGGCACATTGTCGGCTAGAGGGGGATCGAGGCGAATCCCACCAAGATACGGGCGATCCTCGACATGCGGGAACCTCGGAACATCAAGCGGTACAACGCCTCACAAAGTTGTCCGCCGCCTCAACCGCTTCATATCTCGGCTCGGCGATAAAAGCAAGCCTTTCTTCGCGACCATCAAAAACAAAAAGTTCGCATGGACGAGGAGAGTCGATGGCGTTCGCCAAAATAAAGGAATATTTATCCAACCCCCAGATCCTGGAAAAGCCGATCCCCGGGGAGAAATTATTCCTTTACCTAGCGGCCTCGGAGGTCGCGCTGAGTGCGGTCTTGGTGCGAGCGGAGGGACTAGTCCATCTGCCGATCTACTATGTCAGTCAAGCGCTCCACGACGCTGAAACACGCTATACACCTTTGGAGAAGATCGCCTACGCTCTAGTCATGAGTGTCCGTAAGCTAAGAGCCTATTTTTTCGACCATCAAGTGGAGGTTTTGACAACTCTCCCTCTAAGGCAAGTTCTACATCGACCGGACACCAACGGGCGACTCCTCAAATGGTCACTAGAGGTCGCCCAATACGGCATCACATACGCTCCTCGCACGGCGATCAAGGGCCAAGCTCTGGCGGACTTCGTGGTGGAGTTAACATTCCCTCACAGTCCGACCCATGTCGGTCGACCTGCCTGGAAGCTGTACGTTGACGGTTCGGCGACCAACTCGCGATCAGGGGCAGGGATCGTCCTCATTAGCCCCAACGGACAAAGCTTCACAAATGCCGTGCGTTTCGGGTTTCGAGCGACCAACAATGAAGCCGAATACGAAGCCTTGGTAGGCGGCCTCGACCTGGCTCTCGCCCTAGACGTTCGTCGCCTCCATATCTTCATGGACTCCCTCCTGGTCGTGAACCAAGTCAAAGGAGAATACGAGGCACGTGGCGAACAGATGATCAAATACCAAGAGCTGGTCGCCGAGATGTGCACGAAATTTGAGAAAGTACAAATCGAACAAGTCCCGAGAGAGCACAACTCTCAGGCCGATGCCCTATCCAGGCTAGCGTCGTCGGATGGGGCAGCCGATTTCTCTAATATCCAAATTACAAAGTCAGCAAGGCCGGCAATCGAAAGAAACCTGTTAGCCACAGTTGCCGTTGCCAAAGAAAGCTGGATGACTCCGTTCATCACGTACTTGAAGGACGGGACGGTCCCTGATGACCGTATCAAAGCTCGCCAACTCCAGCTCCGAGCGACCAGATACACCCTACTGGACGATCGTCTTTACAAGCGAGCTTTCAGCCTTCCCCTCCTCAAGTGTATTACACCGGAGGAAGGATACTGCTTTAGCCGAGATCCACGACGGAATGTGGAAATCACGCCTGGTGGACGAGCTCTCATCCATAAGACAACCGTGCAAGGTTTTTCTCGCCGTCACTTCGTAAGGATGCGATCGCCTATGCCAGTCGTGTCATAGATGTCAAGTAATGGGACCAAGTATTAAAATCTCCCCGAGCACTCACCTCGATGTACGGCCCATGGCCATTCGCTCAATGGGGCATCGACCTTATAGGTCCCTTACCGACGGCTCCAGGAGGTCAGAAGTTCGCCATCGTCGGGGTCGACTATTTCACAAAATGGGCAGAGGCCGAACCGCTAAACAAGATCGGCCAAGAGCAAGTGATCAAGTTTATCTGGAGAAACATCATATGCCGGTTCGGTCTACCCCTGTGCCATCATCTCCGACAATGGAAAGCAGTTCGACGGCTTAGAAGTCATGCAATTCTGTGATAAGTGGGGAATCAAAAGGTTGTTCTCGGCTCCCTATCACCCTCAGACGAACGGGCAGGTAGAGGCAGTGAACAAGATCCTCAAACACACAATTAAAGCGCGACTCGAATCCAGGCTATGACGATGGGCGAGCGAGCTCCCAGACGTTTTGTGGTCTTACCGAACAACGACCCGCAATTCAACGGGCGAAACCCCATTCGCCCTAGCCTTCGGAACAGAAGCGGTGATTCCCTCGGAGATCGCCGTCCTCAGCCATCGAACCGAGCAAGAGATGACGATCGATAATGATGTGGCCCGGCGGATCGACCTCGACATGCTCGAAGAACGTCGACTAACCTCGGAAATGAAGAACACTATCCACAAAAGGAGGTCCGAAAAGTTCTTCAATTCGAAGGTCAGGGAAAGACGGTTCCAAGTGGGCGATCTCGTCCTCAAAAAGATCCAAACCCACACAGGTGTCTTTGGACCAAGTTGGGAAGGCCCCTTCAGAATATCGAAATGGCTAACTAAGGGAGCCTACGAGCTGGAACACCCCGACGGTACTCCGGACCGGTATCCCTGGAACGCTGTACATCTGAAGAAATACTATCAATGATAACTTTGTATTCATTTTCAACTGCCAAATGTACAAGGAACATAATGAAATATTTTTGTTCTCTATCCCATCTATTCTGGCGATCGCCCCACAAGCATATTACATACCGTAGAGGATCGTCGTTCAAGAATGACAATCCGAGGTAGAATACAATACAGCCATGGCACTGGAGGTCGATGGAACCAACAGCTTCGCCCATGCAAGGTTCCTTCGAGCTTAGATCGCCCGCCCTTCGTTTGAATACGAGGCCGGCGTAGCCGAAGGACCCTCCAAAACTAATCAGTGGACACGATCGCCCTCCCTCAATGGTTCATCATCTAACTTGGTGAACCCGGGCAATGCGACGTACCACTACCCCCGTCTCAACGTACACCGTCGAGGGTCGCCATCTTCATGGCGGGCCGAGGTGGAAGCAGAGCTGACAAGCCGCGGGCGTGGAGTCGAATAAACCGACGACGCCCCGCGCAAGGATTCCCCCAGACCAAGATCGCCCACCTTTCGTTTTAACACAAGGCAGGCGTAGTCTAACGGAGGACCCTCACAAAAAGTGAGTCGCGGGATACACAACGTCCCTCGCACACAAAGACACGATAAGGGAGGTCGGTCAATCGAACACCCCAACCATACATGATTCTTCAGAAACGACGAAACTGAAGATAGCCCGCCGGACAACCTAGTTTTCGTTTCCTTACTTACAATAAGCAAACAAAAACAAGGGGGCAGAGATGGGTCGAGCTAACCCCAAATACGATCGAACAAAAGGAACCACACACGATCGGCCTCACTCAAACACATTCGCTCAAACACGCGCAGGACGATCGAAGTCGTCCAACAAAAATTACAAGTAAGAATTCCGACTCAAAACATATCAATGCTTTCAACACTCAGACAATCGATCGGATGAACAAAACGTCGAAAGCAATCATACACATACTTGTAAAAGTTGCACGCAAACATTCAAAGGCGATCGTATGAAAAGAAGAACATTTTATTCATAACGCAAGTTGAGTACATTACGGGGCCCGAAGGCATTACAAAAAGAAAAACGAAAAGTACATAGTGCTGGAGGAAAACAAAAATGCCTCTCAAGGCTCCGCCTGCTGGTCTTCGCCCTCGGTTTGCAGATCGGCTTCGGCCTCGGGATGAATGAGTTTACCCGTATACCAACTCAAGTCGATCCCGAAGTCGGCCAAGTCAAGGATCGGCAAGGAGAACTCCGGGTGCAAAGGATGCGCGAGGGCGTAAGATTTGAAGCTCTCCATCAAGGGACCGATCTCGATCCCTGCCTCTTTTGCGGCTCGGACAGCGTCAGCATATGCCAAGTAATAGGCAAACTCGCCGGCGAGCGCCACACTTTGGTAGGGATCGGTCTCGATCGCCTTCAGTTGGCCCTTCAACTCCGCGGCCGTCTTCTCAGCCTCCGCCAGCTCGGCAACCTTGGCGGCATTCTCACCCTGGGACTTCTCCAGCTCTTTCCTTGCCGCGTCCAGCTCACCGCTAAGCCGATCAACCATCGCCTTCAGTCCGGTCGCCTCCTCCTGCGACGCCGCGAGCTTCTGGCGAGCTTCGCGCTCCTCGTCACGGGACCGATCGGCAGCCTCCTTGGAGCGGCTCAGCTCCTGCATCAATCGATCCACATCCCGCTTAGCCCTTTTGGCCGTCTCCTCATACTCCTTCTCCATAGCCCGGATCCGGTTGGCATCCTCGATATTTTTGTTCCGGGCGGCCTCGAGGTCGCGATGGAGATGAGCAGTGGAGGGTCGCCCCTCAAAATCCCTTGCAGCTTGGACGGCCATCGTCGCCGTCTGAAGAGCCAGGGCAACGGTCGCCTGCATGGCGTCTCCAGATCGCCGACGAGCGATCGCATCGAGGTCGGTCGTCCAAGCCTTGGGCAAAGAGGTGATGGCCTGGCGAACGTAAGCAGGGACATCGAGAGGTTGTTGCGGAGCCTTGCTCGACAAAGTCCAAGACCATGGGAGCAACGTCCGGTCGGCGAGACGAACCTGCAGGCGCAAACCAAGGAAACCAAAAGAGTTAGCCTAAGACTTACTCGAACGCCTAGCTCGGAAAGTTCAAAACATTCTCACTGTTGACCCAGCTGGATCACGGCCGAAAAGGGCTTTCCCGAGGAGTCTCGGCGTCGCCGATCGCCGTCCTTTCTGTAGCCGGAAGACGACTGGAGCCGACGCCGACGGCTGGGACCGCACCCTCCGCCATCGGAACAGAAGAAACAGGGGGAGCGGCGATCGGCGGCTCCAGAATAGCTAAATCCGCCTCAGCCGACGGATGGGACGCCTCCGGCCTCCGCCTCTTGCGGTTGCGCTGGAGTTGTTCCTCACCTTGAGATTCCGTTTCGGCGACCGGCACCGCAACGGGCTTCACCACAGGGGCAGGGCGAGACGACGTCGCGGAAACGCGACCCGTTTTCTTTCCCAGATGAAGGCGACCGAGAAAACCGGGATTGGACATGGCGATCTCCTGAGGTAGCTCGGTGATACGGGGAAAATAAATCTCTGCCAAAGAAGAAACTAAAACAAGTTAGACACTTACGTAAACATGGCGACCTCTTGGAGACAATCGCCTCGCAGAAAAGAGTGGATAAAAAGTTATACCAGGTGCCTTCAGGTGGCGAGGGAAGCGAAACAGTCGAGCTCCCAACCGATGAGATTCGTGGCTGACTGATCGAACGTCTGTATAGGAGACCGGCAATGCGCGAATCCGCTCCCAGACGATCGAGAAATCAAAGGGGAGATCGTCTATCGATGGAACAAGGGATCCTGCAAAAAGGGAAATAAATTAGATCAGTCCAAGGAGTATCCAAATAAAGGGAGAAAGGAAACCCTTACTTGGATTCCTCTCCCGAAAATTGGTAGGGATATCCAACTCCTCCTCCGGCGGTTCGCTCGATGCCGACCTCCATGCACCACCAACCCAGCACCACTTTTTCAGGTCGCCCCGAGTCTTGCTCGGCACCCCGATAACCACCCTACCCTGGCGACCTTGGATATGGTACCCGCCGATCGTTCCCTTCTGCACAGTCAGCTTAAAAAGATAATTCATCTCCAGCGCAGAAGGCAGGCGAAACAACCTGTGACCGCCAAATAATGTCAGTGTGCTGATAATCTGCAGCCAGGCGTTCGGCGTCAACTGAAGAGGCGCCAAATTCCAGGCGATCAGCAGATACGAAACGGCGAACGGCAAGGGAAACCGCAGACCGGCAGCCAGGGTCATTTCGTTGATGGCGACCATACCCTCGGGAGGCTGGTCGGCACGTTCGTTCTCGGAGGGCACGTGCAATGACACATCAGAGGGGATATGATATTTGGCCCTCCAGCGGGTCATGTCCTTCCAGGTCGCCGAACTCCGGATCTGACCAAGAGTCCATTGAGACGGTTCAGCAGCCCGAAACTCCGTCCGCTTCACATGTACGTAGGGATGAGCGGCGGAGTAAGCCTCGAATCGAACTCCGGACAGGGCCCGGCAATCCCTCCATCGCTTTAGCAAAAGCCGTATATACGGGCCGAGACGCTATCTTTTCCCAAGACAAACGCGTCGCTTCATCTTCCTCCACCGGCGACGCATCTCGCTCCTCCGACGCCGCAGAGCCCGCCACTACGGCCTCTTTGAAAAGCTCCTCAAGCTCTGCGGTGCAATCCCCGCACGAATAGCCTCTGTGGCCATTTCCACGGGATTCCCACAGAATTTCCTCCCAGACGGCGAAGCCGCGGCGGCAGAAGTGCTTCCGACCTCGAAGGCTTTAGATCCTCCCGACATATTCTCAAAAAATTAAGGGAGAGAGAAAAATTGGGTTTCTTACCTAAAGAAAGGAAGACGGTCGGCACAACAAGCTACGGAAATTTTTGCAGAGCTTCAGCAGGAAGGCAAGGACGCGTAAAAGATGAAAATGGAGTAGCCCTAGCCCCTTTTATAGATGGAGGCAGGGGTCTCTGGGCAAATAGGCGAAAGTCCGAGGGCTGGGATGCAACCGACAGCCAGGACGCAATAAATGCGGCCCTCGAGTCCCGCGTACGCGTCTTTTCGAAAGCACACCAATCGACAAAGTCTGACGAACCGTCGGGCTCCCTCAATAGAAACGCGACGCGTGTCCTTGCATTGTTTCGCGAGCCCGCGTCTCTTTTCCCGCCGCTCCCAGCGCAAAAGGAGATCGTCCAAATTTGAAATCAGATCGCCCGGTCGTCTAAAACATTGGCGATCGCCAAAAGTGCCACCTCACCCCGTGTTTTCAACATCGAGCCGAGCTGGGGGGCAATTGTTGTGCGGCATTTAAACACGCCTCGAAGGCGATCGTCATAGCAGTCGGGAAGTCTACCATGAGAGATATGCTCGGGGCAAACACCCTGAACTCGGCACCCACGGCGATCGCCTTCTGTTGATTGGCGATCGTCTTTTGTTGATTGCCGATCGTATCGTGCCATGTATTAATCCAACATCCGTCAAAAGTCATCAAAGCCCAAATCTCGGGCTGGGACCCGCGTGCAGATCTCAAAAGGTGCTGACAGACAAGATCGGTGCCCACAGCCTGTCACCTACTTCACCTACCAACAGGGCCGCAGACTGCGAAAGTCTTGACAGACAAGACTGTCACTCCACTGTCACCTACTTCACCTACCAACAAGATCGCCGAAAAGGTGGGTGACAGCGGCTCGGGCGCATGCGAGTTCCCGTCGAGACCGCATAACCGATCACAAGAATAACCGCGGACTTTAAGGGAAAAGCCCCACGCGACGAGACGATCGGCCGTCTTATTATAATATAAATAACGACGGTCGGCTGCGATCGCAGGAGGGCCCCCATGAACTTGGTCTGCTATAAATAGAAGGTCCATAACACAGAATAAGGACTTCGAAAAACACAGCAAAGAAGAGAGAGAGAAAAGAGAAAGACATTCTCACACACAGAGCATTCATAGCAAGAATTCACAGAACTCCATATCTGATTCTTCCAGCATTCTATACGCTCCACAGCTTAGAAAACTAGAAATCTTTACACTCTTTGTGATAGATTCTAACATTAATATTTGTACTCAACAGTATACTTATTAATAAAATCTCGCGAGAGCATTCAAGCCCGGGATTAACAACCCCGGCAAATCTTGTGTCATTTAATTTCTCACGGACGTGCTCCCGCACTTGTTGGTTACTCGATCATTCCAGCAACATTATCTTCGGATAATATTTTGGGTAACAACAGAGACCAACCCATGTACTAAAGACGATCGCCCGCTTACTATAATACAGGAAAGGCGATCGCCCAACTACCTCCACTCCTATAAATAGGAAACCTCCAGCAACTAGAAAGAGGTTCAGAAACTGTTTTCATACGAGAGCAAATTCACACAGTGAGAGACAGTCGATTTCTCGCAGTTGACTACAGCACTTCATCTTTGTTACAAGAACTCACAGAGCATCAACTCTGGTTCTTCCGGCAATCATAAGCACTCAAGAGCTAGATAACTAGGGTCTTTACACTCATTGTAATTGTACTCTAACATTAATATTTGTACTCCCAAGTATTCGTATTAATACCAATTAGAAAGTACTAGATTAATAGAGTTGGTTTGTAAAAAGGCGTCCGGTGACGTCCACATCTTGCGTATCATCCCAATTCTCATCTTATGGTTTATTTGGTGTTCTAGGAACGATATGCGGGTAAAAAAGATTCCGTTCACGGCTCAACGCGTTTGCGACCGCATCTGGTCTTTCTTGTTCATGATAAAAGGCCATAGGAGCCTTAAACCTCGGACGTGGCTCGACACTCCGGCGCTTATCGATATTCTGGGTCTCTTTGTATGCCCTTGCAATTTTATTAATAATTTTGTTTGTAATTGTAATCACAAAAATAAGAAAAAAAACTTACGTTGGTCAAATGGGCCAAACCAAGCACCGAGGTTACCAAAATCAACACGGATGGAGCCTCGAAAGGCAACCCGGGTGAATCAGCTATTGGGGGGATCGCTAGGAATGATGCGGGTGACCCTCTTTTCGCATTTCATGAATTTATTGGCACCCACACAAACAATTTTGCTGAACTGTTTGCTATTTGGAGAGCATTGGATCTTTGTTTTGAGAGGAAGATTCTTAAGGTTTGGGTGGAGATAGACTCGGCTTTTGCTCTTTCTCTTATTACTTCGCCTAGCATCGGTAATTGGCAAGTGCAAAGCATCCGTCACAAAATCTCGGCTCTTCGTCGTTCAATGGACGTCTCGTTCTCCCATATTTATCGGGAAGGGATTGCCATTGCGGACCACTTGGCTAATGAAGGATACAAGTCCAGAAACTTTCATCTCTATAGCCCGTCGGATTTATCCGTGCAGATTCGGGGTATGATTAGGATGGACAAAAATGGGTTTCCGTACGTTAGATTCAAATAGTCCGCTTGTTAGGCTGAGTTCAATGTCGTTCTAAATTTATATTGGGCATGTAGAGGGGCTCGTCCTCCCTCAAACTCTTTGGGCGTGTAGTGGGCCTCGTCCCCCCACATTCCTGATCCGTCGAATAAATTTCGTTTTTAAAAAAAAAAGTATGAACTAATTCATACTATGTTTGGGATTTGGCCCCCCAGAAAAATATCGGCTATGTAAGGGAATAGGCCCCCCTATCATCTTTGTGCTATAATATATCACTTTTAAAAAAAAAAAAAGTATTCGTATTAATAATATCTCGCGAGAGCATTCAAGCCTGGGACTAACAACCCCGGCAAATCTTGTGTTATTTACATTCCCTCGGACATGCTCTCGCATTTTGTTTGTTACTCATCCATTCCAGCAAACCCTTCCGAATAATATTTTCGGTAACAACACAAGGCAAGTACATTTATTAAATTTCGTTATGTGTGTTACGGTTGTGATACGAATGTTGGATTATGATATTGTGTGTGTGAGTTGTTGCTCTTCCACCCGAAGCATTCGACGGGGCGTCTGGAGGCCGATACTAAGGGGTAGGTCCGCGGAAGTGGTTTCCCACCTGGAGCTTTCGACGGGGCGTCTGGGGGTCGATACTAAGGGGTACGGCTATGGGTTACCAAGTGTGGATGGTTGTTATATTGATATGAAATGATTTACGTTTGATGTACATTGAATATTCTGAAATATGATTTTCAAAATGTTTTCTGAACGAGATGACTGTATTGAGTCGTATCTGTGTATAATGTAGTGTAATCGTGTACTTGCACTAGCTATTCGAATTCTAACCCCTTAAATGGGGGAAATGCATCTTATGCATTTCAGGTATTGGTCGAGCTGAGGAGCTGGCACGGGATATGCATGCAAAGGATGGCCCAGCATGATGATGAGGCTCGAGTCGTTGTTAAATGTTTTGTAATTGTATTTACTTGGTTGTTGGAGTTAAACTGGTTATTCTACAATTTGGTTAAAGTCCCCTGCGTGGGCAATGAACTCGTGTTGACCTATACTTTATGATGTCTGATTAAAATGTTTTGGCCGAGGCCACGGCCCTATCTTATTATTATGATTGTGTCCTATGGGTTCTTCATTGGTGGTTTATGTGTCATGTAATATCCTGGTAGACCTTTTGAAGGTTCTACGGTGTGTAATGTCCCTTACGAGATTTGGGGTGTTACATGTATGAGTCATTCTTTCATCGAGTCGTTGTCAGTGAAGACTAGTATCGCAAGCCCTCGAAGCTTCGTATGACCTGTGTACGGACTCGATTCTCTTTTATGTTCATACATTAATTATGTCATTTATTATACATGTTTTGTTGAAACCTGTATGTAACATTTGTGTTACGATTCATTCATGATTATTTTTTTTGGAGCGTGAGGGCTCTGTATTGGCTATGATTAGCATGATTGATGTAATTGTTTATGTGCTGAGTATGTATACTCGTGTTTGGCTATTGACTTAACATTCCTGATTGGCCGTTGAGGCGTATTTGAGCTATGATCATGATTGAGCGTTATTCACAGCCTTCGCTATACGAGGGGCAGCTATAGCCTTTGCGGGACTTGGAATCTCTTCAGGTATAGGAATGGGTTCCACACCCCTAACAAATACCATACTAGTTTATCCTTTATTGGAGAACGAGTCATATCTTAAGCCACGTTTATCATGGAATTTCTTCCATCCGTCTAGAAGATTTCTCAAATTATTTCAGGGTGGTCTCTAATTCCTTCTCGCTTCTCGAGAATTTTTACTTTGGCTTCGAGTAAAGAAAAATCATTTGTCTTGCTTTCATTATGAGACTTGGCCTCATTTAGATCGTTGCCAAGTTTATGATTGCTTTCCATGAGTTTTTCAAAAGTAACCTTGATGTTTTCGCAATCAATAGATATATTTTCATAGTTATTCTTCAACAAGTCATTTTCATCATTCAACTCTAAGTTTGAAGTTTCGAGCTGTATGTTTTCTCGTTTTAAAGTCTCATGGGCCTATTGAATGTTTTTGAATTCATTCATCATATTTTCAAAGGTATGCGATGCATTTACAGGAATAGTTGAATTTGAACTTACTTCATCATTGCTGTCCTTATCATCCTGTATTTCTTTAGCCATAAAACACATATATGCTTTATCCTAGATCTCATCGTCGGAGGAGTCACTGTCAGTGATTGCCTGAAGGCACTCCTCGGTCTTGTTCGATGCGGGAGAGGCTTCTGATTCACCAATCAGGGCCTTGAGCTTATTTTTCCAGACATGTCCTTTTTCATCCTTTTCTTGTTGCTCAGCTTCTAGAAACTTTTTCACTTTTAGATGTGGACACTTATTTGCATAATGTTCGGGTTTCCTACAGTTATAGCATAGGTTAGAATCACGGGATGAAGGAGATTCAGAACTTACCTTGTGGAAAGGTTGGGGCCTGTTGGGAGTCTTTCCAGACTGTTTGATGAACTTTTTGAATTTGTGCATAAGCAGGGCCATTTCATCTTGTGACATGATGTCATCATCGTTGTCTGCTGTTTGTGAGCTGATTTGGATGTGCTGGGTGCAGAGCTATGTCTCCTGTCAGATGTAGCAGCCAGTGCTGTAGTCTTGGCAGGGCACTCTTTGGCCTTTTTCTCTCCGGTCAATATCATACTCAAAAGCTTTGAGGTCAAAGAAGAGGCCAAAAGTAGAAATGTCGTTAAGATTACAGGATACACGCATAGCTGTGGTATTAATGTCCCATCGGGCAGGGAGTGATCTAAAGATTTTTAAATTGTTCTCCTTTTTGGTATATAATTTACCCAATGCTTCAAGTTCAACGACAATGCCAGTGAATCTGAGATCTAGCTCTGTTGGAATATTTTATTCCAAATATTCATTAATAGAGTTTTGATGATTAAGTTGTTAAACAAAACAAAACAACAAAGAAGCGAAACAAAACAACAAGAAGTTGAAGACACAAAAATCTAAAAAATAGCATGGATAACGCCCGCTATCTAGCAGGAATAGCGTACTCAATCGAAGGCACTTAACATACATAATATACAAAGCATAACGTACGTAATAAGGAAGTTACCTACAGATCAGACGAGTTACGAAGCTACATGAAGGACTTACCTGATGAATATAGCACACGCTACAAAGGAAGGATAACACACGTTATCGAAGCAATTTAACGTACGTAACACATACAGGTTAACGTGCGTAATGAGATTTCAAATCAGATGAACGTTGGGAAAAGTCAGGGTCAAAGTCAAGCGCAACGGATACTTTGACAAGTGAAGGCAACGACTATATACAATTAACACATGCTACGTCATATAGTTCACATACGTTACGGAGACTGGATAACGTACGTAATAAGGGATGACAACGTACGTAAAGGAAGAAACGAAAGCTACTGGACTAAAACTGAAAGTTAATAACGTATGCTACAGGAGAGCCATAACGTACGTAACAATCTTAACGTACGCTATGAAGAAAGGCTAGCGCATGATAACAAGTCAAAAGTGACTAACGGCTAGTTCGATGAAAATGGCTATAAATACCAAACCATTTGTTATCAAACCACACAATAATCTTGAGAAAATCATTCATACTTGAGATATCATTGTAATCATTCTATCGTTGTTGTATTTGAGCTTATATTGTCAAGAATTTGAGTGTGATGCACAAAAACTCATACACGAGAGGAAAAAGAAAAGATATGATTGGATTCGGTGTTATTAGGATCAATGATCCGGCATTATTAGAATCACAATCGATATCTACATGAGGTTTATCTAATACCCATAGAAAGCTAGATTGGTTGATTCCTTGTCCAATAGAAAAGGAAAACGGTTTAACTTGGACCGACAAAAAGACAAGTGAGTGAGTGGTTTAACTTGGACCGATAGAAGACAATTTTGTAACGGTTATCCCTCGACTGATATAAGAGAGGTGCAGAGGTTTATATTTAGCCTATAGAAAATGATACCGAAGAGAGGACGTAGGCACGTTTGGCCGAACCTCTATAAATCCTGTGTCGATTTATTTCCCACACCTTTATGTAAATCGCTTCCGCAACGCGAAAGAGTTTTACAACTCTATCTCCAAATAGCGATACCGACCAATATCACTGCAAAAATTGGTATCAGAGTGGTACCTCCTAGAAGCGGCTTAACATCCAAGGAGAAGATCCAAATGGCATTTCAATTTGCCCCGGTTGAAGGTCTTGCCTTGAACCGACCACCATTCTTTGACGGATCTAACTTCATGATATGGAAGAACAAGATGTCAATATTTATCCGAGCTTATGACATCGAGTTATGGAAAGTGATATGTCTTGGTCCGAAAATCCCTCTCAAATCCAACAGTACACTTAAATCTTTTGAAGAATATAATGATTCAGATTGGAAAAACGACCACTATAATTGCAAAGCTAAGCAATTATTATATTGTGCATTAAATCTGGATGAACACAACCGGATATCTTCGTGTGATAGTGCGAAATAAATATGGAAAATGCTTGAAGTCACACACGAAGGCACAAATCAAGTCAAGGAGACAAAGATCAATATGCTTCTCCACGACTACGAGCTATTCCAAATGAAAGACGATGAATCCATCACAATCATGCTCGATCGATTTTCGGTCATTACAAATGAATTAGCGTGTTATGGAAAACCCCTTTCGAGTAGTGAAAAAGTTAAGAAAATCCTACGATAACTACCTCGAGAATGGGACGGAACGGTGATGGCAATAATGGAATCAAAAGATTTAAACAATCTTGATTTTAGTGCTCTCATTGGTTCACTTATAAACTACGAGATTATCCTAAAATCTCAGAATGCCAAAACGAAGTCGAAGGAAAAATCAATAGCTATGAAAACTAAGATGTCGAGAAATAAAAAAGAAATCCCGGTGGACGAAAGCAATGAAGAATCGGCATATTATGCCAATAATATTAATAAGTTTCAAAACTTATTAAACCGGAGAAAGAAAGACATCTCGGGCGGAATGAAGAAATTCGACAACAATTGTCGAGTGTATGGCAAACCAGGCAACTTCGCAAAGAATTGCCGAGCAAATCCTAAGAAGGAAGTTCTCGTTGCAACATGGAGCGATGAAGACGAAGATGGTGATTTTATCAATCAAAATAATCTCACTCTTATGGCCCGAAGCTCATTCGACGATAGCGACGTCGAAAGTCAAGTAAGTACATCCTCTCAAGATGAATTATTTGAAGCATTCGAATTGCTGCATACCGATTTCCAAAATGCTTTAAGTGAAATAAAATCCCTTCAATCGAAAAATAAATGATTGGAAAACGAAATTTCCAAAACTCTTGAAAAAGGGAAAATTGTCGAGACCGATCATTCTCAATATCTTTAAAATGAAAATATTTTAAAGAATGATCTTTTGAAAGTTCAAATCGAGCTTAAAAAATTAACGAAGAAATTTTCGTGTGGAAACAAAAAATTTGAACAAATACTCTCGGTTCAAAAATTTACTTTAAAAACAGTGGTTAGGATTCAAAACTCATATCAAGACCGAATCCGTAAATTTCAAAATGCCCCGATGTAAAAAATGTTTAAAAATTGGGGATCGTTTTACAAGTTGCAAAAGCCCATGACGGACGATAAACACCAAAAAGATTTGGATTCTGAAAGGAACTTCTATTCTGAATATCGTCTATGTCTCAAAAGAAAAACCAATTATCGGTTGGATCCCCAAAAATAAAAATTAATTTTCATCAATTGGTATTTTACTCAGGGGGAGTATAATATTTTTTCAAAAAGGGGAGATTTATGTCAGGGGGAGTTATACCCTTTCTATGCATATTTTATCATATCATATTTTATGATAAATTGGTGCACTTTATTTACACTTTTTGCTGATAACAAAAAGGGGGAGAAAAAAAGTTGAATGGGATAAAAAGCGTCATGGAAGAATGACGAGAAAAATAAAAAGTAAAAAGGGGGAGAAAAAAATAAAAAGGAGAAAAGTCGAAGACAGTTGAAATCCCAAAAAATCGAAAAAGTTCAAAAATGAAAAGAAGGAGTCGAAAAGGAGAGGGAGAAAATATGGGAGAAACTAACGAAACGATCCAAGCCGAAAACTTTGATTTGCACAAATATATATATATATATATATATATATATATATTATTTTGCAGGTTTTATCCAATTCAAGTTGTTTTGTAATCATCAAAAAGGGGGAGATTTTTGGAATATTTTATGCCAAATATTCATTAATAGAGTTTTGATGATTGAGTTGTTAAACAAAGTAAAACAACAAAGAAGCGTAACAAAACAACAAGAAGTTGAAGACGCAAAAAGCTAGAAAATAGCATGGATAACGCACGCTATCTGCCAGGAATAGTGCATGCAATCGAAGGCTCTTAACGTACGTATACAAAGCATAACGTACATAATAAGGAAGTTACCTGTAGATCAGACGATTTACGAAGCTACCTGAAGGACTTACCTGATGAAGATAGCGCACGCTACAAAGGAAGGATAACACACGATATCGAAGCAAATTAACGTACGTAACACATACAGGTTAACGTACGTATGAATTTCAAATTAGATGAACATTGGGAAAAGTCAGGGTCAAAGTCAAGCGCAACAGATACTTTGACAAATGAAGGCAACGACTATATACGATTAACACACGCTACGTCGTATAGTTAACATACGCTATCGAGACCGGATAACGTACGTAATAAGGGATGACAACGTACGTAAAGGAAGAAACGAAAGCTACTGGACTAAAACTGGAAGTCGATAACGTACGCTACAGGAGAGCCATAACGTACGTAACGAGCTTAACATACGCTATGAAGAAAGGCTAGCGCATGCTAACAAGTCAAAAGTGACTAACGGCTAGTTCGATGAAAATGGCTATAAATACCAAACCATTTGATATCAAACCACACAACAACCTTGAGCAAATCATTCATACTTGAGATATCATTGTAATCATTCTATCGTTGTCGTATTTAAGCTTATATTGTCAAGAGTTTGAGTGTGATACACGAAAACTCATACACAAGAGGAAAAAGAAAAGATATGATTGGATTCGGTGTTATTAGGATCAAGGATCCGGCATTATTAGAATCACAATTGATATCTACATGAGGTTTATCTAGTACCCATAGAAAGATAGATTGGTTAATTACTTGTCCGATAGAAAAGGAAAACGGTTAAACTTGGACCGACAAAAAGACAAGTGAGTGAACGGTTCAACTTGGACTAATAGAAGACAAGTTTGTAATGGTTATCCCTCAACCGATAGAAGAGAGGTGCAGAGGTTTATCTTTAGCCTATAGAAAAAGATACCGAAGAGAGGACGTAGGCACGTTTGGCCGAACCTCTATAAATCCTGTGTCGATTTATTTCCTGCACCTTTATTTAAATCGCTTCCGCAATTGGAAAGAGTTTTACAACTCTTTCTCCAAGTGGCGATACCGACCAATATCGCCACAACAAACTCCTCAAGCATTTCGGAATATTTCATTTCAAAAGATTTGAACTGCTGAGTAAAGATGGAATTTTTTTTCTTTTGAGAGCTCAGTTCCCTCGCAAATAACCTTGAGTTTCTCCCAGATTTCTTTGGCTGTCTTACAGCTCTTTACCTTTGAGAATGTGCCTTTGTAGAGAGTGACAAACATCACATTCTTAGCAACATTGTTGAGGTTCGCATGCTTGTGATAGTACATTGTCCATTGCTCGCGCTCCTTCTCGAGAATTTCAACTTGATGTTGTCCTTCTATCCTCGCGGCAGGATTGACCTTCATGATCTTTATTGGGCCTTCCTGGATGACGAATATCATCTTCTCGTGCATGGCTGCAAGATGAGCTTCCATCCAAATCCTCCAGTCATCAAACTCATTAATGGAGAACATAGGAACTCAAAAGCTAGTGATTTATGGATCTGATTCAGTTAAAAATTGACTGATTCTTTTTAGAATCAACCACTCCGGTACCACTTGTTGGCCATAGAGTATACATTAAACATCTTAGATGGTAAAGATACAATAAGTTGTATGATTTTCGAAGTTAAATGCGTAGTGGAAGTCTGTTTAGTGAGTTGCTGTAAATACAGCAACTGGGTGTTCTCTTGTTTGCTTGATGCGTACAGGGTTTTATAATGTATACTAATAAATCACAACAGAATGAAAACAGTAAAGACAGAAGGTAAATAACACACAATTTAAAGTGGTTCGAGGTGAACCTCTCTGCGTCCACTGGTCCTCCACACAAGAGTAAAGAGTTTATTAAAATCATTACGTACACAACTACGTGACTTTAACTAAACCTGTCTCTGTATCGTTCACACAGATTGATACAAGGACTGTAGCTTTGGGCCGTTCATAAAGATTGGCTTGAGCTCTTTCGACTCGCTTCTTCTCACACAGATCGAAGCTTCATCTGTAATGCTATTCTTCCCACACATGTCGAAATACGCAAGGAACTTTAGTCCACATAGGGCTAATGATAATCTCAACGGTAAGGGTAGAACAATTCCAAAAAGCAGCTATATTTTTTACGAACAATCGATGTATGCTGCGCTGTTTGTGTTGAGAACTTAGTATATTTCTTCGCTTGAATATTGTTGTATGCTCACGAAATATACTGCTCTTTAATAGCTAGATTGCAAGAGTAATCTGTTAGAGTATATGCGATAATGAATAACTTGGGGTGAGCAATGTCCTTTTGCTTGGGGATATTTATAACCTCGGAAATGTATCTGTTACAAATGTAGTCGTTACTAGTTGGTGAGATGTTGACATCTCTAATTGGCGGCTGCTGAATGTTTTGTTAGGAATACTTATTAGATTTTGATGATGTCATCCCTGCATTGATTTATTATTCAAATGTATGTTAAGCACTTGGAAAAATGTAAAGAAGAACCAAATGAGTATCTTCTATAGGCCTTATAAGTTTTGGCTAAGTATCATTGATCAGTTGTAAATTGACTAAGTATAGAACTACGTATATCAGAGCAGTTTATCTCAGAGAACTTTATCGCAAAGAAGTTCAGTTCAGAGAAGTTCAAGTCAGAGCAGAGAACTTCAGAGCAGAGAAGGTTAATCTCAGAGAAGTTCAAGTCAGAGAACCTCAGAGAAATTTATCCCAGAGAAGTTCAAATCAGAGAACTTCATGTCAGATAACTTCAGATCAGAGCAGAGAACTTTATCTCAGAGAAGTTCAAGTCAAAGAGCAGAGGACTTCACATTAGAGAACCTTACATAAGAGAAGGTTGACTGCACTTCAGGCAGGTTTGACCAAGAGATATCAGACAGGTTCTCAGTTCACCCAAGATACTCAGTCCATGTCAGCAAGTGTTGAAAAGTCAACATTCATGGGAAGTCACATGCGGACGTAGGAGATAAACTGGAAAGATTTTCAGAAAGCAAGGAATTAAATATTCATCAAGATCCGCATTCTGAGGACTTTATGCTTATTCTAATTAAGAATAACGTCACTAAAATGAAGAATGTCTTTCAACGGTCTTAATTTAAAAGGGAATCAAACCTTGCAATGGATTGATAAGATAAACAAAGAAGTCCAGTCTCCAACGGACGGATTTGTTACAGTAGTGCAACGGCTATAAAGGAAGTTCAAGGATCGTGCTATATATCCGAAGATATGAATTGAGCAAAAACACACACAACAATGCGAACAAAACTTACAAGCGATCATTAAAGCAATCAAAAGCAATCTATATCATTGTGAAAGAGCAAGCTTAAAAGATCATATTCGAAGAAGCTCCTTGTTGGATAAGACATCACACTTGTCTAAAAACTTGAGTACGGGGTACTTCTGTTAACGAGGTTTTCAGAAGGTTCACAACTGATAAGGCATCTAAGGATTCTTGATTGGAAGGTGATAGACAACTCGATCGTTGTTGAGGCATCCAAGGATTTTCGATCAAGAGGTGCTAGGCAGTCAAAGGGAGTTGCAACGGCCACGGGATTCCACTGGTTGGAAGCTGTTGTGACTGTGTGAATCCTTGTAACATTTATCACTGGTTGAAAGTTATAGTGAATTCATCTCCAACTGGTTTGGAGAAAAATGGACTAGTAGAGGATTATCCCACATCTGAAACTACTATAAGTGCCTACATGTTTTTACTGCATTGAACATCATATTTAACTGTTGCATACATATTTACTGTTCCACTCGATAGTTATTTGCAGAGAACATTAGTTACCTGCTTATTGATATTAATGGATTGCACCTCATTCGAGATTATTCGAATAACTGTGTATTCGTTCACTGATGTTTGTTCGTGGAAAGGATATTGTCTTCGACATTGAGGTAATTTAAGAATTGTTCACTTATGAGGATAATTATTCTGGTGAATTGTTGTATATGTTATATGTTGGTGTTTTGTATGATGGGATTCATATTGATTATTTCGTTGAGGGATGTTGATCCCAGGACTATTTGTATTGAGATCGTTGACCGTGTTGATCATTCATTGGGGATGACGATCCCAGGATTGTTATTTTGGATATTGATTGGTCGTGTCGACTTTTCATTGTCAGTTTGTCATTGTTCACTTTGGTGAATCTTTTGATCCTTATTGGATATGTGATTCTTTGAGTTTCGTTGTCATGTTGAATCATGACATATCTGGGGTCATATCTGCGTTCCGATTGGTTATTGTGTAGGATTTTTAACTGGGCACACTATGGTCATGTGTTGATATTTCCACATTGGACCGTGCACATGAGACGTAGTTCGTGAGGCTAATTAGGTACATGTCCCATGTATATCCTGGATTCTGTCTACGGGGTGTACATGTGCACGGACACATTTCCGGATCGGGCTTACTATGACGTCCATCTTTGAGCCATATTGATTGGTCGTTCATCCTCCATTTATGGTTGGGTATGTTTGACGGTTTGTGACTGGTTGTTTATACACCATAGGGGTATGTTCGACAGTCGGGGTTATTTCCGTGAGGTCCATTATTGTTGATCGTTTGGAGTTTACCTTGTTGATGGTATTCTCGATCGTTGATTGATCCTTTGTTGATCGTGTTTGGAGTTTGCCTTGTTCATGGTATTCTCGGTCGTTAATTGATCCTTTGTCGATCGCGTTAGAGTTTATCATGTTGATGGTATTCTCGATTATTGTTGATCCTTCATTGGTAGTATCGGAGTTATCATGTCGATGATATTCTCGGTCGATTTATTGGTTGATCATTGTTATTGATCGTATGAGTATTTGGACTGTACGTCGATGTTTCTGGACTCGTGATCATTGTCTTGTGATAGGTGATCTACAGATATATTGTGCGTTATTGGTTTTTATCTAGATTAAGATTTGACGGTGCAAATCCGATGGATAAGATTTGGCACGGATGGATTATTCCGCACTTGTGAGTTATGATGATGTTTTGAGGATTCTTGGTATTGTTTGAATACAGTACAGATGGTTGTAGTCGAGTTCATTTCGTCATTTGAGAATGCGAAATGTGGATTACGGTAAGGATTGATTTGTTATGGATTGCCATGGATTGGTAAGGTTATGACAGTAAGATTACGTTAGTAGTATTCTTATTATGTTATTACATTGGTATGTAATTATTTATGAGGATGTGATCGATATCATTGTTGAGTATTGTGGCTGATCCCATCGTGGGCTTTATTTTTAGGTACTCGGAGATCGAGCTAGTAGCAGTCGTGAAGAGATGAGCTTCCCGGGTGATACTGGCTATGGCATTATTTTGGGAATCAAGTATTCTTAACTGGTTGTTTTATTCCGCTGCAAATGTATATTTTGAACTGTGTCTATATCTGCTCTGTGTGTATTTTAAAATGGCCTTTTGGGTATTTCGTAAACTTGGGTTATTTCGCTAAACCTTTTTCACTAAACTATTTATCGGTACGTATAAGTAGTGGCTTAACGTACTTTTTGAAACTGTAGAGTTTTGGCGTTTGGCCTTCAACTATGAAACGGTTTTATTTTGTGACGGTATTTGGAAAATGGATTCTTGTAAATTATTTAAAATATATTACCGTCTTTCGCCTGTTGGCGTATTTGAAATGTTTGCAAAAATTAGTTTTAGCCTGGTGGGTTCCGGCGTGGATGCAGACTTTGTAGGATGTAAGATTGATAGGAAAAGCACTAGTGGAACGTGCCAATTCCTAGGAACCAGATTGATATCTTGGTTTAGCAAGAAGTAGGTATCTAACTCAATATCAACAACAGAGTCAGAATACCTAGCTGCAGGCAGCTGTTGTGCACAAATTCTAGGGATCAGACAACAGCTAAGGGATTACAACATCACTGCAAATGAAATTCCAATATGGTGTGATAACAACAGTGCAATTACAATAACCAATAATCCAATATTGCACTCAAGGACAAATCACATTGATGTTAAACATCATTTCATCAGAGACCATGTGCTAAATAAAAGGGTTAGAGTGGAAAGATTCAACACGGAGTTCCAAATTGCTGACATATTCACAAAACCCTTTCCAGAAGAAAGATTTCTAGAGCTAAGCAGGGAACTTGGTTTACTAGATTGGGAATCTAGTACAGAGAAGAAACTACCTGAAGACCAGATCAGACGGCAAGAGACCAGGCGAGGAAGCTACCAGATGCAGATCAGACAAGGAAAAGTTAGCAGACCACAGGCGACACAACCTAACTGATGCAGAGCAGACAAGAAGTCAAACGGTCAACCAGCTAAGTTTCTAATTCCGAGACCGACTTAATTATTATATTATTTTTTATACATGTGGACAAACACACATTCACACTACCTCCACAACGTCCAATCAACTTTAACCATCATTCCTTAAACATCAAAAACCATTCCGCCGTTTGATTATTTTATTATTATTAAAAAATTCAAAGCGTCATTTCAACTGGATATTTAAGGCGGCGGAAATCATTTCACAAATTTCACGTCTTCAAGCTAAAGAACCCTAATTCTTCAAAAAGCATAAAAACCTTTGAATTTACACTACACTCAGCGAAAACTTTCTTTGCAGAAATGGAAGCCTATTTTGAAGGAGTTAACCTCAACCTCGTGAAGGACCAGATCATATTCAGCATCTTGGTCGATTTCGAAGGGCTACTGGCGACAAACCAAACCGGAGAAATGGCGTATATTATCAGGATGGTGAAGAAAAACGGCATCTACCGTTTTTTGGACATATCCCCAAAGCAGCTGTTCAAGGAAGCTGTGATTTGTTTATATAAGGAGGCCCAAATGACAGAGCACTGCATCTCAAGATCTATCCTTAGAGAAGTAGTCGACATCATTCCGCAGACCATCGCCGATGCCTTTCAGATAGAGAACCGAGGCATCGCCGTCGAGGCCCTTAAGAAAAGTTTGACCGAGATGTGGTTCAAAATCAAGTTGCTGAAGGAGTTTCCCAAGGTCAAACTCACTACCAAAAAGAATGACATGAATAAAGAGTACAAGTATTTCCTTGACCTCAACAACAGGATTGTCATGGGCATGGAAGGAAGTTATGACCAATTATCGTCACCCATATACGTGGTGATGGGAGCCCTCATCCAGCTAAAGCGGATTAACTTACCTTACTACATTTACCGGCAGTTAGTTCGGGAAGTAAATAAAGTCAGCTGCGATGAAGATGAGAATAAGTTTAGACAAAAGCTGGCGTACGGAACCCAGATCAGTTGGATTCTGGAGTTTCTTGGAAAAGCTAAGGGAAAGGCAGACCATTTTCACCTCAGCAAAAGACTTGGTCATCTGGACCATGAGACCCTGAAGACCATTGGAGATAGAAGAGAAAAAGCTTCTGAAATAATCCAGCAGATGCCCTCTGGACTGTTTGAGTACATAGGCCCCTCAGACACCGAATCAGAAAAGTCTGAGGCAACTGCAGTTGAGATCCCTCAAAAGTCACCTGTAGTCGAAAAGCTGCCTGCAGATGACTCCGACGATGACAACGCCCCTCTATCCAAGCTGTTCAAGAGAAAGTCACCTGAACCATAGGAGGTCGTCCACATCCCATCTTCACCAGAGAGGTCCCCCAAATGACAGAGAGGCTTGGTGGACTACTCATCTGAAGAGAAAGAAGAGGTGCAGCATGTCAGATCACCTGCACCAATTGAAGACCCATCATCCCAGCTGCAGATAATCATATCCCCTGCACCTGCCCCGGCTGAAGATGAGCCAGATCAGCCATAGCTGATGACTGACATTATTCCCCTCCTCACTCTTCCTAGCATTACAGAGGAAGAAGAAGCACAGGAGACCATTGATGTTCCTGCTGCAGATTACTCATTAAACCTAAGGACCAACAATCCTTTGGGACTCTCCTCAGCACAACTTAGGTTGGTAAAGAAGGAAGTTTCAAACTATTCTTTTATCAATATATATGAAAAATGGAAAGAATTCAAGATGTACACCTTCCCCTAACTTAAAGATCTTACTGATAGAACCTCCTGGGAACATCCAATTGTTGTAGAACAACTTGTTATGTTATTCTGTCAGCAAACTAACGTGCAGGTCTTGCTTGAGGAGAATTGGTTCATCCTCCATTTCAAACAGAACATGGACCAATTCACCTTCCAAGTAATGAATGAGGTTCTGGAGAAGAGAATTTTTGAAAAGAAGGCTGATGAAAGGAAGGAGGAAGTTGAGTATGCTATAGTTGAAAATGTTGCAGTAGTGGAAGAAGAAAAGGTTGTAGTTGAAAAAGAAGAAAATGAAGGAGTTGAAAAGGCAGAAGTTGCAAAAGGACATGAAAAGGAATAAAAGGAAGAAAAGGAAGAAGAAGAAGAAGAAGAAGAAGAAGAAGAAAAAGAAGAAAAAGAAGAAGGAGGAGAGAAGAAAGGATATCAGAAGAGAGATGATGGAGCTGATGGTGCACCTGACCAAGCATACAACTCTCATCAGCCTGAAGATGAAAAATAAGGCACCCCTAATAAAACCCCATCTGATTATAAGGTAGCTGACCAAAGCCTACCTTCAGAAAAGTCCACTGCAAGAAGGTTAGCTTCCCAAGAAGACTCAGATGAGAATTCCCCTCAGATGTCACCTGAGCTGACCGACCTAATCAGCCGGATTGTCGAGGAGACAGTTGCCAAATTGTTAGCAACTGAGGTAAAACCTAATTTCCAGTCCCTCAACTCGAAGATGGATGCTATACTAAACAAAAAGGACCCTTCTCCAACACCAACCAATTCCAAAATGCCTCTTGTCATGTCTGATATCATGATTCGGTGGAGGAGCAGCTAGCAGTTATTGTTGATGCTGGCAAAAAGGGGGAAGATAAGGGAAAATCGCAAGTCAGAGCACCTGAGATCAGGCAGGGGAAGACAAGGAAGATAAGGGAGAAAGCAAAGGCAAAGGCAGAGAAGATAGACCAGAACAAGCCTTACCTCCAAGATGGTACCTCTCATCTCAAGACGAAGGAGATAGCTGCACCATTTTAAGATCAACCTGCAGCCAAGAGGAGGGGGACAAAGCAAGCACCAGAGGAGAGATTCCAATGGGAGGGAAAAGAGCTATGGTTCGTTGAGGAATTTTTACCTGCAGAGGTAGCGCCAATGTGGGGAGGAGCAAAGAAGCATTTCATTGAAAAATAATCTCTCTGGGAGTTGCTCCAGGATAAAGATTGCTCCCCACAGCAGTCGTTCATAAACTTCATCTCCTCAAACTGGCCAAAGCTCTGGGCTGTTCTGAAGAAATATGCCAAGAAGTTTGAAGCCTATCCTATGATCCCCAGTTTCAGACCTGAAGAAGCCCCCACTTTTATTAACAATGATCTAGATGAGTTGGCTCTTCGGGAGGAGATCAAGAAACTGTGCGAGGAGAATAATTTCTCATCTCCCGAGGAACAAGAGTTTGCATATTTGATTGTCAAGAGGAAATATGGGTTAGCCCCAGTTTCTAAAAGGCCAATTGATGCAAAATCTCTAAGGTCTCTCCCTCCATCCAAGTTGAAGGTTTCAAGAGGAAGAGGAAGATAGACTAGGCTTGTAGTTTTATTTGATGTATTTTACTTGTGATTTTTAATTTTAAATTTACTTGTAATTTTTGAAACACTTGTAATTACTTGTATTTTGTCTCATTCAAAGATCGCACTGTAATGTAATATCAATAAAATTTTATAACAATCATTTGAATGACAGCCACTAGTTGTCTCAAAAGAAGACTGACTTTGATTTGTGTCTTGCACTTTATTATGTGCAGACTTGCTTACATTGGAATGTTTAGTTTTGCAATCATCAAAATAGGGGGAATTTGTTAGGAATACTTATTAGATTTTGATGATGTCATCCCTGTATTGATTTATTATTCAAATGTATGTTGATAACTTGTAAAATGTAAAGAAGAATCAAATCAGTATCTTCTATATACCTTATAAGTTTAGGCTAAGTATCATTGATCAGTTGTAAATCGACTAAGTATAGAACTGCATGTATCAGAGCAGTTTATCTCAGAACTTTATCGCAGAGAAGTTTAGATCAGAGAAGTTTAAGTCAGAGCAAAGAACTTCAGATCAGAGAAGGTTAATCTCAGAGAAGTTCAAGTCAGAGAACCTCAGAGAAGTTAATCCCAGAGATGCTCAAATCAGAGAACTTCAGGTCAGAGAACTTCAGATCAGAGCGGAGAACTTTATCTCAGAGAAGTTCAAGTTAGAGAGCAGAGTACTTCACATCAGAGAAGCTTACATAAGAGAAGGTTGACTGCACTTCAGGCAGGTTTGACCAAGAGATATCAGACAGGTTCTCAGTTCACCCAAGATACTCAGTCCATGTCAGCAAGTGTTGAAAAGTCAACATTCACGGGAAGTCACATGCGGACGTAGTAGACAAACTGGAAATATTTTCAGAAAGCAAGGAATTAAATATTCATCAAGATCCGCGTTTTGAGGACTTTATGCTTATTCTAATCAAGAATAACGTCACTAAAACGAAGAATGTCTTTCAACGGTCTGAATTTAAAAGGGAATCAAGCCTTGCAATGGATTGATAAGATAAACAAAGAAGTCCACTCTCCAACGGACGGATTTATTACAGTAGTGCAATGGATATGAAGGAAGCTCAAGGATCGTGCTATATATATATATCCGAAGATATGAATTGAGCAAAAACACACACAACGGTGCGAACAAAACTTACAAGCGATCAAATAATTCAAGCAATCAAAATCAATCTATAGCATCGTCAAAGAGCAAGCTTAAAAGATCATATTCGAAGAAGCTCGTTGTTGGAGAAGACAACACTCTTGTCTAAAAACTTGAGTACGGGGTACTTTTGTTAACGAGGTTTTCAGAAGGTTCAAGACTGATAAGGCATCCAAGGATTCTTGATTGGAAGGTGATAGACAACTCGAGCGTTGTTGAGGCATCCACGGATTTTCGATCAAGAGGTATTAGGCAGTCAAAGGGAGTTGCAACAGCCACGGGATTCCACTGGTTGGAAGCTGTTGTGACTGTGTGAATCATTGTAACACTTATCACTGGTTGAAAGTTATAGTGAATTTATCTCCAACTGGTTTGTAGAAAAGTGGACTAGTAGAGGATTACCCCACATCTGAAACCACTATAAGTGTCTGCAGGTTTTTACTACATTGAACATCATATTTAACTGCTGCATACATATTTACTGTTCCACTAGATAGTTATCTGCAGAGAACATTAGTTACCTGCTATCGTCATCAGCTGTGTCTTCCGCATAACTTGTCTGCAGATGACTTTAAGTCATCTATACTTATCACAGCTGAGAAACTCATCTGACCTTCAGGCAAAGAGTTTCAATAAGTCTATTCACCCCCTATAGACTTATTCCTGAAGACTTGTGACCTACATGTTTGAATTAAAACAAATCGCATTTAATGCTTCAGACATCATTTTTTGTCTTTGTATTAAATGCTCTGCAGAGCGTTCAGACTTGTCTCTCTCCAGCCACATTAAATGTTGTCCCATCAGCAATAAATGCTGCTTTTAACCTTGGATACTTTATGAATAAATAATGTTTATTTCACAAAGGTTTAAAGCTTTTTCTATTCAGCCCTGTTGGATGTGTTTTACTTTTCCTGAGTAAAACACATACAGTCTTACTGCTGTATCCAACGTATCATTTCTCTTGTTGTACGATGTAGGCTCTGTGGGATGGACTCTATGGAGGATCTATTTGCAGTACGGATGTGCTATATGGAGAATACTAAAAGCTTTCATACTTAATGATATTCTAACTTCTTTAAGACTTCTTTGATGTATGTTGGCAATTATCAAAACATGAATATTTATCCTAACAGACACCGATAATGTGATCTTCCATATGACACCAACACAAAATGTTATATACGCTATAAAATAAATAGACAATATATTTGCATAACCATAACGTGAATTAATATGCAAAACATGTGACAAAATGTTAATATTCTCATATGTAGTTACATAGAAATAAGGTAACATAAGCATAAAGTATTCTTTGCA
The DNA here is from genome assembly GCA_033398695.1 of Orobanche coerulescens. Taxonomy (NCBI): domain Eukaryota; kingdom Viridiplantae; phylum Streptophyta; class Magnoliopsida; order Lamiales; family Orobanchaceae; genus Orobanche; species Orobanche coerulescens. The sequence goes on from CM065807.1 coordinate 125,123,660, forward strand.
GTATACTATTGAGATTGAGGGCCTAAAAATCGAATCTGCGTAGGAATAATCTAATTGATCCAATCAATAAAATGAAATCCTGAACAAGATCGATCAAGCATCATATATATGTAACACCCCCAAGTTATTCAGGGAATATTACAGCGTCGTAAGCCCCACCGTGGGACCCACAAGGCTAAACATACGTGGAACTGTTAATTTTGACCGAGAAGGTCTACATATAACGGAATGAAGAACAATACAAAGGGTATTCAAAACATAACCCATGTATCCACAGACATCACAACACAAATCAATACCTCGGCAAACACAGGCCGGAACATCAAGGAAAATGGAAAACAATACTCGAGTATTCAATAACCATTCCAGTACAACAACAATGAATGAAAAACTCAAAACATAACCAGAGAAAAGACACAGTATCACACTTGCCCACCATTTTCAAGCCGACCCGATACCTGCCTGTCCGCTCTCCTAGAACCTGAAATACATAAAAAGTATTTCCCCCATAAAGGGGTTAGCCGTCGAATAGCTAGTGCAAGTATATCAAGTATGAAATACAATACTCCTCGACAATAAAGTAAATGTAACCGTCAATTCATCATTTCAAGACTAGTATTCCAGAATAACTAAATCTCATAGCATCACATCAATACATATATGAATACCGTGGGACCGCACCAAGAGGCTACAGAACCCTCAGGGGACCTGTCGACCCGCCCCAGACTGGTTCGTTCATATCATCCGTGGAATCACACCAAGAGGCTACGAAACCCTCAGGGGACCCGTCGGCCTGCCCCAGAGTGGATATAAATAATCATGCCATTAATATATCTTACTTTTAAAGTCGAGAAATCGAACGGAAAAAGTGTATGAGTTCGGTAGGTCCAAGAACGCGCTTTCGGCACCTAAACGATTCACAAGGAATATGATAATCAATTATCCATACTCAAATTACACGAAGAAACTCCCGAAACCCGTCTACGATTAATGAAAATACACGGATAAACAACTAGAGGTTGGAAAATTGTCCAAACCCTCACAAGTCCAAAAACGGCACAATCCAATCCGTAAAATCGTAGGAAAAGTATGCATACGGGATAGATACATCTTATTCTCAAGGTCCTCAAGCTTCAAAATGGATAAATCGGACGAATCTACGAAAAACCCAAAAAATTTCCAAAAAATAGGGTTCTAAGGATTTTTACCTTGATTCGGATGATAGGATGGGTTAGATGTTGTGAAATCCTTGTTCTCCACCCAAATATGTTGTTGTTAGAAGGAAGATCGCTTCCAATCGCCCAAAATCATCTCTCCCGAGCTATTCCCATCGAAAAGGAGTGAAGAAGATGAAAAATGACGAAATGGAAGTCAATTGTCCTATATATATCTGCCCAATCTAGCGCACGCCATGCCTCCTTCATTAGCATGCACTAACGAAGTCACCGGGTAGTCCATTGGCTTCTGCCGACCCCGTTAGCATGTGCTAATCGCCTATCTCTAGCGTGCGCTAGCCAAAAAGTGGCATCCAGTACTGGAGTCCAGAACCTACTGTCCTCTGCCCTTCTCAAACCTTAGCATGCGCTACCGATATGGCTTAGCGTGCGTTATGCAACAGCTTTAACGTGCGCTAGCCGAAGCCTAGCGTACGCTACCTGATAGTATAGAAAACCTGGCAACTTACTGCCTCTGCCGACTAGTCTGTTAGCGTGCGCTACGGACGGATGTTAGCATGCGCTACTAACCAGGATTAGCGCGCTAACGAACTCCTAGCGTGCATTAATCCGCCAGTCCAGAGAGCAGTTCGAGTTACTGGTTCTGACCTAACTGGTCCCTTAGCGCGCGCTACGGCTCAAAGCTAGCGTGCGCTAATCAAGCAGAATTAGCGTGCGTTAGCCTAGGCCTAGCGTGCGCTATTTCTCTGGCCCAGAACACTACCGCAAGGTCTAAACAACACGATCAAGACCCAAACAAGATACGAAACTCAATAACAATATCAACAGCATCTCCAAGCGTTTACAGAGCGACAAAATAAGGAGAACGGCAAAGTCAAACAGTCAATAAAAGCACGGGTATTACATTCTCCCGCTCTAAAAAGAAGTTTCATCCCGAAACTTAAGAAATAAAAAGTTCGGGATAATCCACCCGTTCCGTCTCCCAAGTCGCCTCCTCGACTCCGTGTCTCGACTATTGCACTTTAATCAGTGTAATGGTCTTATTCCGAAGTTGTTTCTCGCGACACTCAAGGATCTTCACGGGTCTCTCCGAAAAGGTAATATCCTTGGCTACGTCAATCTAACTGTGGTCGATAATGTGGCTCGGATCCGGTACGTACTTTCTCAACTGAGACACATGAGAAACAGTATGGACGTGACTCAAAACTGGAGGCAACGCCAAGCGATAAGCTAAATCTCCAACTATGTCCAAAATCTCGAAAGGTCCGATATACCTCAGACTAAGTTTCCCCTTTTTCCCGAAGCAGAAAACTCCATGGGTCGGCGACACCTTGAGTGAGACATGATCCGCCACTTCGAACTCCAAAGGTCGATGACGAGTATCAGCATAAGATTTCTGACGACTCTGGGCAGCCAGCAATCGGTCCCGGATAATAGAAATCTTTTCCTTAGTCTCCATCAACATATCCGGCTCCGTCCCAACTAGCTCAGAAGCCTCGTCCCAGCATAATGGCGACCTACATCGCCTACCATAAAGTGCCTCGAAGGGTGCCATTTTGATCGACGCATGCCAACTATTATTGTAAGCAAACTCGATCAATGGTAAGTGAAGCTCCCAATCATTACTCCAATCAAGGCACAAGCTCGCAACATATCTTCCAATGTCTGAATCGTCCTCTCTGTCTGACCATCTAACTGAGGATGAAAGGAAGTGCTCAATCTCAACTCATTACCCAAAGCCTGATGAACGGCCTGCCAAAAATGCCATACGAAACGGCCGTCTCGATCAGAAATAATGGTCTTGGGGGCACCGTGCAACCTCACGATCTCAGCAATAAAGGTTCGAGCGAGTCTATCCGGTCCCCAAGTATCATTAATACCCAAGAAGTGTGCAGACTTGGTCAACCGATCGATAATTACCCAAATCATATTCATTCCGGCCCGAGTTCTCGGCATGCCAGTGACGAAATCCATAGAGATGTCTTCCCACTTCCACTCGAGAATGGGAAGCTGTTTCAACAACCCCGCTGGTTGTTGATGTTCGATCTTGACTTGTTGACACGTCAAGCACCGTAGTACAAACTCCGTAACATCCTTCTTCATGTTGTTCCACCAAAAATTGCGCTTCAAATATTTGTACATCTTACTCGTCCCGGGGTGGATTGAGTAAGGCGTAGCATGAGCTTCTCGGAGAATTCTCTGCCTCAACTCCAAATCGTTCGGAACACAAAGCCTGCCCTGAAATCTCAGAATACTATCCTCGTTAACCATAAAACCAGGAGCTTTTCCTTTAATTACATCTTCCTTCAGTTGAGAAATCATCGGGTCACTCCACTGCTTCCCTTTAATGTCATCAACTAAGGACGAAGTAATTTCGAGAGTACACAACTGTCCCTGTACTCGTTGAAGCCAAACTTCTATCCCTTGCTCAATTAAATCTTGACGAATTTTCGTCTGAGATGTAAGAACCTCGAGCGTTTGAAGAGATGCCGATTTGCGGATCAAAGCATCCGCGACGACATTGGCTTTTCCGGGGTGGTAAAGAATTTCCAAATCATAACCCTTTATCAACTCTAACCAACATCTCTGTCTCATATTCAGCTCCTTCTGACTGAAAATATACTTCAGGCTCTTGTGATCGGTATAAATCCGACATGGTGAACCATACAAATAATGCCGCCAAATCTTGAGTGCGAAGACAATTGCGTCCAACTCTAAATCGTGAGTAGGATAATTCATATCATAAGGCTTTAATTGTCGTGACGTAAAAGCTATCGTCTTATCATGCTACATAAGTACACAGCCCAGACCTTGACCCGAAGCGTCACTATAAACTGCAAAGCCCTCACTACCATGCGGTAAGGTTAAAATCGGCACTGAAGGCAAACGTCTCTTCAGTTCATCGAAGCTTTGTTGTCTCTCATCCGTCCAAACAAACTTTTCGGTCTTCTGGATTAATTTCGTAAGCGGCCGAGCGAGTTTAGAGAACCCCTCGACAAACCGACGGTAATACCCAGCAAGGCCCAAAAAGCTATGAACTTCCTTAACATTCTTAGGCGGTGCCCAATCTAGCACTGTCTCAATTTTCTGTGGGTCTACACGAACCCCTTCGGCCGAAATCACATGGCCGAGAAACATAACTTCTTCCAACCAAAACTCACATTTCGAGAATTTTGCATAGAGGTGCTCAGTTTTCAAAATGTCTAAAATCAAATGCAAGTGTCAGGCATGTTCCTCCTTATCTCGAGAATAGATCAAGATGTCGTCAATAAAGACGACTACACACCTGTCGAGGTACTCGATGAATATCTTATTCATTAACTGCATGAATAGTGTCGGTGCATTAGTCAACCCAAAAGGCATAACTACAAATTCATAATGCCCATATCTCATCCGAAATGCAGTCTTCGAAACGTCGGACTCCCTCACCCTGAGTTGATAATACCCGGATCTTAAATCAATCTTCGAGAAAACTGCAGCCCCTTGCAATTGATCAAACAAATCGTCTATACGAGGTAAAGGATACTTGTTCTTGATGGTTACTTTGTTCAGCTCACGGTAGTCGATGCACAAACGTAGTGAACCATCCTTCTTCCTCACGAAAAGAACAGGCGCGCCCCAAGGCAAAGTGCTCGGTCTGATGTATCCTTTTTCCAGAAGTTCTCCCAATTGATTCTTTAATTCTTTCATCTCAGAAGGTGCCATCCGGTAAGGTGCTTTAGAAATCGGAGCCGCATCTGGCTCTAAGTCCACGGTAAATTCTATCTCCCGATCTGGCGGCAATCTCGGGAGGTCATCCGTAAAAACATCGTGGTACTCACTAACAACCGGAATCGAAGAGAAATCGACTTCGTTTCCTTCCTTTTTCAAGGCATAACACCAATAGCCCGTACAACCTTTATTCAAAAGTTTTACAGCCTTCATGGCACTGATAAGTAACTTGGATAGTCCCGACTTACGCCCCAAAAATGAGTACTCAGATCCGTCTTTAGTCATCATGGTGATAACCTTGGTACGGTAATTCATAATCGCTTGATGACTATCAAGCCAATCCTCACCGAGGATTACGTCCTCGCCTTCCATATCAACTACAATCAGATTCGATAACCATTCCATACCGGATATAATTACCGGAAAATCTCTAATCTCCTGGTTCCCCATAATCCTATCCCCGCTAGGCAGTTTCACAATGAAGGGATCGCAAGCAGTCATACAAGTTATATCCAAACGGCGTACACACTCCAAGGAAATAAAAGAATGTGTAGCACCCGTATCAAAAAGTACACGGACTGGATGAGATAAAATATGAATGGTACCTGAAGCCACCGCCGCGTCGGTTTCGTCTGTTCGACGCATCTCATAAACTCGTAGTTGTACCGAACCGACGCTAGAGTTTCCTCCTCCAGCGTTCTGACCCCGTCCCCGGCCCCTACCGAAATTCTGCAGAGGTTGACCAAAAGATTGTCGTTGATTTATACCTTGATCAAGTGGTGCTGGGGCAGAAGCCCGAGTGTCCAAAGTCTGATTTGGCTCGGAACAATAAGCCGCTCTATGTCCCATCTGTCCGCATGTGTGACACTTCAATGGTGGAAAGTTGCATTCTAAATTAACGTGGCCTGGACGGCCACAATTATAGCAAGTCACCGTGCGATTTGTGGTACCCGGAGTAGGACGGTAACCCCTCTTTCCTTTATTAGAACGTGACGACTGTTCGGCAGAATGGTTACTCGTCTGTGACCTCTGAAAGTTGCCACTCTTAGAGCCTGAAAAATTCCCCGCGACTTTCTGCTTCTTCGATTCTTCAACGGTATCGTTGTCGGGGCTCAACATATCATGGGCTAAAGCTCTGTCTTGATATTCCTTCAGTGTGGTGCAAGAAAATCCGGCCATGTACCGCCATAGGTCCATATTCATCCGCATATCAAAGTAACGGATCTTATCACGCTTGTTACGCACTTTATCCTTCACATGGATCAATTGTTGGTTGTACTCCACGATCGCCTGCGAAACGGGAATATCCTGTGGTTTAGCCTCGGAAAAGGCTCAGATTCGGCCTTCTCGTACTGGCCAAGGACAAAACTCATCCTCCAAAAGCTCCATAAATTCATCCCACGTGGCAACACGATCTTGTGGCTTGATGACTTTCCACCACGTAGCGGCCTCCTTAGTAAGGAAATACTGAGCAATTGGTACTTTCCTCACTTCGGGGCAATCGACCGCTTCGAAAATATTTTCCAATTCTGCTAGCCAATCTTCCCATACTAATGGGTCTGTGGCACCACTAAACTGAGGAGGGTGCATACGAATTACGTTCTGAAGCAAAGCGTCCGTGTTCGGGTTCGAATTATTCAGCTGAACAGTTTGGGCTAAGATGGTCATCTAGGTAGCCAATTGTTGAAGTGCATTCCCAACTCCAATGTCCGCGCTGTTCCCCTGGCCATTCGACTGGTCATGCTGACTTTCGGTGTCAGGATGCACTAAGTTCGACAAACTGGGGTTGGTCGACCCCGCAACAGAACTGATGGAAACGGCCGCGCCACGACCTCTCCCACGTCCACGGCCACGACCAAGGCCACGGCCCCTTCCATCTGAAATACAGAAGAACACACAAGGCACGTAAATACAATTCAATTGCACATCATCAAAGTGACCGATTTCTAAAGAATACCGAATAGAAGCAAAACGAATAAGGAAACACCAGAAGAGTAAGAGGTCTTACAAGTACCGGTCGCACTGTGATGATGGCAGAGTAGTGATACTGTGAACAAAAGACGACTCATTCGACCCAAAAGACCGACATCCTAGGTATCCATAGACCTAAGCTCTGATACCATATTCTGTAACACCCCCAAGTTATTCAGGGAATATTACAGCGCCGTAAGCCCCACTGTGGGACCCACAAGGCTAAACATACGCGGAACTGTTAATTTTGACCGAGAAGGTCTACATATAACGGAATGAAGAACAATACAAAGGGTATTCAAAACATAACCCATGTATCCACAGACATCACAACACAAATCAATACCTCGGCAAACACAGGCCGGAACATCAAGGAAAATGGAAAACAATACTCGAGTATTCAATAACCATTCTAGTACAACAACACTGAATGAAAAACTCAAAACATAACCGAAGAAAAGACACAGTATCACACTTTCCCACCATCTTCATGTCGACCTGATACCTGCCTGTCCGCTCTCCTGGAACCTGAAATACATAAAAAGTATTCCCCCATAAAGGGGTTAGCCGTCGAATAGCTAGTGAAAGTATATCAAGTATGAAACACAATACTCCTCGACAATAAAGTAAATGTAACCGTCAATTCATCATTTCAAGACTAGTATTCCAGAATAACTAAATCTCATAGCTTCACATCAATACATATATGAATACCGTGGAACCACACCAAGAGGCTACGGAACCCTCAGGGGACCTGTCGGCCCGCCCCAGAGTGGTTCGGTCATATCATCCGTGGAATCGCACCAAGAGGCTACGAAACACTCAGGGGACCAGTCGGCCCACACCAGAGTGGATATAAATAATCATGCCATTAATATATCTTACTTTCAAAGTCGAGAACGTACAATCATAAATATATACTTGCCTTTGATACATCGAGAAATCGAACGGAAAAAGGATATGAGTTCGGTAGGTCCAAGAACGCGCTTCCGGCACCTAAACGATTCGCAAGGAATATGATAATCAATTATCCATACTCAAATTACACGAAGAAACTCCCAAAACCCGTCTACAATTCATGAAAATACACAAATAAACAACTAGAGGTTGGAAAATTGTCCAAACCCTCACAAGTCCGAAAACGGCACAATCCAATCCGTAAAATCGTAGGAAAAGTATGCATACGAGATAGATACATCATATTCTCAAGGTCCTAAAGCTTCAAAATGGATAAATCGGACGAATCTACGAAAAACCCGAAAATTCCCAAAAAATAGGGTTCTAAAGATTTTTACCTTGATTCGGATGATAGGATGGGTTAGATGTTGTGAAATCCTTGTTCTCCACCCAAATATGTTGTTGTTAGAAGGAAGATCGCTTCCAATCGCCCAAAATCATCTCTCCCGAGCTATTCCCGTCGAAAAGGAGTGAAGAAGATGAAAAATGACGAAATGGAAGTCAATTGTCCTATATATATTTGCCCAGTCTAGCGCACGCTACACCTCCTTCATTAGCGTGCGCTAGCGAAGTCACTGGGTAGTCCAGTGGCTTCTGTCGGCCCCATTATCGTGCGCTAATCGCCTATCTCTACCGTGCGCTAGCCAAAAAGTGGCATCCAGTACTGGAGTCCAGAACCTACTGTCCTCTGCCCTGCTCAAACCTTAGCGTGCTCTACTGATATGGCTTAGCGTGCGTTATGCAACAGCTTTAGCGTGCGCTAGCCGAAGCCTAGCGTACGCTACCTGATAGTATCGAAAACCTGGCAAGCTCACTGCCTCTGCCAACGAGTCTGTTAGTGTGCGCTACGGACGGATGATAGCGTGCGCTACTAACCAGGATTAGTGCGCTAACGAACTCCTAGCGTGCGTTAATCCGCCAGTCCAGAGAGCAGTTTGAGTTACTGGTTCTGACCTGACTGGTCCCTTAGTGCGCGCTACGGCTCAAAGCTAGCGCACGCTAATCAAGCAGAATTAGCGTGCGTTAGCCTAGGCCTAGCGTGCGCTATTTCTCTGGCCCAGAACACTACCGCAAGGTCTAAACAACACGATCAAGACCCAAATAAGATACGAAACTCAATAACAATATCAACAGCATCTCCAAGCGTTTATAGAGCGACAAAATAAGGAGAACGGCAAAGTCAAACAGTCAATAAAAGCACGGGTATTACAATATACAAATACAGTAATTCAAAGTATGAATTTAGAAATCATACCCTTAAAGACCTTTGATTAAATATTGATGTAAACGGTCAAAGCTTTTGTGAAATCTCGAGCATCAAAAACGCTATGCTTTTACATATCACGCATCAAATAGATGACTCGAATAAATTTCTAGCTTCTTATTCTCGAAAAATGAGCCTAGAAGTAAATAGAATTAGATTGTATGATATATATATTGACACGCTAAGTGTATATATCTATTTTGCTCACAAGTACACTCTTTGAATAGAAGTGTATTAAAACTTGGAAAAAAACTCTCTCCCTCTCTCCAATGGTGGTTTGACTAATGGTGTTGTATAGTGTAGGAGAATGATGGTAATAATGATATATAAATCAATCATCCTTCACTACACACCAAAAGCTATGATAAATAATACACCAAGTGTATTATTAAATCCCCAAAAAATCTTATCAAATCTGGATGATGACAAAACATGGTGATCAGTCATTATGTAGGGGAGCCTCAATAATGAGGTTTGGTTCATTTCAGTCCATAAAACAGACCGTCGTTTATCTAGTATGATAGATTCACCTTGATATATTTCAACATATATTAATACAATTAATTAATCTAATTAACTAATTATATTAAATATAATTTCTCTAATAAATAATATGAATGAAATTAATTACCTAGTAATTTATTTTATTGATGAAACCAATTTAATTTATCTATAAATTAATTTAGATATCTAATTTCTAATATTAACCAAGAGAAAATAAGCTAAATATAATCTGTCGTTTATTCCTGTGCTGCGACTTTGTAGGTTCATCTCAGTTAGCGTAGGGAGGATCCAAAGATTGTTAGCATCATCCAGTCCTATGACCTACATCGTAACCCAACTGAGCACGAATGATAGGGATCATTCTCAAAATCTTTACGTTATGAATACCATATATGTATAAACCCCTCAATCATATGTTCCAATCAAGTATTAGGGTCACCGCAATGTCAAACCCAATTGTAACTTTACTCTTTGCTTTTGTTAGTGCAAACCGATGTCGCCGAGCTCTTGTATATTAAATACAACCATCTATAAATGTTTTGGCCAAATACTTTTGATCTCACTTGCCACTAACCGCATAAGACATCTTCCTATTCACTTACAGGCGAAGAATCTTATCTTGGTATTTAGTAGAGACTGCTACTTGCCCATCAAGTTGCATTTCGAGGTTGACCCCACCAACCGGTGATTGGATCGAACTAATATAGTGACTAACTTAATATCACTAGCATATCTCCTACTGAATCCCCAAGTCAAAGTTTGGCGTATACCTATCACAATCTTTTGATTCAGTCATTGACTATCCCCGAGTGAAATTCATGTGACTGAATTGAGGTCAGTCATGTCCAAGTATACTGATCACATTAACCTATACGTGTGATCCCACTAATTCTTAATGAATGCACACCTTACATGTCAAAGTACACGTTATACAAATCGTGTCTAAAGATTAATACCCAGTTATGTTTTATCGACTTGCGAACTAGTAAGGCATTCGAGCTCTAAACACTTCCAGTGCGTGTCTCCTTATCTCATGAGGAATGGAATATTTACTCTCAAATGCAAAGATAATTATTATATATATTAAATCATGATGCCAATGATATACTCCCTCCGTCCACCAAGTTAGTGCACACTTGAGAGTGGCACGGGTTTTAATAAAAAGGTATGATGTGTATTTAGTTAGTTGGGAAATGTCCCACTTATTATTTTGATATGTTACTTAATGTGGATATGATGATTCCTTAATTATTCTATAATCAAATTACAACATTTAAACTAATTCTTTTTTAATTATTGAATAGTCGTAATAATAAATGATAATATTTAATTAATAAATTGATCAATATTTAATTAAAAATGAACAGATTAATATTTAGATGAAAGAATAATAAAAATAAAATTAATTTCATTTGTTGATAGTTGCGAAATTGTGGACCGAAAACAGTAGTTATACACACAAATCAAGAAAAATGGTGATAGCTTGCCATAATAAAATTGGAGGGAAATTTAATTAGTGATAGATTAGTGTTAGTTAATGGGCATTAAGTAATTAATAATTAAAAAAAGGTGGGCCATGTATTTTTTTTGTAAATAGGTGTATGAAATGAGGGTAAAATAGGAAAAAATTGTGTCCAACAATAGAAAGAATAAAGTGTGCACTAACTTGGTGGACATCCTTAAATGGAAAACTGTGCACTAACTTGGTGGACGGGGGGAGTATATTAATATTTTTTTACAATATTATAGAAATAATATTATAGCAAAAATATTATTTATGTTCATAATTACAATAGTATACCAATAATAAATGTGTTATTCAATTGATGTTCATAATTACAATACAATGCTCTCACTCTTTCATCATTTGAGTGGCATTCGAGGGCATATTCCTAACAATCTCCCACTTACACTCGATGCCACAAACTATGGTATCTAATATCCATACTCTGCAGATGTTGACTATCTCAGACAGTGGCTTGGTTAGTGGATCAGCAATGTTATTTGTTGTGTCTACTCTCTACAGTGTAACATTTTCCTTCTAAACCATTTCTCATACAAAATGATATTTCCTCTAAATATGTTCGGCGTTGTGGTGATCCATAGGTTCCTTAACCTATGCAACAGATCTGTCGTTGTCGCAAAATAGCGCCATGGGCCGCTCTGCATCAGGGACCACTATAAGTTCCTCAGTGAATTCCTAATCTAAAAATCTTCTTTAGCAGCCTCTGTGGCTGCCTGATATTTAGCCTGACATGTAGAGATTAAAGTCGCGATCTACTTGGCACTTCTCCAAGATATTGCTCCACCATTCAGAGTAAAGATATACCATGAAGTGGTCATCTTAACATCCATTTCTCCCAAAACATCTGAGTCCGTATAACCCTCCACTTTGAGCTCTCCACCACCCTATGTAAGAACCAAGTCTTAGTCCTTTTAAGGTACGTAAGAATGTTCTTTACAGTAGTCCAATGTTCCTGCCCTGGATTTGACTGATACCAACTTACCACGTTCACAGCATAAGCTATATACGGTGTAGTGAGAATCATAGCGTACATGAGGCTACCCAATTCCGAAGCATAGTGTACCTTACTCATTTCCTTTCTATCTTTCTCACTTTGAGGACATATATCTAAGGAAAGTTTTATACCATGTTGCATATATAGAAACCCTCTTTTAGAATCTTTCATCCTAAATCACTTCTACACAGAGGGATTGAGAGAAACCTAACATTATTTTTGTTCTATCTCGGTAGAGACGAATACTCATAATATAGGTAGCTTTTCCGAAGTCTTTCATTGAGAACTCACTTGAAAGCCAAGCTTTCACAAAACTGGGGATTCTTACATCGTTTTCAATCAGTAGAATTCCATCCAAATATAGTATTAAGAGCACAATTTTGCTCCCACTAACCTTCTTGTAAATACATATATCCTCTTTGCTTTGGACAAATCAGACTCTTTGAATGTCTCGTTAAAATAAAGATTCCAACTTTGCGATGATTGCTTTAACCATAATGGCATGCTGAAGCTTGCATACTTTATGAATATCTGTTTTGGATACGAATCCCTTAGACTGTTCCATATAGATATCTTCCTCGAGGAGTCCATTTAAAAATGCTGATTTCACGTCCATTTGCCATATTTCATAGCAAGCATCATATAAATAGACTCTATCATGACTACAGGCGATAAGGTCTCAAAGTAATCGACTTATTCTCTTTGGGAATAACCCTTTGCCACAATCCTGGCCTTATAGGTATCAACCTCTCCATCTCCATCAATCTTTCTCTTGTAGATCCACTTATTCCCAATGGGCACTATGCCCTTAGGATGATTTACTAAAGTCTAGACCTGATTAGCATGTATTGAGTCTATTACAGTTTCCATAGCTTCTCCCTATTTTGCGGAGTCCACATCTACCATCGCTTGGTCATATGTAGAGGGATCATTCTCTTCGCTACTTTCTGTCATCTCATGGACACCCAGTTACTCTTGATGTAGATATCCACACCTTTAAGCTAACTGAGAAACTCTACTAGACCTGCGGGGTTGTGTTTGTATATTAGAAGGTTTGGTTCTAATATCTTGTATAGGTGTCTCATTTGGTGTTTTTTATTTGTTCCATAGAAATATTTCTACATGCGCCTCCTTCCTGAATAAACGTATCTTCGAGGAAGCATGCTTGTAGAGAAACGATGATCCTATGCTCTTCGTGTATGTAGAATAGATATCCGTGAATATTCTGGATATCTTATGAAATGACCCTTCACATACGTAGCTTCGAATTTCTCTACTTCAGTCTTCTTGACGTAAGAAGGACTTCCCCAAATCCTAATGTGATTAAAACTTGGCTTCCTACCTCTCCACATCTCATGTGGAGTCCAAGAAATGGATTTCGAAGGACATCTGTTCGAGAAATGTGCAGCAGTAAACAGCACATAACCCCACAGATAAATTGGTAGATCGGTATAGTTAAGTATGGATAGAACCATGTCAAACAAGGTTCGGTTCCTCCTTTCTGACACACCATTCAATTGTGTAGTACTGGAGGTTTAACTTGTGACACTAGTCCTAGTTATTTGAAGAACTCATCAAACTCGGTACTCATGTACTCGCCTCCTCAGTCTGACTGAAGAGCCTTAGCACGATGACCTATTTGGTTTTCAACTATAATTTATCAAAAGCTTCCAATTTATGTTTCATTAAGAACACGAATCCACACCTAGTATGGTCATCAATGAATGAAACAAGATACTGAAAACTGTCTCATGCTACTTCAAAAGGGCCATATACATCGGTATAGATCAATCCAAGCTTTTCAGCAGCTTTTTCAAAAGTCTGTATGAAGGGTAACTTAGTCATTTTGCCTTGAAGGCAAGATTCACATGTTGAATATGGATCCGATCCCAATGGACTCGTAAGCCCATCTTTCTCAATTTTATGAACCTTGGTCTGACCAAAATTACCAAGTCTAAGATGCCACCTAAGTGCTTGGTTTATTTCATCCCTACCATGCTTCCTAATTATAGTGTTCATAATAGTTTTATTTTTTAGATTCAAATGGTATAAAATATTCAACAATGTAGCAGTACCAACCGATTTATTTCTAAAATAAATGCAACAAGACCCATCTCCAATAAAAAAATGAAATCCCTTACGGTACATGACCGAGATTGATACAATATTTTTATGCCCTTTGGGTAAAACAAGTACATCATCCAAAGTAATAAGGCCAGATTCTAAATCCAACATAAGTGATCTGATGTCACTAGTCTCGACATTATGCCTGCTGCCGACTGTCACCATCACTTCTCTAGCTCCAAGCATCCTATTTCATTCCAGATCTTGATGTGTTGTACATATGTGAGAACTAGCACCAGAATCAAGTATCCAAGAAGTAGAATAAATAGTTACAGAACAATTCATTCCCAAAACTAGCAGTTCGTACTTGAAGGCGCATTGCATTCAAGTTTTGGATAGTGCCTCCTCGAGTGGCCTAGCTCATAGCAGTTGAGGCATACATCTGTCTTCTTGGCCCCCTTGCTCTTAGGAAACATCGGATCTTAACCTTACCTTTATGTACACCACCTTTGGGCTTGAACTGCTTCTTGCCCTTTTTCTTATTGTTCCTGGACCTTCAAGACCCTGAAGAAATTACAAGCGCAACCTCCCTCAGCTTAGTCTTCATATGAGACTGTGTGATACTCGATTTGTTTATTATCTAAGCTATGTTACAGGAAATTTCACTACAGTTAAAGTTCATAACAAACTGAGAGAAGGAATCAGGAAGTGATTGTAGGATAACGTCAGTCTGGAGAGAAGTATGCATCCTGAAATCAAGAGTCCACAATCTCTCGATCATGGTATCATTTTGAGGACGTGGTCACCAACTTTCTCACCTTCTTTCATCTGTGCATCAAACAACCACTTTGATATATCATACCGAGCAGTTTTACTGCGCTTCCCATAAAGCTCATCAAGACTTGTAGAATCGCCGTTGAAGAGGGCATTTTCTCATGGGCCATCTGAAGCTCTTTGTTCATTGAGTCCATCATGAAACCAAGGACCCTTACATCATCTTTAGCCCATTTTCATGGGCATTAATCTTTCTGATTAGCCTTGGTCCTTATAGGAGCCGGTGGTATGTCCGCCTCCAAGACGTAACCCATCAACTCCATACTGAGGCCTATCCTCAGATTGTGGAGCCAGTCTACAAAATGGGGTCCAGTTAGAGTGTTCTTCTCAAGTAAAATAGCAAGTTGGTTCATTTTCATTTTGAGAGTTTGTTGTTTGTTTGACTGCAGAGAATAATACCAAACTCATTAGTGATAGTTCAATTATGATCCGACTAAAGAATTAAAGGACTTTCTACATTCATAACTCGGCTCCCACTATTTTCTCAGTATTACACACTCCCATGTTGAATCCGGAAGTTCCATTTGGTTTCTATTAGATCATTCTTTATAAAATGGTGTCTACTACCAACCCATCTAATGAATGATTCGATCTTATTTTATCCTTAGTTCACTTGCCCTCAACCCATATATTTTATATGGCTCGCTGAACTATCTAAGTTTAAATCGTCAAATCCTATCAGTCGGACAATTGAATCGCACCTGGAAACCCATGCAGTTTCTAGGGGTTTGATTTGTCACAACCGAAGGCATCTAATGCACTTTATGAATTTACTGACCTTTTCCAAAATACTACCCGACATACCCGAAAGAATAGTATTTCGGTTTAGATTTCAATTTTTTATGAGTTTGACGGCGTTTAAGTGAATTCTTATAGTCTCATAATCAATTTCAAAGTATTCTAACGAGTACGATTGAACTTAACATTATTAATATGAACCTTAATGATATCTTCTCATCACCATTCAGAATTATACAACAAAATATACGGTTAAGAAAAGTAATACATATGATCATGAGTTTTGAACGAGAATAGTGACAATCAATCACTCATCTCAAGATAACATGGAGGACGTCGTATAATTGATACGTGTCGATATTCCGAATCTAAAAGTTGAATGATAAGTCACTAATGAAAAATGGCAATAGTTACAAGTTCAACAAAATGACAAAAGAACCCAATAAACGGGTCGAGAATTAGAAGTTATTCAGGAGTAAGAATCTGGGGTCTCGCATTATTTCCCCCTAAAAAGAAGTTTCGTCCCGAAACTTAGGATGCAATGGGAAGAATGTTACAAGTGTGTCGTACTGATTGATAACAAAATTTCAAACTCAATTCAAGGTAAAATCACAGGGAAATAATTAAGGGAGGTTTTCGAGGCTGGAAATCAACATAGAAATCAAGTTTGAGTATTACACCCTGTATGGATCGACTCTTCAGGCTGGGTACAGTATGACCATATCCCATAGACAGCTTTATCGTCAATCTTGTCCCTGGCAGTGGTCGAATGAACAAGTAACCTCTGATGTTAAATAGGTAAATTCAGAATATTCCAACGAGGTTATTATTTTAACAAAACAAGGGTCGAGCTCTCGGCGCTATAGCGATGGGCGTCGAGTTTGAAACATCCGCTAAGACTTTCCTGGCAGACGATAAGTTCCCAAGAGTCCCGTATCTCCTTGTCATCAACGTCTGAGTTCTGCTAGGCGCACTTACTTCCAAAGGCTCATGAACATATCTATCACCAAGGTTTACTCGACATGCACACAAAATATGAATAAAAGAGGACGAACAATATCATGATACAAGTCAATTTTAAATTAAAGGTTCCGCCCAATATAAGAATTTGGTTGGCTCCATATGTAAAACGAGAAAGACATTCTACGTACAAAAGCGAATATTGGGTAAAATATGTCTAAATAATAATACATCATATTTTCACTTGAATAATCAGGCAACAGGATTCCGATTATGAATTCCCTCATTAGGTTTATATTCACATGTTCTTTTTTAAAAAGTTTCCAACATAAACATCAATTTCCCAAAATAAAATGTCCAATTAAAAAACGATTTATTTATCATCGTATATTACTATTATTTTCCTAAGATGAGTGAGGAAAAAAATTTCGATCTCGCTGTCCCGACTAGATCTTAGTGTCACAGTTAAGTTATCAAACCTTACCTTGCATGATTAACTATAAGGTTGGTCTCAAAAGGTCCAAATAAGATTAAAAATCTTTAGGTGACAGAGTTTGATTTTCGAAAGGAAAATTGAAGATCACGTCTTTTACCAAAATTTTAAAAAAAAAATCTCGCTTCACCGTGAAAATAGTATCTCTTGTAATTTTATATAACAATCTACTCTTACTCAGATAGTATATGCTTGCACAATATGCCAGCATGCTTGTCTCATTTCTCGAGTAGGTCAAGAAGTCATCGACAAATGATAACCACGAGCTCATCAAAATTACTGGATAGGGTTCGAGTTCATCAAGTTTGCAAATATGACCAAAGTATTCGTTAGGACACAATGTATAATCATAAACTCGTGACATTCATATTTGATGTCAAAATATAATAGAAATATCTTAGATATTAGTAATAGAGGCCAGCGAACCAAAATATATGAGGATGACTCAAAATGAAAATAAACTAACGGGAAGAAGCTAGCATTACGATTCACCGATCTATTGTGCTATTATGGCATTAAGTAGAGATTCATTACGACCGTAATATTCTTACAATCGCGACCGTGACAATATGTGGTCGTCTAAAGTGAAGAGGCATCATCGTGGTGTGATGTATCGACTGGTACAATAACAAAAACTGATCTCAGCTTAAAAATTTCAATTAGGTACAAGGAAAGGAACTTGCTTCTCAAGAAAGGTAGAGGAGAAAAATGTTTAAAGCACCAAAAACAGAATCATCCTCAACGTGTTGGAATGTTAATATGTTGCATCTCGACTGGAATGATGATATCATAAAGCTCCAATTTTGAACTCATTCTTCTAGCCGTTACACATCAACGACGTCGCACGTAAATATCCGCGCTCAACCATTCACGTGCCCCTCTTACATGCTGTAGCTATGATGCATCTCTTACTCCCGGTACATGGGCTAGTATATTTGCTTTTCAGAAAGAAACTCTTTACATTCACATGTTATGTTTGTACGTATATACTCCCGTCGAGTTCTTAGTGCATAAATCAATTCTCCATTTTAACTCAGAAAACATTCGGTTTGAAAAGTACAAAAACTCACCGTCTATCATCGAGAAGTGCCTACATCTTTCAAAATGATGCCATTTCTTAATTCTCATTGTTTCTGAAAGAACTCAAACGATACGTCTCGTCAAAATCATGTTGTAAGATAACTTAATCTGCATGTCAAATCTGCACGCCGTACATTCGAATCCGAAATCCGATCAAAATTTTGAAACTAAATTTCTTTTTAAAAATGGCATGCTTGATTTTTCAAAGGTCTTGAAACCTTTTGTTCTTATCTTAAAAGAAAATGATAATAACATGGGTTGTTTATTATCTTACTCCTATTCCAGTAAATACAAGGGCCTATGTACCGCTGAGCATTTCAACCAGACAGTGACTTTGCTATCTCGAAGGGTTTTGTCTTATCTCGTTGTGTGGAATCTCCAGTCCAACGAGTAGAATATTGTAGGTATTGAATTCTTATAAAATATCAATGCAGTTTATTCATGTTCTCGAGGAATTTTATTCTTGATAACAATCATCATACTCCAGTAAACACAAACTCCTCAAACGTATAGGGAAAGGCAATAATTGAACACAGTTAGACCGAGATCAAAGTACAACCAGGTTACTCTAGTTCCTCGTGAAATTCAGATAGGATCATAATGAAATCAATGGGCACGACTCTAATGAAATACAGTTCACAAAAGGGTCTCTTATCTCAATACAAAGTCCAAACAGGTTCAGAAAAGAGACTAAAATGGATCTAGAAAAAAATAAAGGATTAGAGAGACTTACAACGCAGGTCGCACGAGACGATGGTACCCAGTGATATTTCTTAACACAGACAGCAACCAACAACACGACATGACAAAACAGACCCAATAACCGACAACCTAGGTATTCAGAAACCCAGGCTCCGATAGAACCTTCTGTAACAACCCCATCCCGGGTCGGAACTGTCGCAGCGCCATGGATCTATTTCGGGAATTCACAAGGCAAGACCTGTTTAACACACATACACACCCACAACGACCAATCAGGTCGAACATAAAACCAAAACAACAGACGTCAACTGGCAAGGTCGAAAATATAACACTTCCAACTCAACATGCAGATATAAACTCTAAGACAGTACCCAAGTCACACACGGGCATAACATCAACAATAACAGTACTCGCGAGTACATACACAAACCAAGACCAAAACACACAAATATAAAGGCAACGACTACCCAAGGCAATATCACAGCTGCTCGTTGTCCTCGTGCCCCTCCTGCACCTGCTCGCCATGAAGATATGTACCTGAATACACAAAATGGTGTCTGCCCCCAAAGGGGTCAGCAAACGGCCGGTGCAAGCACTTGATAACAGGAATATGCATAACGTGCAATAAAATAAATAATGCGATGACTGATTATGTTAGTATAGCAAGAAGAATGATTTTGTCACCAAGTACCAGCGCCTCAATATTATTGTGACAACGACATTGTTGTGTAAAAATGCATCAAGAACATCACAATCCAAAAGCATAAGCAGTACCATATCACGTCATTATTCCGGAATAATACGTATATCACATTTCAAAAACCACATGGGCTATATATATAATGCCCCCAAATCCCATTGGGTTATCACAGTGTCGTGGACCCCACACCAGGAGATCCACCAGGCGAACACAACAAGCTGACCAACAGGAAAATCACAGTCCCTACTATGATATCCGACATATTATTCCGATATGGAATTTCAACGACAAAAATAGGCCTAAATCTCAAATGTACCCAACATCGATATCCTCCAGATCATCTATCTCCTCAATCTCATCGACTCGAGGAAGACCTAAATCTGAACTCCCTACTCCTCCTCGGCTGTCCTTACCTCTGGCTTCAGAAGCCTAATAGGACCCCTTGGATGAAGTACGGACTGGAGTAACAAAATCTCTCAAGGCCCGTGAGCTCTCTCGAGACCTACTGGCACTAGAACTCCTACAATATTTCTGAAGGTGTCCCTGCCTCCCACACAGAAAACAAGCAATAGTCTGCATCGAACACCGGGTACTGCGATGTCCTATTGTATCACAGTTAAAGCAAACAACAGTCAAACTAGTCGTCTGAGAAGAAGATGCTTTCCCAGCACGGAGACGACTAGAAAATGACCTCTTGGACGTCGGAGCCCGATGTCCCTCTGAACGAACTGGCATCCTAGTCCTCTCACCAGAAGAAACTGAAGAGTTCTTTCGAGCAAGCTCCTTGATCAAAAGCTCTACTCCAGGAGCCTTCTCAATGAATTCGCCAAGTGAGTTACAATTATGATTGAACAACTACATCCTCAACTGCGGGTTTAGCCTCTTGCTAAAATACTTGATCTTATCCGCCTCAGTACGGATACAGAAGAAGCAAACTGAAGAAGTCCATGAAACTTCTCAGCAATAAAAATAACACCCTCGTCCTCGACAGGTTGGCGGTTCAAAACCTTTGACAACTTGGCTTCACGAAGTGGAGCAAGATAATACCTCTCTAACATGAGGGTCTTGAACTCGCTCCAAACACAATCACGATCGGTGGACTTCACAGAAAGCCACCAAGAATAAGCACCCTTACTCAAATAGTAAGCCGCTACTGCCACCTTACTCTCTTTCGGACACTGAACCATGTCGATGAGTTTATCAAAATGTTCAAGCCAATGAACAATATCAGCTGGTTCCGACAAACCCTCAAAAATAGGCGGCCTCTGACGAGAGATATCACCAACAATCTGACTCACTCCTCCAATCTGCCCATGAAACGGCACCTAGAATCCCTGCTGCGGTGGACCACGAATCATCGAGGCCTGCATGGTCTCTACTATCTGCGTGATCTGAGTCATATGGGCCATCATGCCCCTCATAAGCAAGAAAGGGTCAATGTGTCCACTCTCAGTCTGATCGACTCCTTGAGTATGATGTCCTGAAGGAGAATCGGTCGCATAGGTAACACCACCGGTCGAACTCTGATCCATCTCGGTGCTCGCACATGCATAAACATGAGGTTCTGGGTTCTGGCCCGCTCTGCAGCCTTTACCCCCTCTGACACGTCCTTGGATTTCTCTTTCCATACTGAAAGAATAACGTTTGATCATGATCAAATCTCAAATACGCCTCAATATTCAATCCAGAATGCTAAGTCAATAGCCAAACACGGGTATACATACTCAACAGATAAATAATCACATCAATGATGCTTATCATAGCCAATACGGAGCCCACATGCTCCAAAATAATAACGAATCAATGGTACCACACATATTGTAACACCCCCAATCCGCTCAGGGATATTACACGCCGTAGAACCCTTCCTCAAGGATCTACCAGGCTTGTAACAATATAGAACATCTCAACAATGCCTTTAAGGCTAAAATGACTCAGTAGATAAATGTATACAACTCAAACTCATTACATGCCCATGCAGGGGTCGAATAAAACACACTCCCGTACAACGGGAGAGAAATACTGCAGCGGAAAAATAAACTATAACTAAACCAAAGACATCATACGGATCCACGTGTGATTAGTATCGTTCATCTTTCATCATCCTTCGTGCCGACCCTGTGTTATGCTCCCAAACCTGAATGCAAAAACAGACATCCACCCCCCGAATACTCGGGGGTTAGCAAAACTCCACTATTTTGCTAGTGCAAGTACAAGTGCAAAAATACGAGCCATACAATACAAGTTCCAAGAACAATAATAATCAGGAATCCTCAAAGATCCAAACGTAACGAAAAGTACTTCCCGAGGTAAGAGTTTGGGTAAAACATTCCAAAACCGAAAGATCGCAAATAAAGGGAAACAATTTGTAAAACGGTTTAAAATGCCATCGAGAGTTTTAATAGAAAACAATTTAGGATTACTGAATCCTTATCTTTCCAAAATCAACAGGGGTCACAGCCCAAAGGTTTTGTTTTCGCAAATAGAAAACCGACAACAATTCACAGGGCCAGAGCCCAACATCACGTGTCTTCGACGGACATAAAAATCAACAAAACATAATCGCGCACGCGCATCGCCTAGGACCGGGACGAAGCCACAAATTCCACTCGAGGCCTCGAAGGACCCTCCCGAGCTGGCTAGCGAAACAAATCACACACATGCATCGCCTAGGACCGGGACGAAGCCACAAATCCCACTCGAGGCCTCGATGGACCCTCCCAAGCTGGCTAACTAAATAAATCACAACATCTCACGGTTGGATCAATCACTTGTTGCATCCTGGCCACATGATCGCATGCCATGTGTCACCGTAGATTATTTTGGCGCTCACGGTTGGATCAATCACTTGTTGCATCCTGGCCACATGATCACATGCCATGTGCCACCGTAGTTTTTCTTAGGCTCTCACGGTTGGATCAATCGCTTGTTGCATCCTGGCCACATGATCACATGCCATGTGCCACCGTAGGCCCCGCCCACATCCACACAATCACATTTATAGCACAATACAACAAAGATATCCAAACAATTCACTCAGAGGCATCAAACATTTAGCAAAACACCACGTCAAACCACACTGCACCGGAATAAAGCCATATACGTACACACGCATTACCAAGCATAACATCAACACCAAACATATCCAACGGATTCAAGTAGTCACTTACAACCCACGTAATTCACACAAAACACACACGTTTTGAAAGTGAGCCTTTAAAAAGGCTAACCGAGTCTTTTGAAAATAATTCTCAAACGACCAATTTAACACATTTAGACGATCACCAATTATCATATCCACAAAACAAGAATTATATGGACAAGGTACTTGTAACACCCCAAACTAGGCGGATATTACAGTGCCGTGAATCCCCGACTGGGACCCACTAGGAAAATGAAAATGATGAATTAAATAATATAATTGTAGTATCGAACCACATTATATTACCAAGTACTCCGATGAGGAGTTTAAGTACAACACACCAGGACAAAACCGAATACTACTATATTTTATATGAAGATAAAATACACCACCCTGAACAATTAAACATCTCAAACGGAATTTGCAGCGGAAAATACAAATGACGGAAATGATCAAATGATCAAACAAATGTAATGACCGGGGCCCCTACTAGTATCATCGACTCTCGCCACAAGATGCTCTTCCCGTGCCTTTGCCTTGACGTGACCTGAAAACAAAATCCCCCAACGGGGTCAGTTACACAGAACAACAATCCTCAAGGGTTGAAAATACCCAATCATGAATTAACTGAAGTTATGAAATATCCTTAGTTATGAATTACGCTGAAGAGGAGTATCATAGTACGCCCGTAATGTTCTGTGCAAGTGTACAAGACGAATGACCGGACACACCCGTCCTTGTACCTAATTAGTCTCACGGAGGTAAGCGTTACCGTGTGCACGGTCCAATGTATCGGTGAACCCAATACATGACCATCGTGTGCCCGACTAAAAATTCCACACAGCCACACCCGGCCACGCAATATGAACCCAGAAGGTCACATGAACGAGAATGACCACAATGAATATCAATGAATAATAATTCGACAAGGCCAAGATGACTCACCGAGATGAAAATAATAGTGACGTGATTGATAACCTAATGAAATGATTTGGAACCGTCGTTCCTCGTGAATGAAATGATTATTCGACAATTACATGTCTCAATATGATTAATATTATGATGAATGAATTATGATTATGAGCAATCAACAACAAAAGGAATGAGTATCCTCTTAACCGAGTAAGAGTTAACTTACACAATACCGATGACAATGTCCTTCCACGAACAACGTCCTAATCAAGATACCGATCGCTCGAACAACCTTGAATAACACAATACACCAAATATTCGATCATTACACGAATCAAATACGATCATAACCGACTCAAATGTCGATACAACAATATCCGAACTCGTAGATGTACTCTAATGAAAACGTTGAGAATATCCTTCCCGTTGGTTAAAACCAAACCCAAATTATCGAACCAACTCCAAATGATTGATTCAAACCAGTAAAACACTATCAATGACATCAATAATCTCATAGAAATCCACAATTCAAGTTTACGACAACAACAATCGGAAAATCCCCAATTAACCGAAGTCAACCCCAAGGGTTCTTGAAATAATTCCGAAAATAGCCATTAAATCCGTAGGAATATATTTATCCAAGGTAGATAATCCATATCTAACATATTCCAATGATAATCCAAGCTTACACGAAGAAATCGGAAGGAAAAACCCAAAAATCCGAAATTCTAGATCCAAGAGATTAATACCTTTGATTTGATGTTAAGGAGATGATGAAGTGATGATAATACAACTCAAAGCCTTGAATATCATGATAGGTGATAGCAGCTCGAATAGAACACTCCAAGTCGCCCGAAAATCGCCCGAAGTCGCTCCAAAAACGAAGGGAAATGAGAAATGACGAAACTCAGGCTAACTGTCCAATATATAGTCACTCCAGGTTAGCGTGCGCTAGCCCTTGTGCGTAGCGTGCGCTAACGGGTAATTTTGGGTAGTCCAGTACCCACTGTCCGAAAACGGTAGCGCGCGCTACGTACCTTTTGTAGCGTGCGCTACAACCATACCATTAGCGTGCGTTAATACCCATGGTTAGCGTGCGCTAACGAATTATTAGATGCCCAAGATCGGAATCCGTAAACCGCCTGGCCCTCTCGATTCGACCTCGGTAGCGTGCGCTACAACCAATATTTAGCGTGCGCTACTACACGATTTGCGTTCGCTAACTATTACTCATAGCGTGCGCTATGAATTAATCCAAGGCGCCCAAAGAGCCACCGGACTCAACCTCGATCCGTCCTTAGCGCCGCTACAAAGAATTATTAGCGTGCGCTACTACAACCCACTAGCGCGCTACTTACCACTCGTAGCGTGCGCTACTAACAACTCACTGCACCCAAGACCTTTCCGGATCGCAGCCAGGGTAACATTAGCGTGCGCTAATGCTGAGTGGTAGCGTGCGCTACCTATACTCAATTAGCGTGCGCTAAAAAGAGTACGTAGCGTGCGCTACTCCTCACGCACAGTCCACAATGAAAATGACGATGATGATAAACACGGCACGACACTCCAATTAGATTAGTGATGAATGACGATTGATACACGATACAATTACTCTGAATGATGAATACCATGATTGAATATGAGTGACAAATGATCATTAATGAGTGAAATTACTGAATGATAAATACTGAATGATAATAACTGAATTACAACCGGGTATTACATACACCCCCCTTAAAAGAGTTTCGTCCCCGAAACTAAGGGTCAAACAACTCGGGATAACTCTCCCGCATACTATCCTCGGTTTCCCACGTAGCCTCTTCGACTCCGTGTCTAGACCACTAAATTTTAATCAAAGGAATCGTCTTATTCCTCAACTGTTTGATTCGCCGCTCTAAAACTCGTATAGGACGCTCCCCATATGAATGATCATCCGCGATCTCGATTTCGTCGAATTGAAGTATGTGACTCGGGTCGGCAACATACTTCCGCAACTGAGAGACGTGAAACACATTATGAATTCGGCTCAAAGCCGGAGGTAAAGCCAATCGATAAGCTAACTCGCCTACTCGATCCAAAATCTCAAACCGTCCAATAAATCTCGGACTCAACTTCCCCCGTTTTCCAAAACGGAAAATACCTCGACTCGGGGATACCTTGACCAAAACGTGGTCACCCGTCTCGAACTCTAGTGGTCGACGATGATTATCTGCATAGGATTTCTATCGACTATGAGCTGTCAACAAACGACTTCTGATCAAAGCTACCTTCTCACGAGCGGCTATAAGCATATCGAGCTCGGTGCCGATTGATTCTGATAAGTCGTCCCAACACAACGGGGATCGACAACGATGACCATACAAGGCCTCGTAAGGTGCCATCTTGATCGAAGCATGCCAACTATTATTATACGTGAATTCGATCAATGGTAGCTGGGCTTCCCAATCGTCTTTCCAATCGAGGACGCATGCCCTCAACATGTCCTCTAATGTCTGAATGGTTCTCTCTGATTGTCCGTCGGACTGAGGATGAAAAGCGGTACTGAGATTAAGCTGGGTTCCCATAGCATGATGAACTGATTTCCAAAAATGCGACATAAACCGTCCGTCACGATCGGAAACGATACTTTTAGGAGTACCGTGCAGTCTGACTATCCCTTTGATGAACAGTTGAGCAAGTCTCTCGGGACCCCATGTCTCCTTGATCTCAAGAAAATGAGCTGATTTAGTTAAGCGGTCCACGATCACCCAGATCGTATTCATGCCACGACGACTCGTCGGCAAACTCGTGATGAAATCCATAGAAATGTCTTCCCACTTCCATTCGGGAATAGGAAGAGGTTTCAGCATACCCACCGGTCGTTGATGTTCGATCTTGACTTGTTGACAGGTTAGGCATCTCGAAACAAATTCTGCGACTTCTCGCTTCATATTACTCCACCAGTAATTTTGTTTCAAGTCCTTGTACATCTTGCTAGACCCCGGATGAACAGAATAAGGGGTAGCATGAGCTTCTCTCAAAATAGAGTTTTTCAACTCATCATTCGCCGGTACGCACAACCGATTCTTAAACCTCAAAAGTCCATCCTCGTGGACCACAAATCCAGGCTTTCTCGAGTCACATCCTCAATGATTCGCAACAATGAAGTTTCTTAACTCTGATTCTATAGGATTGCCTCCTCTAGTGACGATGAAATCTATAACATACAAAGTTGTCCCCGAACTCGCCAAGCCGACCTCGATCTCGGGTCTAAGGAATTCCCGCCAAGCTCCTTCGGATCATTAAACGAGCAAGCATCCGCTCCGAACGGACTTACGACTCAAGGCGTCGCGACAACGTTCGCCTTGCCCGGTGGTAAAGGATCTCAATATCATAATCTTTGATTAGTTCTAACCACCGCCTGCCGCATATTTAACTCCTTCGAGTAAATATATACTTTAAACTCTTATGATCGGTGAAAATCGACAGTAACGCCATAAATATAATGACGCCAAATCTTCAAAGCGAACACCACTACCGCTAGCTCCGTGTCGTGTGTCGGATAATTAACCTCGTAAGGTCTCAATTGCCGTGAAGCATAGGCAATAACCTTTCCATTCTGCATGAGCACACATCCGAGACCCTGTCCGGACGCATCACTATAAACCACAAATCCTTCAGTCCCCTGCGGCAAGGAAAGTACAGGTGCTGACATTAACCGGCTCTTGAGTTTCTCAAAACTCCGCTGACACGCGTCGGACCACGTGTATTTCTTATCCTTCCGTAAAAGGCTCGTCAGGGGTTGAGCGATTCTAGAAAATCCCTCTACGAAGCGCTGATAATAACCCGCTAATCCGAGAAAACTTCGGATTTCCTTAACATTCTTCGGAGGTAACCAATCTCGGATAGCCTCCGTCTTCTGAGGATCGACACGAACTCCATCTAAAGAAATTACGTGTCCGAGAAACGTCACTTCGGACATCCAGAACTCACATTTGAAAAACTTCCCATAAAGTTGTTCTCATCTCAACACGTCGAGCACTTGATAAAGGTGAAACTCGTGTTCCTCTCGGTCATGAGAATAAATCAAAATGTCATCGATGAAGACAACAACAAACTGGTCCAAAAAGTCGATGAAAACCCGATTTATTAACTCCATGAATACCGCAGGTGCATTAGTCAATCCAAACGGCATAACCACAAACTCATGATGACCATAGCGTGTTCGAAACGCCGTCCTCGCGATATCCGACTCTCGAATCCGCAACTGATGATATCCAGATCTTAAGTCGATCTTGGAAAATACTGAAGCTCCCTGAAGTTGATCTAAGAGATCATCAATACGGGGTGAGGGATACTTATTCTTGATTGTCACCCTGTTCAACTCCCGATAATCGATACACAAGCGAAAAGAACCATCCTTCTTCTTGACAAATAACACTGGTGCTCCCCACGGGGACGCTCTGTGGAGGCAAACCAGGTAACTCGTCTGAAAAAACATCGGCATATTCCCTTACTACCGGAATATCCGTCAACATTACTGATGACTCCTCGGTTTTGGCCATATAGCACCAATAACCGACACATCCCCGATTGAGTAATCTTACCGCTTTCATCAAATTAATGACCTTACCAGAACAGTCGGGATTACCTCCCTGAAACACACATTCAACCCCATCGTCTTAAATGATAGTGATCATACGCTTACGGACACTAATGATGGCATCATGACGATCTATCCAATCAATACCCAAGATGACGTCGTCCCTCGGCAAATCTACTACGATTAGGTGCGCTGGCCATACACGACCATGGCCAAATCGGACAATTACGAATCTCACGACACGATAATTCGTCTACCATTAGGTAGGCCAATGACATAAGGCTCACAACTAGTAGCACTACCCAGACGTAGTCTACTCAAACATGACTCGGAAATGAATGAATGCGATGCACCAGTATCAAAATGGGTACACACAGGTTGAGATAAAATATCGAGTGTACCTGAGATCATTCGGGCCTCTGGATCATCGATCTTCTTCATCTCATAAATCCGGGGCTTGCTAGTCCCGGCACCGGACGCTCCCGTCTGCTGGCTATAGGCTCCACCTTTAGTTGCTCCTGTCGTTTTAAACGACGCTGATTGAGTGGCCTAATTCTGAACGGCTGACTGCTTAGGGGCCTGAGATGACGTCTGAGTAGGCTTGGAGTCCTTACGGCAAAAACGGGCCTTATGCCCAGCAATCCCACAATTATGACACGTGATAGTCTGTCTCGGACACTTGGTACTGAGATGACCAAGATCCCCACAGTTAAAACAGGTGATGGCCGAACTGGCCGCTCGAGACTGAGATTCCGCGGGTTTAGACGACACAGGAGGTCGCTCAGAAAGAGCAGAGCCCGCACGGGGTTTCTTGAAGGTTGTCTGACCGACTTCAGACTGATTACGATTCTTCGATTTCTTGCTAGCAGACGAAGGTTGCTGCTTAGCAATCTCTTTAGCAGTAAGCTCATAGGTAAGAGCTTTCTCAATGAATTCAGCCAACGTGGTGGAATTATGATTAAGCAACTGAAGTCTCATACGGGGTTTCAGCCTCTTGCTGAAATACTTGATTTTATCCGCCTCTGAATGAATGATGGATGAGGCGAAAGGAAGAAGTTCCTGAAATTTCTCGGCAATGGCGAGAACATCCTCGTCTGCTGAGGCGTCGGGGGTGAGTAATTCTGATAGCTTGGCCTCTCTGAGCGGGGCCGGATAATACCTCTCCATCATGAGAGTTTTGAACTGATCCCAAGTACAAGATCCTTCAGTGGGCTTCAACGACAACCACCAAGAGTGTGCGCTCTTACCCAGGTAGTAAGCCGCAACAGAAACTTTGTGTCCTTCGGGACACTCTACCATAGCAAACAACTTCTCGAAATGTTCGAGCCAATGAACAATATCCGCCGGCTCAGACGAGCCCTCAAAAGTAGGTGGCCTCTGGCGAGAAATGTCGCCGATGATACTGCTCACATTCCTCTCTTGCCTCTGAGGTGGCGGCGGAGGAGCCTGTTGATTTTGATTGGCGGAGTTATGCATTGTCTCCATCAGCTGTGCCATCTGAGTCATTTGGGCCATAATGCCCTGCATAAAAGCAAGTGGGTCAACCCGGACACCTTCTGACTGAGCCGTGTCCCGGGTACGACTCCCCGTTAGTGAGTGATCGCGTCCAGGTGAATGAGTGGTAGCGTCGCTGCTCGATGAATTAGCATTATTTCTCACGTTTGCACGTGTATTCACACGAGCTCTCGGGATTCGGCCCGCTCCACGGCCTCGTCCTCTACGTCCTCTTCTTGCCCTCTCCATACTGAAGTAGGAAAGTCACATGATGATTATATTTCCCGCATGAATATCATGTTATGATTATGAAATGAGATGATGAAAATGAGCATACGCGCTCTAACACAGTGATTACATGAATGATTAACTGACGTGACATGATTATCTGATGAAATTACTGAAATGATTATCTTGAACGAGTTAACATGATTAATGATTCGATCTTCCTGATCAACAACTGAACAATGAAATGAATTGAGTTATTAACGAGTTAACATGACCGTCCTGGTCAAATGAAAATGATGGTTGAGGATTGTTAACTGATGAATTATGAATGAATGATTCTTGCCAGAAATTATACCATGGCATTAGAAATCTTACAGTTCTTGGTCTGATTGGCTCGACATTTGCACAGGTCACACGTGACGCGAAAGTCCAATGATACTAGTCCGATGACGATGATTTCAAATGAGACATGACTTGGAGGGTAGTATTCAAAACCACGCTCCGATACCAACTCTGTAACACCCCAAACTAGGCGGATATTACAGTGCCGTGAATCCCCGACTGGGACCCAGCAGACAAATGAAAATGATGAATTAAATAATATAATTGTAGTACCGAACCACATTATATTACCAAGTACTCCGATGAGGAGTTTAAGTACAACACACCAGGACAAAACCGAATACTAGTATATTTTATATGAAGATAAAATACACCACCGTGAACAATTAAACATCTCAAATGGAATTTGCAGCGGAAAATACAAATGACTAAATGATCAAATGATCAAACAAACGGAATGACCGGGGCCCCTACTAGTATCACTGGGACTCTCGCCGTCATCATGCTCTTCCCGTGCCTTTGCCTTGCCGTGACTAAAACAAAATCCCCAACGGGCCGGGCCATACGTAACAACAATCCTCAAGGGTTGAAAATACCCAATCATGAATTAACCGAAGTTATGAAATATCCTTAGTTATGAATTACGTCAAGAGGAGTATCATAGTACGCCCGTAATGTTCTCGTGCAAGTGTACAAGACGAATGACCGACACACCCGCCCTTGTACCTAATTAGTCTCACGGAGGTAAGCGTTACTGTGCACGGTCCAATGTATCGGTGAACCCAATACATGACCATCGTGTGCCCGACTAAAAATTCCACACCACACACTCGCCACGCAATATGAACCTTAAGGTCACATGAACGAGAATGACCACAATGAATATCAATGAATAATAATTCGACAAGGCCAAGATGACTCACCGAGATGAAAATAATAGTGACATGATTGATAACCCAATGAAATGATTTGGAACCGTCGTTCCTCGTGAATGAAATGATTATTCGACAATTACAAGTCTCAATATGATTAATATTATGATGAATGAATTATGATTATGAGCAATCAACAACAAAAGGAATGAGTATCCTTTTAACCGAGTAAGAGTTAACTTACACAATATCGATGACAATGTCCTTCCACGAACAACGTCCTAATCAAGATACCGGTCGCTCGAACAACCTTGAATAACACAATACACCAAATATTCGATCATTACACGAATCAAATATGATCATAACCGACTCAAACGTCGATACAACAATATCCGAACTCGTAGATGTACTCTAACGAAAACGTTGAGAATATCCTTCCCGTTGGTTAAAACCAAACCCAAATTATCAAACCAACTCCAAATGATTGATTCAAACCAGTAAAACACTATCAATGACATCAATAATCTCATATAAATCCACAATTCAAGTTTACGACAACAACAATCGGAAAATCCCCAATTAACCGAAGTCAACCCCAAGGGTTCTTGAAATAATTCCGAAAATAGCCATTAAATCCGTAGGAATATATTTATCCAAGGTAGATAATCCATATCTAACATATTCCAATGATAATCCAAGCTTACACGAAGAAATCGGAAGGAAAACCCAAAAATCCAAAATTCTAGATCCAAGAGATTAATACCTTTGATTTGATGTTAAGGAGATGATGAAGTGATGATAATCCAACTCAAAGCCTTGAATATGATGATAGGTGATAGCAGCTCGAAGAGAACACTCCAAGTCGCCCGAAATCGCCCGAAGTTGCTCCAAAAATGAAGGGAAATGAGAAATGACGAAACTCAGGCTAACTGTCCAATATATAGTCACTCCAGGTTAGCGTGCGCTAGCCCTTGTGCGTAGCGTGCGCTAACGGGTAATTTTGGGTAGTCTAGTACCCACTGTCCGAAAACGGTAGCGCGCGCTACGTACCTTTTGTAGCGTGCGCTACAACCATACCATTAGCGTGCGTTAATACCCATGGTTAGCATGCGCTAACGAATTATTAGATGCCCAGTACTGGAATCCAGAAACCGTCTGTCCTCTGATCTGACCTCGGTAGCGTGCGCTACAACCAATATTTAGCGTGCGCTACTACACCATTTGCGTACGCTAAATATCACTCATAGCTTGCGCTATGAATTAATCCAGTGCAGTCCAGTAGCCACTGGACTCAACCTGATCCGTCCTTAGCGCACACTACAGCAATTATTAGCGTGCGCTACTACAACCCACTAGCACGCGCTACTTACCACTCGTAGCGTGCGCTACTAATAACTCACCTGCAATCCAGTACCTTCTGGACTGCAGCCAGGGTAACATTAGCGTGCGCTAATGCTGAGTGGTAGCGTGCGCTACCTATACTCAATTAGCGTGCGCTAAAAAGAGTATGTAGCGTGCGCTACTCCTCACGCACAGTCCACAATGAAAATGACGATGATGATAAACACGGCACGACACTCCAATTAGATTAGTGATGAATGACGATTGATACACGATACAATTACTCTGAATGATGAATACCATGATTGAATATGAGTGACAAATGATCATTAATGAGTGAAATTACTGAATGATAATTACTGAGTGATAAATACTGAATGATAATAACTGAATTACAACCGGGTATTACAGTACTTGCCTCAAAATCGGCACACAAGTATCCCGACGAACACGGCTCAACCGGAAAGCTTCGAAACGCCCGATGCTTTCGAAATGGAAGACGACAACGAACGGAAGGGTTCAACTTGGTTTCTTCGCAAGAAACTCGACCATAACAACATATAATTAATAAATCAATGATCATACGAGGAGGAATAATGGTAGAACGTCCGAAAACCCCTCTATGACATTCTACCGGACACCTTAAAGGCGTCGATTAAGAACTCAACCAAAACGACGAATCTATACGATCCGACCATGGAATAACAAGGAAATAGGTAGAATACACCTTAATAATCAATAATACATCAATAATTTAAGTTATTACAGATCAAACGAACGAAATCCAACAAAAACCCAAATTTCCCCAAAACTAGATTTTCAAGAAATCTAACCTTTATTCGGTAGATCAGAGGAGGTTATGGGATGATTGATTGATGTTAGAAACTCAAGAACTTCTTGGATTGATAGATAAACAACATGCCTTCGACCTCTCCAAGCTTCCAGCCGCGTAAGGAAAAGAAACGAAATGAAAAATGGGTGAAGAAATGACTTGCCCGACCATTATTAATACTGCCCAGGACGCACGGTCAGGCACGCACGAGCGGCCGGTCGTGCGCCGGGTCGTGCGCATCCACCGCCGTAAAATCGCCGGGCGCACTCGATCGGGCACGAGCACTCGCCGCGGCGTGTGCGGTCGAGGCCGCACGAGCACCGGATCGTGCGCGCAGCTGCGGCGCTACCGCACGCCTGCACGTGGCCGGCCAGTGCCTAGCCGCCAAGACTCGACGACTCGAATTACCGAAAAAGCACGAAACGAACACGACGAAATGCTCTCGGACAACAATATCGATCCGAAAAGAAATACCATGCAACAATTAATCGCCCGCAACTTTGGGTAAATTACAAAATGGCCCAAAACGCCCGAAAATCACGATACGTGATCGAATAACCAAAATGAAGTTCACAACACGTCTAACAAAGTTAAACGGACTTACGGGAAACTCGAAACAGCAGTTTCGAATGAGATTCGCAAGAATCGAACTCAAGTGTGGAAAAGTCGCCAAAAAGCACAGAACTCAACAAAACAACACCGAAACGAACTCGGATGACAAAAAGTGCAGAATTAATCATTCTCGGAATGACGAAACGGTCATGAGCGAGTCATCAAAACGGACTTTCGCCGAAAAAAAAGAAATTACCGGAAATCGAAATTACGGGTATTACACACTACCCTCCTTAAAATAAGTTTCGTCCTGAAACTTAAAACAAATAGGGAGAGGAAATATACCACTAGGAATATTTCAATGAGATGCACAAGAATGCGTAACTAACGCCCAACGGTGAAACATTACAAACAACGCAACGGAATATACGGTGTGCACACACGCTCCAAGACGACCAACACAACGCCATCAATATAGACATAATAAAACCAACAAGTGAGAAGCGTCATCAAACAGATAATACAATCAAGTCAATTATCCGAACAATCACGAAACACAAAGCACCTATTACAAGGAGACACGCACAGTCGAGAAAACAAAAAATAAACACAAAACGATTCACAAGGAACAATCGCAAGCAATTCGGACTACGCCGAAATCCTCAAAACCACACTAAGCATCTCCGTGTCCTTTAGGAGCAGAAACGCCACCTCGATCCCCAAATCTCTCAACTACTGTCTCACAATGCATGGCTCGGTGACCCACCTGGCCACACTCGAAACAGCTGACTAACGGTGAACGACAGTTCTTCGTGGTATTGCCCGCTCGACTACAGTTATAACATGTCTTCGAGGTGCTCACGTTACTCATTGCAAGGGTACTACTCCTCTGACCACGCGATCGAGGAACCCTCTTAGGATGACGATACGAAGTCCCAGCCTCAAGGGGCCCACTCCCCTGATTTCCTGAAAAGTTCCCAACGGTTTTCTATTTCTTAGAGTTAGACATATTCTCAGTCGATAATCTGGATAGCTCATAGGCTAACGCCCGATTCTGATAATCTCTCAAGGAAGTACAAGTGAGACCTGCCATGTAATGACGAATCTCCGGCTTTATCCGTCTACTAAAATAACAGATCTTATCCTCCTCCGTCCTTACTTGATCCTGCACATAGCTGAGCTGTTTGATAAAATCAATAATAACTTGAGACAGCGGTACATCTTGCGGTTTCGCCAAAAAGAATTCATTAATCCTCTGATTTCTGATCGGTTTCGGACAAAACTCATCTCTCATGAATCTCTGGAACTCTGCCCACGTGACAACGCGATCTCGCGGCTTAATAGCCTCCCACCAACTAGTGGCATCTTTGTCGAGAAGATACTGAGCGACCGGTACCTTACGTTCTTCTGGACAATCAACTACCTCGAATATCTTTTCCAACTGGAAAAGCCAACCATCCTGCTAATGCATCCGGCACCTAAACGTGGGGGATTCATACGAACCACTTCTCGAAGCCACTGATTTGCACCAGTGTGCTGGGTCAAATCTGTAACACACTGAACTGCCTGAGTCAACTGAGTCATTTGAGTGGCTACCTACTGCAAAATAGTAGCAACACCAATACCAATACCATCACCGGCAGCATGATCCCGATCACGCATCCGGTCGCCACGACCACGACCTCCGTCCCTCGTCATACTGAATAAACAACCACTCAGCACAATAGAATATCATAACACACATACAAACATTACAGCAACGACGGCACCGTTCGGCGATCTCAACGACCTGAACGATAATCAGCACATAATTACCAAACATCATGAACAATCACACATGTATACAAACGTACAAACCCAAGCCCTAACAGCTCGCACATGTGCGGCAACACGCAACTCACCACAAGGCGACAAACATTAAATACCAGTTCACACCTCTCATAGAGGGCTAACACAACAATGCGTGGCGAACGACTCAACGCTCACACCACCAATTCAACCACAACTGGGGTTAACACCCTAACGAAAGTCCGAACATCATACACACCTTCTCCGACCACAAGCAGGAAATGATGGGTTTTAAAAACGAAAACCACCTTTTGAAAATAGTTTGGAAACACCAGTTGATCTTGAGTATCACTTTACAAAAAGTAGTGCAAACATTGTTATAGAGACTTTGAAAACCATCTTGCGTTTGATAAAAAAAATGAGGACACTTTCTTTTCGTGAAAAACTTTCGGAAATATTCGACCCTCGGGCCTAAGCAAAAGCGTTTCTAAATCAATGAAAATATCTCAAAACATTTTGGTCCTCGAGGTAGATGAATTTTGAATCATATTGTGGCACCTTGGAAGTACCACGAGAAAACAATTCATTTTAAATGTACGTCTCGAAATTTATTTTCTAAGATTCTCAAGGTTTTCGAAAATAATTCAATGGGCTAGAATGCCCAAAAATTTTAGGTAATTACACGGAACATTATAGCACCGTGGGTCCCGCGCCGGAACCCACCAGGATAAAACCATTTACAAAAATGCCAAAAAGGCCGATGACGGTAATATTTCAAAATCTTACGAAAGCCATTACAAAAGAACTCACGCAGCGGATAAAAGAAATACAATCCAACATGCACAATCCAGCAACACTACTCCTCACATGAACGAAATATGAGAGTCAAATAACCACATATCACGAAATCAAAATCCATAAGAGGATTCCGTCAATTAACTCATAATCATACCTGTAACTCGCATCAGACGAGGCACGAACACAAAGAAGGGAGACTTGCATCCACAGGTCGCACGAAGATGATGATCGCCCACGATACTAATCACGACCAACAACCTCAAATGACGCGTCGCGACACGACTCAGTCAGACAAAATCCGACGAGAAAAAACTCAACAGACACCACTGACCCGACAGCCTAGGTTTCCACAACCTAATCTCCGATACCATTTATGTAACACCCCCAATCCGCTCAGGGATATTACACACCGTAGAACCCTTCCTCAAGGATCTACCAGGCTGGTAACAACATAGAACATCTCAACAATGCCTTTAAGGCTAAAATGACTCAGTAGACCGATTTGGTCTTTCAATAAATATATACAACTCAAACTCATTACATGCCCACGCAAGGGTCGAATACAACACACTCCCGTACAACGGGAGAGAAATACTGCAGCGGGAAAATAAACTATAACTAAACCAAAGACATCATACGGATCCTCGTGTGATTAGTATCGTTCATCTTTCATCATCCTTCATGCCGACCCTGTGTTATGCTCCCAAACCTGAATGCAAAAACAGATATCCACCCCCCGAATACTCGGGGGTTAGCAAAACTCCACTGTTTTGCTAGTGCAAGTACAAGTGCAAAAATACGAGCCATACAATACAAGTTCTAAGAACAATAATAATCAGGAATCCTCAAAGATCCAAACGTAACGAAAAGTACTTCCCGAGGTAAGACTTTGGGTAAAACATTCCAAAACCAAAAGATCGCAAATAAAGGGAAACAATTTGTAAAACAGTTTAAAATGCCATTGAGAGTTTTAATAGAAAACAATTTAGGATTACCGAATCCTTATCTTTCCAAAATCAACAGGGGTCACAGCCCAAAGGTTTTGTTTTCGCAAATAGAAAACCGACAACAATTCACAGGGCCAGAGCCCAACATCATGTGTCTTCGACGGACATAAAAATCAACAAAACATAATCACGCACGCGCATCGCCTAGGACCGGGACGAAGCCACAAATCCCACTCGAGGCCTCGAAGGACCCTCCCGAGCTGACTAACGAAACAAATCACACACATGCATCGCCTATGACCGGGACGATGCCACAAATCCCACTCGAGGCCTCGAAGGACCCTCCCGAGCTGGCTAGCTAAACAAATCACAACATCTCATGGTTGGATCAATCACTTGTTGCATCCTGGCCACATGATCGCATGCCATGTGCCACCGTAGATTATCTTTGGCACTCACGGCTGGATCAATCACTTGTTGCATCCTGGCCACATGATCGCATGCCATGTGCCACCGTAATTTTTTTTAGGCTCTTACGGTTGGATCAATCGCTTGTTGCATCCTGGCCACATGATCACATGCCATGTGCCACCGTAGGCCCCGCCCACATCCACACAATCACATTTATAGCACAATACAACAAAGATATCCAAACAATTCACTCAGAGGCGTCAAACAATTAGCAAAACACCACGTCAAACCACACTGCACCGGAATAAAGCCATATACGAACACACGCATTACCAAGCATAACATCAACACCAAACATATCCAAAGGATTCAAGTAGTCACTTATAACCCACGCAATTCACACAAAATACACGCGTTTTAAAAATGAGCCTTTAAAAAGGCTAACCGAGTCTTTTGAAAATAATTCTCAAACTACCAATTTAACACATTTAGACGATCACCAATTATCATATCCACAAAACAAGAATTATATGGACAAGGTACTTGCCTCAAAATCGGCACGCAAGTATCCCGAAGAACACGCCTCAACCGGAAAGCTTCGAAACGCCCGATGCTTTCGAAAAGGAAGACGACAACGAACGGAAGGGTTCAACTTGGTTTCTTCGCAAGAAACTCGACCCTAATAACATATAATTAATAAATCAATGATCATACGAGGAGGAATAATGGTAGAACGTCCGAAAACACCTCTATGACATTCTACCGGACACCTTCAAGGCGTCGATTAGGAACTCAACCAAAACGACGAATCTATACGATCCGACCATGGAATAACAAGGAAATAGGTAGAATACACCTTAGTAATCAATAATACATCAATAATTTAAGTTATTACGGATCAAACGAACGAAATCCAACAAAAACCCAAATTTCCCCAAAACTAGATTTTCAAGAAATCTAACCTTGATTCGGTAGATCAGCGGAGGTTATGGGATGATTGATTGATGTTAAAAACTCAAGAACTTCTTGGATTGATAGATAAACAACATGCCTTCAACCTCTCCAAGCTTCCATCCGCGGAAGGCAAAGAAACGAAATGAAAAACGGGTGAAGAAATGACCTGCCCGACCATTATTAATACTGCCCAGGACGCACGGCAGCACGCAAGCGCCGGCCGTGCGCCGTGCCGCGGTACGCCCATCGCCAAAGAAATCGCCGACGCACGAGCATTGGGCACGAGCACTCGCTTCGTGCGTGTGTAGTCGTGGCCGCACGAGCACCGGATCGTGCGCGCACTCGTTCGCCACGCTGCAGGCGCTGGCAGCCCTCGCTGCGACGCACGTGGCCAAAGGTTTGCCTAGCCGCCAAGACTCGACGACTCGAATTCCCAAAAACGCACGAAACGAACACGACGAAATGCTCTCGGACAACAATATCGATCCGAAAAGAAATACCATGCAACAATTAATCGCACGCGACTATGAAAAGGGTCAAAACAACAAATACGAATGAGGATACCCGCAACTTTGGGTAAATTATAAAATGGCCCAAAACGCCCGAAAATCACGATACGTGATCGAATAACCAAACCGAAGTTCACAACACGTCTAACAAAGTTAAACGAACTTACGGGAGACTCGAAACAGCAGTTTCGAATGAGATTCGCAAGAATCGAACTCAAGTGCGGAAAAGTCGCTAAAAAGCACGGGACTCAATAAAACAACACCGAAACGAACTCGGGTGACAAAAAGTGCAGAATTAATCATTCTCGGAATAACGAAACAGTCATGAGCGAGTCGTCAAAACGGACTTTCGCCGAAAAAAAAGAAATTACCGGAAATCGAAATTACGGTTATTACACATATCACATACGGGTTTCAATAAATCATGTATAATCAATGAAATAATGAATGTATGAACATAAAAAAGAATCGAGTCCTTACACAGGTCATACGAAGCTTCGAGGTCTTGCGATACTAGTCTTCATTGACGACTCGATGAAAGAATGACTCATACAGTCGTCCAACTATCACGACTCACAAAACCCGACTGTCCAGATTATCATACCCTGACAGCCTTGCCATTACCGCCTTGGTAGAGCCACATAACTCACAAGTCAGGGTATCTCACAACCCAAAGCTCTGATATCATCTTCTGTAACGCCCCCAAATTCCATTGGGTTATCACAGTGCCGTGGACCCCACACCAAGAGATCCACCAGGCGAACACGACTAAAACACAACAAGCTGACCAAAAAAAAAATCACAGTCCCTACTATGATAGCCGACATATTATTTCGATATGGAATTTCAACGATAAAAGTAGGCCTACATGGCCAAAATAAAGATACAACAACATCCACGAGCCTTGCTCGGATAATACAAAATGACAACAACTGACAAAAACTGGAGTACTCCAAACTAGTGGTTAAGTACTACCTCTGATGAGCATACTTACATTTATAAACATGATGTAACTTGTAAATCCCTTTGATCGATGGAATCATCATAACGGGAAATATGTGAAATATAAGGGAACATACTCACATAGGTTGCACTCTTTTCCTTAGATCAAGATTTATTTTTTCCATTGGGTTTTGTTACCTGACAGGTGTTTAACGAGGAAACGATATATGAATGTAAGCACTAGGGGAGCTGTAGATTTTTTCAACTTCCAAGATCGATGTAAAGATCACAGGCAAACGATGATTTATTAAGAAACTTAATCACATGTGTTGCACTCTTTTCTTTAACCAAAGTTCAGTTTCTCCCATTGGGTTTTATTACTTGGCGAAGTTTTTAATGAGGCAACACCTACTTGATTGATGTACAAATCAGGGGGAGATGTAGACTCGAGGGGGAGTCTTACATCCACATTGTACATTATACTCTTCCTTCCAAGGATCATTTTTCCCACAATATTTTTATCACATGGAAATATTTATAATGAGGTAATAAGATGTATCGCTTTTAGGGATCGATGGAATGATCACCTTAGTAGCGCTATGATTAATGTAACGATCATATGAAAGGATAGGCTCAAAAGGTCGAAGTCTAAACTTAATGTGTCTAGATGCTGTACTCTTTTCCCTACGATCTAGACATTTCTCCTACCGAGTTTTTGCTTGACGAGGTTTTAATGAGGCAACATGACATGCGCTAATAGACTAGACACAAGAGGAAGTGATAAAGGAATAATATTGTGTGTGCCTTAATCTGTCAGTTATCGATTTCTAATTAAGATATGATTAGACCTGCTACAGTGTAATCTCTCTCTCTCTCTCTCTCTCTCACACACACACACACACACACACACACACACACATATATATATATATATATATATATATATATCTGATTGAGCTAAGAATGCAGCTAGGGTGCACATTGCTAGTCTCCTAAGTTCAGCTTGAGATTTCCATACAGGAAATGTAGATTTCTCAGATTCGGTTTCTTCTTGCGCACGCAGTACAGTTCCTTGTGTACTCTATATTCTTCTACTGGTAGATACACCAGCATCAATATCACCTATAATCAACTCATGTGGATGATCTCTCAACCATCTTATGTCAATTCGGATCCCGTACTGTATCTTGTGGTGCTGTAGTCTCGGCTTCAGCTTGTACAGCATCGGCTTCGACTACTTCTGATCTTACAGCTATGTGATTGATTTCTAAGTCTACGACAGGATCTATTGGAATTTGAGATTCATTAATGGAAAGTGTTCGGATATTCTGAGTTAAGTCTTCTACTTCTGTGGGATCAAAGTGCGGTTCATCGGACACTACATGGACATATTATATATATATATATATATATATATATATCATTAATGAGAATATAAATTTTTTAGGGTTATATTTTCTTCAACAGAAAATATATATTATAGATATATTAAGAGAGGTGTATTCATTTCAGATTTTGGTGGATTAATAATAATCCGTGGATTTTTAGAGATTTTGGCGGATTAGTAATAATGCACGGATTAATAATAATCATCGTAGAATCTTGTAATGTTGATGGAGAGTCTTTCGGATTTAGAAATGGATTTTTAGAATTCCTTCAAAATCTCATTGATTTTGGTGAGATTTCAAAACTTACAAAAAATACTGATAAATCCATCAAATTCCACTATTTTAATGAATCCAAGCAAATCCATAAATTTTTGAATACCCTCAGATTTTAATGGATTGTTTTAAATCCAGATTGAATACACCAAGATTTTAAATGACATTTTGAAATCCTAATTGAATACACCAAGATTTTAAAGGACATTCTGAAATTCAAATTGAATACCTCAAGATTTTAATGGATTCAAAACAATCGAAATTGAATACATTATGATTTCTAAAATACAAAAAATCCTCATAAAATCAAAATTGAATACACGCTCTAAGTATCTGAGCCGCTATGTTAAAGATGGGCATATGATATTCTCAATCTAACCTTTCAATTAGGTTAGTTTTGGAAATACCGCAATCGGAATACCACCACTTTTATTCTGTTTTTATTATATTTGTTTCTTGCTCGTGCAACATCGTCATCCTAAGACACGTTCATCTATTTCTTTGGAGTAGGGATGGCAATGGGTTGGGTCGGGTGCGGGTTTTATACCCCCCAAACCCACACCCGAAATCACCACTCGA
This sequence comes from Orobanche coerulescens, assembly GCA_033398695.1. NCBI lineage: Eukaryota > Viridiplantae > Streptophyta > Magnoliopsida > Lamiales > Orobanchaceae > Orobanche > Orobanche coerulescens. The sequence continues at coordinate 125,166,221 of CM065807.1, forward strand.
ACCCAAACCCAAACCCAAAGGCTGTTTGGGTGGCAAAACAAAACCCACACCCACAGCCATTGGGTTCGGGTTTTTTCACCTAAACCCAAACCCGCAACTTGATCAGGCAGAATCAAAATTCAAGTTTGGTGCTCATCCAAATTCAAATTTGATAAAATGCAAAATGTAGCATAATTTAACATAGTTTGCAAATGTCAATAGAATAATAAAATAGTTTACAAATAACAAAACAATAATAACATAATTTAACATAGTCTTCAACATAGACTCTCAAGAAATTAAATTACAATAACATACAATTAACATAGGCAGAGTGAGTCGTCAGATGTGTAGGAAATGAATGAGTGAAAAGTGAAAATCCTAATTTACACTTATATATACATAGGGTAATTAGGTAATTTAACATATAACTGGGCGGGTGTCTGGGTTTCGGGTGTGGGTTTGAGTGATCCCAAACCCGCATCCGTAATATCGGGTATCGCCCGAACCCAAACCCAAACCCAGTCAACTCGGGTTTCGCCCGTTGACTTGGGTTCGGGTTCGGGTGGGCCCCACGGGTTTGGGCTTTCCTGCCATCCCTACTTCGGAGAGTACGATGTAGTAGTAAAGGATTTTCGGTTTCTTGTTATTTTTGGGAAGAATGATAGGGACACACCCTGAACCACACCCTCAAACACACTCGTGTTTTGGGAGTGTTGTACTGCATGCTTTACAGATAAAATAATTATATTATAATTATTTTATCTGTAAAGCATGCAGTACAACACTCTCAAAGCATGTGGTGTGTTTGGAGGTGTGTCTCTATCATTTCTCTATTTTTTGCCCCTCCTTTTCTGTGTTTGTTTGAATTGAGTTTTGTAAATTTTAGAAAATCGGACGTGTGGCGCGTACTTTCAAACACACTCGTGAAAATATTCGTTTTTTTTGTTTTGACCCAGGTTTAATCCTGCACAGAGGTCCGATCAGCCATTCCTACCCTGCTTAAATCGCAGCAGCATGACGCAATCCGGCTGAGGATCTTCAACCGAATAAACACACAAGCGCCCAAATCGCGAAAAGAAATTGATGCTCCCACAAAGATTCGAACCCACACTGCGTGCCACCAGCACGAAAGATATCCCTCTCCTTTGCCACCGAGCTATGTCCGGGGATAAATATTTCCTTTATTACATTCTATCGCGATCAACTACAATTCATCATTTCTTTTATTTTATATTTTCTCTCTTTAGAAATTCCCATCCCTATATTTTCGTAACTTGTTCTTATTATGTTTCTGGGCTTTCTCGATACGTCTTTTATCTCCCTTGTGTGCTGCCATTTGCAGACGCAAACAAGAAAAGTAAAGGAAAAAAATTGGTTCTTGGAGCGAATAAAGGAGATGGGAGTGTTGAGCCGTTTTTTTTTGGGAATTTTTTGTTTTAAGGACTGTCCTGCCGATTGGTCTCTTTATTGGGTTTTTTTTGTTCGGTCTACTCTGAATCCGAATATGTTGAGGTAATCATGTGCTGTGTGTGTGAATATTGGACAATTTAGGCATTTCTTTCATCTGATTATGTATATGATCACATGCGTATGCGTATTTGTGTGTGTGATGTTTTAGTCGGCTGATTGATTAGAAAGTGGTCTTTAGTTTATATAAACTGCTCTGAGTTCAAATCTCTGTGTTTTTTTTTATTCACTTGTGTGTGTGTTTCTATTGACTTGTGTGTCTGTCAGTGTGTGGGTGCGTGTATTCAATCACTTGGTTGATGGGGGATTCATGGTTTTGGCATCATAGTGTTATTTCAATGCAATATGCGAAATAGAAAGAGTAGAATTCTTGTGATTGGAATCATTTATCCATCAATAAACTTTAATATTATCTTTTGAAAAAATAGTTGCATCTTGAGAGGAATTTCTATCATTTCTCTGTTATTGTTATGGTTGTAGATGTGATATTTCTATCTACTGAACTGATTTTAGAAATCAGCCATAGATTAGTATAGCCATCAATGCTTATTGCTTAAAGTGATTGAAGACATAATTGGTCTGCCAAACAAGCTTAATTGTGGTTGCATAGTTGACTAAATCAAACAGGAGGAACCACTCATTTTCTCCATTTATTTGGTCTTGTTATTAAAAAAATTCAAAAGCAAAATTTCCTAATCAACAATATTCGTTGATAGTGGTGTTTCTTGAATCCCGTTGAAAGTTAAAATCCATTCTGTACGTTGATACAGTTCAAATTCTATGTGGAATTAGATGCTTCGTGTCTAGATTGCTTTGTGAGCTTGATGACGTTGCATTGGAAGACCTTATGCTGACATTCTCTTGTGGGTGAAGAGCCCTGACTATGACTGGGTAAATATACGCCTTGCCTACTTCATCTGCTGCAGTATATTCAGAAATTATATCTAATTAATTTGGCAAATGCTGTGGAAAATATCTTGAATATGCAGGTAGATTGGGTAAACAAATTTATACCAGATATGTGGCCTTTCATGGAGAAGCTACTTTTCTAGCTCCCTAAACTTGTATTAACATAACTTATCAAGAAGTCCTTATTCATAACTTGGCCATATCATTTTTACTTACCGTAGTCGATCATGAAGATACTGTAGTTCTTCTTACATACAATACTTGATATCTTTTTTATTATCAAGTTCAGTTTGATATCTATCTTGAATTAATAAGCATAGTTAATTAATTGTAGTTGGTGTGATCGATCAAGTAATCTTATTCAATTTGTATGTCGAATGACCACTCAAAATAATACATATTGGGTTTAGTTAATAAAGTACTCATATAAACCAACTGCCTTGGCGCAGTTGGCCACCTGACCTTCAATTTAGTTGGAGGTCAGTGGTTAAATTCCTAGTGGGAACACTTTGGAATTGAATTTGTCAAGACTCAATGATCCCTTAGTCTTTGACTAAGGGTTAGGTCCCTCCGGGGTACGCTGGTGGAACAATTAAATATTGAGGGCTTCAAGCTGCAGTGTGGGAGGCCAGATCTCGGTGTGACCCTGCGGTTGGATTTGAGGGGGTCTAGCATGGAGCAATCACTTGGGAGACGACTCCTTGTGCGCGGTAGTTGGGGATATTTAAGAACCTGGGAGCCAGATACACATGTCGCGATTTAACTGGTAGCAGTACTGTGGGGCCGGGGCTGTTATCCCGATGACTAGTCTTGGAACCTCGGTATCAAAAAAACAAAAAAAAATAAAGTACTCATATAAATTAAATAATGCCTTTGACCTATATATATATATATATATCATTCCTTGCGATAGAAAATCCTAGGTAATTAATAAATTAACTCTTATTTATAGACGAATTGTGGTTGAGACCAATTGCGTTGTGGGGAAGTCAAAGGTAGTAGAGATGTTAAACGGGCTAGCCCTAGCGGTTCCGGGCTAGCCCTAGCGGGCTTCGGGCTAAACGGTCCGGGTCAAAAAAGCCCGGATTTAAACGGGCTAGGAAATATCGGCCCTAACCCTAACCCTAACGGGTTTCGGGCTAAACGGGCAAAATATTTAAAAAATCTATTTTTTATTTTTTATAACTCATAAAAAAAAGTAACAATATATTTTATATATATAGTAATAACTATACTATAATAAATATAACAAAAAATACACTTTTATGTACATACATATATATATATATACACACACACACTATATTAACAAATACAGTAATAATATATATTATATATAATATTATTATATATTACATATATAATATTAATATATGTTATATAAATATAGTATACTGTAAGTTGAAATTAACAATATATCAAGCTGGCTTATTCTAACTAAGCCGGGCTAAACGGTCCGGGCCAGAAAAGCCCGGATTTAAACGGGCTAGGAAATATCGGCCCTAACCCGGTTTTTTGGCGGGTTAAACGGGCCAGCCCTACGGGCCCGAGCCCGTTTAACATCTCTAGGTAGTGATAGTAAGTACAAATTAATCTGGAAATGAAAGAAGTCAAGAATATGACTTATTTATTAACCTTATTGTTAGAGACAAATATTACAAAAAACCATCAGAGCCTTAGTCCCAAAATGCTTTGGGGTCGGACATGAATCAATCTCTGAAAACGTAAAGTCGTCTCCAATAGAACAGTCATATGAAAAGGCAAAAGTGAAAGGTGAAAAATTTAGTACGTTAAAAAAGTAGTAAAAAAAAGGTAATAATAATTATGCAAAAATAAATAAATAATAAAAAGTAAATAAAAATTAGTAATAATCATTATGCAAAAATAAATACAAAACAACATCTAAGCCTTAGTCCCAAAATGATTTGGGGTGGGCTAACATGAATCAAACTTTGAAACCATCAATGATCGTTACATAAATAAAATAAAAGGAGAAAAAGAGGGAAAACGTAGAGAAAAAAGTAGAGAAAAAAGCAAATAAAAAAAGAATGAATGTTAAAAAAAAATGAAAAATCCTGAAAAATAAATTAACAGATAACATGGAATATAAGAAAATAGGAATAAAAATACAGAAAAAAAAGGAATCAGATTCCATCCACCATCCGTATTCTTTCCCGCCACATTTGCGTCTCTATCGCCATACTTTCTCCAATTCCAAGAAACCGCATATCATTTTCAATCATCTTTATCCAAGTTTTCTTGGGTCTTCCTCTACCTTTCACAACATTACTTGTTCCCCAACTTTCTAGCATCCTCACTGGGGCATCAACAGGTCTTCTTCTCACATGACCAAACCATCGTAATCGATTCTCCATCATCTTGTCTTCTATAGCCGCAACTCTTACCTTCTCTCTAATCACCTCATTTCTGAGCCGATCCTTTTTTGTAAGACCACACATCCATCGTAGCATACGCATCTCCGCCACATTCATCTTTTGAACGTGACACTGTTTTACAGCCCAACACTCGGGGCCATATAACAGCGCATGCCTAATTGTCGTGCGGTAAAATTTACCCTTTAATCTATGAGGCATGTCAGGATCACATAAAACCCCTGTGGCACTCTTCCACTTCAACCACCCGGCCTTTATTCTGTGAGCTACATCGCCATCTAGCCTCCATCCTTTTGGATAATAGATTCAATATACCGAAAGAAAGTGGATCCATGAACAAATTTCCCATCAATGTGATTGTCCCCGCCTCTCTATCACTGTTTTCGCTAAACCTACACTCCATATATTCAGTCTTACTTCTGCTCAGCCTAAAGCCTCGAGCTTCCAAAGTATCCCTCGAAAGTTCCAATTTCTGTTGCACTCCAACTTTCGTTTCATCAATCAACACAATATCATCTGCGAACATCATACACCACGAAACGTCATTTTGAATTTCTCTTGTCAATTCGTCCATGACTATGGCAAAGAGAAAAGGACTAAGAGCAGATTCTTGATGCACCCCAATCGTACTGTCCTCCCAACATTAGTACGTACACTTGTACTAGCTCCCTGACTCCCTCATACATGTCCTTTATAATGTCAATATATTTCCGCGATACACCCTTCTCTGCTAAGGCCCACCAAAGTACTTCTCTTGGTACTTTATCATATGCCGTCTCTAAATCAATAAAAATCATATGTAGATTTTTCTTTTTATCTCGATAAAGTTCCATCAACTGCCGGATAAGATAAATTGTTTCCATGGTCGATCTTCCAGGCATAAATCCAAACTGATTTTCTGTTATCTTCACACATTTCCTGATCCTTTGTTCAATCACTCGTTCCCACAACTTCATGGTATAACTCATTAGTTTAATTCCGCGATAATTAGAACAATCTTGAACATCACCTTTGTTCTTATACAAAGGGACGAGAATACTTTTCCTCCATGCTGATGGCATCTTATTGCTTCTCCAAATCTTATTGAAAAGCATAGTTACCCATCCGATCCCTCTCTCCCCCAAACACCTCCAAACTTCAATAGGTATACCATCTGGTCCTTCTGCTTTCTTTGACCCCATCTTTTTCAATACAATTGTCACTTCACCCTTTTGAATTCTCCTCTTAAACTCTCGGTTAACCATACTTGAGGGGATGTCTAAATTCCCAATATCTTGTTCTTGATGGCCATTGAAGGGTATCAAAGTATGACCTCCATCTCTCTTTTATCTCTTTATCTTGAACCAAAACTTTTTGGTCAGTATCTTTTACACATTTAACTTTTCCAATATCTCGCGTCTTCTTCTCTCTCATTCGAGCAAGTTTATAGATATCTCTTTCCCCTTCTTTTGTATCTAATCTTGCATATAATTCTTGATTGACCTTTGATCGGGCATTTCTCACTGCCTTTTTAGCTTCTGTTCGAGCTTTCTTGTACTTCTCATAATTCTCATCGCTCGAGCATTTACCCAATACCTTATAACATTCACGTTTTGTCTTTATCGCTTGCTTAACTTCATCATTCCACCAAGATGTGTCCTTACTTGATGGTTTGTTTCCCTTAGATTCTCCTAGGACTTCTTTGGCAACTTCCTTTATGTTATGCTCCATCAAGTTCCACATCGAATCTATATCCATCTCCGTGCAATCAGACCAAATACCACTATCAGCAATCTTAGCCACAAAAGTATATCGACTCTCCCCTTGGAGCTTCCACCACTTAATTCGAGGGTCAACTTGTGGTCTACTCTTTCTTAAGTGTCTCTTACCTCGAAAGTCAAGCACCACAACCCTATGCTGCGTTGCAGTACTCTCACCGGGTATCACCTTGCAATTAGTAAAACTTTTCCTCCAAATATTCCTTCATCATCATCATCATCATCAACAGCACCTTAATCCCAACTATGTTGGGGTCGGTGGCATGAAGATTATAGTGTCGTTTAATTGTCTAAAATTAGTTAACACCATAACTCATGCAAATAACAAAGTGGCAAAGTTTTACGCCGGATGCCCTTCCTGTCGCAACCTTCATATGAAGGAGAAATAGAACGAAATTCCAAAACCGTCAACATCATAGGTTTTTCCATTTATATGGAAAATATCATGAGACGGCGATGAGTTTGAGATAATTGCTATTGTCATGTCACAATACGTGATTGATATTGTAAAATCAACACATACATCATGGAACATGACTCACCTCCAAATATTCCTTACTAAAAAGAAATCAATCTGACTAAAATAAATAATAAATAAATAATAATTAAAATAAAAAATCCTGAAATATAATCAACCACCCGAATTCTCTCCCTCCACATCGTCCTATCCAACGCCATAACTTCTCCAATCTCAAGAAACCTCATATCATTCTCAATCACTCTTATCCATGTCTGTTTATGTCTTCCTCTACCCCTGACCGGCCTATGTGCTCCCCATTCTTCAAGCCTCCGCACCGGTGCATCAATCGGCCTCCGTCTCATATGCCCAAACCATCTTAACCGATTCTCCAACCACTTATCCTCTATAGGGGCCACTCGTACTTCTTTCCTAATCACATCATTTCTAAGTTGATCCTTTCTCGTATGGCCACACATCCATCTTAGCATACGCATTTCCGCCACATTCATCTTATGCACATGACTATGCTTTACAACCGAACATTCAGTGCCATATAAAAGTGCAGGCCTAATTATTGTTCGGTAAAGTTTTCCTTTTAATCTGTAAGGTACGCCTTGATCACATAGTAACCCCGTTGCGCTCTTCCATTTCAACCATCCCGCCTTAATCCTAAGGGCCACGTCACCGTCTAATTCTCCATCCTTCTGAAGAATGGACACAAGATAACGAGAAAACTCCGATCCTTGTATAACATTCCCATCAAAAGTGATTGTACCCGTCACTCTACTTCCATTTCCACTAAAGCTACACTCCAAATATTCAGTCTTACTTATGCTCAGCCTAAAACCACGAGTTTGTTGGAATATTTTATTACAAATATTCATTATCGAGTTTTGATGATTAGTTGTTAAACAAAGAAAACAGCAAGAAAGCATAACAAAACAACAAAGACAATCAAGCTGGGCAAAAGTCACCTGATCAGACAGTCTGATCAGACAAAAGTCACCTGATCAGACGAGGAGGCAAAAGTCACCTGATTAGACGAGAAGAGAAAACGTACGTGATCAGAGAACTTAACGTACGTAACATGGGATATATAATGTACGTAATCTGAGGACGCTTAACGTACGTACTGCAGGATGGCTAACGTACGTAATGAAGAGTTTGAATTAGGGCTGGGATAGTTCGGTTTCTTGAAAAAAAAGTAAGGAACCGAAGTTCCAAATGTGTTATGTAATTCGGGTTCGGTTCCTGACATTTTTCTGCAAGAACCGAACTTCTAGGAACCGAAGTAATTTTACCAAAAAACCGAAAAAACCGAACCGAAATTTACAGTTCAAAATTTTCAAAAATAACCGAAAAACCCGAAATAAAATTTGTTAGGTTAGGTTTTTTTTAATTTATATAGTGTATAGAAAGTAGAAACATCTAAAATAAAATAACTATGGGTAGTACGGTTAGCGTGGGTTTTAATTTTGTGTTCGGGTATAATGGGTTTTAATTTTTTGTTCGGTTATAGTCACTAATTTCGGGTAGTACGGTTATTGAAATTTTAAAATTACAATAACCGAACCCGAACCCGAAATTTATTGCAGGACCCGAACCCGAAATTTATAAATAATTTTTTTCTTAAAACCCGAACCGAACCGAACCGAAATGTTAATTTCGGTTCGGATCTTCGGTTATTCGGGTCCCAAGTCCCAGCCCTAGTTTGAATCAGAATTCAAACTGTATGACCGTTGTGACGTCATGGCATACATCATCATATCAACGGATATTTTGACTTCATATAAGGTACGTAATGGAGATATTGTAACATACGTAATGGAAGAAACGAAACTACTGGACTGATCTGTGAAGAGCTTAACGTACGTAACAAAGATGAGTTAACGTACGTAATATTAATAACATACGTAATGTATTGTATGTAACGTACGTAATGACACAGCAGTGATCTAACGGCTAGTTGAGGCTTTGGAGCCTATAAATACCACTTCCTATGGTATTAAACTTACAACAACTTCAAGCAAACAAGACATTGATCTGATATTGTTATACATTCTATCGTTGTTGTATTTGAGCTTATGGTGATAAGAGTTTGAGTGTGATACACGAATACTCATACACGAGAGGTAAAAAAAAGGATAAGATTCGATTCGATGTTATTAGGATCAAGGATCTGGCATTATTGAAATCGCAATCTATATTCGAGTGAGGTTTGTCTAGTACCCATAGAAAGCTAGATAGGTTGATTCGATAGAAAAGGAAAACGGTTTAACTTGGACCGACAAAAAGATAAATGAGTTACGGTTAATCTCGGACCGATAGAAGACGAGAAGTGTAACGGTAATCCCTCGACCGATAGAAGAGAGGTGCAGAGGTTGATCTTTAGCGTATAGAAAAAGATACGGAGAGAGGACGTAGGCACGTTTGGCTGAACCTCTATAAATCTTGTGTCGATTTATTTTCCGTACCTTTAAATACGCTTCCGCACAATAGCGCGTATATCGAATATCGCTCCAACATGTAAGGTACGCCTTGGTCACATAGTAACCCCGTTGCGCTCTTCCATTTCAACCATCCTGCCTTAATCCTAAAGGCCACGTCACCGTCTAATTCTCCATCCTTTTGAAGAATGGACACAAGATAACGAGAAAACTCCGATCCTTGTATTACATTCCCATCAAAAGTGATTGTACCCGTCACTCTACTTCCATTTCGACTAAAACTACACTCCAAATATTTAGTCTTACTTCTGCTCAGCCTAAAACCACGAGTTTCTAGCTTATTTCTCCTGAGTTCCAACTTTCTTTCAACTCCGTCCTTCGTTTCGTCAACCAATACTATATCATCTGCAAATATCATGCACCAAGGAATATTGTCTTGAATTGACCTTGTCAATTCGTCCATAACTATGGCAAAGAGGAAAGGACTAAGAGCCGAGACTGAATATATGAAGTGTAGGTTTAGCGAAAACAGTGATAGAGAGGTGGGGATGATCACATTTGATGGGAAAGTTGTTCATGGATCCACTTTCTTTCGGTATCTTGGATCTATTATCCAAAAGGATGGAGAGCTAGATAGCAATGTGACTCACAGAATAAAGGCAGGGTGGTTGAAGTGGATGAGTGCCACATGGGTTTTATGTGATCCTGACATGCCTCATGGATTATAGGGTAAATTTTACCGTACGACAATTAGGCCTCCACTATTATATGGCATCGAGTGTTGGGCTGTAAAACAGTGTCACGTTCAAAAGATGAATGTGGTGGAGATGCGTATGCTACGATGGATGTGTGGTCATACAAAAAAGGATCGGCTCAGAAATGAGGTGATTAGAGAGAAGGTAAGAGTTGCGTTTATAGAAGACAAGATGATGGATAATCGATTACGATGGTTTGGTCATGTGAGAAGTAGGCCTGTTGATGCCCAGTGAGGAGGCTAGAAAGTTGGGGAACAAGTAATATTGTGAAAGGTAGAGGAAGACCCAAAAAAACTTGGATAAAGATGATTGAAAATGATATGCGGTTTCTTGGAATTGGAGAAAGTATGGCGATGGAGAGACAAATATGGCGGGAAAAAATACGGATGGTGGATGGAATCTGATTCCTTTTTTTTTTTTTTATTCCTATTTTCTTTTATTTTATGTTATCTTTAATTTATTTTCAGGATTTTTCATTTTTTTTTTTTTAACATTCATTCTCTTTTTTTTTTTTTTTTTTTTGCTTTTTTCTCTACTTTGTCTCTTTTTTTCATTTTTGTTTTGTTATATATGTAACGATCATTGACGGTTTCAAAGTTTGATTCATGTTAGCAGACCCCAAATCATTTTGGGACTAAGACTTAAATGTTGTTGATCAGTGAATTACATCAACTCATTACAAAGAAATACTTCGAGCATCAGCCCAAGTAAAGACAAACAGACATAGCACACATCTAAAAATTGGGAATCAAATATAAAGTAGTACAGAACTGCTGCAATTTCCTATCAATAGTGCATCTACCAACAGTCTTGTGTGTCACACCCCTTACTAACTGATTGCATTCCATATGCATGTCCTGAAAAATTCTGTTGTTCCTTTCAATCCAGACAGCATAAAGAAACTCTGTTACAAGGACCTTAAGCACCCGTTGCCTTGGTTTTCTCCCTTTACTCATTCCACAAAGAAGCAGTAATGTGTCCATCCAGTTTGTAGTAGCACAGGAGACACCATACCAACTCAAAAGGTCTTTCCATGCACTAGAGACCAGTGGACAATTGAAGAGTAAATAGTCCAAGTCTTCAGGAGTAGTCTTACAAAAAGTGCAGAGAGGGTCAATGGATTGATCAAATCTGAGCATCCTAACTTTGGTAGCCAATCTTTCCCAACAGGCTAGCCAAAGACAGAACCTGGCCCTAGGTGTTGCCCTGTTGTTTAGGACCATCTCCCTCCATTGCACAGGAACAATAGGAGGTCTGAGTGCATTGTAAACAACTCTTTTATCAAACTGCTCTCCATTCATCAAGCTCTCCCATTGTCCAGCACCAACAAGCATATCCCTGCATTTGATTACTTTCTTAATTAGGAAGGAGGCATGGACAGGTACGTGCACTGTCCTCAAGTCATGGTGCTTTATGTAATAAGAGTGCATCCATTGAATCCATAACTTGTCTGCTTTCTTGTGTATAGCCCATAGCAACTTCAAGAAAGAAACCTTGTTCCAGGTTGGCAAGTGTATAAGTCCCAGCCCCCCTTCATTTCCTTCTCTGCAGACTGCATCCCAAGACACACGTGTCTTCCTGCTAACACCAGCCTCACCTGTCCAAAGGAATTTCCTACATATGCTCTCAACAGTAGTCATAACTTTTTTTGGGAAGTAAAATACTTGGCACCAGTAATTTTGGACCGAGTAAAGTACACTCTGCACTAACTGCAGTCTACCCCCATAGCTTAACAGTTTAGAGGTCCAGTGATTCACTTTACCAACCATTTTCTCAAGCAAAGGTTGATATTGAGCAATGCTTAGCCTCTTTGAAATCAAGGGGATCCCCAGATACTTGAATGGAAGCTGTCTCTCTTGGAGTTGGCTGAAGTTCAGTATACTCTCCTTTACATCCTGTTTCACCCCAGAGAAATATACTTTACTCTTCCTCCTATTAGCAATCAGCCCTGAAGATCTACTGAAAGTATCAAATTTATCAAGAAGAGCCGCAACTGATTTCATATTTCCTTTGCAGAAAAACAATAGGTCATCTGCAAACACAAGGTGTGTCACGTTCTGATGCTGGCAGTTGGGATGGTATCTAAACTCATTGACATCCTGTAAAGATCTCATAATGCGGCTTAAGTACTCCATGCACAATACAAATAAGAAAGGGGACCTGGGGTCACCCTGCCGTAAGCCCTTCCCACCAGAGAAAGGATTAGTGAGCTTCCCATTCAGACAAATTTGGTAAGTGACTGTAGTAAGACAAGTCACAATCCAATCAACAAACATTGCAGGAAAACCAAAAGCTCTTAGTAAATTCTCCTTAAAAGCCCCTCTGTTTACTTTATTTATGCCTCCTCTATGATCATACAACAACAACATCTAAGCCTTAGTCCCAAAATGATTTGGGGTCGGCTAACATGAATCAAACTTTGAAACCGTCAATAATCGTTACATAAATAACATAAAAGGAAAAAAGAGGGAAAAATAGAGAAAAAAGCAAATAAAAAAAGAGAATGAATGTAAAAAAAAAAAAAATAACATGAAATAAAAGAAAATAGGAATTAAAAAAAAAAAAAAGAATCAGACTCCATCCACCATCCGTATTCTTTCCCGCCACATTTGCCTCTCCATTGCCATACTTTCTCCAATTCCAAGAAACCGCATATCATTTTCAATCATCTTTATCCAAGTTTTCTTGGGTCTTCCTCTACCTTTCACAACATTACTTGTTCCCCAACTTTCTAGCCTCCTCACTGGGGCATCAATAGGTCTTCTTCTCACATGACCAAACCATCGTAATCGATTCTCCATCATCTTGTCTTCTATAGACGCAACTCTTACCTTCTCTCTGATCACCTCATTTCGAGCCGATCCTTTTTGTATGACCACACATCCATCGTAGCATACGCATCTCCGCCACATTCATCTTTGAACGTGACACTGCTTTACACCTCAACACTCGGTGCCATATAACAAATAAGCAGGCCTAATTGCCGTGCGGTAAAATTTACCCTTTAATCTATGAGGCATGCCAGGATCACATAAAACCCCTGTGGCACTCTTCCACTTCAACCACCCTGCCTTTATTCTGTGAGCCACATCGCCATCTAGCTCTCCATCTTTTTGGATAATAGATCCAAGATACCGAAAGAAAGTGGATCCATGAACAACTTTCCCATCAAATGTGATCATCCCCGCCTCTCTATCACTGTTTTCGCTAAACCTACACTCCATATATCCAGTCTTACCTACACTCTCTATCACTGTTTTTTGTCCTAGAGCTTGTTTTCTTATCGTTTTTTCCAAGGATTATTAAATTTGAAAATATATGTGTGGCTGCTTTTTACTCTATTAATATAGTATACCTCCAGTAGGCTATTCGCTATACACATTTTGTCTTGACCTTTTTTTAACCTCAGGTGTTTACATTCTCTATAGGCTTGTATATACATCGAATGGAGGGCCAAAGTATTCCTCTCAATGCCACCACTCCTGATACGAAATCTTGGTGCACCCAGGTTTGTTACATGTTATTTGTTTGAGGATGTTTCTATTTCAGTATTCTTGTCCGGTTTTCAGGTTTCCATATCATATATATGTTTTCTTTCTTTACACTAAACTTCTATACTTGATTTTTTTTTTTTTAAGAAATCGACCTATTTTAGAAGTGGTGTTCCGGTCAACAATGCGTATATCTTCTTTGTATAATCATTTTGAAAACTGTTCTGCTTTGTTTGCATTTTCTGCAAGCCACCTATTTTTGTGTGTGCGCAGCGTGTTATGTGTGTGTAAGTTGTCACTATTATGTGTGTAGGTCTTTTCATCACTTGCCCCGGACCTTTTCATCACTTGCCCCAGACCTTGCTCCATCGCTCTTCTCATCTGCATCGGCCCTCGACTGATATTTTATTTTATTGTTTTCTATGATGATTGCCCTTTATCTAACAATAAGGCTTCGAAATTGTTTTTTTGGTTTAATGAAACTTGATCCACGATATGTTCTCTTTTGAATTGCATTTCTTTCTGATGTCGTACTGCCAAAAATGGTTAGCTCCGCACTGATGCCCGAACGTGATATATCATAAAAATCCTGATCTTCTAAAGGTAAAGTTATTTTTGAGGGCCCTCTTTTTCTTTTCGATTTCTGATTTCTAAATATATCAAAGACTTGTTTTCTCTCTTCTATTTATATACGGTGCTTGAAGATTCATTTTACATTTTATGCAGGCTGTAGCTTCTATTTTGGAGTGTGATGTGATATATAAGAGAAATCCTCATATTCTACAGGTAAAGTTATTCTGGGGCCATCCTTTCTCTTTCCGAATTCTAATTTCTAGATATATTGAAAAGCTTGTTTTTTTTTTTTTTTTTTTTTAATTATATCTGCTGTTTGTAGATCCATTACATTTTACACGGGCTGTGAGAAGAATGCCCAACACGTCGACTGCCGCCTTCTATACTAGAAAACTAACCCAGGTTTGAAAAAATTCTCCCATCTTTCTTGAATAACCTGATTGCCTGACGCTTTTTGTGAATTCCTTGACCTCAATTTTAATTGATTTCCGGTGGCGAGAAATTGGGTTTCATTTTGTATTGAGGTGATTCTTTGAATTGTTAGAGCTTTGTTATGGTAACCGTGAGTATGTGCAGTGTGTTTATGTTAGAGTGTGATGTGCGTGTGCGTCTTGGGTGCCATGGTGTATTGTGTGGTCTATATTATATGGGGAGCGTATGTATCTATTTGATTTGTGGGTCTGTTTAAAAAAAAAATTATATCTGTATTATTGGCTTCTGTGAAATAAATAGGCTCTTGTGGGTGTTAAATTAAGGGTTAATGACGCCAAAATCCACAACCTTTCACCCGACTTTCATTTTTTCCACAACCTTTCAAAAAATCCTGTAAATCCACAACCTTTGACAATTGTTCGATTTTTCCATGATTTCAAACTCCGGCCACATTTTAAATGACGTGGCATCTTACATGTAAATTGTCTTAATTTGCTTGGCTTACCTGTCAAAGAAACGACGTTGTTTTACAATAAAAAGAATTAAAACTAAAAGTAAAAAACAAAATATACAAAACAATGTGTCTGGAGTCGATCGCGGAAAGAGAACAGAAATAAAAAGACGCGAACCTAAAAAGGGAAAGAGGAGAATACTCGTGCACAGTCCGGAGTCGGTCGCCATAACAGTCGCGGCGGCGGGAGCGATCGGCGTCGGGTAGGTAAGTTCTTTCCGCTATCGCCTCTCTTTCCTCTTTCTTCCCTCTTCTCTGTTCTCTTCAGTCGATCCATGTAATTAGGGTTTTTTAGACCAGTCGATGCCCAAATCCCCCGCGATAACCTTACCATCCACTACTCACCACCGATTCCTCAGGCACTTGCAGCTCTATCTCAATTATCCAAACATACCTCAATTATCCAAACATACCTCATTTTTTTTTTGGCTGAATTGTTTATTATTAGGAATTTCATGAGGTTGAATTAGGAATTTGATGAGAATTTTGCTGCAATGTTGAATTATTTGAGTTTTGTGAATTATATGGCTGCATTACTCATTATTTTTCTGGAATCTATTATTTGCAGTGGACTTGAAAAAGGCAGTCACACAGAGTTCAGTATGAAATTTAAGGATATAGCTGACTATCATGAAGACACTGATTCTGATGATATGTCATGGCAAGATTCAGATGAGGGTGGTGAGGGAATTGAGACTGATGACAGTCTTGATGATGATGAATTGGGGAGTGGGGATGAGGAATATATTGAAGCAAGACAAAACCTAAGGCAGGAGGAGCTTAGGGTAGGTGAGTTTGAGACTGAAGTTGCAGTAGATCTAGATACCGGTGGGGAACAAGATAAGGGTAGTGGTGAGATAGGAGGTGAGGGAAGTGGTGAGATAGGAGGTGAGGGTGGTTTTGGACTTGAGAGCCAAGTGAGAGAGGAGATATTGTCTGATTATGTAGATTCAGATTGTGAGGTGGACTCTCAATCAAGTGAAGATGAGTTTGAAGACATCCGTGTAGGAAGAATTCAAAAGGTGAGGTATGATCCCAAGTGTGACCATAAGAAGTTAAAGTTATGTCTTGGGATGAGGTTTGAAAATGGGTATCAGTGTAGGGAAGCATTGAAAACATGGGCTATCTTGGAAGGACATCCTATTCATTTTAGGAGGGTATCAAAACATCGAATACAAGCCTACTGTGATGAACCATGCCCCTGGAAGTTGTCTGGCAGTATGGTTAGGAAAGAAAATTCATTGGCAATCAGAAAACTGTATGGACCACATGAATGCCCCTTTCATATCAGTAACAAACAGGCTGACTACAAGTGGATTGGTAAACAATACATGGATACTTTTAGAGTGAGACCTTACATGACTGATGTTAATGAGAGGTTTTCTATCAAAGTTTCTAGGGCTAGGTTACACAGAGCCAAGCATTATGCTATTGAGCTCTTAAGAGGGACTGTGAAACAGCATTACAACTCCCTTAGGAGCTACATTAGTGAACTGATGAGGGTAGATAGAGAGGGCAGATTTGATCTTAAAGTGGGTGATGGTACAATATTCCAGGGGTTATACATTGGTTTTAGTGCTTTGAAGAAAGGATTCATGCAAGGGTGTAGACCTATCATTGGTTTGGATGGGTGTTTTTTAAAGACTTACCTTAAGGGTCAGCTACTGTGTGCTATTGCTAAGGATGGAAACAATCAAATGTACCCGATAGCATGGGCAGTGGTTGAGGTGGAAAATGAAGAGTGTTGGACTTGGTTCATCAAGATCCTACTAGAAGAGTTAGGAATTACAGATGGGCTTGGACTTACTTTCATCAGTGATCAACAGAAGGTATAACTTATATGGAGGGTACCTGATAACATAATTTTCTTTATTTTCCATTTTACCGAATTTTTTAACTTTGCTTTCCCAGAAACCTGGAATCTTAAGAAATTATTTCCATCAGTCTGATTAAAAGTAATTGGCCAGTTGCTTGTACTGTGTTTCCATGATTTTGAATCAAGAACGGTATCATCTGAACACTCGGAGAAGGTGAAGTTCTTATCACTCCTTCCACACTCTACTGAACTTGAATCAGCCATGTGTAACAGACACGATTAGCAAATGCGAATGGTCAAGTACTAGAAACACCACCCGATAACATAATTTTCTTTATTTTCCATTTGCTTATATGGTGGTCGACCGTTATGTGATATGGGCACCTTTATATGTAGTCGTACATGTAAAATAGAATAAAATCTTATGGGGAGTTTCTGTAATTTTGAAACTTGTCCAGGTTCTTTTGGTGATAACCCTAAAATTTTGAAACTTGTCCAGTTCTTGGCAGAGGATCTGTTTAATCAGGTTATGTATTTTAGGGTTAATTACAAAAATTACCCCTGGAATTTTATTCCATTCTGTACTCTAAATGTAAATTTATGATGTCGTGTTGTTTTGACTTGTGTAGGGACTCCTCAATGCAGTGAAGGCTTTAGGTCCATTTGCAGAGCATAGGAACTGTGCCAGACATGTTTATTGCAACTGGAAAAAGCAATTCAAAGGTGCAACACTGAAGAATATATTCTGGAAGGCTGTGAGGAGTACATACCAAGAGGCTTGGGATGATGCAGTTGAGGAAATGAAGGCTGAAAATAAGAAGGCTTATGACAACTTTCTTGAGAGGGACCCCGCCAGGTTTTGTAAGCCTTTCATTTCTACTCAATGTGTGAGTGATATGGTTGATAATAATGTGAGTGAGACATTCAATGGATGGATTGTTAGAGCTAGGACCAAGCATATCATTCATATGTTGGAAGACATTAGGGAGTCTATGAGGGAGAGGCAGTACAAAAAGTTGGAAATGATAAAGAAGGTCTCTGATAAAATATGTCCAAATATAAGGAAAAAGGTGGAAAAATTGAAACAAGACAGTAGGTTTTGCGAAGCAAGCCTAGGGATAGATGGAACATTTGAAGTGAAGAACCGGTATTCCAATGACAGATTCATAGTGACATTAAAGGGGAGAAAGTGTACTTGCAGAGTGTGGGATATCACAGGTATCCCTTGTGCCCATGGGATGTCAGCTATACAGTTCATGCGGCATGACCCTGCAGATTATGTGCATGCATGCTTTACAATTGAAGTGTATAATAAGGCATATTCCTTTGGTTGCAAGCTATAAACGGTGAGAGGATGTGGCCCAAAGGAATCGGCTACCCTGTACAGCCCCCTGCAATCAGAAGAATGCCTGGAAGGCCAAAGAAAAAGAGAAGAGATAAAGATGAGGTAGATCCAAAGAATCCCAATAGACTGAGAAGAACTGGAATGACAATGACCTGTAGCAGTTGTCATCAGGTTGGGCATAACAGAAAAGGGTGTAAGAATGAGGAAGTCCCAAAGCCACCGAAAGTCCCAGTAAGATCATGCTTCAATTAAAAAAAAAAAAAGATGCAATTTCTCTATAATTGGATTATTATTTAAGTTCACAACTCATTATTATCTGATTAAATTTCAGGGAAAACGAGGAGACCAAAGAAGCACACCGATTCGGTGAGACCTTCAAATCGGGAGAGCAAAGACGACCGCTTCAAGACACTTAGCAACTCAAGAGAGCCACCACCATTAGTTGTGCTGCTATTGATACCTTTGGGCAGGAAATTATGATTTTGTACTGACTAAACAGTAGTTTAACTTTTTTTTTTTTTGTGATGCAAAGTAATGCGTCAATTGTTTGTTGTGTGTGTTTGTTTCAGATGTCTTGTTTGTAAGGTGATTTGGTTTCATGGCAATAAATAGACAAGAATGTTTTCGTTAATTATTTGCACTTATGTAATATAATCTGTTTTTCCCCATATTTCAACTGTATTTTTTTTTGGGTTTTTCTTAGCTTTCAGTTTTTAGGAAGTATATTGTTTTAAGATCATGATATGCTAATTGGAAAACTAACTAGCCATAAATCTAAAAAGAGGAACTCTATAAACTGATTTTTTTTCGGAAAAACCAAAAAAAAAAAAAATAGAACTACATTATAAAGTCGTCCTTAAAATAATGCAAAAAAACTAAAAATTAAAAATATTTTTCAACTTTTTAGATGCTGCTAATGGAAAAATCGAACAAGTGCCAAATGTTGTGGAAAAAATGAAAGGGGCATCAAAGGTTGTGGAAAAAATGAAAGGGACATCAAAGGTTGTGTATTTTGGCGTTATTAACCCTAAGTTTAAAACCGATGCAGTTTGAATTTTCGCCGGCGACACACTCCCGGCGTCCACGTAGGATCCACGTAGGATCGAATTTGGGGCTAAATCAAAATTATGGAAAAATCGAACAATTGTCAAAGGTTGTGGATTTACAGGATTTTTTAAAAGATTGTGGAAAAAATGAAAGTAGGGTGAAAGGTTGTGGATTTTGGCGTCATTAACCCCTTAAATTAATACCGTCTCTCTGTCCCTCTCTTTCTTTCTCTCGGTTCCACCAATTAACTGGAATTATCAGCTCCAAACCATTACCTAGGCCACTAAGGTAATTCTACTTTTCTCCACATCACTTTGATTTTTATTTCAGAATCAATATTTATTGTTCTTTTCTAACTTCTGTAAATTTCCTACTGATGCTGTCTCTGACCTCATGTGTGTGTGTGCGCGCGCGCGCGCGTTGCTTTGCTTTGGTTTGCATGATCTGATTGCCTTTTACTTGCACTCGAAATCTCATGCAACAGTGGCCGAGGCTGCCAACTAACTTGATAGAATCAATTGGTTTTTATGTAAAACGAGATTGAATAACAACTTTATGTAAACACGATACTTGTATACAAAGTCATCCGGCATCTGATCGATAAAACCAGTAACGGGCAACCTTGTGCATTGCACGGGGTAACAACCCTAGTGTGTGTATATATATAAAGAGGGGGGAGGGGGTACATTGTGCTTTTACGTATTATCAAAAAAAAAAAAAATCTTTTACGTTTTATTTGTATATACATATTATATATATTAACATAAATTTTATAATATATAAATATTATCTTACGTTATATTTTATGTATCATCAGAAAAATAAAAAATTATTTGTATGTATATAAACATAAATTTTATAATATAATATTATATTACATTATAATATATGTTATATAAATAATTTTATATATACTATTATATCATAGAGTATTATAATACATACTTCTTCCGTCCCCCTAAAATATGTCCATTTCGACTTTTACTTGTTAAAGTTCATAATTTTTTATCATAAATTACAACAAATATAAAAAAAAAATTATGATACTGTAAGTGCGTATTTGATCTGTCTTCACTACTACAAAACTGCCCTTTAACATCGATCGGTTGTTTAAAAACTGCCCTTTAACAGAGCCATTTTAACATCGATCGGTTGTTTAAAAACTGCTGTTAAATTGACGTGGTGGCATACCTGTAAATATTGTGTAATAAATTAACAGCAGTTCTTTTTAAAAACCGCTGTTGAAAGAACATTTAACAGCGGTTACTAAATAACCGATGTTAAATAATTCTAAAAAAAAAAAAGTTTCCCTACATGTGGCTCGTTCGTGCTTTTCGAGGGTCGTTACATTCCCTACGGAATAATTTCGATATTAGGGGGTAGAAAGGATATCCAACTATATGGTAAGATGGACATTCCCCATCACTAAGGTTACCGAGGTCTAGGTTTATGGATGGATTCAGTTTGGATGTATGGAATTGACCAAGGAAGCTTTGGAAAGTCAAAAATGGGGTCTATCCGCTTTTCAAACTGAGTGAGCGTAAGGATCCGAGGTCAAGGACAGTAACAATCGATGTTAAATTAGTGTTTTTTAAAAAAACAAAAAATTTTTAACATTGGTGGGGTCCGTCGTTTTTTGGCCAAAAAATGATGTTTGTGCCCTCAATCTTGCGTTTTTCTATTTTCGGGACCTAATTGCAAATTTTTAAAAGTTAGTGTGCTTGTTATTTAATTGTGTATTGTTAACTCTAGCCTTCCTAGGGTATGTATATGCTTGTAAGATTATATTTCGACATTATTAAATGAATAAGAATTTTCTCTATAATTTTCATCATATAATGGATTATAATTTTATTACATATAATAAAAGAATGTACATTATAATATATAATATAACATATTTATTTTTAATGTACATTATAAAATTTTAATTTTTAGCATGATTATATCCAATAAATACATTATAATTTTTAATATGTAATATAATTTTTATTAAATTATATTATTATTCTATAACAATATAATATCTAAATTAATAATATAAACCATAAAAGTTTAATTAACAGTTTCATTAAATTTAATATATAATATACATTATAACTTTATTGAATATAATATAATTATGAAAATATTAAAAAACATATATATATATATATATATGATTTGTTCTACACTTATATAAAATAAAGCAATAAAAATAACAGAAAGTGACTTCAGCTCAGCGGTTCGATACCACTTTCATTTTATGGAGGTCACAAGTTCGAATCCCATGACCAGCAAAAAATGCACAAAAATGTACATTTACAGTGTCATGCGGGTCAGGCGGGCGGGTCAAGGGATGTGCGGGCCTAGACTGGGGTGGGCGAGCTGGGCGGGATGTAAGCGCAGGGGCAATTAATTTCTTTTTTCAAAAATTTTAACAGCAGTTCTTATAGAAAACCGCTGTTAATTTAACAGTGGTTGTTACAAAGAACCGATGTTAAATGTTTTTTGAAAGAACCGATGTTAAATTTAACACCGGTTATTAGAAAATCTATGTTAAATTTAACATCGGAGTCTTTAACAGCGGTTCTAGAATCGCCATTAAAATGGCTCCAGAACCGCTGTTAAAAGGCTAGTTTTGTAGTAGTGCTCAATGTGTATTTTTTAAATATAAATAATATTTTGTTGTAATTTTTATTCATATTTAATTGAAATTATTAATGGTCAAAAGGTGTATTTGTGGAGACATGTCAAATTCAAAATGAGCATATTTTTTATGTACGGAGGGAATATATTATCTAAAGTAATTATATTATACTTCCTCTGTTGAGGAATAAGTGTCCTATTGTGTGATGGCAGGGAGTTTAAGAAAGTTGGTAAAGTTGGTATTAGTGGAACCGAGGTTTCACTTCTTGAGAGGTAAAAATAAATTGGAGCTAGAATTATTGTGAGTGGGATAAGAATCTCATTGTTGTGAGTGGAAAATGTAAATAAAGTTAAAGCTGTGAGTGGAATAAGGGTCCACTTAATTTAAGTGGAAAAATTAAAAGGTAGTTGACGCGCGCGCCCACACACATCTATATGTATATATACACACACCACTATTTAGAACTATTTACATATATGATACACGTAAAAGTAATTACAGAACTACCAGAAGTTGATGACACTATAGTGGATTGAAAAAAAATCGGTGTGACAGCATAAGAAGGGAAAGAAAAGAAAAGCGAAAGAAATGTTTCGTGATAAAAAGGAATAATGCCAACTCCTCATAATTTGCCGGCGATGATGAACCTCCACGATCTGAGAGATTCAGTTATCATATATAAGAAAAACATTCAGATTCAGCCACAAACAAAAGCTATTTTTGAATAAATCTAAGAGAAGATAGAAATTTGTACAGTTCGATTTTTATGTCCGTCAAAAGAGAGGATTCATTCGTTCTTGAATATCGATACGAAGGAAGAGGATCCTGAATACAAAATACAGAATCTCCGACAAGCAGGTAAATTTTTTTAAATAAATATATGTTTTAAGAAGCTATTTTTTTATTGTATAGCTGAATTGTTGTGTGGAATTTCAATAAATTTGACTACAATTAAATTCCTAGGTTACATTTTAAAAATACAACTCTATTGTAGATGAATTCTGAAAAATATCTTCATATCTACGTAATGCAAAGACATGTAGAAGTAGTATATTCTACGTGAATATCGTTTAACAGAACCTTGATCACCAAATTATACTTTGCATGTCGTTAGGGGTGTAAATCTGATAATACGGAGCCGGATATGGCCATATCTGTATTCGAATCCGGGAATCAGTAATGATATTCGAATCCATATCCCGATTCGGAAATATATCCTACTTGATCGGATACGGATAATATTCGGATCTGGATGCGGATTTTTCCGTATCCACCACTTATTGGTTGTCCAGCTTAGAAATGAAATATCATTATATAAGCTTGAAAAGACATTGATTTTTTTATCTCTTAGGCGATGTGAGATGGATGTGAGCCAACTTTGAAATGAAAATTCCTTATATAAGCAAGAACAGGGCGCTGGGTTCTTTCATTCAGCGATGTGGGATGAGTTATGTTGCTGGGGAAAATGGCAAAAATAAAATTGAGTAGATGTAGGTGCCGTGTTTCATACCTGGGATCTTAGGTTTACAAGTCCAGTGCCTCCACCAACTAAGCAACATGTTGTTTTGTGTTATATTTACGCAAACTTATTTATAATAATATACATAAAATATATAATTTTTAGACAATTTATATTTATGCAAACTTATTAATGGATAACTATATTATTATATTTTCTTAATAGAATGATAGACATGCTTATATTTTGTAATTATATATTAAAAACATATATTATATTGAAAATATATTAAAAATATATATTATATATAATTCATTTCGGATATGGATATTTTCGGATACGGATGTGCCTATATTCATACCCGCATCCTAAATTTTTGGATACAGATAATATTTTTTTGGATACAGATAATATTCGTTTTTTTCGAATACGGGTACAGATAATTTAGACGGATATCTGGATATACGGATTTTTTTGACAGCTCTACATGTCGTAGTAGGATACTAGCATGAACGTGACATTGATACCATTATCATTTGCTGATCTTTTTAGAAAAATTGGTTACTGAACGTAGTACATCACAAATAATTGGACATCGTTTAAGACAATCCTAATTACCCACTTATACTCTTTATATTGTAATTGGATATTAGCAAGAACATGAAATTGATACCATCAACATTTGTTGAATTTTGAGAAATACTAGACATGATGAACGACTGCAAATATCTATCTCTTACCAAAAGTGCGCAGAAATCCACATGATTACTGTCCACATGGTAGAAAAGAATAACTCAGGTAACCCCACATCTTTTGAATATTAATATGCTCCTAAGTATAAACATGCATATGAAATTTTTATATATATATATACACTCGTTACAAAGTACATTTATATTGGTTACTAATATCGAACTAACATGTCAGGATCTATCATAGATATTTCTATTGACGCCAATAGACGTTTCAAGTATCTATTCTTTGCATTATGTCCATCAATAGAAGCATACAAAAATTATCTTCCCATTATTGTCATTGATGGTACATCTTAAACTCCGTATACATGGGCACATTGTGTAATATCCGCATTTTTCTTTCCCTTGTCTTTTTATTTTTGATGTATTTCTTGGTCGTAGTGACCCTCGTGTATCTTACAGTGTGTCTTTTCCGTCATCTATTGATCTGATTCTCGTTATTGTTATACGGAACCGCTGTTTCGGGGTTACCGTCTTTGTTTCGATGCGTCTTGAGATGTTCTGTTTAACGTCTCGTTCATATTCCGGTGTTTTGGACCGTTTATATTTCGTACCTAGCACACGCTATCTTTTCTGCATAGCGCACGCTAGGGGTCACTTAGTAGCGCACGCTACGACTGCCTCGTAGCGCGCGCTAGAGGGCAAACCCTGGGAGTGGCAGTACTGACTCCAGCCCTCTGGACTGGTGGATTAGCGTACGCTATGTATCCTAGCGCACGCTAATGTTGGGAGTTAGCGCACGATGAGATGCTCGGTAGCGTGCGCTAGTGTGGATGTCCAGTACTGGGCAGTTTGCCACTGGACTCTACTGATGCCCAGGTAGCGCACGCTATTGGTCGATAGCGCGCGCTACCGATATACCTTAGCGCACGCTACGTTTGGTCGATAGCGCGCGCTAACCGGATCAGGTGTGTTACGGGCGATACCACGGACTCGGCTGATGTCCAGGTAGCGCACGCTATTGGTCGATAGCGCGCGCTACCGAGAGGTTGTTAGCGCACGCTACGTTTGGAGTAGCGCACGCTAACGGCCAGAAACCTGGCTACTGGACTGGAGTTGTTTCGTTAGCGCACGCTAACTTTGGGGATTAGCGCGCGCTAACACTCCCTGGCTATATAAACCAGGGAGTTGACCGAGATGAGCGTATTATTTTCATTTCTTCCTTCTCTCCGCGGCTAAGGCGATCCCGGGCGATTTTCTTGGCGATTTCTTCCCCCAATCATCTTACCCAACGTCTTCCTTGAGTTCTTGGTGTATTATAACAACATCAACGCGGATCTTTCATCCTAATCCATGGTAAGATCTCTTAGAACCCTACTTTTGGATAAATTGGGGATTTTGGGATTTTCGTCCGATTCACTCCGTTTTGTTGGTGGATTCTTGATGAATATGATTAACCTTGATGGTAGTCTTAGTTTCCCTACGGATTCATGGTATATTTCGTGGTTTTTACGGAATCGAGAGGGTTTGGTTGTGGTCCGCCCTCGTTGTTATTTATGTACGAATATACATGAATCGTAGGCGGGTTTTCGGGTGTATTCCATTTCCGTATTCGTCTTAGAGCTGGTTGTAATTATGTTCTTCGAATCGTTAGGTTCGGTTCCGTTGATTCCTAGCGTCCGTCGGTGATTATCCTTTCCGTTTGTTGCGTCGTCAATTATTCAAGGCAAGTATTTTTGGAAACCTTTATGCTTAACGTGAAATGGTAATGTATATTGTGTGTAATTTGCTCACCTCGGGAGGGTCCGACGGGATCACGGAGGGAATCTATGGCTTCATCCTGGATTCATGAGTTTGTTTCGCTAGCCAGCTCGGGAGGGTCCTTAGAGGCCTCGAGTGGGATTCGTGGCTTCGTCCCGGTCCTAGGTGACGTGTGGTGCTTGGTTTGTTTTATGAATATGGCCACCTCGGGAGGGTCCTTAGAGGCCTCGAGTGGGATTTGTGGCTTCGTCCCGGTCTGAGCAAATGTGATTATTTGTTTATTTCTGGAAAAGACATGTCTGGTTTTGGTTTGTGAAATGATATTGGTGCATGTACTATGAAATGTGTAAGCGATTGGTTTGCCTTGATTACTTGTACTAGCGTAATTGCTAACCCCTTTGGGGACCCGTTTTGGGGAAATTCTTGTTATGGATTTCAGGTTATGATTATCCGGACGAGCGAGCACCGGACAAGACGAGGATGTTGGCCAGGGTCGTTGACATGTGCATTTGGGTCTTCTTATTTCTTTTGTTCATTTCGATTTGGTTGTTTCCACAGTTATAAACTTATAGATTGTACTCGCGAGTACTTAGGCTTTTCATTTCAAACTCCGTGTTGTATTATCATAAATTGCTACATTGTCGATTGTTACTCATTTCGTCGGTTGTTTCGGGTGTATTTTCATGTGATGTATTATTTGATTGTGTATCCTCGCTAAACGAGATGGTTAGTCGAGGGGTGTTCGCTTGTTGTAGCCTGGTGGGTCCCATGTAGGGGTCCACGGCGCTGTAATATACTCCGAATATCTCGAGTTGTTACAGAAAATGATATCGGAGCTCTAGGTTTATGGATACCTAGGCTTGTCGGTTATTTGGGTCTAGTCGTGTTTTGTTTCGCACATTGTCACACCGCTGCCGGCATCTCAGTACTTCCAGTGTTCGTAAGTTTCCTTACTCGATTCTTTACTTTCTCGTACTGTATTCCGTTTCTTGGACTGTGATTATTCTCCCTCTTTTACTTATCATCGAGTTGCTTTTGCCACCTCTTATCACCCACATGGATGCTGGAAGGGGACGTGGTCGTGGTCGTGGCCGTGGACGCGGTCGAGGACGTGGGGCAGCCGGTGGGGCGGCCACGTCGCATTCTTCGGGAGCCGGCAGTACCGGCGACCGTCACAGTCATGCTTCCTCTCAGGAGCGCGCCGACCTTGGTATTGCGGCCGTTATGCAGCAAATGGTAAACCAAATGGCGGCGATAGCTCAAGTGGTTCAAAACCCCGATCAGGCCCATGCTAATCGGGGCGGAGAGCATCACTGTGGCTCCAAGATCTCATCAAGATGCACCCTCCTCAGTTTTTGGGAGCATCAGACCCGATCGGCTGGGAGGGGTGGATCAAGGAGATATCTAAGGTCTTCGTTGCCACCAACTGTCCCGAGGACCGTAAGGTCCCCATCGCCCAGTACTTTCTCACTGGGGACGCTATGGATTGGTGGGAGGCCATGGGGCCCAAGGATCATGTTGCTTCGTGGGCCGAATTTCAGGAGTTGATGGAGATTGAATATTGCCCGTGGCCGGTCAGACAGGCTCGAGTGCATGCTTTCTATGATGCTCAACCACGGGATATTCCCGTATCTCAAGCTATTGCAGATTTTAACAAGGAGTTGGGCTATGTGAAGACCCAAGTTGTCGAAGAGAGCGACAAAATTTTCCATTTTTCCAGGAGGATGAAACTGTCCATTCGGGACTATATGTCTGGGCTCGTCTGTACTACCTTTAAGGATTATCAGAGTCGAGCTCTTGGTTATGATATGTCGGTGACGGCTAGCGATTTGGCTCGTGAGAGCAAGAAGCAGAAGTCGGTCGGAAATTTTTCTGGTCCCAAGAGTGGAGGCCAGCAGAAATCTCAGGCTGCAAATATTTCTACGGGCGGTTCGGCTCGTTTCTCTGGGAGCTTTCGGAGTGCCGCCGGAACCATCGTCCGGGACCCCAGATGCTTTAACTGTGGCAAGCCAGGCCACGTGAACTGGGATTGTCCTCGTCCACCTTTGACTTGTCATCCTTGTGGTCAGTCGGGCCACAAAGCTTCTTTTTGCGAGAAGCTCAGACAGTTTCGCGGCGCCCGTTCTTCTCACCCAGCACCTATGGAGCCGAGTGTGAACCAGGGCTCATTTGCTCCGCCGCCTCCACCGAGTGCCGGCCGAGGTAGGGGTCGGGGTCAGCCCGCTAGAGGAGGAGCTTCCAGTGTCGGCTCTGCCCAGCTGCGTATCTATGAGATGAGGAGGGCCGATGATCCAGCAGCTACTGTGGCGACAGGTACCGTCCATATCCATTCCCATCCTGTCAGTGTGCTTTTTGATTCGGGTGCTACGCATTCATTCATTTCTCTAGAGTGTGTACGCCGTTTGAGTCTCGACTGCTTGTCACCTTGCGAGCCTTTCATCGTTAAACTTCCTAGCGGTGATAGAATTGTCGGTGATTGAGAAGTCCGGGACTGTTCTGTGATTATTTGTGAGAGGGCTTGGCTCTCTAATCATATTGTCGTGGGTATCGAGGGTGAGGATTTGATTCTCGGGGATGATTGGCTCGAGCGGCATGGTGCAATCATGAACTACCGCACGAGGATCATTACCATGTTAGCCGAGGACGGCACTGAACACTCTTTCGCGGGGCGAAAGAGAAACCAGAAGTTTGTTATTAACGCCTTGAAGGCGGTGAAACTCCTGCGAAAGGGGTGTACTGGTTATTGGTGCTATGCCTTGAAGGCGGAGAATGGTGGAGTCGAGCTTTCGTCGATTCCAGTCGTTAGTGAGTTTCCTGATGTATTTCCTGACGAGTTGCTGGGATTGCCACCGGATCGTGAGATTGAGTTTGTTATAGAATTAGAGCCGGGCGCGGCTCCGATTTCGAAGGCGCCGTATCGCATGGCACCTTCAGAGATGTCAGAGTTGAAGAAGCAGTTGAGTGAGCTTCTTGAGTCGGGGTATGTTCGACCGAGCGCCTCGCCTTGGGGTGCACCGGTCCTGTTTGTGCGGAAGAAGGATGGTTCACTACGTTTGTGTATCGACTATCGCGAACTAAACAAAGTGACCATCAAGAACAAGTATCCTTTGTCGAGGATTGATGACTTGTTCGATCAGTTGCAGGGAGCTGCGGTATTCTCGAATATTGATTTGAAATCGGGGTACTATCAGCTCCGGGTGAGGGAGTCCGACGTGCCGAAAACGGCTTTTCGGACGAGATACGGACATTATGAGTTTGTAGTTATGCCTTTCGGGTTAACTAATGTGCCGACGGTGTTCATGCAGTTGATGAACAAAGTCTTTATCGAGTATTTGGATAAGTGTGTCGTCGTCTTCATTGACGATATTCTTATTTATTCGAGGAACGAGGAAGAGCATGCCCATCATTTGCGGGTAGTGTTAGACATTTTGAGGACCGAGCAACTCTATGCAAAGTTCTTGAAATGTGAGTTCTGGCTGAAAGAAGTGATGTTTTTAGGTCACGTGATTTCAGCCGAGGGGGTTCGTGTGGAGCCGCAGAAGATTGAGGCAGTGTTAGATTGGGCACCGCCCAAGAATGTGAAAGAGATCCGTAGTTTCTTGGGATTGGCTGGCTATTATCGTAGGTTCGTCGAGGGTTTCTCGAAACTAGCTCGGCCACTTACACAGTTGCTCCAGAAATCCGAGAAGTTCGTCTGGACCGACGAGAGGCAGTCGAGTTTTGAGGAGCTGAAGAAGCGTTTGACTTCAGCCCCGGTTTTGGCATTGCCATGTGGCAACGAGGATTTCGCCGTTTATAGCGATGCTTCGGGTCATGGTCTTGGGTGCGATTGATGCAGCACGGCAAGACCATTGCCTATGCTTCGAGACAGTTGAGGCCGTATGAGCTTAACTACCCTACTCACGATTTGGAGTTAGCGACAGTTGTCTTTGCGCTCAAGATTTGGCGTCACTATCTTTTCGGCTCTGCATGTCAGATTTTTACCGATCATAAAAGTCTGAAATACATATTTACTCAGCGGGAGTTGAATATGAGGCAGAGAAGGTGGCTAGAGCTGATTAAGGATTATGACCTCGAAATCCTTTATCATCCGGGCAAGGCGAACGTCGTGGCCGACGCCTTGAGTCGGAAACCGATTGCGTTGCGAACGCTTGAGGTCCTTACGTCTCGATCGAGCTTGGCGGGCTTTGATTGAGTTTGATGTTGAGGTTTTGTTGCACAGGGTGTCGGGCAACTTTGTGCTTTAGAGGTTTCGTCGTCTTTGATCGATGAGATTAAGTCAGCGATTAGAGGATCCGATGATCACTCAAATCCGAGAGAACGTTCTTAAGGGAAAGTCCCCTGGGTTTGTGATTCATGAGGATGGTGTTTTGAGATTCCAGAGTCGGCTTTGTGTGCCGAACGACTCCGAGATGAGACAGAGTATTCTGTGCGAGGCCCATGCTATACCTTACTCCGTTCATCCTGGTTCGAGTAAGATGTACAAGGACCTAAGGAGGAATTTCTGGTGGAATGATATGAAGGAAGAGGTCGCGCAGTTTGTGGCGAGATGTTTGACTTGTCAGCAGGTCAAAATTGAGCATCAGCGACCGGCTGGATTATTGCAGTCACTTCCCGTTCCGGAATGGAAATGGGAAGACATATCTATGGACTTCATTACGAGTTTGCCGAGATCGAGATCGGGCATGAATATGGTTTGGGTGATTGTCGATCGCCTGACCAAGTCGGCACATTTTCTGGGCATCAAGGACACTTGGGCCCCAGAGAAGTTGGCTCGTGTATTTATCGCGCAGATTGTGAGGCTTCACGGTACTCCAAAGTCTATTGTTTCGGATCGTGATGGCCGTTTTGTATCGCACTTTTGGCAAGCTGTACATAAGGCGTTGGGTACTCGTTTGCGTTTGAGTACCTCTTTCCATCCTCAGTCAGATGGACAGTCGGAACGCACTATCCAGACGTTCGAGGATATGTTGCGTGCGTGCGCTCTCGATTGGAGCAGCGACTGGGAGGAGCATTTGCCATTGATCGAATTCACGTACAACAATAGTTGGCACATGTCGATTCGGATGGCACCGTACGAGGCACTTTATGGGCGGCGATGTCGATCACCGATTTGTTAGAATGAGGCGTCCGATTTGGTCGGGACCGAGCCGGATGTCGTTTTAGAGAAGAGGCGGAAGATAGAATTAGTTCGGGAACAGATGTTGACGGCCCAGAGTCGACAGAAGTCCTATGCCGATGTCCGTCGTCGACCTTTAGAATTCGAGGTGGGAGACCACGTTTTGCTGAAGGTGTCGCCGACGAGAGGAGTTTTTCGTTTCGGGAAGAAGGGGAAGTTGAGTCCGAGATTTATTGGACCCTTCGAGATTCTCGAGCGAGTTGGTGGGTTAGCATACCGTTTGGCGTTACCCCCGGCCCTGAGTCATGTTCATAGCGTTTTTCATGTTTCCCAGCTGAGGAAATATGTCCCGGATCCTAGTCACATCATCGATTATGGTGAGATTGATGTCGCCGAGGATATTACCTTCGAGGAGCGTCCCTTGAAGATTTTGGAGCATCGCGAGAAACGACTGAGGCATAAGACCATCCCTTTGGTCAAAGTGCAGTGGTCGAAACATGGTGTCGAGGAGGCGACTTGGGAAACCGAGGATAGCATGCGTGCTAGATACCCCGAGTTGTTTGTCTCTTCGGGACGAAACTTGTTTTTAGAGGGGTAGAATGTAATATCCGCATTTTTCTTTCCCTTGTATTTTTATTTTTGATGTATTTCTCGGTCGTAGTGACCCTCGTGTATCTTACATTGTATCTTTTCCGTCATCTATTGATCTGATTCTCGTTATTGTTATACGGAACCGCTGTTTCGGGGTTACCGTCTTTGTTTCGATGCGTCTTGAGATGTTCTGTTTAACGTCTCGTTCATATTCCAGTGTTTTGGACCGTTTATATTTCGTACCTAGCGCACGCTATCTTTTCTGCATAGCGCACGGTAGGGGTCACTTAGTAGCGCACGCTACGACTGCCTCGTAGCGCGCGCTAGAGGGCAAACCCTGGGAGTGGCAGTACTGACTCCAGCCCTCTGGACTGGTGGATTAGCGTACGCTATGTATCCTAGCGCACGCTAATGTTGGGAGTTAGCGCACGCTGAGATGCCCGGTAGCGTGCGCTAGTGTGGATGTCCGATCGGGCGGTTGCCACCGGACTCTCGATGCCCGTAGCGCACGCTATTGGTCGATAGCGCGCGCTACCGATATACCTTAGCGCACGCTACGTTTGGTCGATAGCGCGCGCTAACCGGATCAGGTGTGTTCTGGACAGTCGCTTCTGGACTCGGCTGATGTCCAGGTAGCGCACGCTATTGGTCAATAGCGCGCGCTACCGAGAGGTTGTTAGTGCATGCTACGTTTGGAGTAGCGCACGCTAACGGCCAGAAACCTGGCTACTGGACTGGAGTTGTTTCGTTAGCGCACGCTAACTTTGGGGATTAGCGCGCGCTAACACTCCCTAGCTATATAAACCAGGGAGTTGACCGATATGAGCGTATTATTTTCATTTCTTCCTTCTCTCCGCGGCTAAGGCGATCCCGGGCGATTTTCTTGGCAATTTCTTCCTCCAATCATCTTACCCAACGTCTTCCTTGAGTTCTTGGTGTATTATAACAACATCAACGCGGATCTTTCATCCTAATCCAAGGTAAGATCTCTTAGAACCCTACTTTTGGATAAATTGGGGATTTTGGGATTTTCGTCCGATTCACTCCGTTTTGTTGGTGGATTCTTGATGAATATGATTAACCTTGATGGTAGTCTTAGTTTCCCTACGGATTCATGGTATATTTTGTGGTTTTTACGGAATCGAGAGGGTTTGGTTGTGGTCCGCCCTCGTTATTTATGTACGAATATACATGAATCGTAGGTGGGTTTTCGGGTGTATTCCATTTCCGTATTCGTCTTAGAGTTGGTTGTAATTATGTTCTTCGAATCGTTAGGTTCGGTTCCGTTGATTCCTAGCGTCCGTCGGTGATTATCCTTTCCGTTCGTTGCGTCGTCAATTATTCAAGGCAAGTATTTTTGGAAACCTTTATGCTTAACGTGAAATGGTAATGTATATTGTGTGTAATTTGCTCACCTCGGGAGGGTCCTACGGGATCACGGAGGGAATCTATGGCTTCATCCTGGATTCATGAGTTTGTTTCGCTAGCCAGCTCGAGAGGGTCCTTAGAGGCCTCGAGTGGGATTCGTGGCTTCGTCCCGGTCCTAGGTGACGTGTGGTGCTTGGTTTGTTTTATGAATATGGCCAGCTCGGGAGGTTCCTTAGAGGCCTCGAGTGGGATTTGTGGCTTCGTCCCGGTCCTAGGCAAATGTGATTGACTGTTTATTTTCGGAAAAGACATGTCTGGTTTTGGTTTGTGAAATGATATTGGTGCATGTACTATGAAATGTGTAAGCGATTGGTTTGCCTTAATTACTTGTACTAGCGTAATTGCTAACCCCTTTGGGGACTCGTTTTGGGGAAATTCTTGTTATGGAGTTCAGGTTATGATTATCCGGACGAGCGAGCACCGGGACAGTACGAGGATGTTGGCCAGGGTCGTTGACATGTGCATTTGGGTCTTCTTATTTCTTTTGTTCATTTCGATTTGGTTGTTTCCACAGTTATAAACTTATAGATTGTACTCGCGAGTACTTAGGCTTTTCATTTCAAACTCCGTGTTGTATTATCATAAATTGCTACATTGTCGATTGTTACTCATTTCGTCGGTTGTTTCAGGTGTATTTTCATGTGATGTATTATTTGATTGTGTATCCTTGCTAACCGAGATGGTTAGTCGAGGGGTGTTCGCTTGTTGTAGCCTGGTGGGTCCCATGTAGGGGTCCACGACGCTGTAATATACTCCGAATATCTCGGGGTGTTACACATTGCTAACAGCAAGTACACAAGATGCAAATTGGTCCATCGTTCCTATAGCTTTTGCAGTTGTTGTCAATGAAAATGAAGATTCATGGACATAGTTTTTCAGGAATTTGAGAAAAGCAGTAGGTGTATGGGACAAACAGTTCATTGTATTACATCAACATCATGCAATAGTCAAAGGTTTGGAAGTTGTTTTTCCAGATGTCATGCATGGGGCGGCACATACCATGTCTTGAAAAATATCAAAAAAAGGTTTAAAAGATGAGGTGTTGATGTGAAGAATGCTTATAACGGTGCTTGTAGAGCATATACATTGCAAGAATTCGATAAGCATAAGTCTGATCTAGATGTAATTGATTATCGAATCAGACCCTTCCTCGAAAAAGAAGTGAAACTTAGTAAATGCACGCGTCTGCATGGAGAAACATGCAGATTCTTAACAACGACATCAAACATAGCAGAGTCTTTGAATAATGCAATCAAATCCCTATGAGACTTGCCTGTTCCAACAATGATTGAATGTTTACGTGTTTAGCTCAACGATGGTATCATACAAACAAACAGGTTGCTCAGTCAACATATACAACCCTTGCCACAGACGCAGAAACAGGACTTGCAAAAATTATAAATGAATCCAAAAAGTTGAAGGTATGTTAATTTACCAATTAAATATTACTGCTATTTAGTTACCAATTCCAATTTAATATATGGTATGTTCATAACTTGTCATTTGTATTAATAATGCATAATGCAGATATATTATATATTACAGGTTGCTACCTCTATCTAGCTGTATTCACAGGTTATGATTTGAACAAAGAATATGTTGCATATATGTCTAACAAAACATGCACATGCCAAGAGTTTCAGTACCATGAAATGCCATGTAAACATGCATCTACAGTCTTACGCAAAAGGAATTTGAGTTTTTATGAATTTTGTTCCCTATTTTACACAAAAGAGTGCCTTATGTGCAATATATTCATCAAGCATTATGCCTGTGCGGGACAAGGATAACTGGGATATACCAGCACATATCAGGCAATACAAGTCCTACCGCCCAAAACAAAAAGACCATGGCCAAAAACCGGAAGATACAAAAGTGCAGCAAAAGGTAAAAGTCAGGTCCAATGCAGCAAGTGCAAAGAAAAAGGAGACGATAAAAAACCTCTAAAAATTCTCATGTTCTACAACTTCTGATGTAATGTAAATTTGTAATTGCAAAAGAAATAAAACATTTTGTGGAGTATTTTTACTTTATATTTAAAGTACTCAGATTCGTACATTTATTTAGTGTCTTTATATCTCTGAGATTAATATATTATTCTTAGTGGAATTTCTTAATAAAGTAGATTTATTAATAACTAGACATTGTGACAAAATACTAATTCATTATAATTATTTACTTTGAGAACATGTATTAGTTACTATTTAATTATAATTAGAATATCCTACTTTTAAATATGGGATAATTCTTGTATAAACTATAGGTAAATGAGCTGGACATATAGTTATTACACAATTAATTAATATGTATCCAAATAATATGTAGTTCACTTATCAAAGTAAATTTACCTTTACTTTTGGAACTTGATACTTGGGTGAATTGGCCATCAAGTTCACGTAAATTGCTTACAAATTTAACACCAAAATATAAACTAAATTCTTAATGCTATGTAACCAATTAACATATAGTTAAGCAACAACACAAAAAATAATAAATACATTTACGAAAATCTTCTAATAATTTATTAAATATGTTCAAATCACTTGTTAGCAAGGGCATATTTGGCTATATATAATATCTATAGAAAAATAAAAAAATAATAATTAATTACAGAAATAATAGATTGAGATGGTATCCATCTCACATATATCATGTCACCAAACTCTATTTGAAAATAATCAAATACAAATACTACATACTTGATATATCTTTCATACATTAATAGTAAAACTCAAATGTATTGATATTCAAAGTCAAATAATTAACATATAATCCATTACACCAAATATATATATATATATATATATATATATTTCAATAACATGTACGGTATGTATTATGTGAGAATCAATTTTTTAATACCAAACCATAAAATTGATAAATTATATATCCTCATTCATAAGAGTGTAAGTTATTGATACCAAAAGACATGTGAGGGGGTCACTTCTGAAAATCTGAGGTCAATCTTTGGCCTCAAAGTGACCCCCGCACGATCGGTCACTTCTGAGGTTGCCGCCCATTATTTTGCTAAAAGATGACCGGTGAGGGGGTCACTTTGAGGCCAAAGGAGATGATTGCAGAGATGTGTAGGGAGTACGGCATTGACATGCTATACAGTTTTTCTCTCCGGACGAGGAATATAGCGATAGAGAATACATATGGCGGCTTTGATGAGTCGTATCAGAGGCTCCCATCTTATCTGTATTTG
Source organism: Orobanche coerulescens (assembly GCA_033398695.1). Taxonomy (NCBI): domain Eukaryota; kingdom Viridiplantae; phylum Streptophyta; class Magnoliopsida; order Lamiales; family Orobanchaceae; genus Orobanche; species Orobanche coerulescens. The sequence goes on from CM065807.1 coordinate 125,202,496, forward strand.
TTAAAACAGCGTAATCCAGGGACAATTTATGATTTGCAGATGACTCGTGAGGGAGTGTTTCGCCACATGTTCGTTGCACTCGGACAGAGTATTAGGGCATTTGATACATGCCTTCAACCGGTGATTATAGTTGATGGGACCCACCTGAAGGGAAGGAATAAAGGAACTCTATTTGCGGCCGTCACATTTGATGGGAACGAGCAAGTATTTCCTCTTATTGTTGGTCTCGGTCCGATAGAGAACGACGAGTCATGAACTTATTTTCTGTATAACCTGCGCAGATGCTACAATCCGATGGAAGATTTACTGATTGTGAGTGACCAACATAAGAGCATTCAGAATGCTGTTCGAGCCGTCTATCCGAATGCATTCCACGGGTTTTGCTATCACCATCTTGCAAAAAATCTGACCTCCTACGGTGTGCATGCTATAGGACTCTTTAGAACTGCTGCCTACACGCATCGAGAAGAAGTTTTTGAAAACTACTTTTCGAAACTACATATCGAAAGCCCTAATGGGGAGCACAGGCGCCTTTCTGAAATTGGGCCAGAGAGGTGGGCTAGGTCGAAGTGTCCGGTATAACGCTATAACTTCTTGACATCCAATGCTGTTGAATGCTTTAATAATCGTATGTTGTGGGTGAGGCATTTACCTATTTGCTCGTTACTTGAGATATTTCGCCTAATTTTAGAGAATTGGTTTGATGAGAAGCGGGGAGAAGCTACGTCAAGAGACCATGAGTTGACAATGCACACTTTTTAAAAGCTTTCTAACTCTGTGCAAGCCAGTATGACTCTTACCGTTTGAGCTACCACCCCACTTGTTTATAAAGTCGAAGAAAACAAAGTTTCTTATGAGGTCGACCTTCGAACATGGACATGCTGTTGTCGTGAGTTTTATTTGGATCAGATTCCATGTCGTCATGCCGTTGCCGCTATAAGGTAATTGTCTATGCTGTTGTGTGTACATGGATGGTGGCCATTCAATGTTTTTGTCTATGCTGTTGTGTACACGGTCATGGCAGAATGCTTACGATCGTAACCCACGATGGGCACGATCGTAACCCACGATGGGCACGATCGTAACCCAATGGGCACGATCGTAACCCACGATGGGCACGATCGTAACCTACGATGGGCACGATCGTAACCCACGATGGGCACGATCGTAACCCCACGATCGCCATGATCGTAACCCAATGGGCACGATCGTAACCCACGATGGGCACGATCGTAACCCACGATGGGCACGATCGTAACCCACGATGGGCACGATCGTAACCCACGATGGGCACGATCGTAAACCACGATCGACACGATCGTAACACACGATCGGCACGATCGTAACACACGATCAGCACGATCGTGTTTTGCCATCGTGTGGAAAACAAGGCAGGTCTGGATTTATCCTGCACCTCATCAATATCAAAAATACATTATCCTATACAACATCCTTGACATAATTGCTTATTGTAACAGGCGCGGCGGCAATGGTTTGTCCGTGTACGATTTTGTTAGTCTTTATTTCAAGCAACAAGGCCTTAGAGAGACTTATAAGGAGCATATTAGTCCCATCCCACATCCTGATGAGTGGAATGTCCCATCGGAGATCTCATCCATCGTTTGCGTACCTCCGGAGGGGGTACGACAAGCCGGCCGACCAAGTATGAGTCGCGCACGGTCCGCTGTTGAAAATTTGCCCGCAGGTGGACGGCCTCAGGTGTGCGGTAGGTGTAAAGGAACCGGCCACAATAGAAAATCTTGCAAAGCATTCATTGGTGTGTGGATTTGAATATCCCTAAAGAAACTCAAGGAATCGATGAACAAACGAGGCAAAGGCGCCAGCAGAAGAAGAGGTGTAGCATTTGCCGTAATGATGACCATGACATAAGGGGATGTCCATACCGTGAAACTTAAATTGCTTATGTATTTTTATATCTTGTGACTTACTAGCAACAATCATGTGCTGATATTTTGATCCTCGATGGACCATGTATTGATTCAGTATTCTGATTATTAGTTAAAATGCATAATTTTGTGTCTATTTTCTTTACCTTTGAATTGAAATTTAAGTGTTCAATTATGTAAAGCAAATAAAGGTGATTATGGAGCCAAACATTAATCATAACAAAGTAGCTCACTTCAAAGAGCAATAGTTTACAGCAAAGGGATATCCAAAGCATATAACTTTACAAAACAAAATTTAATCACTATCACACAAAAATATCTAATAATAACATAAAAAAAACGATCACTTGGATCCATTTTCCCCCATCTGCTGCTGTATCTTTAGTCTTGTATCACCATCTTCATGAACTTCCTCTTCTAAAATAACTTCTTTGCTTTTCTTCTCAGAAATCTCAAAATCATTATCATCATCACCATCTAGTATGACTGCAGTGCTAGCAGTGTTTTTAAATAGGCCCTGTTTCATAGAACACATTAATTCGCAATGATAGTCACTACACATACAACAAAATCAAAAAACTTACTCTGAGCATTGAGTATCTTCCTCTCGGCCTAGTTCTGTATGGTGGGTTGGGGGGAGGTATCCTCCTTCTTCTTTTCGGTGGTGGTGCTTCGATTCCTCCTAAATCGCTTTCTCGTAATCGGCCGCTCATTTCGCGTATTTGATTTTAATGGATTTTAACTGATGTTAATTGATTAGGGTTTGTAGTGAAAAGGGGGGCTACGGTAGGGAACATCTATTTCACTCGCAGTCAATGAAGATGGGCTTATATTGAAAAGGGGGGGGAACCGACCCACGATGAGATTTTATAATAAAATAATTTGATGTTGACCTTTGCAGTAAACACGATTGTGCACACGATCGCCGGGATCGTGTGTTCGAATCGTGTGACACGTTGGCAACCAGGTGTCACGTTGTCTTTGGTGTCAAATTGGCACTGTATCCACGTATGCAGACGATCGTGTACACGGTCATGTCCACGATGGAACACACGATCGTGACCCACGATCGTGTCCACGATGGAACACACGATCGTGTGCACAAGAACATCAAGAATTTTCACTAATTTCTCAAATTACTCGTCAATTTAGGTGTTGTTACTTATATATTAACAATTATTTGTTAATGATATACTTATTTAAAAAGTTATTGATTGAATTAACATAATCTATTGCATATCATGTGTCGTCTATCTGTTCTTAGTGTATTAGTTCGTACGGATAAGTTCAATCATCTGGATGAAATATCTCATATACTAATGAATTACAACGAAATGACAAATAGGAGTTTGTATAAGAAGCTATATAGTAATTAATGTTTGAACAAGCGATGTTTGAATCACAAAACATCATTCTAGATAACACAATAAATCAAATTTGCAAAAATACCAAAAGTTCATATGCACACGATCGTGACCCACGGTCGTGTCCACGATGGAACACACGATCGTGTGCACAAGAACATCAAGAATTTTCACTAATTTCTCAAATTACTCGTCAATTTAGGTGTTGTTACTTATATATTAACAATTATTTGTTAATGATACACTTATTTAAAAAGTTATTGATTGAATTAACATAATATATTTCATATCATGTGTCGTCTATCTGTTCTCAGTGTATTAGTTTGTACGGATAAGTTTAATCATCTGGATGAAATATCTCATATACTAATGAATTACAACGAAATGACAAATAGGAGTTTGTATAAGAAGCTATATAGTAATTAATATTTGAACAAGCGATGTTTGAATCACAAAACATCATTCTAGATAACACAATAAATCAAATTTGTAAAAATATCAAAAGTTCATATGCACACGATCGTGACCCACGATCGTGTCCACGATGGAACACACGACCGTGTGCACAAGAACATCATGAATTTTCACTAATTTCTCAAATTACTCGTCAATTTAGGTGTTGTTACTTATATATTAACAATTATTTGTTAATGATACACTTATTTAAAAAGTTATTGATTGAATTAACATAATATATTGCATATCATGTGTCGTCTATCTATTCTCAGTGTATTAGTTCGTACGGATAAGTACAATCATCTGGATGAAATATCTCATATACTAATGAATTACAACGAAATGACAAATAGGAGTTTGTATAAGAAGCTATATAGTAATTAATGTTTGAACAAGCGATGTTTGAATCACAAAACATCATTCTAGATAACACATTAAATCAAATTTGCAAAAATACCAAAAGTTCATATGCACACGATCGTGACCCACGATCGTGTCCACGATCGTGTCCACGTTGGAACACACGATCGTGTGCACGTCCGTGCCCACGATGGTACTCACTGTCGTGTGCACACGGTCATGCCAGCCATCGTGCGCACACGACAGCATCAACCCATGACCGTGGGTATGTTGCACACGATCGTAACACACGATGGCCACGATCGTGTGCATCCATCGTGTGTAACACAGAGCCAAAACATAAAGATTTAACAACACAACACGATCGTGACCCACGATGGTCACGATCGTGTTCATCCATCGTGTGTAACACAGAGCCAAAATATAAAGATTTAACATGACACATTCATATTGCCAAAACTATCTAAATACAACATAAATATTTAACAACACACCATAAACCATTCTACATGTCTAAAGTAAACATAAAGATTTTAGCAGCTAAACCATATCGATATTTCTTAATATATTTTTCATTAAGTTCCTTGATTTGGTGCCTTGCTCCTGGGTTTGCAGAGACGAGTCGATCCAAGTACATGCACGCGAAGGGTCCACAACTGTGATTGTCATTTTGTATGAACTGTAGCTCTCGTGGCATAATTTTGAAACTCATCTCCGTGTCATACTTTTTCTTCGATTGGTTGTTCAGCCAATACCCGGATTGAACTAGCACACGAGGCATCAGACGCATAATCGGTCGCAGTTGGTTGAATCGGTATCGACCATCTTCGTGGTGGTGTGATAAGGAATCGTACAACTCCACGGTCCATGTCAATCTTGATAGTCACCCAGTGGCTCTGGTCGAGGAAACAAATGGCAATGATCTGTTGAAACAAAATATGTAATCATATAAGATCATCACATCAAACATAGCGAATCATTTATAAATCGTCAATTATTTATAAATATAAATTTCAAACTTACTTCATTGCAATTTAACCATGGAACCGCATGTGGTGTATCAAGACCTGTCATGTAGTCCTCGATGCATTTAGGAATTTTCCACTCCTTGTAAACCGGCTTCCCCGTCACCTTGATACCAAGTGGATCATCCGGATGGAGTCTTGCAAACTCGTTGGCCAAAACTAACTACAAAAAGCCAAACCACAAAATTAAAAAAAATCGATATCACACCAATGATATACAAGTGAGTAGGTTATAGAACTTACGTAAAATAGGGAGCCGGCAAGTACAGTGCCAACTCTACCGACACCAACACTACGGACTCCCCTCCAAAGCCTCGCTCGATTCGCAAGCGCATAACAGTCTATCACCTTGGCATCAAAGTCTTCACGTCTAGACTCTATCCGGTCAAATAACGCCTGGGTGAGAGCATGCCCAGTCTCCAAACACCGGACAATAGCATCACGTGGCTGCTCCCTCCTAAACTGTAGGTACAACTTCTTCAGAGCCTCGCTATCTCTTGGAGGCGCAACCACAAAAGGCTCCCGAAGAGCAGCAGATGGTCGACTCACTCGCGGTGGAAGACTACGCTCACCCAAATGCTGCGTTCCGGCACTCTCACCATCTTCGTCACTCTCAGCATCCCTCTCACAACTATAACGATCAGAGAGCTGTACATCCGGCTGCTCAATCTCAAAAACTGGCTGCTCGATCTGAAATGGAGGTTGCTGCTCAGGACCACCACCCTCACTTCGAAACATCGCACTGTAATGATGCTCGTCCTGAAACCAATCGAACATCATCCCATACTGCTGAAACGGCGCCTCAAATGGCTCATACTGATGCTCGTAATCAAGGGGCTGCTGAGTCCGCTCAACAGAATGATGAATCTGAGAATGGTGACTGTGCTGGACCTCCGAATGGTGGGTAGGCGGATGCTGAGAATGGTGACTAGGCTGACGCTGAGAATGGTGACTCGACTGACGCTGAGAATGATGACTAGGCTGACGATGAGAATGGTGACTGTGTGATGCGCCAGAGACTGAGTGACGTGGAGGGTCAGGAATACTCCGCTGGGCGCTGCTAACCGATGCAGAATGACGAGGCCTATCATGGCTCCCAACTGAGTAGTGTACCGGGCTCCTAGAACGTCTATGCATAGGTCCGAAGAAATCCACGATCCCAGAAAGCACCCGGCGAGAAACTCGAGCAATAAATCCGGACTCAGAATCGTCATACAAGATCGCCTTCAAACGGCGATCGAAGTACTCATCCCTGCTCGTGTCCTGGGTGTGGTCCGGACAAGGAAGTCTGTGGACACAACACACCCTCTTTGGCTGCCTCTCCCGGTCCGATGTCTCTGCACCATCTACTGGTGGGGTACTCTGCTGGCGTCGCTTCGACACTTTATGTGCCGACTCATATGTAATCAATTTTCCAGCAGCCTTCTTCAACCTATCCATAACTTTCTTCCTCGGGATCGGCGCAGGCTCATCCTCCTTATTCTTCACAGCTATTCTTACAGGCTTAATGAACTTAACGTCATATGGCGAGCCATTCTCAAAGCTCAGGTAGTAGTACTCAGCCTCATCCTCCTCCAAATGCGGTAAAGAGGGAAGTACTCTGTGCTGCAAAATTAGTCATTAAATAATACCATTAGATGGGAAATCACATAACGTTTAAGAGATGAAGTCAGGAGAAAATACGTTTACAAATTTATGTACCTTATCGTCGAAGAAATGAGTGAAATCACAAAATATCTTCCTCGTAGTCCACATCAAACACCGGGGGACTTGGACCGTTTTATCTCGAATACCACACAATGCTCCCAATGCAGAATCATCTCATACGACCATATTTGTAAAGCCCAAACAGGACCATAGAAGTGATAGTCCTTGTGCTCTTGTCCCTCCTTCATGGCAACGTTGCCTATGTAGTAAGATAAAACCCCAAAGGCATAAGAACCCCAAGGAAACATATCCCACTGCTCGAAATCCTCCACTAATGCCCATGCCCATGTCTCGACCATCATGTCGTCACGGCATAGGATAAAGTAGTAGTATATAAGCAAATTGGCAACCTTGACATAATCTCTTATGTCTCTACCAAAATATCGAGCATTGAACCTCTTCCGCAGAACACTAACCTTAATATTTTTGCCATGGAGTATTCTGTGGAAAATACCGCCGATCAAGGAGATGGTCGTCCTGGGGATGGAAGGTAGAGTTTCCAAAATGGAGTCCCGTGATCATGGCAAAATTACGGGCCGTAAAACGAATGGTCCTCCCGCAAACCTGGAACCACGACTCATCCGGGGGGATTTGATCACCCTCCAATTGACGGGCAATCAAGTGATGTAGGGCAGTATTTGAACTCCCATTCCTCCTAACTTTAATCAAGCGCCCAGGACCCCCTCGGTCAAGCTCTCGATAGCTCGATCAACAACTACGGAATTGCGGCCCATACTTCTTAATGTCTCAATGATCTCTTTAAATACCACCTCCCGTATGTAAAGATTCACTTGACGTGTAACAAAACGCAATGTAGGTCTCTTCCATACGCAACCAGTATGCAATATGGACATACAACTCATAAGAATATGATAGAATGCTTAAGAGAACGAAAAAAAAATTTCGCCTTGCACACAATCGCAGGCACACGATCGATGCCCGTCGTGTGAATACCATCGTGTGCCACACGACGGTTCACACGACGGGCAACGATCGTGTGCCTACGATCGTGTGCAAGGCAGGAGCTTTTGGTCTTCTAGCACACGACGGCACACACGATCGACGACCGTTGTGTGTAACCATCGTGCCCACGAAAGACCATCGTGTACACGATGGTCTCATCTTCTTCAGCACGATCGTGGGAAGATGAACAACCGTCATGGCACGATCGTGTGTGAATGAAAATACACTAATCGGCGGCTCATTGACGAATTGCTCTTCAGACGGAGTGTCACTAGCGGAACTTCTGGCGTCTTCAGATTCTCTGTGGTAGTCGGAGGTCGACATTTTCTGGCCGGCGAAGGGTTTCACGACGGGAGAGTTTTTTTGCAGAGAGGAGGAGAGTTTTTTTGCAGAGGAAAATATTGAGTTGTGGGACCGTTTTTTTATTGTTTTTTCGTTTTAATAATCCTCCTTTTTCTTTTTATGTTTTTTTTTCTTTTAGTGGTAGACTTTAAGGGTAATAAAGTCTTTTAACATATTTTGGTATCAAAAACTTATAGTTTTATGAATGGGGATATATAACTTGTTACTTTTATGCTTTGGTACTAAAAAAGAGAGGGCCCTATTTAATAACTTAGTTCACTTCTACAACATTCAGATATTAATTATACAAATATAACACAACTGTACTATGGTTACCTGAAATAAAATATTAGGATACCAGATATTTGGTACCCACTAACGCAACGTTTAGTACATTGGTATATTTTTATCATAATTCTGGTAACCAAACCAGAGTACAAAAATACTGTGATCACTTACATCAAGAAGACTAACAATTGATATAATTAAATTTCAAGTATAAGTGATCCAATCAAATTAAGATATCAACCAAAGTAAACATATAAGTATATTCCAGCCTCTCCCATATAGTATCTGAGTATTAAAATTAAAAAATAATTAATAAAAATTCAAATAGTAGACATAATCACATGAGTACTGAAAATTACCATAATTAAAATTTCATCCCAACAACTAGAAACTCAATTCCAGATCAACCCAAAGAAGAGACCCCACAGACCAAACAGCAGCCCTTACAATAATAAATCTTAACTATTACAAACATATCTGCCAGTATGTTCAATGTCAGACTCAAAGCCAAATATCTCCTTGTTCATAACATGAACATACAAGTTAACACATAATTTCGTCCGATACGCTTTCACAGAGAATCGCCCCAACATGTCCCCCATCTTTTCAAAAATAAATTGTTTAGCCAAACCAATTGTGAAAACACCGCAATCACTACAAAAAAGAAAAAACAACTATAAATATGAACACATAAACATATACAACAAATAACTATTATGAATATTTGCTCACCACTCAACGTGCTCAGTTATCGACCTTGAAAAAAGAAGTAAAAACTGATCCTCCAGCCTGATAAGTGTCAGTTTTGTACACTTATCCATGGTTTGTATCGATAAAATTTACCCATACTTGAGCTAGTCTTCTCGTTTTTTGCTTTTAATTAATTATTTTTAATAATTTTATTTTTATCGGATGATGATCGGATTAAATAACTGATTTACTCAAGAAATAACATGTTTATTAAATATTATCTTTGTTGAATTTTGATATATTCATGTTGTAGGGCTTTCCGAGATGAATTCGGCAGTCTTTCCGGATTCAAAATCAGAGTTATATATCAAAAGTTATCATCCGAAGAAGATCTGGGGCAAAAACGCAAAGTCTGAGAAATTCTGGGCTGAAAACGTAACTATCAAAGCTTCAAGTGAGCAAATTTACGAAGCCACGTTACGGCCGTAACATTCAGGAGTTACGACCGTAAGTCACCCTAGTTACGGCCGTAACTCCTGAATGTTACGGTTGTAACTCTTGACAGATTGTTATGATTTGTCTAATTTTTTATACTTTTTGTGTATTATTGAGGGGATGGCTGGCATTGATCCGATCTAATGTAATAATGCTAGAGTTTTGGAGCTATTAGATGACTTTAGGTATATAAATAGACCCCTTAGATCCTTCATCATGGATCATTCAACTTATAATTTTTCATTTTTTGAAAACTTTTCTTTTTGTGTGAAGAACACACTTGTGTTCTTGAGTGATTTTTGTAAGTGTGGTATAGCATATGTTGTTCAGAGAGTTTATTGCTTCTATCTCCTTTATCTACTAAGGGAGTTAGGACCAATTCTTTCTCTTGATTCAACTAATAATGACCACACAAGCTTGTAATATGTATAATAAACCCTTCATGAGCTAAGTAACCTTAAGTTGGGATTATAAACAAGGTTAGTCATGTTATTTATGTTTGTATAAAGATCTATTGTGAATTACTTATTATTGTGTGTGATTTTTATTGTTTTAACAATCTTTATTTATTTGGCCAATAAATGACGATATTTATGGTCTTCATATGTTTCGAAAGAAAATATGTTTGATTAGATCAAATGATCTTCACTCTAAGTTGTTCTAGGGGATAGAAATATACCCCTAGTCCTTAGATGATTCTTTGAGTTATTTTCATAAAACCTAATGCTATGTATTGAAGCCAATCAACATAGAAATATAGTGGATTGATTCAATATGTAAGGGGCGTTTTATAGTTCGAAAGAGAAACCGTCTTTTTAAGGAAAATCGAATCTACACAACATAATAAGTAAATTCATCTTATGATCTCCTATACATCTTCTATAACTAATGACGAACTAAGTTTGTAATCCCAACTATTTCATTTTATCGTTTAATCAATCTATTATAATTGCAATATTTTTATTTCCTTAAAATATTAGAACTATTATTGCATTTACTTTGCTACTATTAAACCAAACTTTTTAATTGTGTGTTTCACTCATCTTAGTATCTATAAAATAGACTAATAGTGTATAATTCAAATTATAATCAAACTTCCTTGTGGGATCGATAAACCGGACTCAAAAAGTCCACTTTACTACTTGATACGATATCGTGCACTTGCGATAGTTACACTAAAAACGTGTCACAGCCCATATTTACTAAATAAATCATTTCTTGTTTTCTAAAAGCCACAACCTGCCAATATAATAGGCAACGCCACAACATACGGTTGCCACACACACTCGATATTCTCTCCTGCATGGCCTTACGACCTTGTTCAAGAGTATTGTATACTACCAAACACCGACGATGTGCATCAAACACCAATAGAAACCAATGCCCAGGATTATCCATATTTATAGGAAATAAAACATACTCAAGTTCTACTCAGGCTGTGTTCAGACACATCAAATGCCCAAGAACATATTCTCGAATGTCTGTACCTCCTGTCAAAACATCTCTATCATTCCCCTTCTGACAATACTCATTGTATAAAGTGGTCAACTTCACATGAAACCAAGAGTCAACAGTTGTAACCTTGACATGTACTTTCGAAGAATGTCACGCAAGTTTATGCATATAGTAAAAAGCAACATTTATATGCTGGAATCATAAAATTTAAATAATATAAGTGTCAAACTCTAGCATATAATGAGTAAGAACAGAAAGTGCACACATGTGAAAATATTTGTAATTTAAATATGACATCATATTAAACAAATATATCATCATTCAGCCACTTGTTTCGTGTCAACAATGCATAAAACCACATTTTACTTGCAATACTTGTATCACCAAAGTTAAAAGGAGGGTTAATGATGTCGCGTGTTCCAAAATGTGTATTTCCTTTAAGAAGAAACAAATATTTAGATATATCACCCATTCACACATAACAAGAAATAAAAACAAAAATACCTATTCCTCGAGTTGAAATCAATTTTGAACCATTTATCAAACAATAAAACTTCGCTTTGATCAGGCTATTGCATGCATTTGTCCCGAAATGCTGAAATGCCCTTTCGTATGTCTTTAGGATACAACACCAACTCCTTGTACTCAGCCGAACCAAATTCCGTGGTGAACGGACTTCTCAAAGCAACACGCTTCACACAAGCACGTTTACCTCTAGCAACATGCTTTCCCACACTCTGCTCCAAATCTTCAATGATGTTAATATTATGAGTCGTAAAAACTATGACATCCAAATGACTCACATGGTCCTACTACCTGACTCTCCTGTAATTATAGAGCAACATATCAAAGTATCATTAAATTACAACAAAAAATATACACAATCTGTTCACACAAAAAAGTTAGTTCAAACCTTGAAGAATTAGTATCTCATAACACAAAATTAAACATATTATTTAAAAAATACAACCATAAAATGATACGAAAACATTGTAGAGATTGTGCAATATAAAAAAATCAATATATTTGATAAATTTTCTTACATTTAAGTAACAACCATTTAAAATAATATTAATTGTTAAACCAACAAACTCTATACAAAATCTATTCAAAAGTATTTGTAAACAAATCAAGTCTATACATTACCATAAAAAACAATAAACCATCAAGTTTACTACAATATACAGTTAATTTAATTCTTTGATATATTACAGATATACTAAAAAGCAGTATATATTCAAACTCAACATCAAAATTTTTTTTTCATAAATAGTTTCTTATCTAAAAATTCATATCCCGGTAATCATATACGTAATAAATAATAGTTAACCACATATACAATAAAACGTATTACAACAAACTAATATGTAACAGGACATCCTTTTGTAGAAGAGTTACAACATCAATAGTTGCTTTGTCACATAAATCTAACTTCTGCATATGTCACCATCCATATAGAAATAATTCTTAAAATAATTAGAATCAAAGTAACAAAGCCAACTAATGTAGGTAGCTATTATTAGTTTATGTGTCACCACATAAAATGCATGTAAAAGTATATATTGTAAGCTAAAAAAATCAATTAAAAAAAAACACAACCTCAAGTTTCTACCACGATATCTAAAATTCGCATCCTAGCAACCAAATATGTCACAAATACAAGTTAACCACATATATCATAAAAAATATTGGAACAGAAAAAAATAACATGAAACCTTTTGTAGAGATTCAACTTCAATCGTCGCTTTCTCACAGAAACCTAAATTCTACATCTGTCACCATCCACGTAGAAATGTTTCTTCAAAAAAGTAATATTAGAGTAACAAAACAAATATTGCAGGTAACTATTATTAGTTTTACCACATAAATTGTATGTAAAAACCATAAGTAAAAACACCAAAATATAACTTTCCTCAATCCAAATCTCCACCATTAAATAAGGATTCTTGACTAAGAAGTTCAAATGAAGGAAACTCCCATACCTTACGAACTTGAAATGGGGAACCAAAACAAATACTTGAATTTATAACTGAAAGATAAATAATTTCAAACAACAAATATAATTTACCTTGGCACCAGAAATGTAACACCCCCGATCCTCTCGGGAATATTAGCACCGTAAAGATCTGCCAGGCTAGACACCAAAATAAAATATTACATTACATATCCACATAATGAAATAATAGACCGATTTGGTCTTTCATCAATAACATACAACTCGAACATACATAACTCTGTCGTGACTCATACCCATGCAAGGGTCAAATACACTCACAAACCGAAAAATACGACAGCGGAAAAGACCATACAATGAACTCCAACTAATTGCACCCAGAACTGGCCTTCATGTGATTAGTATCATTCGTCTTCCATCATCCTTCGTAACGATCATGTGTTTAGATCCTCAAGGTTCTGCATGAATGGACGCAATACAGACATCCACACCCGATTACTCAGGGGTTAGCAAAATTCAGCTATTTTATTAGTGCAAGTATAAAGTGAAAATACAAGCCATACACAACACATTCCGAGAATACAATGACTTGAATAATCCACAGCTCAGTCACAACGAAAGACTTCCCAAGATTTCTCATTTGGATAAAATAGTTCAAACCGTAAAAGTAGAAATGAAACGAGTGGTCACTTTTAAAGTTAATTCATGATCTCTGGAGTTTTGTTTCGGAAAACATTACGACAACTGTATTCAAAGTCTCACAACGATGGACAAATTATATAAAATATTTCGGACATCAAAATCTCACAACCAAGGACAAATTACACACAAAACTTCATTCCAATGCCATTCTAGCCAAGTGGCAAGTACCAAGATCCTGTATACTGTATCTCAACACCGAGAACAAAAATATTGTGATATTCCGGACATATCACAATTATCGAAAACATTAAAATCATCATCATGATGAAAATCAAACTTGGTAACCCGCGGACGTACCCATTAGTATCGACCCCCAGGGCCCCGGTCGGACCGTACCTAGGTGGGAAACCACTTCCGCGGCCGTACCCATTAGTATCAGCGCCCAGAGGTCCCGTCGAACCGTCCCCGGGTGGAAGTACAACAACACACACATGTTTACAAAACTGCACGTATCGATTGTTAGTCACGATATATATAATCGAGGTACCTTACTAGAAAGGTCAGTTTGTCCAACACATACTCACGACCAAGTAACGATATAATTAACACTAGAATCCAATGATGTAGCTAGTACCAATCACATAGCAACGAGAGAGAATATCTTTTCAACCACGCCGCATGGCACAACCTCCTCATAAAGGAGTTACCACCTTTATCACACAATGTCACATGATCATCAATTAACACGCGTTACCACGCACAACCCATAACGAAAGGTTAGACTTTAAATCTACAAACGACATAATCAACAAAATGACACCCTACGAAAGTAAAGCATTCCTATACTCAACACTAATACACATACTTAGACAAGCACATTTAACAACGAAACATACGAGTCATCTTTAAGGAAAATCTATATTGAAAAACATATCGATTCTATTGAAAGTTAATTATATAAATTCATTCAGCACATATCGTCTACCAACTATTAAACCCACAAAACACGTAATGTGTGGGCAAGATACTTGCCTCGATTAGAACGATAGGAAAAACGGTAGATGGAAGGACTTTCGGTCCAAACCCCTTTCAACGATTCGTTCCTAGCACAACACAATATTAAATAAAGCACAATACTACAGCAATGGAAGGAATCACCCTAAGTTCTACCCTTAGGGACAACCGATCGAACACTACGGAGGTGAAGTTGCTCATACACAATTACCAGGTGAAAACTCGGAATTTATTCCGTAAACTTCAATGGAAAACAAGGGATTATGATTATAACATCATAATCGAGCACAAATCAAAGCTCAAATGGACTTCAAGGATGAAATCTCAACAAAGCTCCAATCCCTAAAAACTAGGGGTCTAGCAATATTACCTCGATCCGGACGGTAAAAGATGACTAGATGATGTTAAATTCATACAAGGAACTCAAAAATATTGATGGATGATGATATCAGTGTAATATCTGCATTTTTCTTCTTTTCCCGATATTCCCATTTTAGTGAATTTTTGTTTTTAGCGACTCGCCTGTGACCTTATCGATATTTTGAATCTATTTTATTCTTGGAGTTTCTCCATTTTGATGAGTTTCGGAGATGTATTAATATTATTCTGTTTTATGTCATATATTATGGCATGGACGTCCGTTTCTCGTAGAACCCGTTCGCTTTTGTATTTTCTTTGGTTTCACGAGTTCATATAGTTGAGTTATCCATGTTGTGAGTTTCGGTTTGTTAATCCGGCGTTGTATCGCGATTTTTGGACGTTTGGACTGTTTCGTAATTTTCCCTAAGTTTAGGGTATTCTTGTTATCTTTGTTGTTCCTGAACCTTCGGGCATTCGGAATCACGCTTCATCGTAACGTTTTGATTTCTGACTTAAATCCGTGGTGAGTGTATCCGGTGGTCATGGATACACCTTGTTATTTTCTCTTTTCGATCGTCTCCTCGTCGAGCAGTGTTTCAGACTGGCCTGCTGTCACAGGCCATGTTACGGCCGTAAGCCGTATATGTTACGGCCGTAATAATCGAGAGTTACGGCCGTAAGCTTACTTCATACGGCCGTAACAAGGCTTCATTTATTACCCCCCTGTTCCAGTTCCGAGTTACGGGCGTATCATGCTCGAGTTACGGCCGTAAGTATCGATACGGCCGTAATGGTATTCTTGATACGGCCATATGTGTCATTCGTCGAATTTGCCCAATTCTCTCCAGAGGCCAGTTACGGCCGTAAGAGAGTCAGGTTACGGCCGTAATATTCCTATGTTACGGCCGTATGTTATGGATGTTACGGCCGTAACACCGGCCAGTATATAAACTGGCAGCAGCCGTATTTTTCTCATTTCTCACCTCTCTCACTTCTCTTCGCGACGGGAATGACTTCGAGAGCTAGGTTTCACCCGATTTTCGCCCAAACATCATTGTAGAAGTATATTCAAGCTTCATATCATCAACCTATCACTAATCATTCGTTGTTCATCGTCAAATCAAGGTAAAATTTCCTAGAACCCTATTTTGGGAAAGATTTGGGGGTTTTCATGTTTTCGTCCGATCCGTCCCGTTTTGTTAGTTAAGTCATGATGAATATGATTAATCTTGTTGGTATTCCTCATTTCCCTACGATTCATGGTATATTTCGTAGTATCTTTTGTTATCGAGGGGGTTTGGTTGTGGTCCGCCCTCGTTGTTGTTTTCGTACGAATATACATGAATCGTAGGCGGGTTTTCGGGTGTATTCCATTTCCGTAATCATTTAGAAGTGGTTGTGATTGTGTTATTCGAATCGTTAGGTCCACTTCCACCGATTCCTCGCGATTGTGCTTGACTCTCCCTTTCCGTTCGTGTCACCGTCTATTAATCGAGGCAAGTATCCTTATGAACTTACGATCTTGACATATTAGTATTGTATGAGAAATTGTGTGTGTGTGTATACTCACTATGGGTTAGATCCGACAGGGTCTCGGTAGGGCTCCACGAAGCTGTGGGGCCGTGAGTTTGCTTTTAACCACTACGGGTTAGATCCGACGGGGTCTCGGTAGGGGTCCACGAAGCTGTGGGTCCGCAGTTAATTGTGGTGTATTTTACAAATGTGGTTGATTATTGGCATTTCCGGAAATGAGTGTTTTGGAACTATTGTGTTCTTGATTGCATGCATTTACTATATGTGTAAGATGTAAGTTGTTCATTTGGTTACTTGTACTAGCGTAATTGCTAACCCCTCTGGGGACCCGTTTTGGGGAAATTTGTTTTATGAATTTCAGGCCAGGTTCATCGAGACGAGCGGGCGCTGGACCAGTACGCGGATGATGGCCGTGCGTGATGATTGTGCACGAGTGATGTCTTAGTGTCTTCTATATTTTCATCTTTTGTGGTTTTTGAACTAAAAGTAGTACTCGAGTACTTAAGAGTTTTTATTCGTTCGGGTTGTATTGTTGTCTATTATGTTTGTGTTGGATGATGGTGTTATGTTTGACCGGTTGAACCGGGTGAATTATTCTGTTTTGCGTCTTTATGACGAGGTGTTATTTTGTCGTTTCTGTGAGTCGATGAATATGATGTTGCTCAGCCTGGTGGGTCCCAGATAGGGATTCATGGCGCTGTAATATACCTCGAATATCTTAGGGGTGTTACAGAAAATGGTATCGGAGCGCTGGGTTTATGGATACCTAGGCTTGTCGGTTTATTGGGTCTTGTTGTGTTTCGTTTTGCACATCATCGTCACGCTGCCATGATTCCAGTACTACCAGTGTCCGTAAGTTTTCCCTAACTCTATTCCTTATTTTCTTGTATCGCACATTTGATTCTCGATTGTGATTGTTTCTCTTCTCGTACTTACCATCATATGACCTTTGTTACTTCTTTAACATCAGTATGGATGCTGGAAGAGGTCGTGGTCGTGGTTGTGGCCGTGGATGCAGCCGGGGACGTGGGGCAGCCGGTGGGGCGGCCACGTTGCAGTCTTCGGGAGCCGGCAGTACCGACGACCGTCACAGTCATGCTTCTTCTCAGGAGCGCGCCGACCTTGGTATTGCGGCCGTTATGCAGCAAATGGTGAATCAAATGGAGGCGATAGCTCAGGCGGTTCAGAACCCGGATCCGGCCCATGCTAATCGGGGCGGAGCGGATCGCTGGCTTCAGGATGTCATCAAGATGCATCCTCCTCAGTTCTCGGGAGCTTCGGACCCGATCGGCTGGGAGGGGTGGATCAAGGAGATATCTAAGGTCTTCACTGCTACCAACTGTCCCGAGGACCGTAAGGTCCCTATTTCCCAGTACTTTCTCACTGGGGACGCTACGGATTGGTGGGAGGCCGTTGGGCCCAAAGACCATGTTGCTTCGTGGGCCAAGTTTCAGGAATTGATGGAGGCCGAATATTGCCCGTGGACGGTCAGACAAGCTCGAGTACATGCTTTCTATGATGCTCAACCACGGGATATCCCCGTATCTCAGGCTATTGCCGATTTTAACAAGGAGTTGGGTTATGTGAAGACCCAAGTTGTCGAGGAGAGTGACAAAATTTTCCATTTTTGCAGACGGATGAAGTTGTCGATTCGGGACTACATGTCGGGGCTCGTCTGTACTACCTTGAAAGATTACCAGAGCAGGGCCCTTGCTTACGATATGTCTGTGACGGCGAGTGAGGCGGCCCGCGAGAGCAAGAAGCAGAAGTCCGCCGGGAATTTTTCGGGCCATAAAGGTGGGGGTCAGCAGAAATTCCAGTCTGCTAACTTTTCCGCTGGTGGTGGCCCAGCTCGATCTACTGGGTTTCCCCGTAGGGCTTCCAGTGCCCCTCCCC
This sequence comes from Orobanche coerulescens, assembly GCA_033398695.1. Lineage (NCBI taxonomy): Eukaryota > Viridiplantae > Streptophyta > Magnoliopsida > Lamiales > Orobanchaceae > Orobanche > Orobanche coerulescens. The sequence continues at coordinate 125,220,947 of CM065807.1, forward strand.
AGGAGGTGAAGTGTTTTAACTGTGGCCATCAGGGCCACATCAGTCGTATTTGTCCGAACCCTTTGCTGACGTGTAACCAGTGTGGTCAGCCAGGTCACAAGGCTGCTTTCTGTGCTGAGAGAGAGAAAATCCTTGGTGCCCGGGCTTCCATTCCAGCGCCTAGAGAACCAAGTGTGAATCAAGGATCGTTTGCTTCTCAATCTCCGCCGAGTGCTAGTCGAGGGAGAGGTCGGAGTCAGCCCGCTAAGGGGGGAGCTTCCAGTGTCGGCTCAGCCCACCCGCGTGTCTATGAGATGCGGAGAGCCGATGATCCAGCGGCTACTGTGGCGACAGGTACCATTCATATCCATTCTCATCCTGTCAGTGTGCTTTTTGATTCGGGTGCTACGCATTTATTCATATCTCTAGAGTGTGTGCGCCATTTGAATCTCGACTGTTTGACGCCTTGTGAGCCCTTCATCGTTAAGCTTCCTAGCGGTGATAGGATCGTTGGTGATCAAGAGGTTCTAGACTGTTCTGTGCTTATTTGTGAGAGGGTTTGGCCCTCTAATCTTATTGTAGTGGGTATCGAGGGTGAGGATTTGATTCTTGGGGATGATTGGCTCGAGCGGCATGGTGCGATCATGAACTACCGCACGAGAATCATCACTATGTTAGCCGAGGACGGCACCGAGCACTCTTTCGCGGGGCGAAAGAGGGGAAACCAGAAGTTCGTTATTAACGCCTTGAAGGCGATGAGACTCCTGCTAAAGGGGTGTACTGGCTTTTGGTGCTATGCCTTGAAGGCGGAGAGTGGTGGAGTCGAGCTTTCATCGATTCCAATCGTTAGTGAGTTTCCTGATGTATTTCCTGACGAGTTACCGGGATTGCCACCGGATCGTGAGGTCGAGTTTGCACGGCTCCTATTTCGAAGGCGCCGTATCGCATGGCACTTTCCGAGATGTCAGAGTTGAAGAAGCAGCTGAGTGAGCTTCTTGAGTCGGGGCATGTTCGACCGAGCACCTCGCCCTGGGGCGCACCGGTCCTGTTTTTGCGGAAGAAGGATGGTGCACTACGTTTGTGTATCGACTATCGCGAACTAAACAAGGTGACCATCAAGAACAAGTATCCTTTGCCGAGAATTGATGACTTGTTCGACCAGTTGCAGGGAGCTGCGGTATTCTCGAAGATTGATTTGAAATCGGGGTACTATCAGCTCCGGGTGAGGGAGTCCGATGTGCCGAAAATAGCTTTTCGGACGAGATACGGACATTATGAGTTTGTAGTCATGCCTTTCGGATTAACTAATGCGCCGGCGGTGTTCATGCAGTTGATGAACAAAGTCCTTATTGAGTATTTGGATAAGTGTGTCGTCGTTTTCATTGACGATATTCTTATTTATTCGAGGAACGAGGAAGAGCATGCCCATCACTTGCGAGTAGTATTAGACATCTTGAGGACCGAGCAACTCTATGCGAAGTTCTCGAAATGTGAGTTCTGGCTGAAGGAAGTTATGTTTCTAGGTCACGTGATTTCAGCCGAGGGGGTTCGTGTGGATCCACAGAAGATAGAGGCAGTATTGGATTGGGCACCGCCCAAGAATGTGAAGGAGGTCCGTAGTTTCTTGGGTTTGGCTGGCTACTACCGTAGGTTCGTCGAGGGTTTCTCGAAACTGGCTCGGCCACTTACACAGTTGCTCCATAAGTCCGAGAAGTTCGTCTGGAATGACGAGAGGCAGTCGAGTTTTGAGGAGCTGAAGAGGCGTCTCACTTCAGCCCCGGTTTTGGCGTTGCCGTGCGGCAACGAGGGTTTTGCTGTTTATAGTGATGCTTCGGGTCAGGGTCTTGGGTGCGTATTGATGCATCACGGCAAGACCATTGCCTATGCGTCGAGACAGTTTAGGCCGTATGAGCTGAACTACCCTACTCATGATTTGGAGTTAGCGGCAGTCGTTTTTGCGCTCAAGATTTGGCGTCACTATCTTTTCGGCTCTGCATGTCAGATTTTTACCGATCATAAAAGTTTGAAATACATATTTACCCAGCGAGAGTTGAATATGAGGCAGAGGAGGTGGTTAGAGCTGATCAAGGATTATGACCTCGAAATCCTTTATCATCCGGGCAAGGCGAACGTCGTGGCCGACGCCTTGAGTCGGAAACCGGTTGCGCTGCGAAAGCTTGAGATCCTTACATCTCAGTCTGAGCTTCGGCGGGCTTTGATCGAGTTAGACATTGAGGTTTTGTTGCCTGGAGCTGTCGGGCAACTTTGTGCTTTAGAGATTTCGTCATCTTTGATCGATGAAATTAAGCTGAAGCAGTTAGAGGATCCGATGATTACTCAAATCCGAGAGAACGTTCTTAAGGGAAAGTCTCCTGGATTTGTGATTCACGAGGATGGTATTTTGAGATTCCAGAGTCGGCTTTGTGTGCCGAACGACTTAGAGTTGAGACAGAGTATTCTGCGCGAGGCCCATGCTACACCTTACTTCGTTGATCCCGGTTCGAGTAAGATGTATAAGGACCTGAGGAGGAATTTCTGGTGGAATGATATGAAGGAGGAGGTCGCACAGTTTGTGGCGAGATGTTTAACTTGTCAGCAGGTCAAAATCGAGCATCAGCGACCTGCCGGATTATTACAGTCACTTCCTGTTCCGGAATGGAAATGGGAAGATATATCGATGGATTTCATTACGAGCCTGCCGAGATCGAGGTCGGGCATGAATATGGTATGGGTGATTGTTGATCGGTTGACCAAGTCGGCACATTTTCTGGGCATCAAGGACACTTGAGGCCCAGAGAAGTTAGCTCGTGTGTTTATCGCGCAGATTATGAGGCTTCACGGTACTCCGAAGTCTATCGTTTCGGATCGTGATGGCCGTTTTGTATCGCACTTTTGGCAGGCGGTGCATAAGGCGTTAGGTACTCATTTGCGTTTGAGTACCTCTTTTCATCCCCAGTCAGATGGATAGTCGGAACGCACTATCCAGACATTCGAGGATATGTTGCGTGCTTGTGCTCCCGATTGGAGCAGTAACTGGGAGGAGCATTTGCCATTGATCGAATTCACGTACAACAATAGTTGGCACGCGTCGATTCGGATGGCACCGTATGAGGCACTTTATGGGCGGCGATGTCGATCACCGAATTGTTGGGATGAGGCGTCCGATTTGATCGGGACCGAGCCGGATGTCGTTTTAGAGATGAGGCGGAAGATAGAATTAATTCGGGAACGAATGTTGACTGCCCAGAGTCGACAGAAGTCATATGCCGATGCCCGTCGTCGACCTTTGGAATTCGAGGTGGGAGACCACGTTTTACTAAAGGTGTCGCCGACGAGAGGTGTTTTCCGTTTCGGGAAAAAGGGGAAGTTGAGTCCGAGATATATCGGGCCCTTCGAGATTCTCGAGCGAGTCGGTGGGTTAGCATACCGTTTGGCGTTACCTCCAGCCTTGAGTCACATTCATAGCGTTTTTCATGTCTCCCAGCTGAGGAAATATGTCCCGGATCCTAGTCACGTCATCGATTATGGGGAGATTGATGTCGCCGAGGATGCTACTTTTGAAGAACGTCCTTTGAAGATTTTGGAGCATCGCGAGAAACGACTGAGACATAAAACCATTCCCTTGGTCAAGGTGCAGTGGTCGAGGCTGTAATACCCGAATTTTCAGTATAATTTTTCGCGTTATTTTATCTGAGATATACTGTATAGTTTGTTATCTATACAGTATGGATAAAATAAATTGAGAACCGAGACAGTTATACTGGTGTGATTATCGTTTTTGATTGACAGATATATTCAGGATATGTTGTATCAGGTTGAACTGATTTGGATATCAGGTATACCGTATGAGAATATTTTTGGATTCAGTATGTGTATTCAGTATGCCGTATGTTTGTATTTTGTACGTCGAGGCGTCGGACGAAACGATTGGATTTTTGGCTAAGTATAAAAGCCATTACGTCGTTAAGACTTGGAGCTTACGTACGTAAAATGTGTTAGCTTACGTCGTTATATAGCGTACATAACGTACGTAATAAGAGGAATCGGGCAGTGGGGCTGTGGTGGCGGCTTTCGGCGCGGATGTGGGCGATGAGTCAACAGACGGAGTTACGTCGTTATACGGGGTGTATTACGTGCGTGTCTGAGTATATCAGTAGCAAGTTAACGTACGTATTACGTACGCAACGGAATGAGTGTTACGTACGTTACGGGGCGGCTGGTCGAGTCGTGGCCGAGATGACCTGGATGGCCGAGCATGGCCGGCCGTGACTCGTTGGAATGGCCGAGCATGGTCGACAGTGACTCGTGGGGGTGGCCGATGACGGTCGGCAGTGACTCGCAGGGATGGCTAGGACTGGCCGATTACGTACGTAAGGCGGCCGCCACGGCCGTAAGGGCCGATGCACGTAAGCCACCGCCGCTACGTACGTAAGGGTTCCAACAGAATCGGCCGAGCAAAGCCGTGGCGATTACGTCGTAAGGCAGTGGCCGGTTACGTACGTAACGGTCCGGCAGGGTCCGCCTATTTAAAGGCCTGGACCGAGTCATCCGGCCATTTTCATATTTTCTCTTCGTTTCTTCGAGATTTCTTCATCAAAGTGGATGGATTTGAGTAATATCATCATCTAACAACATGTTCTGGAAGTTTTATTCATGGATTAACATCATCTCCACCCGGATTGAAGGTAAGAACACCTAAACACTTGGTTTTGGATGTTTTTGAAGTTTCTTGATGTCTTGGCCAATTTGATTCGTTTTAACTCATATTATTGATGGAATCTTGTTGTATTCTTGAGATTATTCGTTGTTCTTGAAGTTTTGTGGAAAGAATTCGAGTATTTCTTTGAATAATCGATTGAATTGGACTATGCCTTCAAAGTGTTCGATGAAATGTCTCAATGAGTAGAACTTGGAAAATTCTACACGTTTTCGTATGAATGATGGTTGAAATGATATTGTTGTGATGATTCTTGGTAATTATGGGAATTTTGTTAAAGGAAGATAATGAATTGGTGATCAAATGATTCGATTATGTTGTTATGATTATGGAATCGTAGTATTCTCGATGTTCTTGGTGGTTTGTTGCGATTCATGATGTTATGAGAAGTATATGTTGAAGGACATGATTATATACACCTTGAATTATGATTAAGGGTTGTTTAGATGTTAGAAAACATCGGGTTATGTTGTTTTATGGATTATGAACGTGAATTTGGATAATTCGTGTTCTTGAAGAACTCTTGAGTTACATGTTATGATTTTGGAAGGATTTCGGATAATTTTGGAATGTGATTATTCACGATAATAATCGGTAAATTGTTTTCTACGAATTTACAAGTATGAACAAGAAGGAGTTTTGTCTTCGTATTTGGAGTTGAAGTTGGAATCGAATATGTTATAAAATCCTTAATGTCGAGATGAATTGATCATTGATTTGATGAATACGTTTTAGGGTGTTGGTGTTTTATATATGAATATGGAATATTCATATCTAGAACTAAGTTATGTGTTTTGGTACAATATTCGTATAGGAATACGAATATGATTTCGGATTTGATAAGTTTATGATTCACATTTGAGTTTGAGAATTCATAGATATTTAACAAGTGTTCAATTCGGATAATGGAATTATTTGAAGCCTTTGGAATATGGTTATCTATGATGTTGAATTAATCGGATCGTCCGGATTGATGATGATAACCGGCAATTGGTTTATATTATGAATTTACAAGGAGGAAACTTGTATCCATATTTAAGATTGAATTTGGAATCGGTAATGTTAGACCCTTGTTGGTTTAAATTGATTATTGATATGATCTTCGGATTTTGGAATCGTATTGTGGTTTTGAATTCGTGTTTGATTGGTTCGGGTTGTTTGGATATGTGTTTAATCGGGATATTGTAGAACCGTTGTTGATCGGTTATTGATTGTTATTTGTGATCACCGAGTTACGGCTTGTATCGTGGATATGGGTTCGTATTTGTTGAGTTGGATTATTTGGTATTATGTATATGATCGAGGTTTCGTTGAACCGTTGAGTTTGTTGGTTGAGTATGTCGGTTATTGATTTTTATCGAATGTGTGTTAATCGGTTATTGCAATAGGTTGATATGTTTTGATCGTGGATTATGACCGTTGAGTTGCGGTTGAGGCTAAAGAGTTCATAGATTGCTTTTGGTCGGGGCTAAGGAGCTCGTAGACAAAGGCAATGGATTTTGGTAACGGCTTCGTGGTATCGGTATCGAGGCAAGTTTATACTTGTTCAGTTTATAATATTTGATGAATGGTTTCGTTTTCATTTCATTTATAATTCGTATAGTAATGTTGTTAGAAATGTAAGTTGTCGGGATAATGGTTCGTATATCGTGCTCTGGTTGTAATAAATCATAAGGTATATGATTTAATTGTGTTCAAGGAAGACGTGATTTATTTTTGGTCAAGGATATAGAATATCGGATATCGAGGATAGTTATCGTGATGACATAAGTATCGGGATAAAGGTTTTTGGTAATTAATGGATGGTACTTTATTTGAGATTATTTGTATAAATGTGTATTCGTTCAGGGATGTGGTTCGTGGAAAGGATGTTGTCTTCGGCTTCGAGGTAATCTAAGTATTTGTTCAGTTATGTGGATAATTAGCATGTTGAGTTGTTGTGTATGTTGAGGTTTCGTGTAATGAGTTTCGTATCGGTTATTCGTTGAGGGATGTTGATCCCAACACTATTGTATTGAGATCGTAGATCGTGTTGGTCATTCATTTGGGATGATGATCCCAGGATTGATGTTTTGGATATTGATTAGTCGTGTCGACTTTTCATTGTCAGTCTGTTGTTGTTCACTTCGGTGAGTCTTTTGATCCTTATTGGATATGTAATTCTTGAGTTTCGTTGTCATGTTGCATCGTGACATATCTGGAGTCATATCTGCGTGCCGATTGGTTATTGTGTAGGATTTTTAGCCGGGCACATGATGGTTATGCGTGGATATTTCCGCATTGAACCGTGCACACGAGACGTAGTTCGTGAGGCTAATTAGGTACAAGACCACACGTGTATTTGATCGATACCCGGGGTGGCTTGTGCACGGACACATTTCCGGATCGGGCGTACTGTGACGTCCATCTTTTGAGCCATATTGTTGGGTCGTTCATAGTCCATGTATGATTGGATATGTTCGACGGATTGCGACACGTTGTTCATACGCCCGAGGGGTATGTTCGACAGTCAGAGTTATTTCTTGAGATCCATTATTGTTGATCATTTGGAGTCTACCTTGTTGAGGGTATTCTCGGTTATTGTTGGTCCTTTGTTGATCATTTGGAGTCTACCTTGTTGAGGGTATTCTCGGTTATTATTGGTCTTTTGTTGATCATTTGGAGTCTACCTTGTTGAGGGTATTCTCGGTTATAGTTGATCCTTTGTTGATCGTGTTTGTAGTTTACCTTGTTGAGGGTACTCTCAGTCATCGTTGATCCTTCGTTGGTCATATTGGAGCTATCATGTCGATGATATTCTCAGTGATGTATTGGTTGATCATTGTTATTGATCGTATGAGCATTCGGATCGTCGATGTTTCGGATTTGTTATCATTATCATATGGTAGTTGATCTACGGATATGTTGTGTATCGTTGGTTTATCCAGTTGAGTTTTGATTGTGTAATCCGATGGACAGGATTTGGCACGGATGAATTATTTCATGATTATGAGTTATGATGATGTTTTGAGGATTGTTGGTATTTTTGAAATTCAATACGTATAATCATTGTTAAGTTCATTTCGTCATTCGAGGATGCGAAATGTGGATTATGGTAAGGATTGGATTATTATGGATTGGTAAGGTTATAACGGTAAGATTACGTTGGTAGTATTCTTACAGTATTATTATTACATTGGTATGTAATTATTTATGATGATGTGACCGGTATCATTATTGAGTATTGTGGCTGACCCCGTCGTGGGCTTTATTTTTAGGTACTCAAAGATCAAGCTAGTAGCGGTCGTGAGGGGATGAGCTTCCCGATGTGATACTGGCTGTGGCTTGTTTTCGGAGAATTGAGTATTCTTTTCCGGTTATTTATTTCCGCTGCAAATGTGTATTTTGAACTGTATTTATCCGCTGCGTGTGTATATCTCAAAATGGCTTTTCGGTATCTTTATCCGCTGCGTGTGTGTATTTTAAAAGGGCCTTTTTGGCATTTTGTGAACTTGCGTTATTTCGTTAAACCTTTTCCTAAACTATTTTATCGGTACGTTTAAGCGGCGTCTTAACGTACATTTTGAACTATCGAGATTTGGCACTTCGCCTTGTATTTTCAAATGGTATTTTATGACGGTATTTGAGAACTTTGTTTATTTGAAAATATTTGAGTATTTGCAAAATATTACCGTCATCGGCCTCTTTGGCTTTTTGAACGTTTTTGAATTGGTTTTGTAAACGGTTTTTAGCCTGGTGGGTTCCGGCGCGGGACCCACGGCGCTGTAATATCCCGGATGGTTTTGGGGGCGTTACAGAGGCATGGTGTCGAGGAGGCGACCTGGGAAACTGAGGATAGCATGCGTGCTAAGTACCCCGAGTTGTTTGTTTCTTAAGTTTCTGGACGAAACTTATTTTTAGTGGGGTAGAATGTAATATCTGCATTTTTCTTCTTTTCCCGATATTCCCATTTTGGTGAATTTTTGTTTTTAGCGACTCGCCTGTAACCTTATCGATATTTTGAATCTATTTTATTCTTGGAGTTTCTCCATTTTGACGAGTTTCGGAGATGTATTAATATTATTCTGTTTTATGTCATGTATTATGGCATGGACGTCCGTTTCTCGTAGAACCCGTTCGCTTTTGTATTTTCTTTGGTTTCACGAGTTCGTATAGTTGAGTTATCCATGTTGTGAGTTTCGGTTTGTTAATCCGGCGTTGTATCGCGATTTTTGGACGTTTGGGCTGTTTCGTAATTTTCCCTAAGTTTAGGGTATTCTTGTTATCTTTGTTGTTCCTGAACCTTCGGGCATTCGGAATCACGCTTCATCGTAACGTTTTGATTTCTGACTTAAATCCGTGGTGAGTGTATCCGGTGGTCATGGATACACCTTGTTATTTTCTCTTTTCGATCGTCTCCTCGTCGAGCAGTGTTTCAGACTGGCCTGCTGTCACAGGCCATGTTACGGCCGTAAGCCGTATATGTTACGGCCGTAATAATCGAGAGTTACGGCCGTAAGCTTCCTTCATACGGCCGTAACAAGGCTTCGTTTCTTACCCCCTGGTCCAGTTCCGAGTTACGGGCGTATCATGCTCGAGTTACGGCCGTAAGTATCGATACGGCCGTAATAGTATTCTTGATACGGCCGTATGTGTCATTCATCGAATTTGCCCAATTCTCTCCAGAGGCCAGTTACGGCCGTAAGAGAGTCAGGTTACGGCCGTAATATTCCTATGTTACGGCCGTGTGTTATGGATGTTACGGCCGTAACACCGGCCAGTATATAAACTGGCAGCAGCCGTATTTTTCTCATTTCTCACCTCTCTCACTTCTCTTCGCGACGGGAACGACTTGGAGAGCTAGGTTTCGCCCGATTTTCGCCCAAACACCATTGTATAAGTATATTCAAGCTTCATATCATCAACCTATCACTAATCATTCGTTGTTCATCGTCAAATCAAGGTAAAATTTCCTAGAACCCTATTTTGGAAAAGATTTGGGGGTTTTCATGTTTTCGTCCGATCCGTCCCGTTTTGTTAGTTAATTCATGATGAATATGATTAATCTTGTTGGTATTCCTCGTTTCCCTACGATTCATGGTATATTTCGTAGTATCTTTTGTTATCGAGGGGGTTTGGTTGTGGTCCGCCCTCGTTGTTGTTTTCGTACGAATATACATGAATCGTAGGCGGGTTTTCGGGTGTATTCCATTTCCGTAATCGTTTAGAAGTGGTTATGATTGTGTTATTCGAATCGTTAGGTCCACTTCCGCCGATTCCTCGCGATTGTGCTTGACTCTCCCTTTCCGTTCGTGTCACCGTCTATTAATCGAGGCAAGTATCCTTATGAACTTACGATCTTGACATATTAGTATTGTATGAGAAATTGTGTGTGTGTATACTCACTACGGGTTAGATCCGACGGGGTCTCGGTAGGGCTCCACGAAGCTGTGGGGCCGTGAGTTTGCTTTTAACCACTACGGGTTAGATCCGACGGGGTCTCGGTAGGGGTCCACGAAGCTGTGGGTCCGCGGTTAATTGTGGTGTATTTTACAAATGTGGTTGATTATTGGCATTTCCGGAAATGAGTGTTTTGGAACTATTGTGTTCTTGATTGCATGCATTTACTATATGTGTAAGATGTAAGTTGTTCATTTGGTTACTTGTACTAGCGTAATTGCTAACCCCTCTGGGGACCCGTTTTGGGGAAATTCGTTTTATGAATTTCAGGCCAGGTTCATCGAGACGAGCGGGCGCTGGACCAGTACGCGGATGATGGCCGTGCGTGATGATTGTGCACGAGTGATGTTTTAGTGTTTTCTATCTTTTCATCTTTTGTGGTTTTTGAACTAAGAGTAGTACTCGAGTACTTAAGAGTTTTTATTCGTCCGGGTTGTATTGTTGTCTATTATGTTTGTGTTGGATGATGGTGTTATGTTTGACCGGTTGAACCGGGTGAATTATTCTGTTTTGCGTCTTTATGACGAGGTGTTATTTTGTCGTTTCTGTGAGTCTATGAATATGATGTTGCTCAGCCTGGTGGGTCCCAGATAGGGATTCACGGCGCTGTAATATACCTCGATTATCTTGGGGGTGTTACAATCAGGCCAAAATCCACGCTTACACACCCTCAAGATCACCCAAATAGCCGGAAGGAAGAAATGAGAGGAAGAAATGACGAAAGTTGTCCTCTGCAGTCCTATATATACTGTCAACAATTAGCGCGCGCTACGGGCATGTGTAGCGTGCACTATCAGGCTGAAAAATACAGTCCAGAACCTTCTGCCAGTCTCTGTTAGCGCGCTCTAATCAATGAATTAGCGTGTCCAAATGAGGCAGTCCAGTAACAGTTAGCGCGCGCTAATAGACGCGTTAGCGTGCGCTAATTATACACTATATGGTTATAGTGTAGTCTTTGCTATTTCGACCATAACCCCTTCGTCAGGACTCTGATTGACTCACCGTTTGAACCCTTGGAAAGCTAACTTGATGATATATTACATTATGGTGTTTTAGAATTTTCTTGACTTTATAAGTTCCGATGGTGATCTTACAAAGTCGATCCACATGCACAATAACGATACTCCTCGACAAAAAAACGACCATTCAACATGCAACGCAACACTAACGGACAGCACCACCGATCCAAATTGAAAGCAAACAAATAACAAAGAATGACATACGATTACATAAACACAGACACCACATATCCGCTAAACCGCATAAAACAATTCAACGCAACCGGAACTAAAATCTCCGGTATTACAAGAAACACCCACAACATTATCAACAACATGAATATAAGTTGGATTTAAATTCCCTGCACCAGTAGGTGTTTCATTAACAAAATCACGACTAGAACTTTTAGACCTTTCACCACTGACAAGATCCAAACCTCCCTTTTCCAGAACTTCGTCACGATTTAATTCTCCCACACTCCTTCTCATCCATAGCTTGACCATAAATCTTACCCTTCAGCAAAATAGTCACATGTGTCAGTATCTTATCCTGCAAAACCCGTAACTGTTCCGTAAAATCCTTTTGCGAGATTCTCAATTGCTTGCTTCACACTAGTAATACTTTCATCCAAAGCCTTTATCCTATCGTCTATCATTTTCTTAAATTCTGGACGGCGAAAAAAGGCACCAACAAAAACCTTCTTAGGTTTGGAACTTAAATTATGATCCACACTATCACCAACACTAGTATTACGTAAAAACCTAAAACCGTCCAAAAATTTCATTTCATTCAATTCTTCCAAAGTCGGAGAAATAAACTGCACCTTCATCTTTATTAACAAGATAAGAACAACAAAAACAATCACATATTTATAAAGCATACAATATACTGAATTGAAAAAAAATCAATTACTAAAACAATAGATATACCTGGCCAGAACCAAACACAAAATCATTCAATTTTTCATTGGTTGGTGGCTTTCCAATTTCTTTCCATGACAAAATCCTCAGATTTAAACTTCAATCCGAGCACATATTCCACGAGCCACCAAAGTAGGAATACTCTCATACAAAAAAACTTGAAAGCATATGAAAACCCACACAATTTTGTGTACATATCCTTAAATATATTATATTCCATATAACCATTCTTCGACCTCCTAACCAAACCTTTAAAATCAACAGACAATGACCTTACAGCCTTATCATAACAAATTTTTTTCCACGGAAATGCATTTAAATCACCTATAGCAGCATAAACCAACAACCCTCTATCCACAAAACGAGGTGGCGCAGCGGCTAAAGAAATATTAAATAACATATAAATGACAGACAACCTCACAACCTTCTCATCATCAATAAAAGCAACACCCTTGAAAACAGAGTTGATTCAAGCACGTGTAACCCGGGACTCCCCAAAATACTTATCAATCAACACACTCTTCATACTTGAAAAATCAGAAACATCAACGCTACCAACACCATTCCAATCCAGTAATTAAACAAATTCAGATAACCCAAAACGTACATGTTTCTCCCAAGCTCAAACCACATTTCTCCATTATCCCTTTGATAAATTTCCCTAATTAATGCTTGATGTGTAATTTGAGAGTACATCTTTGGCTGATCAAAATTAAGAAACTCTAAAAATGGAGTACGCATAAACAAATCTCGTTGTGTATCAGTTAATTTCTGCATAATCATTTCAGGAACTTTAAAAGCATTCCAATAAGTTAAATATCATAGGATTGATCTACGTGTCGAGTAGATGATCGTGGTATATTCACATTTTCTAAACCGATTCTTGGTGAGTGGGAAATAGTGGATTAAAGTTTGTCACTTAATTATGGAATAATGAGGGATGGCTATCCCACATTGATAATTGAACTATCATAGTTCAACTATATATATGGAGTTTTATTATACATGTATTAATTAAAGGTACATATGATGGGCTTAAAGCCCACACGCCCGCACACACGCGCACTGTCGCCCGCCCGCCTCGCCTCGGCCGCGAGCCGTGGACCATGGACCTAGGCCTTGACCTTGGATCTTGGCAATTGGTCTTTGGGTAGTCTTTGGGCTGTTCTTTGGGCCTGGTCGTGGGCTTGCTTAAAGATTTTTCGGACTAGCTCAACAATGTTGTTGGGCTCGTATGCACATGAGGATATCTAGGTACATCCCTCGAGCGATCAAGGAGATGAATACAGTCCAGGTGCGTCTTGACTGTTCAAATTCAGTCAGAAAATAGCAGTAACCTCACAGGTGTGATGAGGAGGAGTAAATGCTGCCTTTTGAATTCTGTAACTCCTACCTTTTGATTTCTGTAACTCCCGTGATCAGTGCAGCATGAATGCGTGCATTATGACAGCCCTTAGTGGCTATGTTTAATTTCCTGTAGATGTGAGATGGCCTATAAATAGGCATGCATCTCATTTGCATCAGAACATGCAAAAAATCGAAATATATAAGTCATACAACTTTCTGCATACATAGTTCTATAGTCAGCTTCGTCCTCACCTCGTTCAGTTCGTTGGAGCTCATTGGTTTTTGTGGTGCTACTACCTCCGAGACGCTGCCGTTTTATCTTTGGAGATGATATGTCAAAATCGAGAGCACTACCGGGGCATCTACCATCTTGCTGACAGAGTTTCCCTCGACTCGGCAATAGTTTATGGTTTTGTCTTTTTTTTTTTTTTGTAATTTCAATTCAGTTCCGGGTTTTGTAATTTCTATTTTTTGAGTTGTAATTTTGTTTCCAGTTGTAATTTATTTTTCGCCCGATAAGTTTAACGAAGAATTTTCCATCAAGCGCAAGACAGTATAAACTTGCTGTTTTTACTAATTTTGAATCTTACAACTGGAGATGTCGACTGCTGCATCCACCGACTCAAGCACCACCGCTGCCATTTCCTCTGCCACTGCATCAACCATGGCGAACACTATTGACTCACCGATTTTATCAACTTTTGTTGCGACTATGTCCAATCTGATGAGCTCAACCATGTCAGCGACAAACTCATGGGTGTTTTTGAACCCCTTTCTGAAAATCGGTGGATCCACCTCGAGTGGCACCTTTGGTTCCACTTTCAGTGGTACCGTGGGATCCATGTTAGGATCTACTGTTGGGGCCTATGGGATCAACACAAGTCGTTCCTTTTTTGGAACAAGCTCGGGGCCAAGGGTGATGCCGACCACCGAGAAGCCGCCAAAGTTTGGTGGAGCCGACTTCAAAAGGTGGCAACAAAAGATGTTCTATTTGACAACATTGAGCTTTGCTAATTTCCTTAAGGAAGATGAGCCACCAGCGCCAAGTGCACAAGAGACAAGTTTCACTATCCGAGCTGCCTATGACAATTGGCACAATAGAGATTATCTTTGTAAAAACTTTATTCTAAATTCTTTAGAGGATAGTTTTTACAATGTGTATTCTGTTGTAAACACATCAAAAGCGATGTGGGATCCATTTGAAAAGAAGTACTGAAGTGATGATGCAGGAACGAAGAAATTGTAGTCGCCAACTATTTGGACTACAAGATGATCGATTCAAGGCCAATCATAGAACAAGTGTAAAACTTCCAACTCATTGTTCATGACGTCTGTAACACCCCCTAACCTAGCAGCTGAATCGCAAAGGGGTCCGTGCTACTAAGTTGGGTAGTATCACTCTTTTATACTTTGAAAAGCCATAATTGTAAATTTGGTAAAAGCAAAAACTCGGAAAAATAACGCAAACTGGTATTATTTGTTCAAAACATTACACAACCTTAAGTTTAATACATAGACAAAACCATAGCAGAGCGATCTTATTCAAAACACAACATAGTCTTCCGGCAGAGGGGCAAAATAGCTGGGGAATGGCATATGAACAAGTCTCCAATGGGCTACACTGAAGGAGTATAGTCGACCCCTAAACATGAGCATCATCACCTGTATCATAAGAATCTAGTGAGCTAATGACTCAGTAAGATGATACTTCTGTAATAGCAAGGTATCACATATCACATTCATCAACAAATAACTACTTTATATGATATAGTCATGTTCTTGTAAAATCCTTTCTTCGGGTACCCTTGAAGTATGGTACTCGACTGATAGTGATAGGCCATGGTTTTTGGAACCTGTTCATATAATTGGCCAATAAAGCATGTATATGGGGGTTCCCATACTGGTTTTTCAACCAATAGTATTAGCCGTATTCAACCTTTTTCATTTAGTGTGGGTTTCTTGACCGACTTTCAGCCGCAAGTATTTGCCACCATGTGTTGGGTCCGCGGGTCCCCCGTATCCCGTGCCTACCCACCATCAATCAAGTACCATACTTCCTTTTCTTAATCATTCTTTCACATACACATGTTATGCATGATCATTCAATAACAGTCACATAAGAAAATATCAATCAATATATGATCTTTATGATACAGCAAGGAAAAGCCTCATCTTACCTCGAGTCCAGCTGTGTATTGAGATGAAAAGATCAGATTCTCTAGCTAGATGGATGTGCTAAAAGCCCTGAATTAATTAACCATATTTCACTTAACATTACTTTCATGAATGCTACAAAATGTTTGGAATACAATTTAGGATCATCTATGACTTATCCCTACACTGACATCCAACATAATATTCCGATATGGAATTTCAATGACAACAGTGGGCCTACAAGGCCAAAATAAGATACAACAACATCCACGAGCCTTGCTCGGATAACACAAAATGACAAAGACTGAACAAACTGGAGTACTCCAACTGTCTGACTGACATGAACACCAAAACATCTCGGACTAGTATCGCTCGAATGCCTCGTCGCCATCGTCATGCCCCTGTGTCTCAACTCTCTCCTCGCAAACACCTAAAACATGAAAACATGTTCCACCCCCACGGGGTCAGTCATCCAGATAATGATTATCAAATACATGTACAACATGATATGCATCCAAAGGGCAGAATGAATAGTATAGTAATGGTAATACGAGATGCTCACAAACCAAAGTAAGAATCGAGCATTCGTGGAATACTATGCCCACGGCATACGATCAATACCTGCTCAACAGGTTGGAACACAAGTGCCCAACGGCGAATCATCGATACAAAACACAACAATACATCACCCGAAGGTAAACCAAGCCAAACACTAAAATAGATACGAATCACAATGCCCGAAGGCTCCAACAGGAATACCGATACATCACAATGGCCTGAAAGCCGAACAACCCAAAGCTGTTTATCATCATAATACCCTGAATGTCACTCAGCCAAAGCTGTCAATCACCACAATGGCCCGAAGCCAAAACAGCCCGAAGCTGTATCAATGAGGGCCGAAGCCACGACACGAAGCTGTTGGAATATTTATTCTATACATTATTTAATTAGTGTTTTGATGATTTGCTAAACAAACAAAACAACATCAAGGCGAAGCAAATCGACGAAGCATACGAAGACACAAAAAGCTGAGCGAAATGCATGTCTAGCGCACGCAAGTCATCATACGTTAGCGCACGCTAACGGGGAGTTCTCTGCATATCAGCCAAGTTTCGAAGTAAGCTGAAATGAAGTCAGCTGATGGGATAGCGCACGCTACACGTTATCATTAACGCACGCTATCGAAGTCTTGTGACCGTTGTGAAGGAATTCAAACACAGAATGACGTATGCAATGAAGTCAGCATTAGCGCACGCTACGAAGAAGCATTAGCGCACGCTACGAAGAAGCAATAGCGCACGCTAAGCAGTTTGAATCAAGTCAATCAGAACGTTGGGAAAAGCAGGTCAAAGTCAGCATATCAAATGGATACTTTGACAATCTATGCAACGGATATATTGGATTAGCGCACGCTACAATGTGTTATTAACGCACGCTAATACAAGATGGTTACTTACGTAAGGCAGAAGACATAACGTACGCTAAAGAAGAAACGAAGCTAGTAGACTGAAACTGGGAACAACCTAGCGCACGCTACAGGCACGCTAAGATATTAGCGCACGCTACCAGATAAAGGCTAGCGCACGCTAGCAAATCAAAACAGCCAGCAACGGCTAGTTTGTGGGAAATGCCTATAAATACCATTCCTATGGTATTGTTTGAGTACAACAACTTCAAGCAAACGAGATATACATCTGAGAATCATATACTTACATTGTTTTTGTAATATTGAGCTATATATTGTTAGTCTGAGTGTTTATACATTCAACATTATACACGAGAGGTAAAAGAAAAGATACGATTGGATTTGGTGTTATTAGGATCAAGTATCCGGCATTGTTAGAATCGCAATCGATATCTAAGTGAGGTTTATCTAGTACCCATAGAAAGTTATAATGGTTGATTCCTTAGCCAATAGAAAAGGAAAAACGATTTTACTCGGATCGATAGAAGACGAGCTTGTAACGGTAATACCTCGACCGATTGAAGAGAGGCGTAGAGGTTTTGATCTTAAACCTATAGAAAAAGATCTTGATAGAGAGGACGTAGGCAAGTTTGGCCGAACCTCTATAAATCGTTGTGTCGTTTATTTTCCGTACCTTATTTACGCTTCCGCACAAACGGCGCAATATCCGATAATATACCAACAATTGGTATCGGAGCGATACTCCAATACGCGGCTTAACATCCGAGGAAAAGATCCAAAATGGCATTTCAAATCTCTCCCGCCGAAGGCCTTACTCTCAACCGACCACCATTTTTTGATGGCGCAAATTTTATGACTTGGAAGAAGAAGATGTCGATATTCATTCGAGCTTACGACATGGAACTCTGGAAGTTGATTTGTCTTGGTCCAAAAATTCCAACGAATTCCAACGGTACGCTTAAAACTTTTGAAGAATATGACGACTCCGATTGGAAAAACGACCATTTCAATTGTAAGGCAACTCAACTTCTTTATTGTGCCTTAAATCCAGAAGAACACAACCGGATATCATCGTGTGATAGTGCCAAAGAAATCTGGAAAATGCTTGAGGTAACACACGAAGGTACGTCTCAAGTCAAAGAGACGAAGATAAACATGCTCCTTCATGATTATGAATTATTCCAAATGAAGGACGAAGAATCTATCTCGATTATGCTCGACCGATTCTCGGTCATCACCAATGGATTAGCATGTTTCGGAAAAACACTTTTGAGTAGTGAGAAAGTAAAGAAAATTCTCCGATCACTACCTCGAGAATGGGACGGTACGGTTACGGCAATAATGGAATCCAAAGATTTAAATGCTCTCGATTTTAGTGCTCTCGTTGGTTCTCTTATCAACTAAGAGATTGTTCTAAAATCTCGGAATGCCAAACCAAAACCGAAGGAGAGGTCGATAGCCTTCAAGGCTAAAATGTCAAAGAAGAAAGAAGAAACCCCGGTGGACAAAAGCGATGAAGAAATGGCGTATTATGCCAAAAATATTAATAAGTTCCAACACTTATTAAACCGGAGAAAGAAGGATATTCAAGCGGGCGAATTGAAGAAACCCGACAACACTTGTCGATTATGTGGTAAACCAGGCCACTTTGTCAAGAACTGTCGAGTAAAGCAAAAGGAGGTTTTAATCGCAACATGGAGCGACGAAGATCCCGATGAAGATTTTCTTGACCAAAATAATCTCGCTCTCATGGCCCGGAGTTCATTCGACGATAGCGACGTCGAAAGCCAAGTAAGTAACTCCTACGACGAACTCTTTGAAGCATTCAAGTTATTACATCCGGACTATCAAAATGCTTTAAATGAAATTAAATCCCTCAAGTCTAAATTTAAAACTTTGGAAATTGAAAATTCCAAAATACTTGAAAAAGGGAAATTTGTTGAAATCGATCATTCGAAATGCATGGAAAATGAGAATATTTTAAAGAATGATTTTTTAAAAGTTCAAGATGAACTAAAAACTTTGACAAAGAAATTCTCGTGCGGCAACGATAAATTTGAACAAATGTTATGTGTTCAAAAATATACTTTAAATAAAGAGGGGTTAGGATTCAAACCACGTTCGAAAAACGAATCCGTCAATTTCAAAATACCCCGATGTGAAAAATATTTGAAAATTGTGCATCATATTTCTAACTGTAAAAGCCCAAGACGGACGATAAAAAATAAAAATATTTGGATTCCTAAAGGAACAAACATTTCAAATATCGTCTACGTTTCAAAAGAAAAACCAACTATAGGTTGGATCCCCAAAAATAAATTTTAAACAAGTGATATTTTACAAAGGGGGAGAAGGAATATTTTTGAGGGGGAAATAATACTTTCAGGGGGAGTATTTTTGCTTATTAATGCATATTCATTTGTATCATGCATATTTATATTTCGATATACTCTATATTTTTTTTACACTTTTTGATGAAGACAAAAGGGGGAGAAGATCATGAATTGAGATCAAAATGAGAAAACTCGAAGAAGTAGAAAAGAAAAAGGACAAAAAGGGGGAGTTAAAACGAAGGAGTTGAAAATTGAAAATCGAAGAAGTTGAAAAAGAAGAAAAAGAAAAAGGATTGGAGAAACTAACGAAACGATCAAAGCCGAAAACTTTGATTCGTATAAATATACATATATTATTTTTTCAAGTTTTATCCAATTCAAGAGTTGTTTTGTTATCATCAAAAAGGGGGAGATTGTTGGAATATTTATTCCATACATTATTTAATTAGTGTTTTGATGATTAAAGTTGCTAAACAAACAAAACAACATCAAGGCGAAGCAAATCGACGAAGCAGACGAAGACACAAAAAGCTGAGCAAAATGCATGTCTAGCGCACGCAAGCCATCATACGTTAGCGCACGCTAATGGGGAGTTCTCTGCATATCAGCCAAGTTTCGAAGTAAGCTGAAAT
The DNA here is from genome assembly GCA_033398695.1 of Orobanche coerulescens. Lineage (NCBI taxonomy): Eukaryota > Viridiplantae > Streptophyta > Magnoliopsida > Lamiales > Orobanchaceae > Orobanche > Orobanche coerulescens. Next base: position 125,240,893 of record CM065807.1, read on the forward strand.
GAAGTCAATTGATGGGATAGCGCACGCTACACGTTATCATTAATGCACGCTATCGAAGTCTTGTGACCGTTGTGAAGGAATTCAAACACAGAATGACGTATGCAATGAAGTCAGCATTAGCGCACGCTACGAAGAAGGAATAGCACACGCTAAGCAGTTTGAATCAAGTCAATCAGAACGTTGGGAAAAGCAGGTCAAAGTCAGCATATCAAACAGATACTTTGACAATCTATGCAACGGATATATTGGATTAGCACACACTACAATGTGTTATTAACGCACGCTAATACAAGATGGTTACGTATGTAAGGAAGAAGGCATAACGTACGCTAAAGAAGAAATGAAGCTAGTGGACTGAAACTGGTGTAACACCCCCAAAACCGACCGGGAATATTACAGCGCCGTGGGCCCCATATTGGAACCCACAAGGCTAAAATCATTTTCGCAAACGTTTAAAAATGCAAAAAGGCCCTTTGAAAGTACACACACACGCAGCGAATAAAAACACAGTTCAAAGAATACCGAAAGCCATTTTGAAATATACCACACAGCGGATGAAACATAATTAAATACATTTGCAGCGAAATTATAAAAACCAGAAAGAACACTCGAATCCCAACAACTACGCCATAGCCAGTATCACCGGAAAGCTCATCCCTTCACGACCGCTACTAGCTCGAACTCCGAGTACCTAAAAGATAGAGCCCACGACGGGGTCAGCCATAATACTCAATAATGATAACGATCACATCACAAAAACAATTACATATCAATGTAGTCTACAGAGTAAGAACATTCCCCATGTAATCTTACCGAAATAACCTTACCAACCTGTCACAACCATAACAATCAATTCTTACCTTATCCAACGCCTCGTGTCCTTAAGTAATGAACGAACTCAAAAGTAACCACATCAGAATCAAACGATACCAAAATTCCCAAACTTATCATATCTCAATTATAGAATGATCTGGCCAAGACTAACTCTGTCGGCTGGGTCGCACAATCGAATCCCAATCCTGATGAAACAATTATCACATGGCGCACTAGTAATCCAACTGTTCCGAGACAATAGCAAGCCCCGAATATCAATGCAAAGCATGAATGTTGACACAATCAATAATCATAAACAATTAATGCATCACAACGAAAATATCAATGACATGATATTTCCACACAAGATCGACAAAGGATCAACCACGAACGAGAATGCCATGATATGGTAACTCCAACAAGATCAAGGAAGAATCAATAACTGAGAATACCGACAATACGGCAAATCCCAACAAGATCAATAAAAGTTCGACAACCGAGAATACCGATGACACGGTAAGGATCAACGAAGAATCAATAATCGAGAATACCGACGACACGGTAAGGATTAATGAAGAATCAATAACAAGATCAAAAGAGTCGACAACCAGAAATACCAACGGTACAATAAACTCCAATAAGATCAATAAAGGGTCAACAACTGAGAATACTGACGACACAGTAAACTCTAGGAAGATCAATAAGGACCAACAACCGAGAATACCAACGATATGGTAAACTCCAACAAGAGCAATAAGGAATCGACAACCGAAAATACCGACGACACGGTAAACTCCAATAACATCAATCAAGGACTAATAACCACGAATACCAACGGTAAGAAAACTCCCAAATGGAATCAATAAGGATCAATAACGAACGAGATTACCAATGACGGGGTGAACCCCAAACGAGATTAATAAAGAATCGATATCAAATGAGTTGACCATCGATATGGTAACTCTGAACGAGATTATTAAAGGTTCAACGGTGACAGATACACGAGAGAATAAAATCGTCAACCATATACAATCATATATACGGGATTTCAAAGACAACCCGAATATCGAACAAATCCAATTATACATGGACTGTGAACGACCAATCAATAAGACTCAAGATGGACGTCACGATACGCTCGATCCGGACATGTGTCCGTGTACAAGCCAACCACGGGTATTGATCAATACACGCCTGGTCTCGTACCTAATCAGCCTCACGAAGTCGTGTGCACGGTTCAATATGAGGTCGAAACCAACACATGCTACACGTGCCCGTCCGAAAATACTACACATGAACGATCGAGCGTATCGACTCGGATATGCCACGATACAACATGACAACAAATCTCGAAGAAACGCATATCCAACAAGGATCGAAGATTTTCCAAGAGGGCAACAATAACTCGATCATGAAAGACCGACACGACCACAATGTCGTATTCCGTGAGACAATAGTCCACAAAGATGCTCAACAATGCATATAATAATAACACATAAACTCCCAAGGCGGCAAGGGTCACGGAAGCATCTACTCGGGAATACTCCGACAATATCGCATAAACTCCCAAGGCAATGGCCGAGGGTCACTAAGCATCTACTCAGGAATACTCCGGACATAGGTGCCATTTAGGTCTTATCCCCTAACACATTTCCATTCGGGTACCATACAGGTTTTATCCCCAACACATCGGCCCCACAGATTACGGCTCAAGAAAGAGCACTTCACAAAATGTAACAAACAATGGTGCACATTCACCGCATGGAATATCAACACACATGCAATAATGCAACATGATGATTATCATAATCTAACAATATTAATTTACCTCAAGTAGAGACGCTAACCTTTCCACGACCAACCGCCCTGAATGAATACACGGTTTATCCGACAATCCAAAATTATGTACAGTCCACAACTAATACCAAACCACCATCCCGAGTTCAACATCGACACGATAACTAACCTTGATATCCAACTTCTCATGCAATAGACCAAATTATAATTCACGTTCCCACTTCCACTAGACATCCTTAAAATCATATACATTATGATTTATCTTACATACCACCATTCTGACAATTCATATATTCCATAATACCATTGCTATATGAATCATAAATGAAATGAAAACGAAATCATTTATTAACATTATGAACTGAGCAAGCATAACTTGCCTTGATACCAATTCGACGAAGCCACTATCAATCCCGCCGTCTTCGTCTACAAGCTCCATGACCCATTTCGTCCGCGGCCTGCGGTTAACTTCAACGATCACTAAACGCAACCTAATGCAATAATTAGTTAACGATACGTTCAACAACAATCAACAACCGAAATGACCAACTAATCAAACTTGATGGTTCAACGACATCTCGATCATACGAAACCAAACCGTATCAACTCTTAACAATACGAACACAAGCCTAAATTCGGTGTTCAATGGTCCTAACGATGTCTTCAACATATATACTTCCCATAACATCACGAATCGCAACAAACTTGTAACACCCAAAATTTATTTATTTATTTTTTTTTTTTTTTTTTTTTACCGAAATAATATAAAGTTTGACACCAATTCATAAAGGAACTTCATTTATTTAATTTAATAAGCCAATAATGGCAATCAAGTTATCAAACTTCTAAAGAAAACAACATAAGTAAAACTTTCTAATATAGAAATGTCAAAAGCGGAAGTACTAAAAATGTTCATTGACGTAAAATAAATAGCAGTGTGTCACGAATGCTCCCGTCAGTCCCTAGCCTCCTTAATCGTAAAACCTGAAAAATGTTAAGTAAACCGTAAGCACAAAGCTTAGTGAATTCAAACACAACATTATACCAATATCCACAATCACTAGACCTAGATTAAATATACAGTTATAACATTTAAACATAAGCCAAGAACAAATCAAGGCTTATAAGGAGGGCTAGTAGGTTACCCGCATCTCACAAACCGAAGAGTATTGGGTTAATCTTACCCTCACCTCACATCCCGGAGGGTATTGGAGTAATTATACCTAACCACGCGCACCGGACAAAAGCCGGATAATTGCTATGATCCCTCAACAACATACAGTGCACATGTATAATTAACATTTTAAGCATGCATTCATATTATCATACCCTAATAATAATTTAACACTCACGTGCTAACCTAGCAATCATAAATATTGCGACAATGGAGTGAGAGAACTCACCTTGAATACTTAAGGGAGATTGCTAAATCAAAGCGGCTACCACACTTGAGCAAATGCCAAAACTTCACCTATTATAAACTAGGAGTTAGGATATACCCAAAGATGAAGCTTAAAGACTTAAACAAAAATCTGGACAGCAAGGTCTAAAAACAGACCCGCCGTTAAAGATGGATTTACTTAATTTTCCTAAGTATTAACATATCAATATTAAATTTTTCCAAGAAACTAGAGTCTTTCCCCTTTTTAAAACAGTAAAGAACTCACTCTAACTCCAAAATATGAATTTATTATGATGCTTTTAAAAAGACATCGCAGTGCAGTCCCAAATCATAGGAATCAGTAGTGTTGGCCAATTCTACCCAACTTGTGGGTATACATTGTCCAAACTAAAAATCACAGAGATAATAGACATAAATAACAAAGTCTCAGAGTTGGAATCGACCAAAAAGGGTTTCCCAAACTCTAGATACGAAATTCACAACATGACTAATTACAAAACCCTTAAAAGCTGATGACAGAAAACTGATCTGGAGTGTGAACTCAATATGACCAAGAAATACTTGGAGATAACATCCCATAAACTCCAGATCACAACTTTATGTCATAGCACACATGTGGGAACTTGGAATCCCATTAGATCATTTCCCAAGCCCTAGAAACGAATAAAACAAGTTGACCTATCAGATCAGACCCGGATCAGACCTACCAGCAAAGGTGCCGTTCTTGACCATGGATAAATTCCTAATTAGTGAGAGTGACCTTCATAAGAAAGTTACCCAACACAATTTGTAAACTTTTGGCATAGGTTTGAGATCCGTTTGAGTTATAGAATTCACGTTATGATTTTTGTAAGATGACTACAAATCTGATGGAAATAGAATCGTAGCCAACCCTTAATCTTTTTAACCAATCCATTCCTCTCCCTTTTGAAACACATTCCTAGATGTGTTTATCACCCAAATTCAGTCCCCTATGAACATGGTGGCACTAAAAAGGGCTAGGGGTCATTGGCATTTCATTTAGTCACAAGGAAAAGAATCAAATCAACATAATATATGACAAACCACTTAAACTCATAATTTTCCCCTTTCTTAAGGGTTCCTTGATCTTTCAAATACACAAACATTTATATACACATCTTAGAAGATGCTATAAAGTTGTATACTTAGATCTAAACATATGGATATGGATATGTTCAGAATCAAAATAATAATTAACAAGAATTATAACCATTCACAAGATCTATCACATTTTATCACCTAAATAAAACTTGGTGATTTCCATGGTTCATTTAGACCTTGTATTTTATATAATCATCTAGATCCATCATACACCATGTATAAGGTGTAGATATAATCTAGAGATGATGATAACATACAACTTATAACAATAACAACATTGGTTAAAACCATAAGATCTATCTTCTTTAAATCACACAAGTTACAACTTGATGATTTTTATGAATCATATAGATCTTTTACATAATATGATCATCTAGGCTCATCATACACCATGTATAGGAGATGGTGATGAAATTTCTAGATGATAATCAACACTTAAAACAATTAATTGAATATAAATCAAAAGAAAAGATTAGAATACCTTAAAAGATCTTACCTAAGCTTGTTACACCAACAAGGAAATGAAGGAGAAGATGATTGTGGCTTTGGAAGAGAAAAATGAGAGAGAGATGGGAGATGGGATCGGACGAAATGAGGAAGAGAGGAGGGAGTTAGGGTTTGTGATATTTTTATAAGTCATTTTAGGATAAAGCCTAATGACTACACTAATGGGCTAGGCTCAAAACTCATTTCTTACTAGCCCAATATAATTAAATCTTTTAATTAACTTAGCCCAAAACTTGTATTTTAATCTAACTTGGCTAATTAATTAAACCCATCATTTAAAATAATTAAATACCATGAAAATAATTAACGTACCGAAAAAAAGAAACCGAGCGTTACAACTCTCCCCTACTAAGAAGGGACTTCGGCCTCGAAGTCAGTCCCTCTGAATAACTCGGGATAATGCGCCCTCATCTCGTCTTCAGGTTCCCATGTACACTCAGATCCCTTCCTATGCCGCCACCGAACCTTAACAGAATAAACAGTCTTACCGCTCAGAAGGGTCTTTGACTTTCGATCAACAACCGCGATAGGTTTCTCAACATAGTTGAGCCGTTCGTCAATTTGGATGTCTTCCGGAGGTACCACGGCGGTATCGTCAACAATGCACTTCCTCAATCGAGACACGTGGAAGGTGTTATGAATCAAACTAAGCTCGTCGGGCGGCTCCAACCCGTGCACGCTACCTTACCAACGCGAGCTATGATCTTATAAGGTCCAATGAACCGAGGTCCCAGCTTTCCACGCTTGCGGAACCTAATCACACCCTTCCAAGGGGAGACCTTTAATAACACATGATCCCCAACCTGAAACTCAAGATCGGAGCGCCGCTTATCTGCATAACTCTTGACGACTCCTAGCGGTGACCAAATGATCCCCGATCATTTTGATTTTCTCCGTGGTGCAAAACAATATCGGTGCTACCGAGCACCCTCTGTCAACCTCACCCCAACACACTGGGTTCTACACTTCCTACCATACGGTGCTTCATACGGGGCATGTCGATGCTAGAATGATAAGCGTTGTTATATGAAAACTTCGGCTAAATGAAGATGATCATCCCAATGCCTCCAAAATCAATTGCACATGCCCGAAGCATGTCCTCCAAAGTCTGTATCGTCCGCTCACTCGCCCATCGGTTTGCGGATGGAACGCAAGATCTTGAAATGCAATCGGGTACCCAATTCTTCTTGGAATTTACGCCAAAATCGAGAGGTGAATCGAGTATCTCGATCGGAGACAATAGATACGGGCACCCCGTGCAATGAAACTATCTCCCGAACAAAAATCTCGGCCAATTTTTCACCAAGAACTTTCCTTGATGGCCGTGAAATGAGCACTCTTCGTCAATCGATCCACAACTACCCATATCGTATCCGCTCCCCTTGCAGTCTTAGGAAGTTTTGTAATAAAGTCCATGGTTAAGTGCTCCCATTTCCACTCGGGAATCTCCAAAGGTTGCAATTTCCCATGAGGTTTCTGGTGTTCGGCTTTGACCTTCCGGCATGTTAGGCATTCTTCTACATATCGGGCCACATCATTCTTCATCCCGTGCCACCAATAACCCTCACGAAGATCTCGGTACATTTTTTTAGCACCCGGATGAATAGAAAACTTGGACCTGTGAGCTTCTTCCATAAGAGTTTTCCGGTTCCCACCGATCAAATGGAACCCAAACCCTACCATAACGAGTTAGTAATCCACGCCCATCTCGCTCCATCTTAGGTAACTCATTCACAATCCTTTCACGATTTGGGTTCCCCTCTTGAGTCGCCACATCTTGAGCATCTCGGATCATACCCAATAATGATGTCTCCATAGTCATCCGAAGACATTTAGCTCGAATCGGTTCGACAGTTGCTTACGAGTGCGTCGGCTACCACATTAGCTTTAGGGGTGGTAGTGAATCTCACGGTCGTAATCTTTCACCACATCTAACCATCTAACTTTGCCTCATATTCAAATCCCGCTGATCGAAAAGGTACTTCAAACTTTTATGGTCAGTGTAAATGATACACTTAACCCCGTAAAGGTAGTGCCTCCATATCTTGAGAGCAAAAACAACGACTCCTAACTCCGTGTCATGAGTGGGGTAGTTCCTTTCGTGAGGTTTTAGCTGGCGAGACGCATAAGCTATCACCTTACCCCGTTGCATCAACACAGCACCAAAACCCAGGAGGGATGCGTCGCAGTACACTACCATGTCTTCCACTCCTTCCGGTAAGGTCAAAACCTGGGCATTACACAACCGAGTCTTAAGAACTTCAAATGCAAACTGTTGTTCCGGACCCCAAACAAATTTTTCCGACTTCTTGGTCAATCGCGTAAGAGGTAGAGCAATCTTTGAGAAATTTTCAATAAACCTACGATAGTAACCGGCCAAACCCAAGAAACTACGAATCTCCGAAGGCGATTTAGGAGCTTCCCATTTCTTAACCGCATCAATCTTGGCCGGATCGACCTTGATACCTTCCTTGTTCACCACGTGGCCCAAGAATTGAACCTCTTCTAACCAAAATTCACACTTAGAAAATTTAGCATAAAGCCGTTCTCTCCGTAGTGTCTCTAGAAGTTCCCGAATGTGCCTTTCATGCTCCTCCCTGGTCTTAGAATAGACCAAAATATCGTCAATAAACACAATGACCGAACGGTCGAGCATCGGACCACACACCCGATTCATAAGATCCATAAAAGCAGCGGGTGCATTAGTGAGTCCGAAAGGCATCACCACAAATTCAAAGTGTCCGTATCGGGTTCGAAACGCCGTTTTCTCAATGTCACAGTCACGAACTCGCATCTGATGATAACCGGAACGCAAATCAATCTTGGAAAACCAAGACGCTCCTTGGAGTTGGTCGAAAAGATCGTCGATACGAGGTAAAGGATAACGGTTCTTTATCGTGAGTTTATTCAACTCCGATAATCTATGCACATTCTTTGAGAACCGTCCTTCTTTTCGCGAAAAGTATAGGAGCACCCACGGCGAGAAACTTGGCCGTATAAACCCCTTATCACTAAGCTCCCTGAATCGATCTTGAAGCTCTTTCATCTCAGATGGCGCCAAACGATAAGGAGATTTGGCGATCGGAACAGCGCCAGTACTAAATCAATGCGAAACTCCACTTGCCTAATAGGTGGCAAACCCGGAGTTCCTCGGGAAAGACGTCACCAAAGTCGGAAACAAGCTGGAACATTATCGAGTGCAATAGCAGGTACAAGAAGCAATATCCAAATGGGAATATCTCCTTGAATAATAAGTTCTCCACCCTAGGGTTTTGAACACGAACTTGTCTCTTGCGACAAAGAATTTACGCATCGAATGCATCGAGCCAATCCATACCCACAATACGCAAATTTCCCTCATAGCAATAGGGATAAGATCAATGGGGAATTCAACTCCCGAAAATTCAAGGGTACAACCCCGATAAACATCGATATGAAGATAGTTCGATTGTCGGCAACCGATAACCATGGGACGTGCTAGTTTCCCGACACCACGCCCCAAACGATTTATGAACGTGCGTGACACGAAGGAGTGAGTAGCGCCAGAATCAAACATAACGGCGGCGGTGAGAATCTAACAGATAAGTGCACGATTCATAATATTTAAGAAATAAAACAATTACTCTATGGCATAGCATAAAATGAAAGATAAGGAAGAGATGTTTACCTTTCTGATCGCAGGCTTCGCAGCTCCTCCCTCGAAAGCTGGTGGACACGTCCTCGTGTCAACATAGTTGGTCCGTTAGAGGTCGAAGCAGTATTGGGATTTGCATTCCCATACTTCTTCAGCTTTGGGCAATCAGGTTTCTTGTGCCCCTTCTCTTGGCAATTGTAACAAACTGGTACCGCTGCAATAGTAGTAACTTGGGAGGCTGTAATGGCTTTTGGAGCCTTGCAATTCTTCCAGTGATGCCCTTCCTTCTTACAGTTATAACACACCAATGGGGGTCGATCACCCTGCTTCGCAGATGGCTTGTATTCATATCTTGGTTTATCCCCGAACTTTGTCTTCTTATGAGCCTCATTAGAAGTTTTAGAAAAAGTGCTCTCCAGTTTCCTCTTAGATTGAGTTTGCAGCTCAATCTCTCTCTTTCGGGCTGCCCCCATGACTGCACCCAAGGTCGTAAAGTCTTGCATGCTCACAAATTCCCGGATGTCGGTACGTAAAATCGAGATGTACCGACTAACAAGCCATGCTTCATCTCCAGCAAAAGTAGGACAGAAAGAAAGCATCTCCATGAACTTGGCGTTCAGATCACTAACAGACTCAGTGGTCTGTTGTAACGCCATGAACTCCTGCATCATTCTTTGTTGCTCCACCCTAGGCACATACCGTGCCTCGAACCACTCCACAAACTGGGCCCAAGTAATCGCCCTTACAACTTCTTCATTCATTCTTCCCGTGGTGGTGTTCCACCATGTCTTACCCCGCTTCCTCAGCTGGTTCTTTGCTACCAACACTCTAAACTGGTCTGGGCACCCTATAGTCATAAAGGCGCCCTCCACGTCAGATAACCAGTGTTTAGCTGCCACTGGATCGTCCTCCCCATCCCAATGAGGTGGGCTGCACTTGCCGAACTTCTCGTAGTAGTACATTAAATCACGAACAGGAGGATCAGGAGCCCCCCCCCCCCAGGCGGAGGTGCATCTTGTTGGGATTTCTATGTATCGAATACAAAATAATCGGAGTAAAAACGCAGCGGAACAATAAATGTGAAAACCCAATTTAGGATCTCATGCAGTAATTTAATTGTTTAATAAAAGAGTTAATCGAATTACCTTAATCCGATTGAACAATTCTAGATCCGGACTAGAAGTAGATGAATATCTCCTTCCTCTTTTGGTGATCCACACACGAACAATTCCACAAGCCGGATTGCTAGATCCTTAGGAATAATATTGATAAATAGTACAACACAAATTCCTTACTAGAAGGATTGTACTATTGATCAAGATCAACTAAGGGAAGAGAGACGACCGACTCCGTTCTCCTACAATATGATGTAGATGGCCGATTTTTCTTCTCCTTGAAGGGCCGATTTTTAGGTCTTGTATTCTCATAACAACTCCTTGTCCAAGACCTTATATATATATACTAAGTAAACCCTAGATTCAATAATCTAGTATTTGCTTAGTTGCCCCTCAACTTATTAAATAATACAATATATATAATATCCAATATTATATATATTACTTATTATTTAATCTCCTTATAAATATAATATCCAATATTATATTTATTATTCCCGATTGATATTTATTCCTACTTGTCTATAATTGTCGTATGTGTGACCCCAAAGGCTTATATTATGTTGGCAATTATTTAATACCTTATTAAATAATAAATCATAAGCGGCCTCTAGCAAGACATTATGATTACCCAAATAATATAAGTTAATAGTCCATTAAACCTTTTAACGTGTCAAATCCCTTTGTCACGCGATATCATATTTGAACTAAGTCATGGAGTCTGTCATACTTATTTATGTTCAAATGCTTTCTCGATCTTAAGTAGATGATTGAATCAAATGACTCTTCATTTGAGCATGGCCATGCATTTCCTTGATCCTACTTATCGAGGGGCCCAGCAGATATCTCTCTCACTTAAGAGAGGACAAATCCCCATCTTGATTATTCATTGCCCTCTACATGACTCCCACTAATCCCGATCGCTAACCTTTATGATCACCATGTTTCGGATGACGTTGGATTACGTCAAGGCATAGCGATTATCATGTTGGACTCTATGATAATCTCGGGTTCAAGGATTTATTGACATACCGTATTGAGATTCACTTATGACATTTCCATGCAGTGATCTCAATGCGGGTCGGTCCAGTATTAGTTCTCCAACCAATACCCATAAGATTGATCCGTACCATACGCATAATCATCCGATGATTATCAATCAAACTTATACTAGTATATTAATCACTTGAGTCTCTACTCAACGCGATTTTACCAGGGACATTTGAATAATCTTATTATTCGTGAATAACTATTATTCGATTATTATAATATTAAAACATGCACACATTATAATAATCAACGAGAAATAAATGATATCAAATAACTTTATTTAAATGTGACAATTACAAATCTAGGCACATCGAATGTCCTAGGGCACTATTCCCAACAATCTCCCACTTGCACTAGGACCATTCATACATGACTTTTAGTCCTATCGCTCTAGCATGCTCAACATGCTTTCCTTGTGAGAGAGGCTTGGTAAGTGGATCTGCAACATTCTCTTCTGTTGCTACTTTGCATATTGTAATATCTCCTCGTCACGATCTCTCGACTAGGTGATATTTTACAGTATATGTTTGCAATTATGATGGGACCTAGGCTCTTTAGCTTGTGCAATAGCACCATTATTGTCACAATAAAGGCTTATGGGACCACTGGATGGTTGGCACCACTCCTAGTTGATAACGAACTTCTTGATCCATACGGCTTCCTTAGCCGCATCCGATGCCGCAGTACTCGGCTTAATGAGAATCGGCAACCGTGCTTTGCTTGGAACTCTTCCAACTCACAAGACCTCCATTCAATACAAACACATAACCGATTTGCGATTTGAAATCGTCTCTGTCGGTTTCGAAACTTGCATCGGCGTAACCTCTTCTGACCATCTCGTTTCCCACCCTCCATAAACTAGGAAATCATCCTTAGTTCTTCTCAAGTACTTTAGGATGGTTTTCACTTCTTTCGATGACTTTCACTGGATTCGATTGGTATCGACTTGTCATACTAAGAGCAAACGATACATCCTGGTCGAGTACAAATCATGGCATACATGATCGATCCAATAGCCGGGCGTATGGTATCTTGCTCATACGGGCTCGCTCATCGGGAGTCTTAGGACTCGAGTCTCACTCGGATGAATGCCATGTGACATTGGCAAGAGTCCTCTCTTGGAGTCTTGCATATTGAACCTCTTCAATATTTTATTAATGTATGTACTTTGACTCGGACAATCAATCTCTTTGATCTATCTCTATAGATCTTTATCCCAAGAATGTAAGACTTCTCCTAAGTCTTTCATTGAGAAACAACTTCCCAACCAAGTCTTGGTATGCGCAAGGTGGGAATGTCATTTCCAATGAGTAATATGTCATCTACATATAAGACTAAGAAAACAACTATTCTCCCACTAACCTTCTTGTACACACAAGGTTCATCTTCATTTTGAATGAACCCAAACTCTTTGATTTCATCAAAACAAAGATTCCAGCTCAGAAGCTGCTTCAACCCATAAATGGATCTTTGAAGCTTGCAAACCCTTTTAGAATTTTACGGATGAACAAAACCTTGAGGTTGTGTCATATACACATCCTCGAGTAAGTTTCCATTAAGGAATCTTTGTTTTGACATCCATTTGCCATATTTCATAATCATAGTATGCGGCAATGGCAAATAAAATTCTAATTGATTTAAGCATGACTCTTTGCGAAAAGGTCTCATCATAGTCAACACCATGAATGCATACATAACCTTTTGCCACTAGTCTAGCTTTATAGGCTTGCGATTATCATCCATGTCTTTCTTATTTTTATAGACCCATTTGCACCCAATGGTTTTAACACCCTCAGTGGATCTATCAAGTTCCAAACTTGATTGTCATACATGGATTGCATCTCGGACTTCATGGCTTCTAGCCATTCCTCGGACTCGTCTGAAGCGGCTCTGTATAGGTACTAGGCTCATCATCTATGAGCGATGCATCATCATCCTCTGTTACGAGATAACCATATCTCTCGGGTTCATGTCGCATCCTATCGGATCTGCGTGGGACTTGTGTACTTTGAATGGGCTCTTCAACTGTTTGTTGAGCTTGTTCGGTTTCCATCGGTGAAGCGATGTCTTCTTGTGGTTCTCGAGTTTCCTCGAGAATTACTCTTCTCCCACTGTCTCTTTTGGAAATAAATTCCCTTTCTAAGAATACGACATTTCGAGCAACAAACACTTTGTTCTCTGCGGGCTTGTAAAAGTAATATCCTTTAGTTTCCTTAGGATATCCCACAAATAAACATCTTTCGGATCCGGCTGCGGTTGTCAAACACTTGGCGCCTTACGAACGCTTCGCAACCCCGGATCTTTAGAAAAGACAAGTTTGGTCTTTTACTACCCATTTCTCAAATGGTGTCTTTTCAAGCCTTTAGATGGAACACGGTTAAGGGTGAATGCTGCTTTTCTAAGGCGTGGCCCCAAAATGATAATGGAAGCTCGTTCGACTCATCATGGATCGAACCATATCTAATAAAGTTCGATTCCTCCTCTCGGACACTCCGTTATCTTTGAGGTGTGCGGGAGGAGTAAGTTGCGAAACAATTCCACAACTCCTAAGATGATCATCGAATTCTTGGCTCAAGTATTCCCCACCTCGATCTGATCGAAGGGCTTTAATTGTCTTGCCAAGTTGATTACGTACTTCATTACGGAATATTTTGAACATTTCAAAAGATTCATGTTTATACTTCATAAGATAAACATATCCATATCGGCTAAAATCATCGGTGAATGTAATGAAGTATTGGTATCCGCCTCTGGCATGAGTGCTAAGAGGTCCGCATACATCAGTATGTATTAGGCCTAATAGATCACTAGCCCTTTCTCCATGACCGGTGAAAGGATTCTTCGTCATCTTGCCCAATAAACAAGATTCGCATGTCCCATATGATTTATAGTCAAAAGAGTCTAAAAGTCCATCATTATGGAGTTTAGAAATGCGTTTCTCGTTTATGTGACCAAGTCGACAATGCCATAAGTAAGTCGGATTAGAATCATTGAGCTTAGGTTTCTTGGATGCAATGTTATAGACTTCCAAAGTGTCGGACTCATCTAGATCAATATTGTAAAGGCCAGTGTATAACTTTGCGATACCATAAAGCAAGTCATCAAAGAAAATACGAATGATCTTATTCTTAATAAGAAAAGCGTAACCTTCACAATCTAATGTAGAAAGCGAAATAATATTCCTATTCATAGCGGGAACATAATAGCAATTGTTCAAAACTAACAAAAGCCCATTGGGCAAAACTAGATCATAAGTTCCTACGGCTAGTGCAAAGCAACTCTTGCTCCATTGCCAACTCTTAGATCTACTTCCCCTTTCTTGATTCTCTCTTGCTTCTCAACCCCCGCACATTTGTACAAATGTGAGATCCACATCCGTATCTAATACCCGGAGTTAGAGGTAGATAAGTTAACTTCTATAACAAATATACCATGGCGGTCTCACTTGCCTTGGTACGCTTTAGCTCTTCCAAGTAAATCTTGCAATTTCTTTTCCGGTGTCTGGTTTATTGCAATGATGGCAATTTCCATCTTTGGGAGCTTTAGCCTTGAAACCCGGCCTAGTAGGGTCTTTAGATTTGGCAACTTTTGCCTTACCCTTGCCCTTGCCTTTGTTCTTAAAGGATTTCCCTTTCGACCATCAACACATGGTTTGGTTTCTTCTTAATATTCTTTCAGCCGTTTTAAGCATCCCATGCATTTCGAATGGACTTCTCCATCTCATTCATATTATAGTTCATAATGAACTGACCGAAACTTTCGGGCAATGAGTTTAGGATCACATCCGTGGAGTGCTCCTTAGAAAGTGGAAAACCAAGCCTTTCAAGATGATCAATATATCCTTTCATCTTGAGCACGTGAGCACCGACAGATGTCCCTCAACCATCTTGCAAGCATACAAGGCTTGAAAGGTCTCATACCTCTCTTGCCTAGCATGCTTCGAGAAAGTTTCCTTGAGGTGAGCATTTAGCTCATAAGCTTCCATTTCCTCCAGTTCTTCAAGTTACGGACAAATGGTGGCCAACATAAGACAACCGACATCAATGGAATCATCACAATGTTTCTTCCATTTGTCTTTTGTTGCTTTATTTGCATTGTCGGTGGCTCATCGGGAATTTCTTCCTCAAGAACATACGACTTTCTTTCTTGCTTGAGAACTATTCTCGGGCTCGGATCCAATCCGGATAGTTCTTTGCCATTTTCTTTCACTTGTCCTTCTCAGGACGGATCGCGATGAAATGGTGGATGTGTTGTTTGATGCCATTCTACAAAATTCAATATGCAAAATATTTAGTCACATTATTTTATTTCTCGAAAAATACTCCCACTAAAACAAAGTACCCTCAATTTACAACATTTGTAATTTTAGTGGGCTAAGATCCCATTTCGCACAATCCTAAACTCGGCTTTGGCATGACGCCTAGAATTGAACTACTTTAGGTGGATAACTCTTTATCGATTACATCATATGTAACTCTTAGATTATGTCATGGGATTTGGCATCGTATGCCCAAGCATGTTATAATCCCATCTTATGCCTTAAGGTTCAAAACTATTTTGATTTCCAAATTCATTAAACGTATAGGTATCACCATTACCTATCCTACCTTACTAAGATAATCCGAGTGCCGACTTTGGCATGACCCACTCATGATGATCGAAGTCTTGATAGGTGTTTTTCAAATGAACGGCATTAAAATTTTAACGAGGATTTTTATCCTATGTTAATGTCTATGTTTGCTAACATACATCTAAACATACATAGCATCACATACATGCATAAATTTAAACATACATCGCATCACATGACAATAAAGCATAGGACCGTGTATAGCATGACCATAATCTAACGTGATTTTCATGAGCCAACATGAAAATCACAAAGGTCATCTAAAGGGTTAAATATGGTCTTCATTGATCTTCCAACTCCTTGGAGCGTCATACGCGATCAATTTGCTCCTCGAGTCCATCTATCTCGTCCTTCTTGTCTTCATTACATTAATGAAATTTAATACTACACTAATAAATTAAATTACAAGAAGTACAAAGCGACACGCAGCCGTAAAATAATAAACAATTTAAATAGGCGACTCGCAGCCGTAAAACCAATTATAATTAAGCGACACGCAGCCGTAAAAACCAACCCATAAGAAATTAAATTATCCAATCACATTGGTCAATTTATGGTCATGCCATACACCACACACATACCATAAATAATTATCAAATAATTAATAAAGCATGTAATATACTAAATAATCAATTTATCGACAATCGGACAATAATTAAAATTTGAGTCATCACATGAACAAAAGCGGACTCGGCCGAGATGGTGCCCGTAGCGATCACGGGCAGGTTTGCCCGGGTTCGAAACTCCGGCGGTTGCGGTTGCAACATTTTGCAACTATTATTTCCAAATTTACTTTTATGTTAAAAGGGCTTATAAGAAAAGGATTACTTTGAAACTACCAAAAGCAGTTTCCAGTAGAGATGGTAAAGCGCGGATTTCATGGCAAAAGACTGGGTTCGAATCCCTTGTCTTGCGGAATAAATTTTTGCAATATTAAAAGCAGTTCCTGCCTTTAATAAAAACATCCGTGACAAAGTTACCAAATTAAAGTGCTAGACCACTTGGTAAGAAAAGCTCCAACCTGTTAGATTAGCAAAGGATCGAATCCTCTTCCCGGCAAAAACATTTTTGCTAATTAACACAACCAGCGGGTCCAGGCCGACCGGACCCGGACCCGAATCTGCCCGACACACTGCTTCATGTCTTGTTCGAGCTTACGGGCCGATTTTGCAGCTTGATCCGTAAAATTATTTTTGACGATCCGATTTAATCAAATTAAACCGAAAAAATATTTTATAAAATCTATATTTTATAAACATAATCAGGAACATAATTTACACATAAATATGTTCTACATAAACAATTAAATTACATGCAAGTTGGCTCCGATACCACTGTTGGGATTTCTATGTATCGAATACAAAATAATCGGAGTAAAAACGCAGCGGAACAATAAATGTGAAAACCCAATTTAGGATCTCATGCAGTAATTTAATTGTTTAATAAAAGAGTTAATCGAATTACCTTAATCCGATTGAACAATTCTAGATCCGGACTAGAAGTAGATGAATATCTCCTTCCTCTTTTGGTGATCCACACACGAACAATTCCACAAGCCGGATTGCTAGATCCTTAGGAATAATATTGATAAATAGTACAACACAAATTCCTTACTAGAAGGATTGTACTATTGATCAAGATCAACTAAGGGAAGAGAGACGACCGACTCCGTTCTCCTACAATATGATGTAGATGGCCGATTTTTCTTCTCCTTGAAGGGCCGATTTTTAGGTCTTGTATTCTCATAACAACTCCTTGTCCAAGACCTTATATATATATACTAAGTAAACCCTAGATTCAATAATCTAGTATTTGCTTAGTTGCCCCTCAACTTATTAAATAATACAATATATATAATATCGATATTATATATATTACTTATTATTTAATCTCCTTATAAATATAATATCAATATTATATTTATTATTCCCGATTGATATTTATTCCTACTTGTCTATAATTGTCGTATGTGTGACCCAAAGGCTTATATTATGTTGGCAATTATTTAATACCTTATTAAATAATAAATCATAAGCGGCCTCTAGCAAGACATTATGATTACCCAAATAATATAAGTTAATAGTCCATTAAACCTTTTAACGTGTCAAATCCCTTTGTCACGCGATATCATATTTGAACTAAGTCATGGAGTCTGTCATACTTATTTATGTTCAAATGCTTTCTCGATCTTAAGTAGATCGATTGAATCAAATGACTCTTCATTTGAGCATGGCCATGCATTTCCTTGATCCTACTTATCGAGGGGCCCAGCAGATATCTCTCTCACTTAAGAGAGGGACAAATCCCCATCTTGATTATTCATTGCCCTCTACATGACTCCCACTAATCCCGATCGCTAACCTTTATGATCACCATGTTTGAGATGACGTTGGATTACGTCAAGGCATAGCGATTATCATGTTGGACTCTATGATAATCTCGGGTTCAAGGATTTATTGACATCGTATTGAGATTCACTTATGACATTTCCATGCGGTGATCTCAATGCGGGTCGGTCCAGTATTAGTTCTCCAACCAATACCCATAAGATTGATCCGTACCATACGCATAATCATCCGATGATTATCAATCAAACTTATACTAGTATATTAATCACTTGAGTCTCTACTCAACGCGATTTTACCAGGGACATTTGAATAATCTTATTATTCGTGAATAACTATTATTCGATTATTATAATATTAAAACATGCACACATTATAATAATCAACGAGAAATAAATGATATCAAATAACTTTATTTAAATGTGACAATTACAAATCTAGGCACATCGAATGTCCTAGGGCACTATTCCCAACACATCTGTCATACGCTCATCTAGCAGAGCACGAACTTGATCAATGATGTTAGCCGTGACATTCGGAATGATCTCGTTAAAAGCATTATTGAACTCCTCAGCAACGAGTTCCCTAACTTGAGCTATTTGAATTGCATTGAGGCGAGCAGGCGGAGCCATCTAAAATTGATAAGAAAAAAAAACGATTCAACCTATGCATGTCTAAGAGATCGAAAACACTCAGCTTGCTGAAAACTTTTCAACCTTGCCCCGTCCCCAAAACCGGCTCCAATATACTGAATAATAGGGGCCCTTCTATTATTCAATATAGAAGTTCCAATTTCGGTTTCAGGTCTAGTTTCAAAATTTCAGCTTGCTCCTAGCCGTAACAGTTTAATTCACACTCATGGTAGATCTAAAAGGCCTAAATTCTCACATGGTAGATAGTAGCACTAAAGGCATATAATTATCCTCCTAGGCTAGTCTTTGGGATATGTCATAAGTGGAGCATACTATTGTGTTTGATAAGTAATAAAATTTAAACTCAATTAGTAAATACAACTTACTTGGCTGGCTGACCGGCGCACCGTGACATCTTCACTGCTAGTTTTTAATAAACTTTGTACAAGAGAAATAAAATGTTTTAAATTTGAGTCTAGACATCCCTAAGAAGGCCTAGTTCACTCAAATGAAAAGCTCTGATACCAACTTGTAACACCCAAAATTTATTTTTATTTTTTTATTTTTTTTTTATCGAAATAATATAAAGTTTGACACCAATTCATAAAGGAACTTCATTTATTTAATTTAATAAGCCAATAATGGCAATCAAGTTATCAAACTTCTAAAGAAAACAACATAAGTAAAACTTTCTAATATAGAAATGTCAAAAGCGGAAGTACTAAAAATGTTCATTGACGTAAAATAAATAGCAGTGTGTCACGAATGCTCCCGTCAGTCCCTAGCCTCCTTAATCGTAAAACCTGAAAAATGTTAAGTAAACCGTAAGCACAAAGCTTAGTGAATTCAAACACAACATTATACCAATATCCACAATCACTAGACCTAGATTAAATATACAGTTATAACATTTAAACATAAGCCAAGAACAAATCAAGGCTTATAAGGAGGGCTAGTAGGTTACCCGCATCTCACAAACCGAAGAGTATTGGGTTAATCTTACCCTCACCTCACATCCCGGAGGGTATTGGAGTAATTATACCTAACCACGCGCACCGGACAAAAGCCGGATAATTGCTATGATTCCCTCAACAACATACAGTGCACATGTATAATTAACATTTTAAGCATGCATTCATATTATCATACCTTAATAATAATTTAACACTCACGTGCTAACCTAGCAATCATAAATATTGCGACAATGGAGTGAGAGAACTCACCTTGAATACTTAAGGGAGATTGCTAAATCAAAACTGGCTACCACACTTGAGCAAATGCCAAAACTTCACCTATTATAAACTAGGAGTTCGGATATACCCAAAGATGAAGCTTAAAGACTTAAACAAAAATCTGGACAGCAAGGTCTAAAAACAGACCCGCCGTTAAAGATGGATTTACTTAATTTTCTTAAGTATTAACATATCAATATTAAATTTTTCCAAGAAACTAGAGTCTTTCCCCTTTTTAAAACAGTAAAGAACTCACTCTAACTCCAAAATATGAATTTATTATGATGCTTTTAAAAAGACATCGCAGTGCAGTCCCAAATCATAGGAATCAGTAGTTTTGGCCAATTCTACCCAACTTGTGGGTAGACATTGTCCAATCTAAAAATCACAGAGATAATAGACATAAATAACAAAGTCTCAGAGTTGGAATCGACCAAAAAGGGTTTCCCAAACTCTAGATACGAAATTCACAACATGACTAATTACAAAACCCTTAAAAGCTGATGACAGAAAACTGATCTGGAGTGTGAACTCAATATGACCAAGAAATACTTGGAGATAACATCCCATAAACTCCAGATCACAACTTTAGGTCATAACACACATGTGGGAACTTGGAATCCCATTAGATCATTTCCCAAGCCCTAGAAACGAATAAAACAAGTTGACCTATCAGATCAGACCCGGATCAGACCTACCAGCAAAGGTGCCGTTCTTGACCATGGATAAAGTCCTAATTAGTGAGAGTGACCTTCATAAGAAAGTTACCCAACACAATTTGTAAACTTTTGGAAAAGGTTTGAGATCCGTTTGAGTTATAGAATTCAAGTTATGATTTTTGTAAGATGACTACAAATCTGATGGAAACAGAATCGTAGCCAACCCTTAATCTTTTTAACCAATCCATTCCTCTCCCTTTTGAAACACATTCCTAGATGTGTTTATCACCCAAATTCAGTCCCCTATGAACATGGTGGCACTAAAAAGGGCTAGGGGTCATTGGCATTTCATTTAGTCACAAGGAAAAGAATCAAATCAACATAATATATGACAAACCACTTAAACTCATAATTTTCCCCTTTCTTAAGGGTTCCTTGATCTTTCAAATACACAAACATTTATATACACATCTTAGAAGATGCTATAAAGTTGTATACTTAGATCTAAACATATGGATATGGATATGTTCAGAATCAAAATAATAATTAACAAGAATTATAACCATTCACAAGATCTATCACATTTTATCACCTAAATAAAACTTGGTGATTTCCATGGTTCATTTAGACCTTGTATTTTATATAATCATCTAGATCCATCATACACCATGTATAAGGTGTAGATATAATCTAGAGATGATGATAACATACAACTTATAACAATAACAACATTGGTTAAAACCATAAGATCTATCTTCTTTAAATCACACAAGTTACAACTTGATGATTTTTATGAATCATATAGATCTTTTACATAATATGATCATCTAGGCTCATCATACACCATGTATAGGAGATGGTGATGAAATTTCTAGATGATAATCAACACTTAAAACAATTAATTGAATATAAATCAAAAGAAAAGATTAGAATACCTTAAAAGATCTTACCTAAGCTTGTTACACCAACAAGGAAATGAAGGAGAAGATGATTGTGGCTTTGGAAGAGAAAAATGAGAGAGAGATGGGAGATGGGATCGGCCGAAATGAGGAAGAGAGGAGGGAGTTAGGGTTTGTGATATTTTTATAAGTCATTTTAGGATAAAGCCTAATGACTACACTAATGGGCTAGGCTCAAAACTCATTTCTTACTAGCCCAATATAATTAAATCTTTTAATTAACTTAGCCCAAAACTTGTATTTTAATCTAGCTTGGCTAATTAATTAAACCCATCATTTAAAATAATTAAATACCATGAAAATAATTAACGTACCGAAAAAAAAGAAACCGAGCGTTACAAAACTACCAAGAACATCGAGAATATTACGATTCCATATTCATAACAACATAATCGAATCATTAGATCACCAATTCATTATCTTCCCTTAACAAAATTCTCGTAAATACCAAGAATCATCACAACAATATCAATTCAACCATCATTCATACGAAAAAGTATAGAATTTCCCAAGTTCAACTCATTGAGGCATTTCATCGAACACTTTGAAGGCATAATCCAATTTAATCATTTTAACGAAGAAATACTCGAATTTGTTCCACAAAACTTCAAGAGTATTGAATGATTATGAGTATACAATCAAGTTCTATCAATAATTCGAATCAAAATGGAGCCAATCGGCCAAAACACCAAGAAACCTCAAGAACATCCAAAAACCAAAAGTTCATGTGTTCTTACCTTCGATCCGGGTGGGGGATGATGTTAATCCATGATTCCAACTTCCAAAACATGTTGTTATAAGTTGATTCTACTCAAAACCATCAACTTTGCTGAAGAAATCGCAAAAGGGACGGAGAAAAATGGAAAATGATAAGGGTGACTCGGTCCAGGCCTTATATAGGCGAGACACTGCCGGCGATTACGTGCGTAACGGCGGGTCACTTACGTGCGTAGCGGCCGCGGCCTAACCTTGTCGATTTGTTCGGCACCCCTTACGTACGTGGCGGCTCCCTTACGTACGTAATCGGCCATTCTGGCCGTGGCAAGCCTTGCCTACGTGTCGGACAGTCCTAGCCCCCAGCGAGTCACTACCGACCATGCTCGGCCATCCCAACGAGTCACGGCCGGCCATGCTCGGCCATCGCAACGAGTCACGTCCGGCCATGCTCGGCCATCCAGGTCATCTCGGCCACGACTCGGCCAGTCGCCCCGTAACGTACGTAACACGTAATCCGTTGCGTACGTAATACGTACGTTGACTTGCTCTGATATTATACTCGTATTACGTCGTAATACACCGTATAACGTCGTAACTCCATCCGTTGACTCACTGTCACATCCGCGCGAAAGCCGCCGACCAAGACCCATTGTCCGATTCCTCTTGTTACATACGTAATACCTTACTCATAACGTACGTAACACGTACCACTTAGCGTACGTTATCTCAAAGTCTTAACGTACGTTAACAAATCCATACTTAACCATTTCCGCCCCTGTCTGTCGTCTCAATAAACCGAACACATACACGCGACACACTGAATACATATACTCGTTCCCATAACATTTCCATACGATACATCTGATGCACGATACCCCCAATTACAACTGTCGACCAAGTACGGCAATCATACAAATACTCATACGGTATATCCGACATCGAAAACACACCGAGCATGTAATATCCTAGAATCAAAATAACCTCGATAGACATACTGGCACGGCTATCATGGTTTCCAAAATTATCCACTCATATCGTGTCGGTCCCACTCTGTACAGTACATCCCAGATAAAATAATGCGAAAAATTCATAGTGAAATTCTAGGATATTACATATCTATCCACTTAAATAAGTTTCGTCCTCGAAACTCAAAATCCTGTCACAATCAGTATCTCAATCCCGAAATATCTCAAAATCACGACACCATACTCAAATAATCATCATCAAAATTGAAATAACTGAAAGAACACACTTACAGGTCCGTGAAGTCGATGATCTTCCGTGATACCAGCATACGACTCCCATACAAAGTCTCAACACACCGGCATCGCAAATACAATAATTTGAAAATATTTCAAAAATTTTGAAACCTCCAAAATCGGTTTGACCCAAAAGTCAGAAAATCATTTTCAAAAGTCACGTTACTACCGCACCGGTAGAGCCACATAACACACACGCCCGGGTTTTACGAAACCCAAGCTCCGATACCATTTTCTGTAACACCCCCAAAACCGACCGGGAATATTACAGCGCCGTGGGCCCCATATTGGAACCCACAAGGCTAAAATCATTTTCGCAAACGTTTAAAAATGCAAAAAGGGCCTTTGAAAGTACACACACACGCAGCGAATAAAAACACAGTTCAAAGAATACCGAAAGCCATTTTGAAATATACCACACAGCGGATGAAACATAATTAAATACATTTGCAGCGAAATTATAAAAACTAGAAAGAACACTCGAATCCCAACAACTACGCCATAGCCAGTATCACCGAAAAGCTCATCCCTTCACGACCGCTACTTGCTCGAACTCCGAGTACCTAAAAGATAGAGCCCACGACGGGGTCAGCCATAATACTCAACAATGATAACGATCACATCACAAAAACAATTACATATCAATGTAGTCTACAGAGTAAGAACATTCCCCATGTAATCTTACCGAAATAACCTTACCAACCTGTCACAACCATAACAGTCAATTCTTACCTTATCCAACGCCTCGTGTCCTTAAGTAATGAACGAACTCAAAAGTAACCACCTGTACTGTAACCGAAACGATACCAAAATTCCCAAACTTATCATATCTCAATTATAGAATGATCTGGCCAAGACTAACTCTGTCGGCTGGGTCGCACAATCGAATCCCAATCCTGATGAAACAATTATCACATGGCGCACCAGTAATCCAACTGTTCCGAGACAATAGCAAGCCCCGAATATCAATGCAAAGCATGAATGTTGACACAATCAATAATCATAAACAATTAATGCATCACAACGAAAATATCAATGACATGATATTTCCACACAAGATCGACAAAGGATCAACCACGAACGAGAATGCCATGATATGGTAACTCCAACAAGATCAAGGAAGAATCAATAACCGAGAATACCGACAATACGGCAAATCCCAACAAGATCAATAAAAGTTCGACAACCGAGAATACCGATGACACGGTAAGGATCAACGAAGAATCAATAACCGAGAATACCGACGACACGGTAAGGATTAATGAAGAATCAATAACAAGATCAAAAGAGTCGACAACCAGAAATACCAGCGATGCGATAAACTCGATAAGATCAATAAAGGGTCAACAACCGAGAATACGGCGACACGATGAAACTCTAGGAAGATCAATAAGGACCAACAACCGAGAATACCAACGATATGGTAAACTCCAACAAGAGCAATAAGGAATCGACAAACGAAAATACCGACGACACGGTAAACTCCAATAACATCAATCAAGGACTAATAACCACGAATACCAACGGTGAGAAAACTCCCAAACGGAATCAATAAGGATCAATAACGAACGAGATTACCAATGACGGGGTGAACCCCAAACGAGATTAATAAAGAATCGATATCAAATGAGTTGACCATCGATATGATAACTCTGAACGAGATTATTAAAGGTTCAACGGTGTGATACGAGAGAATAAAATCGTCAACCATATACAATCATATATACGGGATTTCAAAGACAACCCGAATATCGAACAAATCCAATTATACATGGACTGTGAACGACCAATCAATAAGACTCAAGATGGACGTCACGATACGCTCGATCCGGACATGTGTCTGTGTACAAGCCAACCACGGGTATTGATCAATACACGCCTGGTCTCGTACCTAATCAGCCTCACGAAGTACGTCTCGTGTGCACGGTTCAATATGAGGTCGAAACCAACACATGCTACACGTGCCCGTCCCAAAAATACTACACATGAACGATCAGAATGTATCTGACTCCAGATATGCCACGATACAACATGACAACAAATCTCGAAGAAACGCATATCCAACAAGGATCAGAAGATTTTCCAAGAGGGCAACAATAACTCGATCATGAAAGACCGACATGACCACAATGTCGTATTCCGTCAGACAATAGTCCACAGCATGCTCAACAATGCATATAATAATAACACATAAACTCCCAAGGCGGACGAGGGTCACGGAAGCATCTACTCGGGAATACTCTGACAATATCGCATAAACTCCCAAGGCAATGAGGGTCACGGAAAGCATCTACTCGGGAATACTCGGACATAGGTGCCATTTAGGTCTTATCCCCTAACACATTTCCATTCGGGTACCATACAGGTTTTATCCCCAACACATCGGCCCCACAGATTACGGCTCAAGAAAGAGCACTTCACAAAATGTAACAAACAATGGTGCACATTCACCGCATGGAATATCAACACACATGCAATAATGCAACATGATGATTATCATAATCTAACAATATTAATTTACCTCAAGCTGGAGACGCTAACCTTTCCACGACCAACCGCCCTGAATGAATACACGGTTTATCCGACAATCCAAAATTATGTACAGTCCACAACTAATACCAAACCACCATCCCGAGTTCAACATCGACACGATAACTAACCTTGATATCCAACTTCTCATGCAATAGACCAAATTATAATTCACGTTCCCACTTCCACTAGACATCCTTAAAATCATATACATTATGATTTATCTTACATACCACCATTCCGACAATTCATATATTCCATAATACCATTGCTATATGAATCATAAATGAAATGAAAACGAAATCATTTATTAACATTATGAACTGAGCAAGCATAACTTGCCTTGATACCAATTCGACGAAGCCATTATCAATCCCGCCGTCTTCGTCTACAAGCTCATGACCCATTTCGTCGCAAGACAACGGTTAACTTCAACGATCACTAAACGCAACCTAATGCAATAATTAGTTAACGATACGTTCAACAACAATCAACAACCGAAATGACCAACTAATCAAACTCGATGGTTCAACGACATCTCGATCATACGAAACCAAACCGTATCAACTCTTAACAATACGAACACAAGCCTATATTCGGTGTTCAATGGTCCTAACGAAGTCTTCAATATATATACTTCCCATAACATCACGAATCGCAACAAACTACCAAGAACATCGAGAATATTACGATTCCATATTCATAACAACATAATCGAATCATTAGATCACCAATTCATTATCTTCCCTTAACAAAATTCTCGTAAATACCAAGAATCATCACAACAATATCAATTCAACCATCATTCATACGAAAAAGTATAGAATTTCCCAAGTTCAACTCATTGAGGCATTTCATCGAACACTTTGAAGGCATAATCCAATTTAATCATTTTAACGAAGAAATACTCGAATTTGTTCCACAAAACTTCAAGAGTATTGAATGATTACGAGTATACAATCAAGTTCTATCAATAATTCGAATCAAAATGGAGCAAATCGGCCAAAACACCAAGAAACCTCAAGAACATCCAAAAACCAAAAGTTCATGTGTTCTTACCTTCGATCCGGGTGGAGGATGATGTTAATCCATGATTCCAACTTCCAAAACATGTTGTTATAAGTTGATTCTACTCAAAACCATCAACTTTGCTGAAGAAATCGCAAAAGGGACGGAGAAAAATGGAAAATGATAAGGGTGACTCGGTCCAGGCCTTATATAGGCCGAGACCTGCCGGCCAGTTACGTACGTAACCGGCGGGTCCTTACGTATGTAGCCGGCCGCGGCCTAACCTTCTGTCCAGTGTGTTCGGCACCCGCCACGTGCGTGGCGGCTCCCTTACGTCGTGTCGGTCATTACGGCCGTAACGCCACCGCCTACGTGCGTAATCGGCGATCCTAGCCCCGGAGTCACTGCCGACCATGCTCGGCCATCCCAGCAGTCACGTCCGGCCATGCTCGGCCATCCGAGTCATCTCGGCCCACGACTCGGCGATCGCCCGTGCGTCGTAACACTTAATCCGTTGCGTCGTGTCACGTCGTTGACTTGCTCTGATGTATTATACTCGTATTACGTCGTAATACACCTGTATAACGTCGTAACTCCATCCGTTGACTCACTGTCCACATCGCGCCGAAAGCCGCCGACAAGGCCCATTGTCCGATTCCTCTTGTTACATACGTAATACCTTACTCATAACTTACGTAACACGTACCACTTAGCGTACGTTATCTCAAAGTCTTAACGTACGTTAACAAATCCATACTTAGCCATTTCCGCCCATGTCTGTCGTCTCAATAAACCGAACACATACACGCGACACACCGAATACATATACTCGTTCCCATAACATTTCCATACGATACATCTGATGCACGATACCCCCAATTACAACTGTCGACCAAGTACGACAATCATACAAATACTCATACGGTATATCCGACATCGAAAACACACCAAGCATGTAATATCCTAGAATCAAAATAACCTCGATAGACATACTGGCACGGCTGTCATGGTTTCCAAAATTATCCACTCATATCGTGTCGGTCCCACTCTGTACAGTACATCCCAGATAAAATAATGTGAAAAATTCATAGTGAAATTCTAGGATATTACAACTGGGACCAGTCTAGCGCACGCGACATGCACGCTAAGATATTAGCGCATGCTACCAGAGAAAGGCTAGCGCACGCTAGCAAATCAAAACAGCCAGCAACGGCTAGTTTGTGGGAAATGCCTATAAATACCATTCCTATGGTATTGTTTGAGTACAACAACTTCAAGCAAACGAGATATACATTTGAGAATCATATACTTACATTGTTGTTGTAATATTGAGCTATATATTGTTAGTTTGAGTGTTTATACATTCAACATTATACACGAGAGGTAAAAGAAAAGATACGATTAGATTCAGTGTTATTAGGATCAAGTATCCGGCATTGTTAGAATCGCAATCGATATCTAAGTGAGGTTTATCTAGTACCCATAGAAAGCTAGAGTGGTTGATTCCTTATCCAATAGAAAAGGAAAAACGATTTTACTCGGATCGATAGAAGACGAGCTTGTAACAGTAATCCCTCGACCGATTGAAGGGAGGCGTAGAGGTTTTGATCTTAAACCTATAGAAAAAGATCTTGATAGAGAGGACGTAGGCAAGTTTGGCCGAACCTCTATAAATCGCTGTGTCGTTTATTTTCTGCACCTTATTTACGCTTCCGCACAAACGGCGCAATATCCGATAATATACCAATAGAAGCCCTATCACAATGAGGGCCGAAGCCACGGCACAAAGCCGTATCACAATGAGGGCCGAAGCCACGGCATGAAGCCGTATCACAATGAGGGCCGAAGCCACGGCACGAAGCCGTATCACAATGAGGGCCGAAGCCACGACACAAAGCCGTATCACAATGAGGGCCGAAGCCACGACACGAAGCCGTATCACAATGAGGGCTGAAGCCACGGCACGAAGCCGTATCACAATGAGGGCCGAAGCCACGGCACGAAGCCGTATCACAATGAGGGCCGAAGCCACGGCATGAAGCCGTATCACAATGAGGGCCGAAGCCACGGCACAAAGCCGTATCACAATGAGGGCATCGATGACTGACCTCTTGAATTGCGGTCTTTGGGAAACCAACCGCGAAGGTTCAAGCCCCAGTCTTACCCATAATGAGATCACCCAGTGACCGTGACCTACTGAACTGTAGGTGTTGGGAAACCAACTGCGAAGGTTCAAGCCCCAAGCTTACCCATCGAGCACTAGCCGAGACTAGCCTCCAAAACACAATTAATCACAACAGTAACGATCCTAAGATTACCAAATTTACAAGAATAATAGCGTGATGCCTTGAGTCGGCCAACACGACAACAATAACTCATGGATGGGCTTCGTCCATGGCGGTCCCAATTCAAATACCTCGACTGCCTTGGAATGGCCAATCGATCAAAACAACTCAATGGATGGAAACTATCCTTGACAGTCCCAATTTAATACATCAATTACCTTAGAATGGTCAATCGATAACGATGACACAACGGATGGGAATTATCTTCGATAATCCCAATTAAATACATCGATTACCTTAGAACGGTTAATCGATAACCAATGATACAACAGATGGGAATTATCTTCGATAATCCCAATTTAATACATCGATTACCTTCGAACGATCAATCGATACACAATGATACAACGGATGGGAATTATCTTCGATAATCCCAATTAAATAGATAGATTAACTTAGAACGGTTAATCGATAGCCAATGATACAACGGATAAGAATTATCTTCGATAATCCCAATTAAATACCTCGATTACATTAGAACGGTCAATCGATACACAATGATACGGTAGAGTGGATGTCCCGGTGTCTTAAACTGACCACCGAAACAGATATGATAAACGAATAAATCAAACGCCTTCAATCGGCCAATGCAACATCATAGCAACAGTTCCAATTCAATAATAACGATTCAACGATGCCTCAGAATGACATTAACGTCAACAATAATAATCGATACATCGATACCGCGAACCGGCTGTCGACAACATCAGTATCAACAAGAATCTCAATGCCTTAAACCGACCGTTAACGAATAACAATAACATCTAGCATAATTGCCGAAGGGTATTGCATCAAACAATTCCCGAATATCAACAAATCACGGAGAGACTAAGTCTCGAAATGATACAATACATTCATACACATATATGATAACATTAATCTCATTGACCAGTACAAGTATAAAACTTGCCTCAAACCGAAGGCGAGAAAGTCCTTCCACGATCAACGTCCTGGCATGAAACGACGAACGGCGCCTCCCGACGATCACAAACACTCGAACAACCTTGAATGAAAACGATTCATTCAGAAACACAAAATCAATAGAAAACAATGACAAGGACAAAGCCCGATTCAAACACGAATCGATCACACCGCACGAACGAATATCATAGTTCTCAACTATGAATTCTAACATCCTCCAACACCTCGATGATCAATTAACATGATCATTACGTTCTTAACACTTGTGAAATCCATTCAACAAGATTCACTTAAGAACAATCATCAAAACAATCATCTCAAAATGATAATATCACCAATATCATCAAATTGATCCTCCTACAATGATAATATTATCAATATTATCATTATCACCCTAAGAACATCATCAACTCAATATTCATGACGTCTGAAACAAAAATCCTTCATCAATACATCATGAATTCGGATTAAACAACAAGATTCATTCAACCATTTTCAAATTATGATAATCACCTCCTAAATCATCATAAATCCTTACTAAAATGGTTAAAATCTTTCAAGAACACCTCCAACAAAAATAATCATCTCAAGACTATGTTAATCATATAACAATCTTAACATAATCCTTCCTAGACATGATTAAAAACCTCCAAACAATCTAAAACATCAAGAACATAATCCAACTCAAGTAATACCATCATGTTCTTCATCAAAAGTTTATCAAAACCATGAAGAATCATGATATACTCAATTAATCAAACAATACCCAAAGAAAACAACAACAAAAACTCGAAAATCACTTGAAGAACAAGAGATTGAGGGAACTTACCAAAGAAGAACAAGAAGAAGCCTTAAAACACCAAAGGAGCACCAACAAGCTTCAATCCAAGCTAGGATGATCAAGATCGAGTTGGAAAGGGCTAAACATCAATAACAAGTCCAATCGGACGATTCTAGGGAGAGAAAATGTGTTTTGGTTCGTGAGGAAATGAAATACGAAACCAAGATAAATAGATTGACAAGTCCATTACGTACGTCATACGCCCATGCTAACGTACGTAAGGGCCTTTACGTACGCTATGTAAAAACATTAACGTACGCAAAGCTAAATCCAGAACTAACTGGACTAAAACACGAAGGGCTTAACGTACGTAAACAAAAAATTATTACGTACGTTAACAAGACCTGCATTACGTACGTAGAGCTCACCTATTAACGTACGTAAGGGTCTGTTGACTGCAATAGTGAGATCCGATCGGAAGATACTCGGGACCCACCGGCCGAAAGTAACCACGAGGAAGGTTCCTGCCACCTACCAAGCATTAAGTACGTAACCGTACATGCATAACGTACATAATGGCAACAAGCTAGCGTACGTAATACTACACCCGTAGCGTACGCTAAGGCTATGAACTTAGCCAAAAAAATCCAAACTCTCCAACCAACATTCAAACGACGAAACCATCCCAACGACAAGTATATTATTTCGATCCCGAAATATTCTAATACAATATACATTGTATCAGTCCAAAACAACAACACTTGTACAATTCCAAATGAATACGTACAACTCAGCAGTAACTCGAAAAAAAAATTATCCCCGGATATTATAGTCGGAGTTGGAGAAGTGGCCCTCAAACTAACGTCCGGACAAGCACCCACCTTGAAGAATGTGCTTCATGTTCCTGACATTCGGAAGAGCTTGATATCGGGCTCTATACTAGTTAGTAAGGGGTTTAAACTAGTGTTTGAGTCAGATATATTTATTCTAAAGAAGTTTGATAGGTTTCTTGGTAAGGGTTACCTCTCGGAGGGACTTTTTAAACTTAATGCTTTGGATATGCGCCGTGTAATCAAGCCTATTAATGCCAATGAAAATGCTACTACTTCCTCTTACTTGATCGAATGTTCAAATTTATGGCATTGTAGATTAGGTCATGTGAATCTAAATGCTATAAAAAGATTAGTAAACTTGGATTTACTAAAATTAAATGAAGTCAAAATCAAAATAAATGTGAGATTTGTGTTGAGGCAAAAATGACGAAGCTACCATTTCATTCGGTAAAACGGAACACAAAACCCCTTGAATTAATTCACATAGACGTATGTGATTTAAAGTTTGTGCAAACTATATGTGGTAAGAAGTACTTTATCACTTTCATCGATGACTGCACAAGATATTGTTTTCTTTATCGTTTGAGAAGTAAGGATGAGGCTATTGAATCCTTTAGGAACTTCAAGAATGAAGCCGAGACTCAAATAGGTTGTCGTATTAAGATGGTTCGAAGTGATAGAGGAGGCGAATATGTAGCGATGCTTCAAAGGAAGGATTAGGAGCTGTGCTGATGCAAAACAGCAAGGTTGTGGCTTATACATCCCGAAAGCTAAAAATCCACGAGATGAGTTATCCGACCCATGACCTTGAAGTCGCTGCGATAGTATTCGCATTAAAGAAATTGAGGCACTACCTCTATGGAGCTACATTCACTATCTTCACCGACCACAAGAGTCAAATATCTGTTCTCTCAGAAGGATTTGAACCTAAGACAGAGACGGTGGATAGAACTTCTTGAAGATTATAACTTCACCATTCAACATCATCCATGCAAGTCCAACGTCGTCGCAGATGCCCTGAGTAGGAAAACCAGTGTAGCTAGACTTATAGTAAGAGAATGGAACGCCTTGAGAGAAATGTAACACCCCAAACTAGGCGGATATTACAGTGCCGTGGACCCCCGACTGGGACCCACCAGGCGAATGAAAATGAATGAATTACACAGGGTAAATGTAGTACCGAACCACATTACATCATTAATTACTCTGATGAGGAGTTTCATACAACACACCCAAGATAATACAGAATTCATGTATATTTTATATGAAGATAAAATATACAACACTGAATAAAATGAGTATTCAAACGGAATATCTGTAGCAGAATAAAATGAAGAAAACATGAATGACTGAAAAGACTGGGGCCCCATACTAGTATCACTGGGACTCCTCATCGTCAACGTGTTCTTCCCGTTCTTTTGCCTTGCCATGACCTGAAAAACAATATCCCCCAACGGGGTCAGTTACACAGAACAACAATCCTCAAAAGTTGAACAATCACAATCCTGTTGAAAACATACGTAATCAAACATGCTATATGAATCAACTAACAGTACGGCTCAAAGAATGGTGCCACACTACGTCCGTGATGGAAATGTGTCCGTGCACAAGCCACCAATGAGTATCGATCGAATACACGTGTGGTCTTGTACCTAATCAATCTCACGAAGTGATCGTCTCGTGTGCACAGTCCAATGTGAGGCCAACAACCAACACACGAGTTTATATGTGCCCGACATGAAAATCCTACACATACCAACCGACACGCCAGTATGACCCGGAATGCCACGATATAACAAAAGTGACATCGAAAACTCACCAAGATGAAATGATAGTGAAATGAATGACAGCTCAAAGAAATGATTGGAACCATCGTTCCTCGTGAATGAAGTTATTAAGTGACAATTACAAGTCTCAATACGGTTAGTACTCTATGAATGAATTATGATTATGAATGAACAACAACGAAAGGAATGAATATCCTTTTAACCGAGTAAGAATTAACTTACCTTAACACCGGTGATGATACGATCTCTCTCGAACAACGTCCTAAGGAAACTACCGGTCGCTCGAAAAACCTTGAATAACACAATTATCAACAACTCGCTTAATATACGAACCAAAAGTGATCATGACTAACTCAAGATGTCGATACAATAATTCCAAACCCATTGAGGCATTTCAACAAACACCTTGAAAACAAATTCCCTTCTTAAACATCTAAACCCATTTGTATCGAAAACCAACTTCTATTGAATGATCCAAACCACCAAAACACCATCAATACAATCGATAATCCAAATGAAATGCTCAATTCGAGTTTACGATATCATTAAATTGCAAAACCCAATTCCAAGTCAACCTTCAAAGTGTTCTTGAGAAAAGCTTCCAACAATCCGATGATAACTCGTAAAAACTCATAATCATACGTATATCCATCACAATTCATGATTATACCACCCAAAACATCATGCTCCAACTCAAAATTGAATTCAAGGGTTGAAGAAAGTTACCTTAGATTAGGATGAAAAATCCACAAATATGTTGTTGATCCACACTACAACTTGAAGAAGATGAAATCTCTGAGTTTTGATGATGTTGAAACACCCCAAAATCGCCCCAAGGAAGAGAGGAAGAAGTGAAATGAAGAAATGAGCTTGTTCTCCTCAACAAAACGCAGTTATAGAAGAATCTGCACTGTGTGCCACGACACGACTGAGTGTGCCGCGGCACAAGGGCAAAAACGCCCAGAAAAATAGTTTTTTGCCGCGGCCCGTCCAGAAGGGGCCGCGGCCTGCGGTACAGCCCGCTCCAGCATCAAAAGGCACACAGTGCAGTCTTAGCTATTTCGACCATAACTCCTTCGTCCGGACTCCGATTGACTCACCGTTTGAACCATTGGAAAGCTAACTTGATGGTCTAAAATATTGAAAAGATTCATAATTTTTGGATTTTTCAAGAATTAATGGTGATTTTACAAAGTCGAACTCATACGTGGAAAAGTCGCTTAAGAACACGGAACTCAACAGAACGACACCGAGACGAATTCGGATGACAAAAAGTGTAGAATTAGTCATTCTCGGAATGACGAAATGGTCGCAATAGAGTTGCTAAGATGGACTTCCGCCAAAAAAAAAGAAATTACCGGAAATCAAAATTGCGGATATTACATACTACCCTCCTTAAAAGAAGTTTCATCCCGAAACTTAAAACAAGTAGGGAGAAGCAATATCCCGCCAGGAAAACTCAACGAGATACACAAGAACCGCAAATGTACCCAACAATAGCATGATTCGAACAAGAAGGAAATTTGAAATGGCATGAACTCCAATATTAACATCGATTAATGAAGTAATTATAACGATCAAGATAATATTCTCATCTCGATTCTCAAGCAAGGTTGAAAAAATGAACAATATTGATACACGACTCAACATTAGTCCGAACGGTGAATAGGAATGAATAAACATGATTGATTAATGATTATTAATGAGTGAAAATCCACCGAGTGACAATTACTAAATGAAAATGAATGAATTTACAATCGGGTATTACATACACCCCCCCTAAAAGAGTTTCATCCCCGAAACTAAGGGTCAAACAACTCGGGATAACTCTCCTGCATATTATCCTCGGTTTCCCAAGTAGCCTCTTCGACTCTGTGTCTAGACCACTGAATCTTAACCAAAGGAATCACTTTATTCCTCAACTGTTTGATTCGCCGCTCTAAGACTCGTATAGGACGCTCCTCATATGAATGATCATCGGCGATCTCGATTTCGTCGAACTGAAGTATGTGACTCGGGTCGGCAACATACTTCCGTAGCAGAGGGACGTGAAACACATTATGAATTCGGCTCAACGCCGGAGGTAAGGCCAATCGATAAGCTAGCTCGCCTACTCGATCCAAAATCTCAAACGGTCCAATCAATCTCGGACTCAACTTTCCCCGCTTCCCGAAACGGAAAATACCTCGACTCGGAGATACCTTGACCAACACATGGTCACCTGTCTCAAACTCTAATAGGCGGCGACGATTGTCTGCATAAGATTTCTATCGACTCTGAGCGGTCAACAAACGACTCCTGATCAAAGCTACCTTCTCACGGGCGGCTATAAGCATATCGGGCTCAATGCCGATTGATTCTGATAAGTCATCCCAACACAAAGGAGATCGACAACGGCGACCGTACAAGGCCTCGTAAGGTGCCATCTTAATCGAAGCATGCCAACTATTATTATACGTGAACTCGATCAATGGTAGTTGGGCTTCCCAATTGTCTTTCTAATCGAGGACGCATGCTCTCAACATGTCCTCCAATGTCTGAATAGTCCTCTCTGATTGTCCGTCGGACTGAGGATGAAAAACTGTGCTGAAATTAAGCTGAGTTCCCATGGCACGATGAACTGATTTCCAGAAATGAGACACGAATCGCCCGTCACGATCAGAAACAATACTCTTAGGAGTACCGTGCAATCTCATTATTTCTTTGATGAACAACTGGGCAAGTCTCTCGGGACCCCAAGTATCCTTAATCTCGAGAAAATGAGCTGAATTAGTTAGACAATCTACAATCACCCAGATTGTATTCATGCCATGGTGACTCGTCGGCAAACTCGTGATGAAGTCCATTGAAATATCCTCCCACTTCCACTCCGGAATAGGGAGCGGTTTCAACATACCCGCCGGTCGCTGATGTTCTATCTTGACTTGTTCACAGGTGAGACATCTCGAAACAAACTCGGCAACTTCACGCTTCATATTACTCCACCAGTAATTTTGTTTCAAGTCTTTGTACATCTTGCTGGACCCCGGATGAATAGAATAAGGGGTAGCATGGGATTCTCTCAAAATCGAGTTTTTCAACTTGTCATTTGCCGGTACACATAACCGATTCTTAAATCTCAAGAGTCCATCCTCGTGGACCACAAAGCCAGGGGCTTTCCCCTGTTCCACATCCTCGCGGATGCGCAGCAAAAATGGGTCCAAACCTTGATTCACTCTGATCACCTCTTCAAGTGGCGATGAAATCTCCAGCATACAAGCTGTCCCTGAACACGCTGTAACCAAACCTCGATCTTATGCCTAAGTAATTCTTGCTGAAGCTCCTTCTGAACTGTTAATCTAGCAAGCATGCTCCTGAACGAACTTACGACTCAAGGCGTCGGCGACAACGTTCGCCTTGCCCGGGTGGTAAAGTATCTCAATATCATAATCTTTGATTAGTTCCAACCACCGTCTGTGTCGCATATTTAACTCCTTCTGAGTAAATATATATTTTAAACTCTTATGATCGGTGAATATTTGGCAGGTAATGCCATAAAGATAATGACGCCAAATCTTCAATGCGAATACCACGGCAGCTACCTCCAGGTCGTGGGTCGGATAATTAACCTCATAAGGTCTCAATTGCCGTGAAGCACAAGCAATAACTTTCCCATTCTGCATTAGTACACATCCGAGACCCTGTCTGGACGCATCACTATAGACCACAAATCCTTCCGTCCCTTGCGGTAAAGAAAGCATAGGTGCTGAAATTAACCGGCTCTTGAGTTCCTCAAAACTCTGTTGACACGCATCGGACCACGTGTATTTATTATCTTTCCTTAAAAGGTTCGTCATGGGTTGAGCGATTTTAGAAAATCCTTCCACAAATCGCCGATAATAACCAGCTAATCCGAGAAAACTTCGGATTTCCTTAACATTCTTCGGAGGTTGCCAATCTCGGATAGCCTCCGTCTTCTGAGGGTCGACACGAACTCCGTCTGATGAAATTACATGTCCGAGAAACGTCACTTATGACATCCAGAATTCACATTTGGAAAACTTCCCATAAAGTTGCTCTCGTCTCAACACGTCGAGCACCTGATGAAGGTGAAACTCGTGCTCCTCCCGGTCACGAGAATAAATTAAAATGTCATCAATGAAGACAACCACAAATCGATCTAAATAGTCGATGAAAACCCGATTCATTAACTCCATGAATACCGCAGGTGCATTAGTTAACCCAAACGGCATTACCATAAACTCATAATGACCATAGCGTGTTCGGAACGCCGTCCTAGCAATATCCGACTCTCGGATTCGCAACTGATGATGCCCATATCTTAAATCGATCTTGGAAAATACTGAAGCTCCCTGAAGTTGATCCAAAAGATCATCAATACGGGGTAGGGGATACTTATTCTTGATCGTCACCCTGTTCAGCTCTCGGTAATCAACACACAAACGAAAAGAACCATCCTTTTTCTTGGCAAATAATACCGGTGCTCCCCACGAAGACGCACTCGGTCAGATATAACCCTTCTCAGTCAAATCCTCTAATTGATTCTTTAGTTTCAGTATTTCGGTTGGGGCCATCCGATACGGTGCCTTCGATAATGGAGACGTACCAGGCTCCAACTCTATCGTGAATTCCACATCCCTCGGTGGAGGTAAAATCAGGTAGCTCGTCTGGGAGTACATCGTCAATCGATAACAATGATACCATAAATTGTTGAACACCTCAATTGCCTTAGAACGGCCAATCGATGACAATGATACAATGAATGATTGAACACCTCGATTGCGTTAGAACGGCCAATCGATGACAATGATACAATGAATGATTGAACACCTCGATTGCCTTAGAACGGCCAATCGATGACAATGATACAATGAATGATTGAACAACCCTGATTGGGTAATTTTACTGCTTTATCATATTAATGATTCTTCCTGAACAACGGGGATTACTTTCCAGAAATACACACTCGGCTCCAACGATTGAAACAATAGTGACCATACGCTTACGAACACTAAGGACGGCATCAAGACGATCCATCCAACCAATTCCCAATATTATATCGTC
This sequence comes from Orobanche coerulescens, assembly GCA_033398695.1. Classification (NCBI taxonomy): domain Eukaryota; kingdom Viridiplantae; phylum Streptophyta; class Magnoliopsida; order Lamiales; family Orobanchaceae; genus Orobanche; species Orobanche coerulescens. The sequence continues at coordinate 125,280,034 of CM065807.1, forward strand.
TTTAAGTAAATCTACCACGATTAAGTCTGCTAGCCATACACAGCCATGAAGCTGAATCGGAAATTTTTTAATCTCACGATTTCAGATAATTCTTCTATCGTCAGGTAGACCAATGATATAAGATTCACAATTAATAGGACTATCCAAGTGAAGTCTATTCAAGCATGATTCGGAAATGAATGAATGTGATGCACCAGTATCAAAAGGGTACACAGAGGTTGAGATAGAATTATGAGTATACCTGAGATCATTCAGACCTTCGGATAGTCGGTCCTCTTCATCTTGTGAATTCGGGACTTACCGGCCCCCGAACCAGACGCTCCCATCTGATAAATATGATCTCCGCCTTTAATCGCTTCCGTCGTCTTAAACGACACTGACTGAGCAGCCTGATTCTGAATCGCTGATTTCTTCTGGGCTTGAGATGCTGCCGGAGTCGGCTTGGAGTCCCTTCCGCAAAAATGGGCCTTATGCCCAACAATCCCACAGTTATGGCATGTGATAGACGGCGTTGTACACCTAGTGCTGAAATGGCCCTGCCCTCCGCAGTTGAAACAGGTGATGGCCGCACTGGCCGCTCGGGATTGAGATCCCGCAGGTTTAGGCGCCGTAGGAGGTCGCTCCGAAAAGTTAGGGCCTGCACGAGGCTTCTTGAAGGTTGCCTGGCCGCCTTCAGACTGATTATGCTTCGTTGATTTCTTGCTAGCATATGAAGGTTGTTGCTGAGCAATTTCCTTAGCAACGGGCTCATACGTGAGAGTTCTCTCACTTAATTCGGCCAGAGTGGCACAATGATGATTAAGCAATTGCATATGGGTCATCATGACCTGCATAAAAGTGAGTGGATCAACCCGAACATCTTCCGATCGAGCTGAGTCCTGGGTATAACTTCCCGACAGTGAGTGATTATTCCACGGGTTTCGGTCCACACCGCGGCCTCTCCCCCTGCGTCCCCTGACAGCTCTCTCCATACTGAAGTAGGAAGGTCGCATGATAATTATAGTTCTAGTATGAATATCACATTATGATTACGTCATGAAATGATGAAAATGAGCATACGCGCTCTAACACCGTGATTACATGAATGATCAACTGAGGTGACATGATTATCTGATGAAATTCTTGAAATGATTTTTTTGAACAAGTTAACACGATTAATGATACGATCCTCAAGATCAACAACTGAACAGTGAAATGTACTGAGTGGTTGATGAGTTAACATGATCGACATGATTACAAATGAAAATGATAAATGAGGAAATCTTACTGTTCTTTGGTCTGAAGGGCTCGGCTCAGGCACGGGTCACACGTGACGCGAAAGTCCAATGATACTAGTCTGATGAATGATGATTTCAAATGAAACATGACTCGGAAGGTAGTATTTAAAACCACGCTCCGATACCAACTCTGTAACACCCCAAACTAGGTGGATATTACAGTGCCGTGGACTCCCGACTGGGACCCACCAGGCGAATGAAAATGAATGAATTACACAGGGTAAATGTAGTACCGAACCACATTACATCATTAATTACTCTGATGAGGAGTTTCATACAACACACCAAAGATAATACAGAATTCATGTATATTTTATATGAAGATAAAATATACAACACTGAATAAAATGAGTATTCAAACGGAATATCTGCAGTGGAATAAAATGAAGAAAACATGAATGACTGAAAGGACTGGGCCCCCCTACTAGTATCACTGGACTCCTCGCCGTCAACGTGTTCTTCCCGTGCTTTTGCCTTGCCATGATCTGAAAAATAATATCCCACAACGGGGTCAGTTACACAGAACAACAATCCTCAAGAGTTGAACAATCATAATCCTGTTGAAAACATACGCAATCAAACATGCTATATGAATCAACTAACAGTACGGCTCAAAGAATGTCACCACACTACGCCCGGGATGGAAATGTGTCCGTGCACAAGCCACCAACGAGTATCGATCGAATACACGTGTGGTCTTTTACCTAATCAGTCTCACGAAGTGATCGTCTCGTGTGCACAGTCCAATGTGAGGCCAACAACCAACACACGACTTTATATGTGCCCGACATGAAAATCCTACACATACCAACCGGCACGCAAGTATGACCCGGAATGCCACGATATAACAAAAGTGACATCGAAAATCAATAATGACTCACCAAGATGAAATGATAGTGAAATGAATGACAACTCAATGAAATGATTGGAACCGTCGTTCCTCGTGAATGAAGTGATTAAGTGACAATTACAAGTCTCAATACAGTTAGTACTTTATGAATGAATTATGATTATGAATGAACAACAACGAAAGGAATGAATATCCTTTTAACCGAGTAAGAATTAACTTACCTTAACACCGGTGATGATACGATCTCTCTCGAACAACGTCTTAAGGAAACTACCGGTCGCTCGAACAACCTTGAATAACACAATTATCAACAACTCGCTTAATATACGAACCAAAAGTGATCATGACTAACTGAAGATGTCGATACAATAATTCCAAACTCATTGAGGCATTTGGACAAACACCTTGAAAACAAATTCCCTTCTTAAACAACTAAACCCATTTGTATCGAAAACCAACTTCTATTGAATGATTCAAACCACCAAAACACCATCAATACAATCGATAATCAAAACGAAATGCTCAATTCGAGTTTACGATATCATTAAATTGCAAAACCCAATTCCAAGTCAACCTTCAAAGTGTTCTTGAGAAAAACTTCCAACAATCCGATGATAACTCGTAAAAACTCATAATCATACATATATCCATCACAATTCATGATTATACCACCCAAAACATCATGCTCCAACTCAAAATCGAATTCAAGGGTTGAAGAAAGTTACCTTAGATTAGGATGAAAAATTCGTAAATATATTGTTGATCCACACTACAACTTGAAGAAGATGAAATATCCGAGTTTTGATGATGTTGAAACACTCCAAAATCGCCCAAAATCGCCCCAAGGAAGAGAGGAAGAAGTGAAATGAAGAAATGAGCTTGTTCTCCTCAACAAAACACAGTTATAGAAGAATCTACACTGTGTGCCGCGGCACGGGCTGAGTGTGACGCGGAACAAGGCCAAAAACGCCCAGAAAAACAGTTTTGTGCCGCGGCCCGGCCAGAAGGGGCCGCGGCCCGCGGTACAACCCGCTTCAGCATCAAAAGACACACGGTGCAGTCTTAGTTATTTCGACCATAACTTCTTCGTACAGACTCCGATTGACTCACCGTTTGAACCATTGAAAAGATAACTTGATGCTCTAAAATATTAAAAAGTTTCATAATTTTTGGAGTTTTCAAGAATTAATGGTGATTTTACAAAGTCGAACTCATACGTGGAAAAGTCGCTTAAGAACACGGAACTCAACAGAACGACACAGAGACGAATTCGGATGACAAAAAGCGTAGAATTAATCATTCTCGGAATGACGAAAAGGTCACAATAGAGTCGCTAAGATGGACTTCCGCAAAAAAAATAAATTACCAAAAATTAAAATTGCGGATATTATAAGAAATAGTCCAATGGAACCCAAAGCAGGCTAAGACACATGTTCTATGTGCTAATTTATTATTAAAGCCGGACCTACTTAAGGAGATTCAAGAATCACCGATTCATGATGGGAAGCTGTGTAAACTTAAGGAATGAATCGTACAATGCGAGAAATCTGAGTTCAGCATGTCGGACGATGGAATACTAAGATTCAAGAACCGTACATGCGTTCCCGATAATGACGAACTCAATAAGAAAATTCTATCAGAGGATCACTGCTCTCAGTATATAATTCACCCAGGCAGTAATAAGATGTATAAGGATCTGAAGAAATACTACTGGTGGGTGAACATGAAGAACCAAGTAGCAGAATTCGTAGCAAGATGTTTGAATTGCCAAAGAGTGAAGGCTGAACACCAAAGACCATCAGGATTGTTACAGCCGCTTGAGATTCCCGAATGGAAATGGGAGTTAGTTGCGATGGACTTCGTGATAGATCTACCAACAACCAACGGAGGATATAACACGATCTGGGTAGTAGTGGATAGACTTGCAAAGTCAGCTCATTTCCTACCCGTAAGGAAGAATGACAGTCTGCAAAAGCTAGCAAGGACGTACATACGAGAAATCATTAGACTGCATGGTGTACCTGTAGACATTGTGCCGGATCGAGATCCCAGATTTGTCTCCAGATTTTAGAAGAGTCTTCATCAAGAACTTGGGAGAACATTGAGTTTCAGAACTGCGCCACACCCTCAGATGGACGGACAATCCGAGAGAATGATCCAAATCCTTGAGGATATGTTACGAGCATGTGCGCTGGATTTTGCGTACAACAACAGTTATCAGGCAACTATCAGAATGGCTCCATATGAAGCATTATACGGAAGAAAGTGTCGATCGCCAATACATTGGGAGATTGATGACCAATGGACACCAAAGAGCAAGCAGAACCGAGACTCGATAGAAAGAGTTGATCTAGTAGAAGATGCCATGGACAAAGTTCGAGTCATTCGAGATCATATTCGTACTGCTCAAAGCCGGCAGAAGAGTTATGCAGACCAGAGGAGAAAAGGTTTAGAGTTCAACAAGGGCGACAAAGTATTCCTTCGCTTATCACCACGTAAAGGATTAATCAACTCAAGGAAAGGAGGAAAGCTTAGCCCCAGATACGTCGGACCTTTCACGATACTAGAGCGAATTGGAAATTTGGCGTATCGTCTCGAGCTACCAACCGAGCTTGCCGGAATGCACAACGTGTTCCATGTCTCAAGATTGAAGAAATACCATCTGGATCCTGAGTATGTCATCACTCATGACATGCCACCAATCAAAGAAGATCTAATCTACACCGAGAAGCCGATCAGAATCATAGATCAACAAGTACGTGAGCTGAGAAATAAGAATATTCCGTTAGTCAAAGTCATTTGGTCGAAGCACAACAGAGAAGAAGACGCCACATGGGAAACTGAAGAAGAGATGAAGAAATCTTACCCTGAACTATTTTAGAGGGAATTTGGGGACCAAATTCTCTTAAGGAGGGAAGAATGTAGAACCGCATAAATTTGATAGTTAGTATATGTACGACATATCCTATTGTAATATGATTGAGTAACAATTTCTATATAGCACAATATAATCTAAGTTTACCATTTATTTTACTCAATTTATCAATTTTGAAATTCATATGTCCAACCGTATAATTAATTAAATAAGAAAATGATATCTATCTAATGGACTACTTGTAAAACCTAATAAGTCAAGCCCAACCAATAAAATCTATAAGACTTAAAAATACAACTTAAAGCCCAATCTAATCACCTAGCCCACTTTATTAAATAAATACTTAATATCTATATCTATATACACCTAAAATACAAAAAAAAATATATAATAACACACACACATGGGGAGTCCATACGGAAGAATATAAGACACCTAGAGTCTTCATGTCCCCCATGCAAGACACTATCCTACGATAATTTAGCCACATGTCACTAGTTTTCTTTACACCTCTAACTTCCCAAGCCACCTTAAACCCCTCTTAAATACATACACCACCCAACACACTCTCATTCTCCCAACACAAACAAAAAATCTGAGATTTAGATAGAGAGAGAGACAAAAACGTGATCAAGAGAGAAGAAGGAAGGGAGGAAGAAAGAAGAAGAAACTAGAGGGAGGTAAGAACTACACTTCATACATTTTTTTTTAACTTATTTATTCTTCCCTTTCTAACTTAAAACCTAACATGCAATCAAAATAATTATACATGGTGGGATGATACATGGGCTGAAATATAGAGGAGGAGGAAGAGAGGTCCTTTTTCAACCTACGAGACCTAGAATCAACTTTTACCGACAAAGAACGAGGTGGGTAAAATATTTTCTTTTTAAAACTTTTATATGTAAGTTACTTTCAAAGAAAATTAATAATAATGATATAATGCATGTACTTTCTATGTAGTTATATAGTTCATTCATCATATATCATTAGCATGCAAATTAGTTAGTAACTTGTTGCATGTGAAATTACCGATTTGATGACTAGAATGAAATGCATAAATATCTTACCAACCAAACATGATTGCTATCCATTATATTCTGGAAATTGATTTTTAATAAGTGTATTTTGTTTATATGAATATGCATGTGTAGTTGGATGCTAAATCGTGGCCTAACAAAGATAGAACGGTTAAAACAAGCTTAAGATACGAACTAAGTGAAGGTAAAGATAATTAGGAAAATTATTGCTTAAAAGATGTAATCTGATTTAAGGACAGAAAATACAACATAATTACTTGTTAATCACCTACCCTTAAAATTTTATAAGAAACGGGAACCGTTTTCCAAGCCAACGGGCCAAAATCGTCAAAATACAAAAATTGTGTAAATTCTACAAATTGTGAAACAACTAATTGAAATCCATGTAATTTCAGTTTGCAACATCAAAAGGGACATAATTACGTGTTTAGCCTCTGCCCTTAAAGTTTCGTAGTGATCGGATCCATTCCCGGTGTCTACGGACTAAGAAAAATTGCAATTAAGATAAATTAAGGGGTCAAAATGGTAAAATCCCCAAAAAAATCCGGAGCCAAGGCAAAAATTTCACCTTCTGGACTGAAGTAATGACTTATATAAGAATAAATATTTTGACCTTAAAATTTTGTAGAGATCGGAAGTCGTTTTGAGATTTGGGGTCAAAATGTAATAATCAATAAAATTGGGGTCAAATAGCAAATTACAATAAAATTAAAATTTAAGACTAAATTTCAAGACTCTGGACCGGAATATTAAATTTGCAAAAAGGTACGTATGATATCTGAAAAATCTTATAACAATCGAAGTAAATTTGGGTCAAAACGATATTTTAAAAAGTTTGGAGCAAAACGAAAATTTTGGAAAAACCGGTCAGAAACCGAAATTCTGGAAATTTACCCAACACTTAAAGGCCACCATCCGTGACGAAAACTAAAATTTACGGGTATAATAACCCACTTCGCAAGAATTATGGGTGGGACCGTAATTTTGGGAATTTTAATTCAAAAATTAAAGATTGAAAATTTACCAAATGTGAAATCAATAATCACAATTATATCTTAAAGATATGTCAACAACCGAACCATAATCTCGTGCCACGAATAAACTCCAAATCACAATCATATAATCGAATTACACTAAGTACCGTAATTAATTGAATGTATGACTCTAATTGTATGATGTGTATGCACCGAAAATGTGACTAACTTACAATCACATCTAACCGGGAACTAAGTGTCTCACAAACAAAGTGCCACGGACAGGACCACCTCTAATTCTATCGGGACAAAGTGCCACGTCAACAAACGGGGGCCACCTCTTGAGGCCATACGAAACAGAGGGCCGATCAAAGATCCGGGAGCCACCTCTTGAGTTGTAAGGGCCACCTCTAGAGTCCCGAATTTGTGTCAGGGACGGTTAGACTAAGTCTTGGATCGAGCATCATGGCTGGGGTTCATGAACAAGGCTACCGTCGTTTCCTATTCCCTTGAAGCCGAAGGACGGAGTGATCTTGAGGTGACTGGGTCGTAGACTTAGGGTATAATCGCGATTATGGTGTGATCCGGGTATTAAACCCCAGCTAAGGATATACCGAGCCTAGATAAGAGATAAAGTAGCACGTCACCAAGCGTGAGAGATTTTATCTCAAAGGACAAGGTTATAAGGACGGTCCCACAAACGCCCAAGGCTACGGTTATTAAACCAAAGGTCGTGGCGAAAGTCATAGTCCGATCTCAGATAACGGTCTAAGACGTCATAAGGAGGCCAAGGGACTTTGTCACATAGACGACCTTCCGAAGCTATATATTCACTATGCGCTTGACGCCACATGTTGTCATACTTAACATCAATCTACAGAGATTGACTGTTCACTCATGCCATAATTCATTACATTACTTTGAAAACTTGTACTATATATAGACAAAGATATTTTCAAAAGTGGGAGTAAATATATTATCCTTCAAAATGGTTATATATATATATATATATATATATATATATATTGAGAAAATACTCGAAACCCCACTCACTGAGAATCCATTATTCTCACCCCATTTCGAATTGCTTTCTAAAACCCCACTAGATGAAGAGAATCAAGAGGAAGAAGAGAGAGATACTGACGACCAGTGAAGATCATCCTCAAAGTATTACCAAGACGTAGGAATTAGGATGCTGCTTTAATGCTTCTTTTTATTCCTATGTCACAATGTATTTTGGTTTCCGATGTACTCTTTTGCACTTGATGTAATAATTCCGCTGTACTCTTGAATATTTCTTTTCTATGAAATAACCAGTCTTAGTTCATCGGGATGAGATCTGGCATATGTATGCTTTACTAGAATGTATTATCACAAACGTTATTTATTGCGTTAACTGTCGCGTTCTCGTCCTTCCCCGGTGTGGGGACGTGACATTCTCTCTCATCAAAAATCAGTAAAAGGGATGAAAAATGACGAAGAATGGGGTTGACCCCTCTTATATACTGCGCCAGATTAGCGCGCGCTAAAACACAAGGATAGCGTGATCTAACAGGGTCACCGGGTGGTCCAGTAGCTTCTGACCTGTGTCGTTAGCGTGCGCAAATTCTGGCGCTAGCATGCGCTGTGCAACGCCGATAGCGTGTGTTAGCACATGCGTAGTGTGCGCTAACTGATAGTCCAGCAGAGATCAGGATTCGGCTACTGCCTCTGCCAGACTCAACCCATTAGCGCGTGCTACTGGCGAAGCTAGTGCACGCTACTCGACACGAATAACGTGCGTTAGCTCATGCCTAGCATGCGCTATCTGCTCCATCTAATATCATCGCCGCAAGATCCATTCGATATGAACATGTTCCGAAGGATACGAAACTCTAGAATCAGCAACATCTCGATAGGCGCTTACAAAGCGATAAAAGCGAAAAGACGATAAGGTCAAAATCATGAAAAATATAGGTATTACAACTGGCGCATCACTAGCGCACACTATCGTAGGTTTTATCGGGCTCTACCTAAAAGGTGCAGAACTGTTCAGAAGCTACTGGACTGGCCCCGTAACTCATTAGTGCATGCTAATATTAGTGATTAGCGTGCGTTAACCATGTGTTCGCGTTGTTGTGTTGCTTTGATAGCGCGCTAACGAATGTTTCTAGCACACGCTAATAACTGTCTAATATAAATACTGGACAACAACCTCATTTTCCCTTCATTTATCACTTCCTTCGTTTCTATCCATCGGGAGGAGTTCCTAAGGCGATCTGGGGCGATTTTCTTCACCATGCTTCATATCGGGGCGAGTTTGTGCATGTATAACATCACTAAATCATCCTCCTTGTTCGGATCAAAGGTCTATTTCACACAAACCTAGTTTCATTGAATTTGGGGGTTTTCCTTGGTTCAGTGAATTTCACCCGATTTCATCCAATCGGTTATGTATTATTGTTGTTTTGGTGGTAAACCTTGGATTATAAACTCGTTAAATGATTTTGTGTCACCCAAAGTATGATTTATATTTCCTTAAGAAACCCTTGGATCCTTGTTGTTCTTAGTGTCGATTTGGATTTCGTTTAGTGTGTTGATTCATGGTGGTGTTATTCTTGTAGTGTTGGTGGGGCTGTCAGATTCTTGTTGTACTTGGAAGTTCAGGGGCTGCTCAACCACGTCCGTTCGTTGTTTTGTTGCTCGTGTTTTCGAGGCAAGTATCTTGTCCATACATTACGTGTTTTGTGGATATAATAGTTGGTAACCGACGATAAGTGCCAAATGAATATTTTAATGAACTTTCAAAAGAATCGGTATATTCTTGATAAAGGTCTTCAAAATTTACCCGTGTGTTTTAGAATGAATGTGTCGCTCTAAAAATGTCTATTAGTGTCTTATATTGGAATGCCTTACTTTCACGTAGTGTCGTTTTGTGGGATTGTGGCTTTTGTAAATGTATAGCTCTAACCTTTCGTTAAGGTGTGTGTGTGTGGAAAAGAGTGTTTATTGATGATCATGTGACATTGTGTGATAAAGGTAGTAACTCCTTTATGAGGAGGTTGTGCCATTAGGTGTGGTTGGATAGCTTCTGGGGGTGTTACATTTATGGTATCGGAGCTTAGGTTGCGGAAACCTAGGATGTCGGGTCCAATCATGTATTGTCGAGTCTTGTCTCATCGGATTGTGTCTGACTGAGTCGTGTCGTGACGCATCGTCTGTGATGTCGGTCGTGATTAGTATCAAGGTGCAGCTATCATATTCGTGCGATCTGTGGATGTAAGTCTCCTCTTTAGTATATTATATTTTGGTTTTATAGCTTTGTTTATACTTTTGGTATATTGGGTATGAAGTGATCGACATATAGTGATGGATTGGTTTACGAGAGGTGAATGTGTTATGAATCTCGGAATATTGATATATTATGTATGTTTCTATTAAAGGTGTTAGTGGTAGAGTTTGTTGAGAACTCAAGTATACATCTTTGACTTTTATGTAGATTCGATGTTCGTGATTAACGCTTGTTGAACTAGTAATTTTAGATGATGGACAAGTATATGTTTGAGAGCTAGTTGATTTGATGGATTGTATTTTCTATCATGTCGAACTCTCTTGATAATTATATTTTACCGCGTACGTGTTTGAAAGTGGGTTCTTTTGAAGTATTATGGAATTTAGAGATGATTGTAAAAGTTGAATTTCTAAAAATATTTTGTCGGTTCACGTAAGTAACATATACTCTTTGAAAACAATTTGAGTTATGACGAAAATATCATGTATTTTTCCAAAGAAACCTTACGACGGTATTTGAGATACGTGTCTTGGAATGTCCTGGATATTTTGAAAGATGTTATCATCAGAAATTTTTGGCATGATGGAAATTCCTTGAATATGGTTTGTAACCCAAGAGGTTTTATTTTCTAATAATTCTAGCGTAATAACTGAAAATCTTTCACTTCGAAATTTTTGTATTCCAAAATGAAAATGTGATTTTATTTTCAAAAGGAGTGAAAGATGAAAACTTTTATTTTAAATGACGACGTTTTTTTTCTGGAAGAACGATGATACTTCCCAAAGTATGTAACCAAAAACATTTTGTTGTTGCACTCGAATAAAATTTCAAATTCAGATTGGGAATTTCTGGTATTACCAAAGGGTTTCCCTTTTACTAAAACTAAGGTATTTATAAACGAGTTTGGATAAAACGAGCGCATAGTATGGATGAATCATTTTAAGCGATGACAATAGCATATAGACTAATGTGTTTGGGTGAGGAGCGAAGTCATTTAGGCAAACGTATCAAGTTGCCATTCTCGTTGGAGAATTTTGGAGTGCGTTTCTGGATGCGGAGTTATTTGAAAGGGGAAGTTATTTCTTGACTTGTTTGATATCATTTCATAGGAGACGGTAGCGCCAATGTCTGTATGTGCATGCATACGCAAGCGCTCCGCGACTTTCTGCATTTTTGTGTTGTGGCTATCATTCGGAGTCATTTTGGAACTATTGAACTATTTTCTGTTGTCCGACGGCAAGTATACGACTGTATGTACTTGTTGATGCGGCCATATGTTTCCTGTTGTTCGGCCATATAATTTTGCATTACGGCCATATATTTTGTTGTTACTGACGTATTTGGACATTTTGTTGTGATATTAGTTGATGTTATATATCGTTATGTTCCGTAGGATAGGTATTTGGTATATTAATTATATGATTGCTATGTTTCATTGTATTGAGAGGTTATTGTTCAGTATTCCGAAACGTCGAGGCCGAGATAGTGGTCGAGGTTGTAACCGTGAGCGTGGTGAGGTGACTCATCCCTTATCGAATGTTGAACACCCTAGTACAATGCTCGTAAGGACTAGTTCTGTGACCAAGGTTGGTCCTGAGAGCAAAAGGCGGAGGACCTTGAATAATTTTTCTGTGGGACAAAGGAATGAGTTCCCAGAGCAAGTTGATTCATGTCATTCTTCAGGAGGGACTTCTCGTTCGTTTATTCAGCTTAAAGGTCTTGCCCCTGTAACGGGTAAGGTGAGCGGTGTGAAGATTTGTTACAACTGCAACCGTGTTGGCCATATATGGAAGAATTGTCATTCGCCACAGATTAACTGTTCTGAGTGTGGACTGATGGGACACCGAGCAGCACATTTCGAGAATGTAGCATCGAAGATGACTCTACCGTCGATGAAATCTATGCCCGTGACAAATAAGCAGAAGACTTCTGATGATTCATTGGGAAGTAAGGAAACTAGGGTTCCTCTACCACAACCCTCTTACCAATCAATTGCAGATCCTTCTAGGCCAGTTGGAGGATCTAAGAGATCCAGGTAGGTATCGTTAACTGTTGGTAACTTGACAAGATGTTTCCACTGTAATTCTCCCGGTCATGTACGTGCGAACTGTAAGAAGCCACCAGTGATTTGCTATAATTATGGACGAGAGGGGCATCGAGTTCAGTATTATGAGCTAGTATCTAATACGTTTTAGACTCAAACTTCTGCACCAATGGCTAAGTCAACTACTAGAGACCCTTCACGATTGTTTTTTTTGCTATTTTTTGTTTTCTTCTTGTTGGCGTTGTTTTTGTTTTGGGGGCGAAACCTCTTTTTAAGGTGACAGAATGTAATACCATGTTTTTTTCGCTTCTGTATTTTTCGAATCTATCGACTCGTTTGTGTTCGTTGATACTTCTGAAATTGTTTTTTTCTTCGCTTTTGTCATTCGAGCGAGTTTTGATATTGTTCCGAATTGATCCATTTATCTTTGTGGCTTTTCTAGGTTCAGTTCGATTTCTTGTGAAACTTGTGCGAAATTGACACCTCGTGGTTCCTACAAGCTCATTTAATGTCTTGATTTGAGGTGTGAACTTCAGGATTGTTGTTTGATCGTTTTCGTTCGATCATGGTTGTTCGATCATTGTTGTTTGATCATTTTTTTCCGATTTTTGTTGTTCGATCTCATATCGTGATTATTGAGCGTCTGGGTCACTTCGTAATTTCCTTAAGTTTTGGGAAATTATCTTCGTATTTGATCTTCCAAACCTTTGGGTTATCAGAATTTCATACTTTTTCAGCGTTAGACTCATGTTTTGGTTGTTGTACTGCATGGAGCTTTTGTACGCTGTTAGCAGCAGATAATGTATGTTGTCGAGAGTTTTCTTGCTGTGATTGTTTCATGTTTTAAGTTTCGGGACGAAATTAATTTTTAGTGGAGTAGTATGTAATACCCAAGATTTTCATTATCGGTAATTTTGAATTATTTGTCGGTTGTGCCGTGTAATATCCTGGAATTTCAGTATAAATTTTTTGCATTATTTTACCCGAGTTATATCGCACTGTGCAGGATATTACAGTATGGATAATACAATTTAAGGAATGAGACAATTGTGTTGGGATAATTGTCGTACTTGGTTGACAATTGCATTGAGGATATTGTGTATCAGGTGTATCTTATGAGAATGTTATTGGAATGAGTATATGTATTCAATATGTCGCGTGTACATATTCGGTATATTGAGATGACGGCCAGGAGCAGTTTTAAATGGCCAAGTATAATAGCCATTACGTACGTCAAGCATAGGAGCCATTACGTACATCAGGTCCGAGCTCTGATCGACGAGTAGGCCTGGTGTCGGCAACTTTCGGCGTGGATGTGGACAGGCGAGTCAACATCGAGCTTAACGTACGTTAATGATAGCCCATTACGTACATAAACAAGTATGGCACTGTAGCAAGTCAACAGCTACATTACGTATGCTGCGGCACGAACATTACATACGTAATACATGATACGAATTGAGGCAGTAGCTTCTGGAATAGTGGTACGTACGCTAACAAGGCAAGTTAACGTACGTAAAGAAGGTTACGTACGTTAGGAGGATTACTTAGCATACGTAATGGTTGAAGTTATATATATATATATGTGAGACCCGTCACTTGGGCATTTTTGGAGATGTTCACATTGTTTCTTCACCCTTCAACCATCCGAGACTGATTTTGGCGCTTCCAAATGGATTGGGAACTTGAAGGCATAGATGTGGAGCTTGAGATATGAAGATATTGTGGATCCTTGAGGTTTTTGATTGTGTACTTGAGGTATGTTGATCAACTCTACACCTTACTTCGGATTCTTGATGTTGTTACCATTGTTTGCTTCGTATTACGATGAATAAGGTAGTATTGTTGTGATTCTTGATTTTATATGAAGTGTATGTTGAAGAAGATGATGATATGTATGTATTTATCGGAATATGAGGGGAATTTGATAGATTAGAGGTTAGATAACACATCGAACTGTGATATCTTGATGATTATGAACAAGTGATGTTAATTGGATAGGATTAATTCATGTTCTTGAGGAATTCTTGAATTATATGATGAACGTGTGTAAGGTGTTGGTGTTTTGGATATGAATATGGAATACTCATATCTAGAACCAAGTTTTGTGATTGTTGGGGTAATATCTGTATAAGAGTACGAATATGATTATGAGTTTGACGAGATTATTATGATGATAATCGGTAATTGGTTTTAACTATGAATTTACAAGGATGGACCTTGTTAACCGTAATTAAGATTGAAGTCGGAATCAAGAATGTTGAGACACTTGGTAGAATTGACCGATTATCGAATTTTGGCTTGTATTCGTATTGTTGAGTTGAAATGGTTTGGTTTGGTTTCATATATGATCGAGATATCGTTGAACCGTTGAGTTGATTGGTTGATTATATCGGTTGTTGATTGTTATCGAATGTATTGTTAATTGATTATTGCATTAGGTTGCGATGAGTGATTGTTGATTATTAACTGTTGTGCTGCGATTGAGATTGAAGAATGCATGGATCGCCTTGGTCGGGGCTGAGGAGCTTCTGGATGAAGACGATGGGATTGGTAACGACTTTGTTGTATCGTATCAAGGCAAGTTATGCTTGCTCAGTTCATAATATTTAATAAATGGTTTTGATTTCACTTCATTTATGATGCATATAGCAATGATATCATGAATATGAATTGTCAGGATGATGGTATGTGTATTATGCTTTGGATTGGGCTAAATCGTAATGTATATGATTTAAAGGTGTCTGGTGAAAACGTAGATGTGAATTTTCCTTGGTCTATAATATGGGATGTTGGGTATCGAGGATAGTTTATCGTGCCGACATTGAACTCGAGATGGTGGTTTGGTATTAGTGATGGACTGTACTTCATTTTGGACTATTTATATAACCGTGTACTGGTTCAGGGATGTTGGTCATGGAAAGGTTAGTGTCTCCGGCTTTTAGGTAAATTGGTATTGCCCAATTACGAGAATAATCATCCTGGTGCATTGTTGTGTATGTTGCATGTTGATATTGCATGTAATGAGTGTGCATCGTTGTTTTGGTGTATTTTGTGTTGTTGTTTTTCTTAGGACTGTAATGTTAATGGGCCGATGTGTTGAGGTTAAACCTGAATGGTAACCACGTTCGGATTATTCCCGTGTAGATACTTTTGTGACCCTTGGTTGCGACCTTGGGAGTTTATATGTTAATGGGCCGATGTGTTGAGGGATAAAACCTACCCACATCTGGAGTATACCCGAGTAGATACTTCCGTGACCCTTGGTTACGACCGTGGGAGTTTATGTGTTAATATTATATGCATTGCTGAGCATTATGTGTACTGTTGTTTGACAGAAACACGATATTGTGGTCGTGTCGATCTTTCATTATCGAGCTATCATTGTTCACTTGGGAGTCTTCTGATCTTTATTGGATATGCATTTCTTCGAGTTTCATTGTCATGTTGCATCGTGACATATCTGGAGTCATATCTACGTACTGATCGGTCATGTGTAGGATTTTCAGGACGGGCACGTGTAGTCATGTGTTGGTTCCGACCTCACATTGAGTTGTGCACACGAGACGTACTTCGTGAGACTGATTAGGTACAAGACCACACGTGTATTCGATCGATACCGTTGGTGGCTTGTGCATGGACACCTTTCCAGATCGGGCGTATCGGGACGTCCATCTTGAGTCCTATTGATTGGTCGTTCATAGCCCATGTATGATCGGGTATGTTCGACAGTTGGGTTGTCTTTGAGATCCAATGTATGTGATTTGTATATGTCTAACGAATTTATTCTTTCGTATATCCGTCCCGGTGGTCCCTTATTGATCTTGCTTGGAGTCTACTATATCGTTGGTATTCTCGGTCGTTGTTGATCCTTTATTGATGCTGTTTGGAGTTTACCTTACTGTTGATAACCTCGGTCGTCGTTGATCCTATATTGATTCTATTTAGATTTCACCTTATCGTTGGTATTCTCGGTCATTGTTGATCCTTTATTGATGCTGTTTGGAGTTTACCTTACTGTTGATAACCTCAGTCGTCGTTGATTCTTTATTGATTCTATTTGGATTTTATCTTATCGTTCGTGTTCTCGGTCGTTGTTGATCCTTTATTGATCTTGTTGGAGTTTACCATATCGTTGGTATTCTCCATCGTTGTTGATCCTTTAGGAATCTTGTTGGGGTTTACCATATCATTGGTATCCTCGGTCGTTGTTGATCCTTTATTGATCTTCTTGGGATTTACCATATCGTTGGTATCCTCGGTCGTTGTTGATCCTTTATTGATCTTGTTGGGGTTTACCACATCGTCGTTGTTGATCCTTTATTGATCTTGTTGGAGTTTACCATATCGTTGGTATTCTCGGCCATTGTTGATCCTTTATTGATTTTGTTGGAGTTTACCACATCGATGGTATTCTCGTTCGTGGTTGGTCCTTTGTTGATCTTGTGTGGAGTTATCATGTCGATGATATTCTCATTTTGATGCATTGGTTGTTTATTATTATTGATTGTGTGAGCATTCATACTTTGTATCGATATTCGGGACTTGTCATTGTTTCAGGCAGTTGATCTACAGATGTATCGTGTATTATCGGTTTTATCAAAATTGGGATTCGATTGTGCGATCCAGCGGACAGAATTGGACATGGACAGATTATTCCATATTAGGGATATATTTATGTTTTGAGAACCTTGGCATTGTTTGAACACAGTACAGATGGTAATTTTTGAATTCATTCATCACTTGAGAATGCGTGGTGTGGAATGAGGTAAGGGTTGATTTGATATGAGTTACCACGAATTGGTAAGGTTACTACGGTAAGATTACACTAGAATTATTCTCATTTTGTAATTACATTGATATGTAATTATTTATGTTGATGTGATCATTATCATTGTTGAGTATTGTGGCTGACCCCGTCGTGGGCTTTATCTTTTACGTACTCAGATATCGAGCTAGTAGCGGTCGTGAAGGGATGAGCTTCCCGGGTGATACTGGCTATGGCAAGGGTATCTGGGACTCGAGTATTCTTTTCTGGTTGTTATTTTTCCGTTGCGTATGTATTTCGAAATGGCCTTTTTGGTATTTTGCAAACTTGGGTTTATTTTGTATAACTTTCTCAAACTATATTATCGGTGCATGCTAGTAATGACCTAACGTACATTTTTGAAACTGTTGAAACCTGGTATTTTTGCCTTACTTTCAAATGAAATTTTATGACGGTATTTGAGAACTATATTTTGGGAACTATTTAATTATTCGTAAGATATTACCGTCTTTGCCTCTTTGGTGTGTTTGAAACGATTGCAAAAATGATTTGTAGCCTTGCGGGTTCCGGCGCGGGACCTACAACGCTGTAATATTCCCAGTTGGTTTTGGGGGTGTTACATCCCGATTATTTTGTTCCGTTGGTGATCATTTGAGATTTTCCTTATGTTGGGTATGGTATGATGTACCGTGTTGTGGTGTTCGTCGTGTACGACTTGTCATTGCGTAAGTCATGCAGATCGTATGTCGTGCTTCTTTATTTGTTCATTTTCATTCAAATCGTCGTGGTGTTGGATTTTTGGTGCGATGCTACTGCCTGTGCAGTAGAAATAGCGCACGCTATGCTGCCTCATAGCATGCGCCACGCTATTGTCGGTTTTAGCACGCGCTACCTGGAAGGCTGACTTGAGGGCGATTTTTTTCTTTCCTCGGCCAATCTCCAGCCACTGATCCCCTTTGTGTAATTCTTCCAAAGATTTTGCTTTTACAAGTTAGATTCGGGAATTCATTAGCTTCATAACAATATTTTTAGGCTATTTTTTCATCCACTTTTGGTGCTTTTCGATTTTAGATCGGCAAAGGGTAGACATCTCTTTTCCCGTTGTTTTCAGGGTTTCAGTAGATATTCAAGGTTTGGGCATTTTTCGTGTTGAGTTCCAGTATGTCGTCGTCCACTTCTTGTGGGTTATCAGTTCTAGGTTGTCCGCCGTTTTCTTCCCACGGGCCTGTTGCTCGACTCTGGATTTGGGTGCTTTTGATGTTAAAGGTTTTGCAGATTTAGGCATGAAAGTTTTTTGCAAGTCAGATTGGAAAATCCTTAAGGTTAAATTGATGAAATATTTGGTGGTTCTTATGCTGCCCAACTTCCGATTTGTTCCCTGGCGGCATCGGTCGCGACCTCCGGTGTTGGTCCTCCTCACTTATGGACTGGTCTGATCCGAATCGCGGCTCCCAGGCTCCCCAGACGTGACCCGCAACTTGATCTGGTTATTGAGCCGTTTTCAGCCTCCACTCCATATTCTTCTACTGACCCAGTTTGTGCCCAGTTTGCTCCGGTTTCTGTAGCTAAAGTGCTGGATTCACCAAATGTTGTTAAGCAGCATGCTCTTAATCCTCTTAAGGTAGCAAATGAGTTTAATTCTACTGCCTTGCTGGTGGATAATAATGATTTGTCTTATATTAATTCTAATGCTATGGTTGATAATGGGAAAGGAAATCTTAATTCATCATGTCCAGGTACCTTGAATTTTGGATCATTTCCAGTGCAATTTGCAACGGAATTATCTCTACTTTCTATTGTGTTAGGGAAATTTTTTGTTAAAAACAAGGTTCTTAAATATGTTCAACCAGTAATTCAAAATGACGAGATTATAGTGAAACCGACTGCTAGATTTGGGATTGATGTTGCTAAGAGGTGGAAAATTACCTTAGTTGGGTATTTTCTGGAGAAGGCTTATTTTCTCAATCAAATTAAGAACTATTTCTTGTCCATATGGAAGGGACTCCTGGAAGTGCTTTATTCAGCTGGGGTTTTTTTCTTCTAAATTCGATAGTGAAAAGCATTTGGTTGAGGCTTTAGAGGGTGGTCCTTGGTTGTTCCAGGGACATTCTATTTTTCTTTCTCGTTAGAAGCGTGGTATATCTCTTAAGAAGGTTCAGCCTAGACGAGTTCCAGTCTGGGTGAAGCTTTGTAACGTCCCTTTGGAGTATTGGACTGATGAGGGACTTAGTATTACTGCCAGTGCTATTGGGGAGCCACTGTTCGCTGATGTTTTTACTAGAAACTGTTTGAAAGTGGATTACGCTAGGGTTTGTATCATGTTAGATTGCAAATATTAGCCCGATTCGCTCTTTTCTCATGGTTCTCCCGTCTTGTGATGGTGAACGTCCTGGTCTGCATAGGATTGCTGTTGAGTATGAGTGGCTGCCCCATCGTTGTTGTGATTGCAAGGTCTTTAGGCACCGTGATCAGGTTTGTCCGAGTAAGATACAGCCTATTATTCAGAAACTGAGCAAGCAGGTTGGTGTTTATGTTGTGAAGACCTCTCGGTCTCAGGGGTCTGCTTCCTCTTCTCGCTTGGTTTCTTCTGGGTGCGTTACAAAGGCTGTGGTCTCCCAGTCTGTCAGTTTGAGTTTGTCAGAGGTGGTAGCTTCTGCACAGTTAGTTGCCGAGTTTGATGTTTGTGTTACGGGTTTAGATATACCGTGGCTTAGCAGTATCCCTACCTACTCTACGGTTACTACTAGTTCGCCTGTCTTGTATCCAGGACGTTCTAGTATGGGTGCTTTGGGGTCCTCTCCTAACAGGTTCGAGGTTCTTGCTGGCTTAGATGGTGACTCGATGGATGAGGTTATTGAGATTATGGACGTTCATTCCGCTTCTTCTTCTGTGGGCCCTAATGATGCAACCCTTATTGAGGGTGTTAGATGATCCCACCTGCTGTGTGGAATATGCGTGGCCTAAATCGAACGGACCACTAGAACTCTGTCCGGGAGGTAATTGAGTCATTTCATCTTTGTTGTGTAGCTTTTCTTGAGACGAAAGTCTCCGTTGGTAATTCTAGACATATTGCATCACTGGTTAATGCTTCTTGGCAGTGGTTCTTTGATTATGGTAATGGACCGGGTAAGAGGATTCGGATGGGCTAGGACTCAGGCGTTGTCACTGTTTATATTATTGCTATTGATCCACAGTTTATTCACTGCCGGATTGTTTCTCTTATTGACCCATCCAGTATCCTTGTCACTTTTGTCTATGGTTCAAATGACGATATTCAGAGGAGATTACTTTGGCAGTATCTGACTGACTTCTCTGTGTTACATGCTAGTGAGCCCTCAGTTATCATGGGTGATTTTAATGTTGTGTTGGATTCTAGTGAGATCTTAGGCGGTGAGGTTATTCATCATGATGACGAACTTCCTTTGTTGGAGTTCAGAGAGTTTTGTCAGCATTCAGATCTTGAGACGGTTGGGGTCTTGGTTTTCCTAGCATAATAAAGCCCTTCTCCCAGATCCTTATGGAAATGCTTAGATAGAGTAATCGGTAATCCGCAGTGGTTTATTACTCACTCTCAGTGCTCTTATACTTGTGGTTTGCCTCGGACTTCTGATCACAGCCTGCTGATTTTTGCTATTGATAGCTTGCCTCACTGTAGGGGTAAGATGTCCAGATTTGATAACTTCCTGGCTGATTCAGAGGATTTTCTCCCGACTGTCTACGATATTTAGCACCATCATATTGTGGGTGCGCCTTTCTATGCGATTTGCCGGAAGTTAGATGCCCTTAAGCCTGTTTTTCGCACCATGAGGAAGAGGAAATGGGACTTTGCTATGAATGTGACTTCTTCGACAGCTTTCCTTGCTGCTTCCCAGTCTATACTCAGAGAGCTCTCTCTGTCGGACTCGGCTTTACAGTTGGAAAGTTGTTGCAGATGGCTTTACTCCTATGCTGTTTCTCAGGAGCAGTCTTCGATCAGGCAACTGGCCAAGCTAGCTTGGCTCAAGGAAGGGGACCAGTGTTCATCTTTTTTCTTTCGAAGGGTTGCCTCTAGGAGGGCTCGTTCGCATTTATTTAGGCTGAACAATGAGGATGGTACTGAGTTGGCATAGCCTGGGACCATTAGGGATGAGGTTGTTGGGTTCTATGAGAGGCTGCTAGGTTCTTCGGGTCGGGTTCAGCCTGTCTCGTTCAGTTAGGTGAGACCTTTTGTCACTTCTTCTCTCTCTCTCTCTCTCTCTCTCTCTCTCTCCCTCTCTCTCCTGATGTTGCTTTACACATGATCAGACCAGTTTCTGATGAGGACGTCTGTGCAGTTTTCTTTGGGTTTGATATGAATACAGCCCCAGGTCCTGCTGGGTTTAATGCTGTTTTTATCGGCAGGCCTGGCCGATTGTTGGGGGTGAGTTTACTTATGCTATTAAGCAATTTTTCTCTACGGGTCAGTTTGTTAGACAAATCAATACTACCCTTATATCTCTTGTTCCAAAAGTTGCTTTACTGAGGATCATGTCAGAATTTAGACTGATTTCTTGTTGTAGCTTATTATATAAGGCTATTTCCAAGATTATTGTCCATAGTGTGTGAGAGAGCTTGGATTCTTTGATAGATCCGTCTCAGACTACTTTTATACCTGGGAGAAGGATTAGTTATAATATCCTTCTCGCCCAGGAGATTCTTCATGGTTAAGGTTATAGGAGATTCTTAAAAAGAGTACTAAGATCTTCGCCTCTCTTTCTGACTTACGATCTAACTCGAGTAAGAGTAATATTTGTCTCTCAGTGAGTGCTCAGGTGCAGGGGTACAACTTCAGCAGTTGTTAGGTTTTCAGTTGGGCCAGCTTCCTGTGAGGTACTTGGGAGTCCCCTTAACTTCCTCAAAGCTGACGGTTGCTATGTGTTCCCCATTGATTGATAGGATTGATGGTCGGCTGAGCTCTTGGGCTAGTACTTCTCTATCCATGGCATGTCGGTGCCAGCTTATTCGCTCTGTGTTATCTTGTTTACATATTTATTGGGCTGGTATTTTTATTTTACCTAAGGGCGTACTCTCTTTGATAGAGAAACATATCAGGCATTTCCTTTGGAGAGGTTCTCATGATTCGGGCCATGCCAAGGTGTCTTGGACTAAAGTTTATTTGGATGTGGACTATGATGACCTTGGCATTATCCTGTTGAGACTCCAGAATCAGGCTCTGATGACCCATCATATTTGGGCTCTTCTCACGTGTTCTATCCGTTCTGTTTGGGTTAATTGGGTTCGAAATTTTAGGTTGCAACATTGCTCGTTTTGGGATCTCCATGTTTCTTCTGATTTAGCTTGGTATTGGAAACAGCTTCTGAAACTGCGTCCCCTGGTCATGGGAGCATTTCAGTACTCTATTGGTGATGGCTCATCCTTCTTCTTGTGGTCGGACCCCTGGCATCCCATGGGTTTGATTAGACATTCAGTTCCTAGAGCCCCTCTTTGGACCAACATTGATGTGTGTTCTTGGCTTGATTCGGTTATTTCTGAGGGTTATTGGGAGTGTCCGGTGGTTGATAGGCCTGAGTTTCTGTAGATTACTTCTGCTCTGCCGCCTATTTTTAGAGGTCAGGATCGCATATCCTGGAGCCCGCCTAGTTCGGGTTATGTATTCACCCTCTTCTGCTCTGCGGTTCCTCAGAGGTCCCTCCCCCCTGTTTCATGGGCCCCTCTCCTGCACGGACCGAGGAAGATTCCTAGGTACTCTTTCATCCTCTGGTTGGCCATTCAGGAGCGTCTGTCGACTATGGATAAGCCTTGGCTGTAGCAGGTTGATGGAGTTTGCGTCCTTTGTGGTATGGTGATTGAGACTCATTCACATTTATTTTTTCAGCGCCCTTATTCTCGTCGGTGTTTTACTATCGCTGGGAGACAGGTCTGATTTAGTTGGCGTCATTGTGTTTGTAGATCGGGGTTGCTGTGGGCGGCTAGGAGGTGGAGAGGAAAGCACGTGGTAAAAGTGGCTTACCGTATTTTTTTAGCTGCTCTGGTCTATTTGATTTGGCAGGAGAGGAATAAGAGAAGATTTGGCCAGAGACATCAAGATCCTCACACGCTTACTTTTCATGGGATCGATCTTGTTCGTGACATTATTTCTCAGAGATGGCCCACTCGTTCTCTATCTGCAGTGGCTATTAGACGCATTTGGAGGATAGCTTGGTAGTCATTTATCCATGTATTTTACTTATTGCTAGTTTGATTCTTTGTATTGTTGTATGGTGCACCATTCTATATGGTTGCTGGGGTACTGGTCTGCCTTATTGGTCACTCTTATTTATTTAATGCAATTGACTTTTCCCAAAAAAGCTACTGGACTATCCCTGTGACTCGTTAGCGCACGCTAATATTAGCGATTAGCGGGCGCTAACCATGTGTTTGGGCAGATCGTGTTGTTGTGTTGCTTCGATAGCGTGCGCTAACGAATGTTGCTAGCGCACACTAATAACTATCCAGTATAAATACTGGACATCAACCTCCTTTTCCCTTCATTTGTCACTTCCTTCGTTTCTATCCATCGGGAGGAGTTCCTAAGGCGATCTGAGGCGATTTTCTTCACTAAGTTTCATCTTGGGGCGAGTTTGTGCATGTCTAACATCATCAAAAATCATCCTCCCTGTTCGGGTCAAATGTATATTTCACACAAACCTAGTTTCATTGAATTTGGGGATTTTTCCTTGGTTTCGTGATTTTCACCCGATTCTATCCAGTCGGTTATGTATTCTTGTTGGTTTGGTGGTAAACCTTGGATTATAAACTCGTTCAATGATTTCGTGTCACCCGAATTATGATTTTAATTTTCTTAAGAAACCCTTGGATCCTTGTTGTTCTCAGTGTCGATTTGGATTTTGTTTAGTGTGTTGATTCGTGGTGGTGCTATTCTCGTAGTGTTGGTGGGGCTAACGGATTCTTGGTTGTACTTGGAAATTCAGGGACTGATCGACCGCATCCGTTCGTTGTTCCGTTGCTCGTGTTTTCGATGCAAGTATCTTGCCCAGACATTACGTGTTTTGTGGATATAATAGTTGGTAACTGACAATAAGTGCTAAATGAATATTTTAATGAACTTTCATAAGAATCAGTATATTCTCGATAAAGGTCTTCAAAATTTACCTATATGTTTGAGAACGAATGTGTCGCTCTAAGAATGTGTATTAGTGTCGTATATTGGAATGCCTTACTTTCGTGCAGTGTCGTTTTGTAGGATTGTGGCATTTGTAAATGTATAGCTCTAACCTTTCGTTAAGGTGTGTGTGTGTGGAAAAGTGTGTTTATTGATGATCATGTGACGTTGTGTGATAAAAGTAGTAGCTCCTTTATGAGGAGGTTGTGCCGTTCGGTGTGGTTAGATAGTTTCTGGGGGTGTTATAGGTTTCAAGTAGAAGGAAGGGTACAATTTTTTTGATACCTATTCACCTGTAATGAGGATTACATCTATTCGAGTGCTTCTCGCGATTGCTGCTTTGCACAATCTTGAAATTCATAAAATGGATGTTAAGACTGCTTTTCTGAACGGTGATCTGGACGAAGAGATCTATATGGAACAACCTGAAGGGTTTGTAGTTATTGGACAAGAGAAAAAGGTCTACAAAATGGTTAAGTCTCTATAAGTATTGAAACAAGCTCCATTACAGTGGCACTTGAAATTTGATAATGTAATGTTATCAAATGGTTTTAAAATAAACGAGTGTGATAAATATGTTTATATTAAGAACACGAATAATGGCTATGTTATTGTGTGTCTTTATATAGATGACAAGTTAATCATGGGCAGAAATATACAAGTGATTAATGATACTAAGAACATGTTAAAGAGAAATTATGAAATTAAATACATGGAGATAGCCTATGTGATTCTTGGAATGAAAATTTTGAGAAAATCTGATGGAATCATCTTGAAACAATCTCACTATGCCGAGAAAGTTATCAAGAAGTTTAATGCTTTTGATAGCTTGCCAGCTAAGACCCCAATAGAGCTAAATGTTCACTTGAGCAAAAATCGAGGGGAGCCCGTTGCACAAGAAGAATATGCACGAGTCATTGGGTGTTTAATGTATCTTACAGATTGCACTTGAGCCGACATAGCTTGCGTCGTGAACAAATTGAGTCGTTACATGAGCAATCCAAGCAAAGAGCATTGGAAAGCTCTAGTTAGAGTTTTGAGGTACTTAAAGTATACTCAAAACCTTGGGCTACACTATTCGAGATACCCCCTGGTACTTGGAGGGTACTGTGATGCGAATTGGATACCTGACACGAAAAATTCATTTTCTACAAGAGGTTACATGTTTACCATTGGTGGTGGAGTTGTCTCGTGGAAGTCCGCGAAACAAACATGTTTAGCTCGATCCACCATGAAATCGGAATTCATAGCTTTGCACAAAGTTGGTGAAGAAGCCGAGTGGCTTAGAAACTTTCTAGAAGATATTCCATGTTGGTCAAAGCCACTGCCAACAGTGATGATTCACTGTGATAGGCAAGTTGCTATTGGTAGGGCATGTGTAACACCCCCAATCCGCTCAGGGATATTACACGCCGTAGAACCTTTCCTCGAGGATCTACCAGGCTGGTAACAACATCGAACATCTCAATAGTGCCTTTAAGTCTAAAATGACCCAGTAGGCCGATTTGGTCTTTCAATAAAAACATACAACTAAATCTCAATACATGCCCACGCAGGGGTCAAATACAAAATACTCCCATACAACGAGGAAAATACTGAAGCGGAAATAACGTACAATTGAACAAATACAACAACGTACGGGTCCTCATGTGATAAGTATCGATCATCTTTCATCATCCTTCATGCCGGTCCTATGCCATGCTCCCCGAAACCTGAATGCAATACAGACATCCATCCCCCAATTACTCAGGGGTTAGCAAAATTCCACTATTTTGCTAGTGCAAGTACAAAGTGCAAAATACGAGTCATACAATTCAAGTTCCAAGAATAATAATAAGCAGGAATCCTCCAAGATTCAAACATAACAAAAGTACTTCTCGAGGCAAGAGTTTGAGTAAAACTTTCCCAAAATCGAAAGATCACAAATTAAGGGAAACAATTTAAAAAATGGTTTTAAAATGCCATCGGGAGTTTTAATAGAAAAACAATTTAGGATTTATCGAATCCTTCTCTTTTCAAAACCAACAGGGGTCACAGCCCAAAGATTTGTTTTCTCAAATGAAAACCAGCAACAATTCACATGGTCATAACCCACGTCACGTGTCCTCGACGGACATAAATCGGCAACACATAACCACCCAAGATACGAAATCTCGGTCACACCCAAGGTACTCGACCTGGTCAACACATCCAAAATCATATACATAACACCGTGAACACTGTTGGGAGTATGCCCTCGAATGCCACTCAGAGGATGATTGAGTGAGGGCATTGTACTTGTAATTATGTAAATCACTAATATAAGACAATGTATGTTTCGTTATTTACTGGTAGTTACTAGCATTCCCAACTCGTAAATATACGTATAGAAACTAGTCCGCATATTTGAGAGCAAAACGTTCCACACCTTATTAGATAAGGGGGTCGGCACTGGAAAGGTTTATAGCTCAAATACTTAATCGTTCGCAGGTCGATGAAACTTGACTGGGCGTTAAGTTTATGTGAAGACTTGTATGACATGTTTTTTGATATGGAGAGTGCCTGTCGAACGCTAATGGTTAGTGGGAGCACACGTTATAGGTATGCTAATTGGATTAGTCTAGTCGAACCGACTCACCCTCGATTCGTCACACGGATTTCACTCAGGACGATCGATGACTAATCGAAAGGTTGTGATAGGTATTCGTGAACCTTTTACTTGAGGATTTAGTAGGGATGTGCTTGTGACGTTAAGATTTTCATTAGAGTAGTTCGACCCTATAAACCGGAAGGCGGGGGTCAACCTCGACGTGCATCTTGACAGGCAAGTAGCAGGTCCTACTGAATACCAAGATAGAATTCTTTCTCCCGTTAGTGAGCGGGTTACATGTCCTGTGCGGTTATTGGCACATGAGATCGTAAGTCTTTGGCCAAAGCATTAGAGCTAGTTGTATTAGATACACGACAAGTCGATGATTTCAATTTGCATTAACGCATGCATAGCGTCAAGTACAGATAGGGTTTGACTGACCGTGACCCTATAACTTGATCGGGACATTTGAAAGAAGGGTTTATACGTATACTGGTATTCACGACAGAATGGTTCTTGAATGATCCCATCATTCGTTTTCAGTTGGGGTACAGTGTAGGCGGCCAGGTTCGCTAGGTGGTGCTACTACTCTTTGGTTCCTCCCATTGCTGACTGAGACGGACCTACCGAGTCGCGCATTAGGATTGACGACGGAATGAATCAAGTTTAATTCTCTCATTATCAATATTAGATATTGGATATCTAATTTGGGACATTGGATGTCAAAATTGATTTATTGGATAAATTAATTTACGACCTAATTAATTAAATAAATTGCCGGGTGATTAATTTAATTAATGAATATAATTATTTCTTGGAGAAATTAATTATGTTATTATTTATTTAATATGATTAATTAATTGAATTAATTAAGCGATATAAATACATCGGAACGGAATCGGAGTTTATCTGTTTGGACTCACGGGAGTCCGAAACGAACCGAACTCGTCCGGTTTCTACATGGGCCGCCCCCCACATTTCCACCCACTTTTATATGGACTCTAGTTCTATTCTTTAATGGTTGATCATTGTAGTGGTGGGGTAAGATTCTCATGAGAATGAGATGTACATGTGGGGAGTTGAATAAATGGAAAAGAGAAGACACACTCACTTCTTGCAAAATCCTATCATCCGTGAGATTAGTGAGGAGAGAGAAAAGAGTTTCTCAAATAGTGTTCTTCATCATCTCCATTTCTTCTATATATATTTTCTTGGAGAAAATTTAAGGCAGAGAGAGAGATCAAAGATTAAACACTTAGAGTGTTGTAATTTTGATTAGAAAGCTTCATCACTTAGCTCTAGCAGTATCCTCGGAGGATAGCAAGGTGATTGTCATTCCGGTCGTTTCTCCGGCGCGTGGCAAGTAGAGACGCGGTGCTTTCGGTGTTGGATCATTCAAGGGCTTGGAGCGGATTGAATTCGTAGAGATCAAACTAAAGCTTGGGGAATAGCTCAAGAGAAGGAATCCATCTAATCAACGGACTACAAGGGTGAGTTTCTATATCTCTTGTGAATTCGTTTTTGATATTCGTATATACGTAGATCGATTGATCCTCGTAGGGATTCAGATCGAATTAATTTTCGTTTTACCGCTTCCGCTGGGCCTTCGTTTTAGGCACTGAATCCCAATAGTGGTATCAGAGCGTAGGTCTTGTGATGGTATTTATGATATTGGCATTTGGAATGCTCGATTAGATGGTGAATGATTTGGAATCATTTTAGTCATAATCGTGGTATATGTTTTTCGTTCGTAATAATTGTATTTTTCGTAAGTTTATGTCTAAATAGAAATCTTAAATTTCTGGGAAATATGATTTATATTGAAGATATGAAAGTATAAAAATATAGATATTGGATATCCGGTCGAAAATCTAGACCCGAATCGTCGTCGGACGATTTTTTGGACAAAAAGGGTTATCTGGCCGATAGTGACTCGACCGTGTCCAGGGTTACTCGGTCGTGTCCGACAGTCTGGTCAAGTCACTGCCAGGCAGACTCGACCGTGTCTTAGGTGACTCGGTCATGTCGGGGAGTCTAGCCAAGTCAATGCCAGGCAGACCCGACCGTGTATGGAGTGTTGGGATTAGGTGCCTAAAACGAAGGCCCAGCGGAAGCGGTAAAACGAAAATTAATTCGATCCGAATCCCTACGAGGATCGATCGAGCTACGTATATACGAATATATAAACGAAAAGCAAGAGTCGTAAGAAACTAACCCTCGAAGTCCGTTGATTTAATGGTAACCTTCTCTTGAGCTATTCCCCAAGCTTTAGTTTGATCTCTACGAGTTCAATCCGCTCCAAGCCCTTGAACGATCCAACGCCGAAAGCACCGCGTCTCTACTTGTCACGCGCCGGAAAAACGACCGGAATGACAACACCCGATTAACCTCTAAGGTTACGGCTAGAATCAAGTAATGAAGCTTTGATTTTGATGAATATACTCCAAGTATG
Organism: Orobanche coerulescens; assembly: GCA_033398695.1. Lineage (NCBI taxonomy): Eukaryota > Viridiplantae > Streptophyta > Magnoliopsida > Lamiales > Orobanchaceae > Orobanche > Orobanche coerulescens. Next base: position 125,309,295 of record CM065807.1, read on the forward strand.
TTTATCAAAATTCTCTCAATATTTTTCTCTCAATTTTCTCCAAGAAAAATGAATAAGAAGTTAGTGAAGAAGATGAAGATGAGTATGAACACCATGAAATGAACTCTAAGTTCTTTTCTCTCTCTCCTTCAAACACGCTTACGTATCTATCTCTCCTCCAAGGTGTGAATTATATATGTTATATGATGAAGTCTTCTCAATCACAAGCTTACATATATATTCTTTATTCACCTTCCACCAAACTTATACAACTCATTCACATGAGAGGTATCCCCACCATGTCAATATCATCCATATAAAATGAAAAAAAAAAGACAAGGGGAAATTAGGTGGAAAAGAGGAGGGTGGCCATGATGAAAAACGGACGAGTTCGGTTCGTTTCGGACTCCCCAAAGTCCAAACAGATAAACTCCGATTCCGTTTCGATGTATTTATATCGATTAATTAATCCAATTAATTAAACATATCAAATACAAAATAATATAATTAATTTCTCCAAGAAATAATTATATACATGAATTAAATTAATCACCCAGTAATTTATTTAATTCATTAGGCCGTAAATCAATTTATCCAATAAATCGATTTAGACATCTAATGTCCCAAATTTAGATATCCAATATCTAATACACATAATGAGATAATTAGCTTGATTCATTCCGCCGTCAATCCTAATGCGCGACTCGGTAGGTCCGTCTCAGTCAGCAATGGGAGGATCCAAAGAGTAGTATCACCACCTAGCCAGCCTGGCGGCCTACACTGTACCCCAACTGAGAACGAATGATTGGGATCATTCAAGAACCATTCTGTCGTGAATACCAGTATACGTATAAACCCTTCTTTCAAATGTCCCGATCAAGTTATAGGGTCACGGTCAGTCAAACCCTATATGTACATGACGCTATGCATGCGTTAATGCAAATCGAGATCATCGAGCTCTCGTGTATCTAATACAGCTAGCTCCAATGCTTTGGCCAAAGACTTATGATCTCATCTTCCAATAACCGCATAGGACATATAACCTGTTCACTAACAAGACAAAGAATTCTATCTTGGTATTCAGTAGGACCTGCTACTTGCCCATCAAGATGCACGTTGAGGTTGACCCCCGCCTTCCGGTTTATAGGGTCGAACTACTCTAATGAAAATCTTGACGTCACAAGCACATCCCTACTAAATCCTCAAGTCGAAGGTTCACGAATACCTATCACAACCTTTCGATTCCATCATTGACTGTCCCGGAGTGAAATCCGTGTGATGAATCGAGGGTGAGTCGGTTCGAGTATACTAAGCCAATTAGCATACCTATAACGTGTGCTCCCACTAACCATTAGCGTTCGACAGGCACTCTCCATGTCAAAGAACACGTCATACAAGTCTTCACATAAAATTTAACGCCCAGTCAAGTTTCATCGACTTACGAACGATTAAGTATTTGAGCTATAACCCTTTCCAGTGCCGACCCCCTTATCCAATAAGGAGTGGAATGTTTTGCTCTCAAATACACGGACTAGTTTCTATATATTTATTTATGAGTTAGGAATGCCAGTAACTACAAGTAAATAAAGAAACATTCATTTGCCTTATATAAATGGTTTACATAATTACAAGTACAATGCCCTCACTCAACAACCTCTGAGTGGCATTCGAGGGCATACTCCTAACAATCTCCCACTTGCACTCAATGCCACACACTATGGTATCTAATACCCATGTTCTCCAGATGACGCTCTAAGCTAATCTGAGAAAGTGGCTAGGTCAGTGGATCAGCGACGTAGTCGGCTGACTCTACTCTATACAGCTCAATGTATCTCTTTGCGAACGAATGCTCTTACGAGATGATACTCTCTCTCAATATGTTTGGTACTGTTATGAAAACTTTGGCTCCTAGGCACGTACTCTTTGCTCGGCGGCCAGCAGTGTCACGTGAAGTTTACCTGTAACTTCTAAATTCTTCCTTCGAGGCCTCCGTGGCCGCTTTATACTCAAATTTGGTGGAATCGAATCGCGCTATACTAGGCACTATGCCAAGAATCTTTTCTTCCATTAAGAGTAAATGTAGCCAGAAGTAGACATATAATCGTCTTTCTGTCCTTGGAAGTCCAATACAGTGAATCCCACCACATTCTGTACTCCACCACCATATATAAGAATCAGATCTCTTAATACTTCTAAAGTACTTGAGAACATTCTTTACGGCGGTCTAATGTTCCGTGACTGGGTTAGCCCGAAACCTACTTACCACGTCCAGCATGCGCAATGTCAGGTCTTGTACACAATAAAGCAAATGTAAGGCTACCCACTTCCGAAGCATATGGTATATAACTCATTTCCTTTCATTGTTCCTCACTATGAGGACACATCTTCAAGGTGATTTTTATTCCATGTCGCATCGGAAGGAACCCACTTTAAGATCTAATCTATATAGAGGGCTTGGGAAAAACTTATCATTCTCTTCGATCTATCCTAGTAGAGTCGAATCCCAAGAATATAGGTTTCTTCTCCCAAGTCTTTCATGGAGGAATTACTCGAAATCCAAGCTTTCCCAGAACTGAGCATTCCCACATCATTTCTATTAGTAGAATGTCATCTACATATAGTACTTAGAATGTGATCTTGCTCCCACTAACCCTCTTGTATACACAAGATTCCTCTTCATTTTGCACGAAGTCAAACTCTTTGACCGTCTCATCAAAATGAAGGTCCCAACTACATGAAGACTGCTACAGTCCATTTCATGGAGTCTACATCCACCATTGCTAGGTCATTGATCGCGGGTCGGTCTCTTGTTTATCACTTGGAACCTCGAGGAAACCCAGTTCCTCCAAGTGCATAAAACTATACCTCTCAGGTAAATGAGACACCCTACTAGACCTACGAGGTGGTTGTACTTGTGTTTCAGAAAGTTCAGTTCCAGTTTCTTGCACAGGTGTCTCCTGAGGAGTTTCATTGTATTCTTCTAAAGAAATACTTCTACCTGCTCCGCCTTCCTGAATGAACTCATCTTCCAGGAAGTGTGCTTGTAAAGCAACAACGATCTTTTGATCTTCGGGCATGTAGAATAGATATCCCATCGTCCCAGACGGGAATCCAATGAAACGTCCCTTCGCAGACCTAGCTTCCAACTTCTCCACCTTAGTCTTCTTGACATAGGCGGGACATCCCCAAATCCTAATGTGATTAAGACTTGGTTTCCTTCCCTCCCACATCTCATGTGGAGTTTTAGGAACGGATTTGGAAGGACATGCTCAAGATGTAAGGGCGATCAGTGCATACCCCCATAGGTAAATCGGCAAGTCAGTATAGCCCAGCATGGAACGGACCATGTTCAACAAGGTCCGGTTCCTTCTTTCTCACACACCATTTAACTGAGGAGTACCTGGAGGTGTTAGTTGTGAAACTATTCCATGTTCCTTAAGGAACTCGTCAAACTCCGTACTCATATACTCGCCACCTCGGTCCGACCGAAGTGCTTTGATATGATTACCAATTTGTTTCTCGACTAGGGCCCTGAATTCCTGGAATTTCTCAAAGGCCTCAGATTTATGTTTCATTAAGTATACATAATCATACCTAGTATGATCATCTGTAAACGTAATGAAATATTGATATCCGTCACGTGCTGCTTCCAAAGCACCACAAACGTCAGTATGGATTAATCCCAATTTATCAGCGGCTCTTTCAAAAGTCCCTGTGAAGGGGGACTTAGTCATTTTGCCTTTAAGGCAAGATTCACAAGTAGGAAAGGGATCCGATCCCAATGGACCCATAAGTCCATCCTTTTCCATCTTGTAAACCTTGGTCTGACCAACATGACCAAGTCTTAGATGCCATTTTAAAACTTGATTGGTTTCATCCCTACCACGTTTTCTAGTCATAGTATTCACAACTACTTTGTTGTTGAGATTTAGATGATACAATCCATTTAACAATGTAGAAGTACCCACTATTTTATTTCTAAAATAAATTTTGCAGGAACCATCACCAATGAAAAATGAAAAACCTTTTCGGTCCATGACCGGAATGGATACAATGTTTTTGTGCCCCTTGGGCAAAACAAGTACATCTTCTAAAGTCAAAACAAAGTCGGATTCTAAACCCAAAAGAAGTGATCTATGTCGGTCGCCTCGACACTATGCCCGCTTCCACTATGATCATAACTTCTCGGCTCAAGCTTCCTACTTTGTTCTAGATCCCGATTCACGGTACAAATATGAGAACTAGCACGAGAATCCAGATTATCCGAAGTAGAAAATACGATGGAGAACAATTTGTTTCCAAAACTAAAAGTTACGTACCAAGTGCCATGAAGAATCGGACAATGCAGAGCCCGTGGCCCACCACCGTACTTGAGACAAGCTTCTTGTTCTTCGGAACCATCGGGGCCTTGCCCTTACCCTTAAGGTCCTTTGCTTGTGGTCCAGTCCGCTTCTTGGTCTTTTTCTTCTTATTCTTAGACTTCCGAAGTCCAGAAGAAATCACAAGGGCAGACTCCTTCATCCTCGGAGTCTTCATCTGAGACTGAGCGGTCACAAGTTTGTTCATTAGCCCAGCTAAATTACATGCAATCTCATTGCAGTTGAAGTTCATAACAAACTGTGAGAAGGAATCAGGGAGAGACTGTAGGATAAGGTCGGTTTGGAGAGAAGTATCCATTTTAAAATCAAGAGCCTCCAATCTCTCAATCATGGATATCATTTTGAGGATGTGTTCCCCAACCTTCTCACCTTCCTTCATCCTTGCACCGAACAGTTGCTTGGATATCTCATATCTAGCAGTTCTGCTATGCTCACCATAAAGCTCGGTTAAGTGAGATAGAATCTGTAATATCCGCAATTTCGAATTTCGGTAATTTTATTTTTCGGCGGAAGTTCATCTTGACGACTCGCTCCTGACTGTTTCGTCATTTCCGAGAATGATTAATTATGCACTTTTTGTCGTCCGAGTTCGTTTCGGTATCGTTTTGTTGAGTTCCGTGTCCTTAATCGAATTTTTAACGTGGGAGTTCGACTTTGTAAAGTCACCATTAATTTTTGGTAACTCCAAAAATTCTAAGTCTTTGCAATATTATAGAGCATCGAGTTAGCTTTCCAATGGTTCAAACGGTGAGTCGATCGGAGTCCGGACGAGAGAGTTATGGTCGTTTTAGCTCACCCGCTCGTTATTGGCCGATCACTGTCGGCCGAACTCGGCCGTGTCGTCCGACACGGCCCGCGGCTGCATTTCGGCCCCGAAATGCCGAAAGTTTCGTCTCAGACTCGACCAGGTCGTCCGACACGGCCCGTGCGAACTCTTCCGGATAAGCGAGCCGATCGCTGACACGCCCGACCGTGTTCCAGACACGGCCGAGTCATGCCGAAGTCGCCGCTTGACGGTCATCGTTTAAGGCCCTCCGCCGCGACCGGCCGGGCAGACACGGCCGAGTCCTCGTCGGCCAGTGGCGACACGATCGCGCCGATCGGCACGAGCCGTGTCCGGCAGGCGCCAACCCCTATAAAAGGCCCCCGCAGACGCTTTTTCTTGCCATTTTTCACCTTCTTCTTCTCCTCTTCCGCACCGGGCGTGTTCTAAGCTTGAAGCCATGTTGTTTAACAACATATACATGAAGTTTGGAGGTTCATATCATCAATTATCCGTCCTATAACATCCTCCGATCTACTGACCAGCCGATTTCCTAGAAATCTAGTTTTGGGGAATTTGGGTTCTTTGGTTATTTTCATCCGTTTTAATCCGATTTAACTTAGGATTGTGATGGATTGATGATTATTTAGATGTTTTATATCTTTTCCCTTGTTATTCCATGGTTGGATCGTATCGATTCGTTATTTGGGTCGAGTTCTTGACCGACTCCTTGAAGGTGTCCGGTAAAATGATATAGAGGGGTTTTCGGGCGTTCTACGATTATTCCTCATCGTATGATCATTGATTTATTAATTATATGATGTTAGGGTCGAGTTTCTTACGAAGAAACCGAGTTGAACCCTTCCGTTCGTTGTCGTCTTCCTTTTCGATAGCATCGGGCGTTTCGAAGCTTTCCGGTTGAGCCGTGTTCGTCAGAATACTTGCGTACCGATTTTGAGGCAAGTATCTTGCCCATACATTTCATATTTCATCGGCATAATTATTGATAAATGATTTTTATGCGAAATCCAATGTTTAATGAACGTTAAAAAGGATCGGCATGTCCTCGATAAATATTGTCTTTCAACGATAATTCGAATACTTCGTGAATGGATATGTTCTCGGAATATGTGTGTTAGTTTCGTACGTTGAGAGACGTTATAATCGCATTGAGTGAATATAATAGACCATAATTGCTTGCCGAGGATTGTGTATTGAATTGTATGTTTGTTCGGTGGGTATTCGACATGATGTGATGTTAGTCGTTACTCCTTTGAAAGGAGGTTGTGATGCTTAATGTGGCTTGTCTTGATAATCGACTATTGTTGTGTGCTTGTTGTATGTGATGTGCCTCCGGGTAGGATTGTTGAATCTCCGGATCCATACTTGCTAGTATGGGTCGGGCGAAACCGTAGGGTTATCCAATACGGGTATGTCTTGCGGGGACTCCGAGGTTCGTGGCTTGCTAGCCCGATCTTTGGGATAACTTGTGGGGTTATCATCGGGTATGTCTTGGGGACTCCGAGGTTCGTGGCTTGTTAGCGCGATGCGGGATAACTTATGGTTGTGGTTTGGTTGTGATATTCGTGTCGTGGAGACATGTGATTTGATATGTTTTTCCTATTGGGTTATTCACTCGGGTTTGTTCTTCTGAGCATCTGAGGTTCGTGGCTTGTTAGCACGGGACACGAATAATCCTTAGGAACATGTGATTTGTGATTTGGGTCACGGACCCCGTGTTTTGTGAAATGGGTTGTGGACCCTGCGTATTGTTACCGGAACTTGAATTTTGGAAAATGACTTTTGGGCTGTGTCCCTAAATGTTTTCGAAAGGTTTTAGATTTCTTATATCCCAAATGTTTTCTAAACTCCCGAGATCGTAAAATGTTTTGTAATATGGACATTGGGTTATTTCCTACCTTTCACGTTTTGAATGGTTTGATCAAGTGAATTTTCTCGGGAAGTATATTCGCGATTATTCTGTTTTTGTGGAGTATGATATGTATGGCTTGTTTTCGTATTTTATACTTGCACTAGCAAAACAGTGGAGTTTTGCTAACCCCCGAGTATTCGGGGGGTGGATGTCTGTATTACATTCAGGTTTTGGAGCAGAGCACAGGGTCGGCATGAAGGATGATGAAAGATGAACGATACTAATCACACGAGGACCCGTTGATGTCGTATTGGTATAGTTGTACTTTATTTTCCGCTGCTATATTTTTCCCGTTGTACGGGTGTGGTTGTATTTTGACCCCTGCGTGGGCATGAGTTGTATTCGAGTTGTATGTATTTATTGAAAGACCAAATCGGTCTACTGAGTCATTTTTGTCTTGAAGGCATTGTCGAGATGTTAAATGTTGTTACCAGCCTGGTAGATCCTCGAGGAGAGGGTCTACGGCGTGTAATATCCCTGAGTGGATTGGGGGTGTTACAGAAATGGTATCGGAGCTTAGGTTGTGGAAACCTAGGCTGTCAGGTCAGTGGTGTCTATTGAGTTTTTGTCTCGTCGGATTTTATCTGACTGAGTCGTGTCGCGACGCGTCGTCTGAGTTTGTTGGTCGTGATTAGTATCGTGGGCGATCATCATCTTCGTGCGACTTGTGGCTGTAAGTCTCCCTTCTTTGTGTTGAGCCTCGTGTGATACGATCTATTTTTATGATTATTTGTTAAGTGACGGGATCCTCTTATGGATATTGATTTCTTGATACGTGACTATTTGACTCTCATATTTCGTTCGTATGATGATTATTGTTGCTGGACTGTACATGTCGAACTGTATTTCTTTCGCTGCGTGAGTTCTTTCGTAATGGATTTCGGTATTTTACCGACTGAGTTTTATTTCGAAAACCGATTCCTTAACCGAGTTTTTGGCATTACGGCCTTGATCGTTTTGGCGAAATTCTTATGACGGTATTTATTATTTTCTAAATGGCTTCTGTGAGTTTTTGAAATATTACCATCATCAACTTTTGACGTTTTTGTAAATGGTTTTTAGCCCGGTGGCTTCTGGCGTGGGGCCCACGGCGCTATAATGTTCCGCGTAATTACCTGAAATTTTTGGGCATTCTAGCCCATTGAATTATCCTTGAAAAACTTGAGTATCTTAGAAAATAAATTTCGAGGCGTACTTTTAAAATGAATTATTTTCTCGTGGTACGTCCAAGGTGCCACAATATATTTCAAAATTCTTCTAACTCGGGGACCAAAATGTTTTGAGATATTTTCAATGTTTTATAAACACTTTTACTTAGACCCGAGGGTCGAATATTCTGAAAGTCTTTCACTAAGAGAAGGTGTCCTCATTTTTGTTCAAACGCAAGACGATTTTCAAAGTCTCGATAACAATGTTTGCACTACTTTTTGTAAAGTGATACTCAAGATCAACTGGTGTTTCCAAACTATTTTCAAAAGGGTGGTTTTCGTTTTTAAAACCCATCATTTCGTGCTTGTGGTCGGAGAAGGTGTGTATGATGTTGGTATTGTTGTTAGGGTGTTAGCCCTCCAAATTGTGATTGAATTGGTGGTGTGAACGTTGAGTCGTTCGCCACGCATATGTTTTGTTAGCCCATTGTGGGAGGTGTGATGACGATCTTTATTGTTGCCATTTCGTGGTGGCTTGCGTGTTATCGCACCTTTGTGAGCTGTTAAAGCTTGGATTTTTATGCGTTTATGCACATTGGTGATCGTTTCATGATGTTTATGGTTGTGTGCTGTCTATCGTTTGTGCCGTTGTAATCGTCGAACGCTGCCGTTGTTGTTGTGATTTTTGTTTGCGTTGATATGTTATGCCGAGTTGGCATCTCCAGATGTTGTTTTGCGGTGTTAGTTCCATCAGATCTAGCATCTGTATTTTCGGTATGCCGAGCCGAGGCGTTTCAACCGTGATGTGCCGGGCATGCACGTGTAATGTCCTTCTCGTCGGTAACACATTTCAAGTGTGGACTCGAGGGACACCGAATTCGATTTTGCGAATGGCTACCGAGACTTTCAAGTTCGCGCTCAAAGACACCATCGGAATCGGCTTTGAGAGGCCTTTGAAGGATGTTTCGCGATTGCTTGTTGTGTCGTCACCTTGATTTCGCTGTTGTGAGTTGCGGGGGCGACCTTCTTTTATAAGAGGTCGAATGTAGTACCCGTGTTGTTTTTAGACTCCTGCATTTTCTCTTTCTCGAGTCTATCTCGCTCGTGTTCGTTGATACTTTCTGAACTTGTTCTGTATTTCGGTTTCGTCGTTCGAACGAGCTGTGATCTTGTTTTGGGTCAATCTGGTTATCGCTGTGACTTTTTCGAGTTCGGTTCGATTCTTGTGAACCTTGTTCGGAAGTGACATCATCTGGTTTTACTAGTTCTCTTATTCGAAGTGGATTAGATTTTGAACTTCTATATTTTCGACTCTATCGACTCGTTTATGTTCGTTAACATTTTTGAGCTTGCCCTATCCCTTGCTTTCATTGATCGAACGAGTGTGGCGTTTCGAAATAACTCGTTTGTCGTTGTGACTTTTCAATTTCTATTCCCTTTCATGTGGATCTTATGTGAATGCATACGTTGTTGTTTTCACCGGATCATATATTGTCTCGAGTCGAGATGTGAACCTTGGAGTTGTTGTTTGAATTTTATTGTTCTTCGTGATTCGAACATGATTGTTCGCTTTTGTTGTCTCGACCGTTGTGTTTCGGTCATTTGTTTGTTCGGTTTTTGTCCTCGTTTCGTGATCATTGAGCATTCAGGATCCTTCCTAATTCCCTTAAGTTTGGGAAATTAGTCTCGTTTTCGATCTTCCAACCCTTGGGCGGTGGAATTCAGTATTAGTTCAGCGATTGGCTCGCGTTTCGATAGATGTACCGTTGGGTTGGTCAATCATACTGACTTTCGTTCGTTGTGTTTTGTGATTGTCGGATAATTGACTTGGCTATATTATCCGTTTGATGACGCTTGTCATTTGTTGGTTTTATTGTATCCCTAACGGCGACATTGTGTTGGTCGTCGTGGAGCGTGTTTTCACGCCGTATGTCTCTTTGCGTTTCTTGCAGCGTTTCGCCGTTGGACGCGAGTTTTCTATTTTTGTGTATCTCGTCGAGTTTTCCTGGCGGGTATATTGCTCCCCCCTACTTGTTTTAAGTTTCGGGACGAAACTTCTTTTAAGGAGGGTAGAATGTAATATCCGCAATTTCATATTTCGGTAATTTTATTTTTCGGCAGAAGTTCGTCTAGACGACTCGCTCCTGACCGTTTCGTCATTTCCGAGAATGATTAATTCTGCACTTTTTGTCGTCCGAGTTCGTTTCGGTATCGTTTTGTTGAGTTCCGTGTCCTTAATCGAATTTTTCACGTGGGAGTTCGACTTTGTAAAGTCACCATTAATTTTTGGTAACTCCAAAAATTCTAAATCTTTGCAATATTATAGAGCATCGAGTTAGCTTTCCAATGGTTCAAACGGTGAGTCAATCGGAGTCCGGACGAGAGAGTTATGGTCGTTTTAGCTCACCCGCTCGTTATTGGCCGATCACTGCCGGCCGAACTCGGCCGTGTCGTCCGACACGGCCCGTGCCGTACTCGTCCGGAAATGCCGAAAGTTTCGTCTCAGACCCGACCGTGTCGTCCGACACGGCCGCGTCGAACTCTTCCGGATAAGCGAACCGATCGCCGACACGCCCGACCGTGTTCCGTGACACGGCCGAGTCATGCCGAAGTCGCCGGACGGGTCATCGGAAGGCCCTCCGCGCGCGACCGTGTCAGCGGGCAGACACGGTCGAGTCCTCGCCGGCCACTGCGACACGACCGTGCCGATCGGCACGGGCCGTGTCCGGCAGGGCAGTCAACCCCTATAAAAGGCCCTGCAGACGTTTTTCTTGCCATTTTTCACCTTCTTCTTCTCCTCTTCCGCAGCTGGGCGTGTTCTAAGCTTGAAGCCATGTTGTTTAACAACATATACATGAAGTTTGGAGGTTCATATCATCAATTATCCGTCCTATAACATCCTCCGATCTACCGAATCAGGTCAGATTTCCTAGAAATCTAGTTTTGGGGAATTTGGGTGTTTTGGTTATTTTCATCCGTTTTAATCCGATTTAACTTAGGATTGTGATGGATTGATGATTATTTAGATGTTTTATATCTTTTCCCTTGTTATTCCATGGTTGGATCGTATCGATTCGTTATTTGGGTCGAGTTCTTGACCGACGCCTTGAAGGTGTCCAGAAATGTTATAGAGGGGTTTTCGGGCGTTCTACGATTATTCCTCATCGTATGATCATTGATTTATTAATTATATGATGTTAGGGTCGAGTTTCTTACGAAGAAACCGAGTTGAACCCTTCCGTTCGTTGTCGTCTTCCTTTTCGATAGCATCGGGCGTTTCGAAGCTTTCCGGTTGAGCCATGTTCGTCGGAATACTTGCGTACCGATTATGAGGCAAGTATCTTGCCCATACATTTCATATTTCATCGGCATAATTATTGATAAATGATTTTTATGCGAAATCCAATGTTTAATGAACGTTAAAAAGGATCGGTATGTCCTCGATAAATATTGTCTTTCAACGATAATTCGAATACTTCGTGAATGGATATGTTCTCGGAATATGTGTGTTAGTTTCGTACGTTGAGAGACGTTATAATCGCATTGAGTGAATATAAAAGACCATAATTGCTTGCCGAGGATTGTGTATTGAATTGTATGTTTGTTCGGTGGGTATTCGACATGATGTGATGTTAGTCGTTACTCCTTTGAAAGGAGGTTGTGATGCTTAATGTGGCTTGTCTTGATAATCGACTATTGTTGTGTGCTTGTTGTATGTGATGTGCCTCCGGGTAGGATTGTTGAATCTCCGGGATCCATACTTGCTAGTATGGGTCGGGCGAAACCGTAGGGTTATCCAATACGGGTATGTCTTGCGGGGACTCCGAGGTTCGTGGCTTGCTAGCCCGATGCCGGGATAACTTGTGGGGTTATCATCGGGTATGTCTTGCGGGGACTCCGAGGTTCGTGGCTTGTTAGCGCGATGCCGGGATAACTTATGGTTGTGGTTTGGTTGTGATATTCGTGTCGTGGAGACATGTGATTTGATATGTTTTTCCTATTGGGTTATTCACTCGGGTTTGTTCTTCGGGAGCATCTGAGGTTCGTGGCTTGTTAGCACGGGACACGAATAATCCTTAGGAACATGTGATTTGTGATTTGGGTCACAGACCCCGTGTTTTGTGAAATGGGTTGTGGACCCTGCGTATTGTTACCGGAACTTGAATTTTGGAAAATGACTTTTGGGCTGTGTCCCTAAATGTTTTCGAAAGGTTTTAGAATTCTTATATCCCAAATGTTTTCTAAACTCCCGAGATCGTAAAATGTTTTGTAATATGGACATTGGGTTATTTCCTACCTTTCACGTTTTGAATGGTTTGATCAAGTGAATTTTCTCGGGAAGTATATTCGCGATTATTCTGTTTTTGTGGAGTATGATATGTATGGCTTGTTTTCGTATTTTATACTTGCACTAGCAAAACAGTGGAGTTTTGCTAACCCCCGAGTATTCGGGGGGTGGATGTCTGTATTGCATTCAGGTTTTGGAGCAGAGCACAGGGTCGGCATGAAGGATGATGAAAAATGAACGATACTAATCACACGAGGACCCGTTGATGTCGTATTAGTATAGTTGTACTTTATTTTCCGCTGCTATATTTTTCCCGTTGTACGGGTGTGGTTGTATTTTGACCCCTGCGTGGGCATGAGTTGTATTCGAGTTGTATGTATTTATTGAAAGACCAAATCGGTCTACTGAGTCATTTTTGCCTTGAAGGCATTGTCGAGATGTTAAATGTTGTTACCAGCCTGGTAGATCCTCGAGGAGAGGGTCTACTGCGTGTAATATCCCTGAGTGGATTGGGGGTGTTACAGAATCTGCCTAGCAGGAGTCATTTTCTCATGAGCTCTCTGAAGCTCATTAGACATGGAAGCCATCATATAAGCACGGACTTTCACGTCATCCTTAACCCACTTTTCGTGGTTTTCAATCTCTTCCTGATTGGCTCGGGTCCGCACAGGAGGCGCCGGAATGTCCGTCTCCAAGACGTATCCCAATGCCTCTATACTGAGGACAATCATCATATTTCGGAGCCAATTCACAAAGTTAGGTCCCATTAAGGTGTTCTTTTCGAGCAGAATTGCGAGTGGATTCATTGTCATATTGAGATTTGAGTCTGCATTAAGTACGATAGATTAATTAGTGACTCATTCAATTATGTTCTGAGTATAGAATTAAGGTCTTTTCTATTCTTGTTACCCAGCTCCCACTATTTTTATCGGAATAACACACTCCATGTGATATCCGGAAGTATCGTCGCTCTACTTCATAGTGGTGATCGAGTTCTTTATAAATCTTAATAGAGGGCAACCGAACAGGTTTCTAGTCTATTAATTTTCACAAAGTGGTGTCCAACACCAACCCATCTAATGGATGATTCGATCTTCTTTTTCCCCTTGTTCACTCCCCTCAACCTATACGGTTTCTATGGTTCGTGAACAAGTTAAGTTTATACCATCGACGCAAATCAGTTTCACAATTGAATCTTATCCGGCAACCTATCAGGTTTCTAGGGATAAAATTTGCTCCAACCGAAGGCATCCAATGCGCTCCCGATAATTTATCCGCCTCCCCGAACGACTACCCCGATAATTCGGAAGCATAGCACATCCGGTTTGGATTTCAATTTCTCGAAAGCTCGATGGAGGGAAGGAAAAACATTGAAACCTTTTAAACTTAATAATTTTTTTTCCTGGGAGAATTTTCGCGATTAACGTTACACTTTGCACATCAATCATTTAAGCGCATTTGTGGCATTCATACAATATGAAACAACCATTCACAACCTAGTTGCTACCAACATGTGGTTCATGGACCGTTCCTAGAAAACAAAAACTCCGTAATCTAATTACAAGTCTTCGTCTTGAATCTTCGTCTTCTCGAAACGGATCTTCCTCCGGTCTTCGTCATTACATATAAATTTTACATCGAAAATTGCATCCTAGATACAAACATTTCTAGTAAAATAAATAGGCTCAAAACGGCCTTTACAACCCAATCGAATAAAACGAACGATTCAAAACTAAGTCCACGAACCACATCCCCATTCAAAAGCATTCATCAAATAAAGACTATATAAATGGAAAGCGTAGAGATACATTGATCCAATCAACAATACGAACCGATCCAATCGATTCACACAACCTAATATGATAACGCTCAAAATAATTCTCGACCACAATTATTCCAATTAATCGAATTTCCTTATAAAATGAAATACCATAAATCATTTTAATCATATTAAATCTAATTTAACATGGGAGATTAATTTTCAAGAATACACGAAAAATTGAGCCGGTGAAAAAATGGCTCGCTGCCGAAGTCATCACGGCACTGCCGGCCAGACATGGCCCGTGTCGCCAGACACGGCCGGTCATGCCGGCGGTCCTGCACATTCCCGCTGCACACGGCCGTGTCGCCTGACATGGTCGAGTCCCTTCGTGAAGCCTTCCGGCCAGACACGCCCGTGTCGCCCGACACGGTCGGGTCTCCCAGCAGTGCTTTGCCAGATGCCGGACACGACCGAGTCACCCAGGACACGGTCGAGTCATTCTCGGCCAGAATGCACCTTTTGACCAAAAAGTCGTCCGACGACGATTCGGGGCTAGATTTTCGACCGGATCTCCAATATCAATATTTTCCGACTTACATATCTTCAATATAAATCATATTTCCCAGAAATTTAAGATTTATATTTAGACATAAAGTTACGAAAAATACAATTATTACGAACGAAAAACATATACCACGATTATGACTAAAATGATTCCAAATCATTCACCATCTAATCGAGCATTCCAAATGCCAATATCGTATATACGATCGCAAGACCTACGCTCCGATACCACTGTTGGGATTCGGTGCCTAAAACGAAGGCCCAGCGGAAGCGGTAAAAGGAAAATTAATTCGATCCGAATCCCTACGAGGATCGATCGAGCTACGTATATACGAATATATGAACGAAAAGCAAGAGTCGTAAGAAACTAACCCTCGAAGTCCGTTGATTTAATGGTAACCTTCTCTTGAGCTATTCCCCAAGCTTTAGTTTGATCTCTACGAGTTCAATCCGCTCCAAGCCCTTGAACGATCCAATGCCGAAAGCACCGCGTCTCTACTTGTCACGCGCCGGAAAAACGACCGGAATGACAACACCCGATTAACCTCTAAGGTTACGGCTAGAATCAAGTAATGAAGCTTTGATTTTGATGAATATACTCCAAGTATGTTTATCAAAATTCTCTCAATATTTTTCTCTCAATTTTCTCAAGAAAATGAATAAGAAGTTAGTGAAGAAGATGAAGATGAGTATGAACACCATGAAATGAACTCTAAGTTCTTTTCTCTCTCTCCTTCAAACTCACTTACGTATCTATCTCTCCTCCAAGGTGTGAATTATATATGTTATATGATGAAGTCTTCTCAATCACAAGCTTACATATATATTCTTTATTCACCTTCCACCAAACTTATACAACTCATTCACATGAGAGGTATCCCCACCATGTCAATATCATCCATATAAAATGGAAACAAAAGACAAGGGAAAATTAGGTGGAAAAGAGGAGGGTGGCCATGATGAAAAACGGACGAGTTCGGTTCGTTTCGGACTCCCGAAAGTCCAAACAGATAAACTCCGATTCCGTTTCGATGTATTTATATCGATTAATTAATCCAATTAATTAAACATATCAAATACAAAATAATATAATTAATTTCTCCAAGAAATAATTATATACATGAATTAAATTAATCACCCAGTAATTTATTTAATTCATTAGGCCGTAAATCAATTTATCCAATAAATCGATTTAGACATCTAATGTCCCAAATTTAGATATCCAATATCTAATACACATAATGAGATAATTAGCTTGACTCATTCCGTAGTCAATCCTAATGCGCGACTCGGTAGGTCCGTCTCAGTCATCAATGGGAGGATCCAAAGAGTAGTAGCACCACCTAGCCAGCCTGGCGGCCTACACTGTACCCCAACTGAGAACGAATGATTGGGATCATTCAAGAACCATTCTGTCGTGAATACCAGTATACGTATAAACCCTTCTTTCAAATGTCCCGATCAAGTTATAGGGTCACGGTCAGTCACACCCTATCTGTACTTGACGCTATGCATGCGTTAATGCAAATCGAGATCATCGAGCTCTCGTGTATCTAATACAGCTAGATCCAATGCTTTTGCTAAAGACTTATGATCTCATCTGCCAATAACCGCATAGGACATATAACCTGTTCAGTAACAGGACAAAGAATTCTATCTTGGTATTCAGTAGGACCTGCTACTTGCCCATCAAGATGCACGTCGAGGTTGACCCCCGCCTTCCGGTTTATAGGGTCGAACTACTCTAATGAAAATCTTGACGTCACAAGCACATCCCTACTAAATCCTCAAGTCGAAGGTTCACGAATACCTATCACAACCTTTCGATTCCATCATTGACTGTCCCGGAGTGAAATCCGTGTGATGAATCGAGGGTGACTCGGTTCGAGTATACTAAGCCAATTAGCATACCTATAACGTGTGCTCCCACTAACCATTAGCGTTCGACAGGCACTCTCCATGTCAAAGAACACGTCATACAAGTCTTCACATAAAATTTAACGCCCAGTCAAGTTTCATCGACTTGCGAACGATTAAGTATTTGAGCTATAACCCTTTCCAGTGCCGACCCCCTTATCCAATAAGGAGTGGAATGTTTTGCTCTCAAATAGACGGACTAGTTTCTATATATTTATTTACGAGTTTGGAATGCCAGTAACTACAAGTAAATAAAGAAACATTCATTTGCCTTATATAAATGGTTTACATAATTACAAGTACAATGCCCTCACTCAACAACCTCTGAGTGGCATTCGAGGGCATACTCCTAACATGGAGTCACGGGCCGTGCCTGGCCGGCAGCTGCCGAGCGTGACTCTGCCATGCCAGGCCTGTCTGCCGGCAGGCTGCCGAGGGTGACTTGGCCATGGCAGGCCATTTACGTCCCGTCTCGATTTTTCCGTGTATTCTTAAAAATTAATCTCCCGCATATTAAATTGGATTTAATATGATTAAAATGGTTTAAGGTATTTCATTTTATAAGGGAAATTCGATTAATTGGAATAATTATGGTCGACCGAATTATTTTGAACGTTATCATATTACCGATTGTGTGAATCGATTGGATCGGTTCGTATTGTTGATTGGATCAATGTATCTCTATGCTTTCCATTTATATAGTATTTATTGGATGAATGCTTTTTGAATGGGGATGTGGTTCGTGGACTTAGTTTTGAATCGTTTGTTTTATTCGATTGGGTTGTAAAGGCCATTTTGAGCCTATTTATTTTACTAGAAATGTTTGTATCTAGGATACAATTTTCGATGTAAAATTTATATATAATGACGAAGACCGGAGGAAGATCCTTTTCGAGAAGACGAAGATTCAAGACGAAGACTTGTAATTAGATTGCGAAGTTTTTGTTTTCTAGGAACGGTCCATGAACCACATGTTGGTAGCAACTAGGTTGTGAATGGTTGTTTCATATTGTATGAATGCCACAAACGCGCTTAACTGATTAATGTGCAAAGTGTAACGTTAATCGCGAAAATTCTCCCACGACAAACTATTAAATTTATAAGGTTTAAAGGTTTTCCTTCCCTCCATCGAGCTTTCGGAAAATTGAAATCCAAACTGGATGTATGCTTCCGAGTTATCGGGGTAGTCGTTCGGGGAGGACGGATAAATTATCGGTAGCGCATTGGATACCTTTGGTTGGAGAAAATTTTATCCCTAGAAACCTCATAGGTTACCGGATAAGATTCAATTGTGAAACTGATTTGCGTCGATGGTATAAACTTAACTTGTTCACGAACCATAGAAACCGTATAGGTTGAGGGGAGTGAACAAGGGGAAAAAGAAGATCGAATCATCCATTAGATGGGTTGGTGTTGGACACCACTTTATGAAAATTAATAGACAAGAAACCTGTTCGGTTGCCCTCTATTAAGATTTATAAAGAACTCGATCACCACTATGAAGTAGTGCGACGATACTTCCGGTTTTCACATGGGAGTGTGTTGTTCCGATAAAAATAGTAGGAGATGGGTAACAAGAATAGAAAAGACCTTAATTCTATACTCAGAACATAATATAACAAGTCACTAATTAATTTATTATACTTAATGCAGACATAACTCTCAATATGACAATGAATCCACTCGCAATTCTACTCGAAAAGAACACCCTGATTGGACCTAGCTTTGTGGACTGGCTCCGCAATCTGATGATTATCCCCAGTATAGAGGCACTGGGATACGTCTTGGAGACGGACATTCCGGCGCCTCCTGTGCGGACCAGAGCCAATCAGGAAGAGATTGAAAACCACGAAAAGTGGGTTAAGGATGACATAAAAGTCCGTGCATACATGATGGATTCTATGTATAATGAGCTTCAGAGAGATCATGAGAAAATGACTTCTGCTAGGCAGATTCTATCTCACTTAACCGAACTTTATGGTGAGCACAGCAGAACTGCTAGATATGAGATATCCAAGCAACTGTTCAGTACAAGGATGAAGGAAGGTGAGAAGGTTGGGGAACACATCCTCAAAATGATATCCATGATCGAGAGATTGGAGGCTCTTGATTTTAAAATGGATACTTCTCTCCAAACCGACATTATCCTACAGTCTCTCCCTGATTCCTTCTCACAGTTTGTTATGAACTTCAACTGCAATGAGATTGCATGTAATTTAGCTGGGCTAATGAACAAACTTGTGACCGCTCAGTCTCAGATGAAGACTCCGCGGATGAAGGAATCTGCCTTTGTAATTTCTTCTGGACTTCGGAGGTCTAAGAATAAGAAGAAAAAGACCAAGAAGCAGACTGGACCACAAGTTAAGGACCTTAAAGGAAAGGGCAAGGCCCCGATGGTTCCAAAAGGTAAGAAGAAGAAAGATACTTGTCTCAAGTGCGGTGAGCTGGGCCACTGGGCTAGAGACTGTCCGATTCTTCATGGCACTTCAGGTACAGAACTTTTAGTTTTGGAAACAAATTGTTCTGCTACTATATTTTCTACTTCCTGGATACTGGATTCTGGTGCTAGTTCTCATATTTGTACCGTGAATCAGGATCTGGAACAAAGTAGGAACCTTGGAGCTGGGAAAGTGATGGTCACTGTCGGAATCAGGCATAGTGTCGAGGCGACTGACATAAGATCACTTCTTTTGGGCTTAGAATCCGGCTTTGTTTTGACTTTATAAGATGTACTTGTTTTGTCCAAGGGGCACAAAAACATTGTATCCATTCCAGTCATGGACCGAAAAGGCTTTTCATTTTTCGTTGGTGATGGTTCCTGCAAAATTTATTTCAGAAATAAACAAGTGGGTACTGCTACATTGTTAAATGGATTGTATCATCTAAATCTCAGCAACAAAGTAGTTCTGAATACTATGACTAGAAAACGTGGTAGGGATGAAACAATCAAGTTTTGAAATGGCATCTTAGACTTGGTCATGTTGGTCAGACCAAGGTTTACAAGATGGAAAAATATGGACTTATGAGTCCATTGGGATCGGATTCTTTTTCCTACTTGTGAATCTTGCCTTAAAGGCAAAATGACTAAGTCCCCCTTTACAGGGACTTTTGAAAGAGCCACTCATAAACTGGGATTAATCCACATGGACGTATGTGGTGCTTTGGAAGCAGCACGTGACAGATATCAATATTTCATTACGTTTACAGATGATCATACTAGGTATGGTTATGTATACTTAATGAAACATAAATCCGATGCCTTTGACAAATTCCAGGAATTTAAGGACCTAGTCGAGAAATAAACTGGTAATCATATCAAAGCACTTCGGTCGGACCGAGGTGGCGAGTATATGAGTATGGAGTTTGACGATTTCCTTAAGGAACATGGAATAGTATCACAACTAAACACCTCCAGGCACTCCTCAGTTAAATGGTGTGTCAGAAAGAAGGAACCAGACCTTGTTGGACATGGTCCTTTCCTTGCTAGGCTATTCTGACTTATCAATTTACCTGTGGATATATACACTCCTGACTGCTGCATATATCTTGAACAGATGTCCTTCCAAATCCGTTATTAAAACTCCACATGAGATGTGGGAGGGCAGGAAACCAAGTCTTAATCACATTAGGATTTGGGGATGTCCCGCCTATGTCAAGAAGATTAAGGTGGACAAAATGGAAGCGAGGTCCGTGAGGAGATGTTTCATTGGATTCCCATCTGAGTCGATGGGTTATCTATTCTACATGCCCTAAGATCGAAAGATCGTTGTTGCTTTGCATGCACACTTCCTGGAAGAAGAGGTTCATTCAGGAAGGCGGAGCACGTAGAAATATTTCTTTGGAAGAATACAATGAAACTCCTCAGGAGACACCTGTGCAAGAAAATGGAACCGAACCTTCTATAACACAAGTACAACCACCGTGTAGGTTAAGTAGGGTGTCCCAATTACCTGAGAGGTATAGTTTTATGCACTTGGAGGAACTGGTTTTCCTCGAGGTTCCAAGTGATAAACAAGAGACCGACCCGCGACCAATGACCTAGCAATGGTGGATGTAGACTCCATGAAATAGACTGTAGCAGTCTTCATGTAGTTGGGACCTTCGTTTTTATGAGACGGTCAAAGAGTTTGACTTCATGCAAAATGAAGAGGAACCTTGTGTATACAAGAGGGTTAGTGGAAGCAAGATCGCATTCTTAGTACTATATGTAGATGAGATTCTACTAATAGGAAATGATGTGGGAATGATCAGTTCTGTGAAAGCTTGGCTTTCGAGTAATTTCTCCATGAAATACTTGGGAGAAGCTACCTATATTATTGGTATTCGACTCTACCGGGATAGAGCAAAGAGAACAATAGGTCTTTCCCAAGCCCTCTATATAGATAAAATCTTAAAGCGATTTAAGATGGATGATTCTAAAAGAGGTTTCCTACCGATGCGACATGGAATAAAACTCTCCTTGAATATGTGTCCTCAAAGTGAGGAACAACGAAAGGAAATGAGTAATATACCATATGCTTCGGCTGTGGGTAGCCTTATGTAGGCTATGTTGTGTACGAGACCTGACATTGCGCATGCTGTAAGCATGGTGAGTAGGTATCAGGCAAACCCAGGTAGGGAACATTAGACTGCCGTAAAGAACGTTCTCAAGTACTTAAGAAGGACTAGAGATATAGTTCTTATGTATGGCAGTGGAGAATTGAATGTGGTGGGATTCACTGATTCGGACTTCCAAGGACTGAAGGACGACTCGATGTCTACTTTTGGCTACATATTTACTCTTAATGGAGGAGCAGTATCTTGGCATAGTGCCAAGTATAGCGCGACTGCTAATTCCACCTGTTAGGCTGAGTATAAAGCAGCCTCGGAGGCCTCCAAAGGAAGAATTTAGAAGTTACTGGGTAAACTTCATGTGACACCTTGTGCTGCACTGCCAGAGCGGTAGCACAAGCCTAGGAGCCGAGGTTTCATAATAGTACCAAACATATTGAGAGAGAGTATCATCTCGTAAGAGCATTCGTTCGCAAAGAGATACATTGTGCTGCATAGAGTAGAGTCAGCCGACTTCATCCGTGATCCACTGACCAAGTTACATTCTCAGATTAGCTTGGAGCGTAATTTGGAGAACATGGGTATTAGATACCATAGTGTGTGGCATTGAGTGCAAGTGGGAGATTGTTGGGAGTATGCCCTCGAATGCCACTCAGAGGATGATTGAGTGAGGGCATTGTACATGTAATCATGTAAATCACTAATATAAGGTAATGGATGTTTCTTTATTTACTAGTAGTTACTGGCATTCCCAACTCGTAAATATACGTATAGAAACTAGTCCGTGTATTTGAGAGCAAAACGTTCCACTCGTTATTGTATAAGGGGGTCGGCACTGGAAAAGTTTATAGCTCAAATACTTAATCGTTCGCAAGTCGATGAAACTTGACTGGGCGTTAAGTTTATGTGAAGACTTGTATGACGTGTTCTTTGACATGGAGAGTGCCTGTCGAACGCTAATGGTTAGTGGGAGCACACGTTATAGGTATGCTAATTGGATTAGTATACTCGAACCGACTCACCCTCGATTCGTCACACGGATTTCACTCCGGGACAGTCAATGACAGAATCGAAAGGTTGTGATAGGTATTCATGAACCTTTGACTTGAGGATTTAGTAGGGATGTGCTTGTGACGTCAAGATTTTCATTAGAGTAGTTCGACCCTATAAACCGGAAGGCGGGGGTCAACCTCGATGTGCATCTTGACAGGAAAGTAGCAGGTCCTACTCAATACCAAGATAGAATTCTTTCTCCCATTAGTGAGCGGGTTATATGTCCTGTGCGGTTATTGGCAGATGAGATCGTAAGTCTTTGGCTAAAGCATTGGAGCTAGTTGTATTAGATACATGACAGCTCGATGATTTCGATTTGCATTAACGCATGCATAGCGTCAAGTACAGATAGGGTTTGACTGACCGTGACCCTATAACTTGATCGGGACATTTGAAAGAAGGGTTTATACATATACTGGTATTCATGACAGAATGGTTCTTGAATGATTCCATCATTCGTTTTCAGTTGGGGTACATTGTAGGCCGCCAGGCTGGCTAGGTGGTGCTACTACTCTTTGGTTCCTCCCATTGCTGACTGAGACGAACCTACCGAGTCGCGCATTAGGATTGACGACGGAATGAATCAAGCTTAATTCTCTCATTATCAATATTAGATATTGGATATCTAATTTGGGACATTGGATGTCTAAATTGATTTATTGGATAAATTAATATACGGCCAAATTAATTAAATAAATTACCGGGTGATTAATTTAATTCATGAATATAATTATTTCTTGGAGAAATTAATTATGTTATTATGTATTTAATATGATTAATTAATTAGATTAAATAAGCGATATAAATACATCGGAACGGAATTGGAATTTATCTGTTTGGACTCACGGGAGTCCGAAACGAACCGAACTCATCCGGTTTCTACATGGGCCGCCCCCCACATTTCCACCCACTTTCATATGGACTCTAGTTCCATTCTTTAATGGTTGATCATTGTGGTGGTGGGGTAAGATTCTCATGAGAATGAGATGTACATGTGGGGAGTTGAATAAATGGAAAAGAGAAGACACACTCACTTCTTGCAAAATCCTATCATCCGTGAGATTAGTGAGGAGAGAGAAAAAAGTTTCTCAAATAGTGTTCTTCATCATCTCCATTTCTTCTATATATATTTTCTTGGAGAAAATTTAAGGCAGAGAGAGAGAGATCAAAGATTAAACACTTAGAGTATTGTAATTTTGATTAGAAAGTTTCATCACTTAGCTCTAGCCGTATCATCGGAGGATAGCAAGGTGATTGTCGTTCCGGTCGTTTCTCCGGCGCGTCGCAAGTAGAGACGCGGTGCTTTTGGCGTTGGATCGTTCAAGGGCTTGGAGCGGATTAAATTCGTAGAGATCAAACTAAAGCTTGGGGAATAGCTCAAGAGAAGGAATCCATCTAATCAACGGACTACAAGGGTGAGTTTCTATATCTCTTCTGAATTCGTTTTTGATATTCGTATATACGTAGCTCGATCGATCCTCGTAGGGATTCGGATCGAATTAATTTTCGTTTTACCGCTTCCGCTGGGCCTTCGTTTTAGGCTCCGAATCCCAACAAACACATGCCACGTCATCTCACGATTGGATCAATCACTTGTTGTCTCCTGACCACATGATCGCATGTCATGTGTCACCATAGGTTCCATATACCACCATGATCACTTGCCACGTCATCTCACGGTTGGATCAATCACTTGTTGTCTCCTGAACACATGATCGCATGTCATGTGTCACCGTAGGTATCCCGAGGCTCTCACGGTTGGATCAATCACTTGTTGCATCCTGACCACATGATCACATGTCATGTGTCATCGAAGACCCCGCCCGTATACACACATTCACACACATAACACAGCACGCCAAGGAAATCCAAACAATTCACCCAAAGGCAACAAACATATATCACGACACGAGTGTCAAATCACAACACACCGAAATGAGATAATATATGTATATATATTATCAAAGCACAACAACAACACCAAGCGTATTCACAGGGTTCACTTAACCATTCACGAAACACACCGTTCACAAAACACAGCGTTTTGAAAGTGACCCCTTAACGAGGCTAAATCGAATCTTTTGAAAGTTCATTTCAAACAAACAAACAAACATACCAAGATGATCACCAATCATCATATCCACAAAATAAGAAATGTATGAACAAGGTACTTGCCTCGAATAACCACAAACGCGGAGAATCGCCGAAGTAGGATGGCACAAACCGACTACGAACTCGCCGACTCTGCCGAATGCCAACTCGGGACAATAAACTACGAAGTACAGTAACAACAATGATAATGACTTCCATAGCACGACCTAAAGCTGCTGAATTGAAGGAACAAATGACAAAAGTTCAAGGGTTTCCCCCAAAATGGCTAAGAACACGAATAGACCGACCAAAACATGAAAATGAAATTCTAAACTGGAATATGGATATACAATCCATAGGATATGTTTAGCAACATCATTTAACAATAATCGGTTCATCAAAATCGGATAGAAAACGAAATCAAAAACAAAACTCCTAAAAAGTCAACTCTAGGGATTCAAGAAAAATACCTTGATTCGGCGAAGAACAATGGATTAGATGATGTTATAATCACCTAGGATGCTCCAAAACACCTTTGGATTGAGCAAAATCGGCCAAGATCGCGATCCCTAGTCGCCCTTGTCTCAACCCGCGGAAAGAAGAAGAACGGAAATGAGAAATGAGAAAACTGACTGCTGTCCAGTTTTATATGTTGGACAGCTTTAGCGTGCGCTATCGGGGAACATATCGCCCAAAATCTCAGTCCAGTAACTTTTGGACTGAACCTGGCCAACAGTTAGCGTACGCTATGTTTCCAGTAGCGTGCGCTAACTTCTGCCAATAATGTGCACTACACACTACCTCATAGCGTGCGCTAGACGAAAACACCAACCTAGTCCAGTAACTTCTGGACTGCCTCGAATTACCAGTTAGCGCGCTACCGAACCCGTAGCGTGCGCTAACTACTGCTCCTTAGCGCACGCTAACCACTCACCATTAGCGTGCGCTAACGGGCCTAAATCCAACGACTGCTCTGACACTGTTGCTCGATAGCATGCGCTAAGGAGATCCCTTAGCGTGCACTAATGCGCCCAGAACTACAGCAGTAGTGCTCTCAAAGCTGGTTACAACAACGGACTCCTCCGACCGGAACACCAAGTTCAAGATACGCACAGAAATCTCCAGAATAAGATCATACTAAGAGCTTGAGCTACAATCAAACTCACATGCGACCATGAAAAGGGTCAAGACAACAAATACGAATACGGATACCCATAACTTTGGGACATTACAAAATGGCTAAAAATACCCGAAAATCACAATACGTGATCGAATAACCATACCAAAGCTCACAACACATCTAACAAAGTTAAACAGACTTACGGGGAACACGAAATAACAGTTTCGAACGAGATTCACAAGAATCGAACTCAAATGCGGAAAAGTCGCCAAAAAGCACGAAACTCAACAAAACGACACAGAAATGAACTCGGATGTCAAAAAGTGTAGAATTAACCATTCTCATAATGATGAAACGGTCACAGGCGAGCCGCTAAAATGGACTCCTGCCAAAAAAAGAAATTTACCCGAAAACTGAAAATTGCGGACATTACATTCTACCCTCCTTAAAAGAAGTTTCATTCCGAAACATAAAAATAAGTAGGGAGGAACAATATCCCACCAAAAACATCTCAACGTGACACACAGAAACCGAATAACTCGCGCCCAACGGTGAAACGCAACAAGAACGCAAGGGACATACGACGTGGGAACACGCTCAACGACGACCATGATAACGCCACCAGCAAGGGTATAAAAAACAACAAGTGTCAAGTATCACCAAACAGATAATGCAATCAAGTCAATTATCTGAACAAGCACAAGGCAAGAGGTACCAATAACATGCATAGTCAAGAAAACAGAAAATAAATACAAAACGATCCACAAGGACAACCACAAACAATTCGGACTATGCCGAAATCCTCAAAAACCACACTAGGCATCTCCGTGTCCTTTCGGAGCAGAGACGCAACCTCGATCCCTAAATCTCTCAGCTACCTTCTTGCAATGCACGGCTCGGTGACCCACCTGGCCACACTCGAAACAGCTGACTAACAGTGAACGACAATTCTTCACGGTATGAGATCATGCAACAACAATCGAACAACCACGATTGAACAATAATAATCGAAAAACAACGATCGAACAACAATAATCGATCAACAATGATCGAATGACAACGGTCGAACAACGACTCCGAAGTTCACACTTCAACTCGAGACATTAAAAGAACTTGTAGATCTGAAAGACATTAATTTCGAACAAGGTTCAGAAGATTCGAACCGAACTCGGAAAATTCACAACGATAAATAGATTTATCCGAAACAAGGTCACAACCCATTCGAACGATGACAACCGAGATACCAAACAAGTTCAGAAAGTATCAACGAACATGAGCGAGTCGATAGAATTTAGAAAGAGAAAATGCAGAAGTAAAAAATAATACGGGCATTACATTCGACCTCTTTTTAAAAGAAGTGTCGTCCCTGAAACTCACAACAACGAAAGCAAGGTGACAACACAACAAGCAACCGACAGAAACATCTTTCATGGCCTCTCAAAACCGATCCTGATAACTGTGCTGAAGTTAGTACCCCAGAAGACTCGATAACCAACTCGCAAAATTGGATTCTGTGTCCCTCGAGTCCACACTTGTAATCTGCTACTGGCGTGGAAAGAGAATTTGCACGTACATGCCCCGGCACATTACAATTGGAGCACCTCGGCATACCGAAAATACAACATCTAGGTACAATAGAATGTAACATCGCAAGACAACATACCAGAGATGTCAACTCAGCACAACATATCCACGTAAGGCAACCCACGTACACTAAATCACAGCAACAATGGCATACATTTGGCGATTTCAACGGCTCGGACGATAACCAGCACACAATCACAAAACATCATGAAACAATCACAGATGTACACAATCATACAAACCCAAGCTCTAACATCTCGTATAGGTGCGATAGCACGCAAATCACCACAAAACGACAACATTAAAGATCAACATCACACCACTCACAGAGGGATAACACAACAAAGGCGTGGCGAGCGACTCAACGCTCACACCACCAATTTAATCACAACTCGGGGTTTAACACCCTAACGAAAGTGCGAACTTCATACATACATTCCGGACTGCAAACAGGAATGATAGGTTTTAGAAAAAACAAAAATCACCTTTGAAAGATGATTTTGGAAACACTAGTTGATCTTGAGTATCACCTTTCAAAAAGTAGTACAAACATCATTATCGAGACTTTGAAAACCATCTTGCGTTTGATAAAATGAGGACAATTTTCTTTAATGAAAAACTTTCAGAAATATTCGACCCTTGGGTCTAAGCAAATGCGTTACTAAATCATTGAAAATATCTCAAAATATTTTGGTCCTCAAGAGGAATAATTTTTGAAACATACTGTGGCACCTTGAAAGTACCGCGAGAAAATAATTTATTTTTAAAAGTGCGTCTCGAAATTTATTTTCGAAGATACTCAAGGTTTTCAAAAATACATTAGGCTAAAATGCCCAAAAACTCACATGTAACAACATTCATTTACACATCTCATAGCACACGTGTAAAGTCGTTCAAATTCAGCACAAGACATGTCTCTTCCCGAAAACAAACAGTTGAAAAGGCATAAGCAGTGACAACACCCCTCATATAAACAAAATATGAGAGTCGAATAAACACATATCATGAGACCAAGAATCTACATGAAGATTCCATCACTAGACAGATAATCATAAAAATAGCTCGCGTTACACGAGGCACAATACATAGAAGGGAGACTTACATCCACAGGTCGCACGAAGTTGATGATCGCCCTACGATACTAATCACGACCAACAAACTCTAACGACGCGTCGTGACACGAATTAGTCAGACAAAATCCGATGAGACAAAAATCAACAGACACCACTGACCCGACAGCCTAGGTTTCCAAAACCTAAGCTCCGATACCATTTATGTAACACCCCCAATCCGCTCAGGGATATTACACGCCGTAGAACCTTTCCTCAAGGATATACCAGGCTGGTAACAACATTGAACATCTCAACAATGCCTTTAAGGCTAAAATGACTCAGTAGACCGATTTGGTCTTTCGATAAAAACATACAACTCAATCTCAATACATGCCCACGCAGGGGTCAAATACAAAATACTCCCGTACAATGGGGAAAATACTGCAGCGGAAATAACGTACAATTGAACCAATACAACAACGTACGGGTCCTTATATGATTAGTATCGATCATCTTTCATCATCCTTCATGTCGGCCCTGTGCCATGCTCCCCGAAACCTGAATGTAATACAGACATCCACCCCCCGATTACTTGGGGGTTAGCAAAATTCCACTATTTTGCTAGTGCAAGTACAAAGTGCAAAATACGAGTCATACAATTCAAGTTCCAATAATAATAATAACCTGGAATCCTCCAAGATTCAAACATAACAAAAGTACTTCCCCAGGCAAGAGTTTGAGTAAAACTTTCCCAAAATCAAAAGATCACAAATCAAGGGAAACAATTTATAAAATGGTTTAAAAATGCCATCAGGAGTTTTAATAGAAAAACAATTTAGAATTTATCGAATCCTTCTCTTTTCAAAACCAACAGGGGTCACAACCCAAAGATTTGTTTTCTCGAATGAAAACCAACAACAATTCACAGGGTCATAACCCACGTCACGTGTCCTCGATGGACATAAAGTCAGCAACACATAACCACCCATGATACGAAATCTCAGTCACACCCAAGGTACTCGACCTGCACTACAAAAAAACAGTTTTTACCGACGCCAAATGCCGTTGGTAAAATAGAAAATGGCGTTAGTAAAAAATTTACCGAATCCATTACCGACGGCAATCCGCCGTTGGAAAAATGCTCGATGGTAATTTTTTACCGACGCCACTATTTACCGACGCCATTTTTGCCGTTGTTAAATTAAAAATAAAAAAATCTAAAAAAGTGGACTAAGGCAGGTCACGTCCGGGCTCAGGCGGGGCTCAGGCGGGTTAGGTCCGAGCTCAGGCGGGTCAGGTTCGTTCAGGTCCAGGTCCGGGCGGGTCGGGTTCGAGTCCGGGCGGGTCAGGTTCGGGCTCAATTGAATTTCAAATGGTTGAGAAAGGTTTTGGTTTATAAACCACATAAAACACTACTGTTTTTTAAACAGCGTCGTTAATTTAAAAAAAAATAAAAAAAAATAAAAAAAATTACCAACGCCAAAATAGCGTCGGTAAAGGCGTCGGAAAATGGCGTCGATAAACGGCATCGTTAATTGTGAAAAAAGAAAAAACGATAATAATAAAAATTTACCAACGCCGAAATGGCGTCGGTAAGGGCGTCGGTAAACGGCATCGTTAATTGTGAAAAAAGAAAAAAAAATCTGCAAACCGGTCGTCGGCAATGGCGTCGGTAAATCAATTAAATAATGGGCGTCAGTAATGGCGTCGGTAAATTATAAGTTTAACAACGGCGGGTACGGGCGTCGGTAAAAACTGTTTTTTGTTAGTGCTGGTAACACATCCAAAATCATACACATAACACCGTGAACACATGCCACGTCATCTCACGGTTAGATCAATCACTTGTTGTCTCCTGACCACATGATTGCATGTCATGTGTCACCGTAGGTTCCATATACCACCGTGATCACTTGCCACGTCATCTCACGGTTGGATCAATCACTTGTTGTCTCCTGAGCACATGATCGCACGTCATGTGTCACCGTAGGTATCCCGAGGCTCTCACGGTTGGATCAATCACTTGTTGCATCCTGACCACATGATCACATGTCATGTGTCACCGAAGACCCTGCCCATATACAAACATTCACACACATAACACAGCACGCCAAGGATATCTAAACAATTCACCCAAAGGCAACAAACACATAGCACGACACGAGTGTCAAATCACAACACACCGAAATGAGATACGCTATATATATGTTGTTGTTGTGCTTTGATATATATATATATATATATATATATATATATATATATATCAAAGCGCAACAACAACACCAAGCATATTCACAGGGTTCACTTAACCATTCACGAAACACACTCATTTTGAAAGTGAGCCCTTAATGAGGCTAAACCGAATCTTTTGAAAGTTCATTTCAAACAAGCAAACAAACATACCAAGACGATCACCAATAATCATATCCACAAAACAAGAAATGTATGAACAAGGTACTTGCCTCGAATAACCACAAACGCGGAGAATCGGCCGAAGTAGGATGGCACGAACCGACTATGAAGCCGCCGACTCCACCGAATGCCAACTCGCGATAATAAACTACGAAGGACAGTAACAAAAATGAAAATGAATCCCATAGCACGACCTAAAGCCGCTGAATTGAAGGAACGAACAACAAAAGTTCAAGGGTTTCCCCCAAAATGGCCAAGAACACGAATCGACCGACCAAAACATGAAAACGAAATTCCAAATCGGAATATGGATATACAATCCATAGGATATGTTTAACAACATCATTTAACAATAATCGGTTCATAAAAATCGGATAGAAAATGAAATCAAGAACAAAACTCCCAAAAAGTCAACTCTAGGGATTCAAGAAAAATACCTTGATTCGGCGAAGAACAATCGATTAGATGATGCTATAATTACCTAGGATGCTCCAAAACACCTTTGGATTGAGCAAAATCATCCAAGATCGCAATCCCTAGTCGCCCTTGGCTCAACCCGCGGAAAGAAGAAGAAAGGAAATGAGAAATGAGAAAATGATCGTTGTCAGCTTTTATATCTTTGGGATGCCTTTAGCGTGCGCTAATCATCAGGATTAGCATGCGCTATCGGGGAACTTATCGCCCAAAATCTCAGTCCAGTAACTTTTGGACTGAACCCGACCAACAGTTAGCATACGCTATGTTTCCAGTAGCGTGCGCTAACTTCTGCCAATAACGTGCGCTACACTACCTCGTAACGTGCGCTAGACAAAATCACCAACCCAGTCCAGTAACTTATGGACTGCCTCGAACTACCAGTTAGCGCGCGCTACCAAACCTATAGCGTGCGCTAACTACTACTCCTTAGCGCGTGCTAATCACTCATCATTAGCATGCGCTAACGGGCCTGAAACCAACTACTGCTCTGACCCTGTTGCTCGATAGTGTGCGCTAACGAGATCCCTTAGCGTGCGCTAATGCACCCAGAAATACAGCAGTAATGCTCTCAAAGCTGGTTACAACAACTGACTCCTCCAATTGGAACACCATGTTCAAGATACACACGGAAAGCTCCAGAATAAGATCATACTAAGAGCTTGAGCTACAATCAAACTCACACGAGACCATGAAAAGGGTCAAGACAAAAAATAGGAATGTGGATACCCACAACTTTGGGAATACAAAATGGCCCAAAATGCCCGAAAATCATCATACTTGATCGAATAACCAAACCAAACCTCACAACACGTCTAAAAACGTTAAACGGACTTACGAGGAACACGAAACAACAGTTTCGAACGAGAGTCACAAGAATCGAACTCAAATACGGAAATGTCGCCAAAGAGCATGGAACTAAGCAAAACGACACCGAAACGAACTCGGATGTCAAAAGTGTAGAATAATAAAATGGTCACAGGCGAGCCATTAAAACGGACTCCTGCCAAAAAAAGAAATTTACGAAAAACTGAAAATTGTGGATATTACAGCAAGACGTGACATGTTTAATGGTAAGTCTCGATATATTCATCGATGCCATAATACCATGAGACATTTGATCAAAAATGGGGTTATCTCTATTACTACGTGAGGTCATTGGATAATCTAGCAGATCCGCTAACCAAAGGTTAAACCGTGATCAAATGAAAAAATTGCTAGAGGGAATGGTTTTAAAATCCACAAATTTAGAATTGTCGTAGTGGTAACCCAACCAAGATGAATGGAGATCCAAATAACGTGGTTTAATGGTAATACTAAGCTATGAGAGTTCGTGTGAAATACTCATCTAAGTTTATTCCCTATAGAGCAATTGAGTGTTGAAAGCTTGCATAGTGGTGAGGTTAAGTCTATGAATTTAATGATTCCTAAAGACCTCGAGGAGGTAGAGTATGGCAAGATACCCAGTAAAGAATCACCTATATAAGTAAGAAGTGGGGGCCGCTTCATGTGTAATATCCGGAACTTCTACTACCGTTGTTTAATATTATTTTATCCGAGTTATATTGTACAGCATGGAATATGTACAGTATAGATAAAATAAATGAAGGACTGAGATGTCAGTATTGGTACAATTGTCGTACTTGGTCGACAATTGTATTAGAGGATATAGTGCGTCATGTATACGTATCCAGTATGTCGAGACGAACGAGAAAAGTTGGAAATGACTAAGTGCAACATTATTAGCGCACGCTAATAATCACGAGTAGCGCACGTTATCGTGCAGGTTTAGCGCACGGTACGGACATAACTTAGCGCATGCTAGTGCAGAATAGATCAGAAGGAATCTATGTGTGGACCAGGACGCTTTCAGCACATGTTCTGCGTAGTCAAAATGATGTTTGTCGTAAAGCATTAGCGCACGCTAATGCCTGTTGTTAGCGCACGCTAATATCAGTCGGTCAACAGGGAATCTTGGCTTTATTGGTTGCTTCCGGCATGTGGGGTCACGAGCCTATTCGGGGTAGGTGCAGACTATAGCAAGTCAACTACAATTAGCGCACACTAAGATACAAGATTTTGCGTGCGGTAGACAGTGTAGTCTACGTACGTTATTGCATGGGCATTACGTACGTAAGCTGATGTGCGGAGCAAGTCAGTAGCCTATGGACCGCGATAGCGCACGCTAACGAAAGAGAGTTAGCGCACGCTAAGCATGTAACTTACGTTAAATGAGGACGTTAGCGTACGTTAATAATATACAATATATATGTGTAGTTGGGCATTATCCTTCATTCCGTTCATTCCTTCCTTGCAACCGAGAGAGAGAGTTTTTAGAAAGGAGTTTGAGGTTCCAAACACTTAGAGATGATGATCTTTAACAAAGATTAAGTTGAGGAACATGGATTAAAGTCTTGCTCTTGAAATTATTGATGATTCTTGGAATGAAGTTGATTGTTCTCCTTCATGGTTCGTCTATACAAGGTAACAGTGCTTCACTTTTGGATTTAGTTTTGGATTGGAGATTTACGTTCTTGAGTTGATGAATATCATATAAACAAGTTAATAAGTATGATTAGGAGATGTATTACCGGATTATGATGATGTTGTTATTGATATATGGATATTGATGTGATTCGTATGGTTTGAATCGTGTTGTCCGTATTCTTGAGATTAGTGGGTTAAATCTTCTCCTCAATTTTGAATGTTGATGTCATTGTTGATAATTACTCCATGTAATGATAAATCATGGAGGTATTGTTACGTTCTTAAGGTTTCATGATGTTGATATTGAGGAAGATGATATATAGATATAGGACTTGGAATATAAGTTGAATGATTTTTTATATATGTTAAAGGATATCGGATTTCGTTGTTTTGATAGCTATGAACATGGTTTATAATCACTTAGTATTCTTGATAATCGCCATATGTTGATCGGAATATGAAAAACATGCATCTGTACAGCATTAGCGCACGCTAAGCTTACTGGATAGCGCGCGCTAACGGGAGCAACTAAGCACACGCTACGTTAAGTGATTAACATGCGCTAAGAAGGCAGAAAGTGCAGTATTTTCGTGTTGTGGTTGTGAATTCGTGCCGGTTTGAGTTGGATTGATCAGACTAGTGTTTAATCGAGATAATGTCGTAGAACCATTGAGTTTGTGGATTGGTTATATCGATTATTGATTTTTATCGAATGTGTGTTAAATCGATTATTGTAATAGGTCGAGATTATTGATCGGTGATTAGAACCGTATGTTGCGGTCTTGTTCGAGTATGTTCGTAAATTGCATGGGTCAGGGCCGAGGAGCTCGTAGACAAAGGCAATGAGATTGGTAGCGGATTCATCATCGTCGTATCGGTATCGAGGCAAGTTATTACTTGCTCAGTTATAATATTTAATGAATGGTTTTAGTTTCATTTCGTTTATAATGCTTATAGCGATGATTATTATTGTGAACTCAGGGTATTTGGTTTGTATATTGTTATTCCGATTCTGGGAGGTAAATCATAATGTATATGCTTTATCTCAGTTATTGGTATGTTCGGGTATCGAGGTTACGTTGCGATAAAAACGAGGATATGAGTATCTATAGTCTATGGTACGTTTGGATCGCCGAGCATCGAGGATACTAACCGGTGATGATTTGACATTGATATTTCTCCTGAAGGATTCGGGACAGTATCTTAGTTTGATTCGGTTTAGTACAGATGATGTTGATCATGCAGGTTGTCTTTTATGTTGTCGAACATGAGGTCGTCCTAGTTGTTTATCATAGTGTCGTTTCATGTTTTGATTCATATGTTGTTCATG
The DNA here is from genome assembly GCA_033398695.1 of Orobanche coerulescens. Lineage (NCBI taxonomy): Eukaryota > Viridiplantae > Streptophyta > Magnoliopsida > Lamiales > Orobanchaceae > Orobanche > Orobanche coerulescens. The sequence continues at coordinate 125,344,182 of CM065807.1, forward strand.
TTGATGAACATATTGATTTGCATATGTGTATGCATAATTGCATTGTTTATGTTGTAAATGATCCGAAGGGATCATGAGGATCTATGCTGTGGGCGCTGGATCAGATGTCCACCATGCGTTGGTTTGACCTATGCTGAGGGCGCTGGATCGTTGGACAGGTTTTCCACCATGCGTTGGTTCGACGGGATCATCATGGGGATCTATGCTGAGGGCGCTGGATCGTTGGATTACCAGTATTGTGTTGATGGAATCTTGTGAATTCGCATCATTGATTTTGTCATGTGTTGTTGTTCATATGTGTATTGTTGGTTATCCACTTTATGATGATCTGATAAGATCATCAAGGGGATTTATGCTGAGGGCGCTGGATCGTCGGATTTCCACTGAGTATACATCATTGTTATTGTTGTGATCATATTGACGTTGTCATATGAGTATGCATTCGTAGGTCTTGTGTTAGGACCGTGTTTGTATGTTGCATTGATCTGATCTCGGATTAGACCGACATGATTGTCGTGGAATTGTGCATTTCGAGGTATGTTCCGTATTTCCTTTAGTTATTGTATTTTGATGGACAATCGATTATCTGTGTTGAGATGTGATGATGTCACTCGATGGATTGGGATTGGACCGAGTTAGTAGATTTCGTAACAGTGATTTATGATGATGCTTTGAGAACCTTGGGGTTCCGTTTGAGATACAGTACAGATGATTGGTTATGGGCTTATCATGTTGTTGAGGATACGAGATGTGAACTTTGGTTAAGTTATGACGATAAGATTACTCTGGTCGTATTCTTATTTTGTATTGTCATTAGTATGTAATTATTGATGTGATGTGATTGACATCATTGTTGGATATTATGGCTGACCCCATCGTGGGCTTTCTTTTTAGGTTCTTAGATTTTCGAGCTTGTAGCGGTCGTGGAGAGATGAGCTTCCCGGAGGATACTGGCTGGGGCATGTTTTTGTATTGAGTTTCCTGATTAGTTCTTGTATTCCGCTGCTAGAGTATTTTAATTGTTTGTCTTTTTCCGCTGCGTGAGTATTTTTAAATGGCCTTTTGGTATCTGGTAACTTAGGTCACTTTGGCAATCATTCTCTAAATCTATTCTGTCGGTACGTGTAAGCGATAGCTTAATGTATGTTCTTAAACAATTGAGCTTTGGCATTTCGGGCCTTGTGATTTCAAATGAGATTTTACGACGGTTTGATAAACGGATTTTATTAAGTCTTCAAATGTTTTTAAAAGACAGTACCGTCGTTAGCCTCTTGGGCATTTGTAAATGTTTGCGAAAATTTCCTTTAGCCTTGTGGGTTCCATCTCGGGGCCCACAGCGCTGTAATATTCCCGGTTGGATCTGGGGTGTTACAGAATATGGTATCGGAGCTTAGGTTGAGAAAACCTAGGCATTAGGGTCCAGTTGGGTTGTGTTTTAGTCGCGTCATTCGAGTTGTCGATTGACTAATACTAGAGCCGTTAGTTTTTGTTGTTCACTCGGGCTTATGGGTTATGTGATTTACGAGTGTAGTATTAGGGTTTTTGTAAACTTTTCCAAATGGTGTTAACATTTTTCTTTGGATAGAGCCATGTTGTGTTCTCGAGTTGAACTGAGTTTGCAAAATGTGTGTTTTGAAAACATCTGTGTCGAGTATTTTCTAGAGTCGAGACATGTGCCAGTATCACAGGGAATCGTCGACTTCAAGATCTGTAAGTATTTGGATTTTTGAATTTCATTGAGATTTATTGCCGTTCTAAGTTGTCATGCATTGAGATTCAGCAGGATAATATACGTTACAGTATGAGGTGACAGAATTGGGACAGATTGATGATTTGAGAAACTATGATTTTGGAAATCAGTATATTAGTTAGATTTCGGAACAAAATTGTGCATTTGGGAGAAATGTTGTGCATGGTTAAGAAGAATATGTAGTCATGTTAGTTCATTTTGTGACATATGGAACTGTTTTCGACTATTTGAAAATGATACTTTTCAAAATGAATGTTTTACGAATGTTTTACGGAAAATGATTTTTAGGCCGAGACCTAATTGATTTTGAAATAGATTTATAACTCAGGACATGAGGTCCAGAAGGGTTTTCTACTTTTTTAAACTTCTTGTAATGCGGAACGAGATACGGGCTGAGACCCTAATGTTTCAAAAGGCTTTTTCTTGTTGTCTAAAACTCCCGAGATTTGTAAAACACTTTACCAATCATTTACCTATGTTATTTCCGCCTTTCGAGGCTTTGGTTTACTTGTTCAAATGGAACTTCTCGGGAAGTCTTTCGCTGTGTTTGATTTATTGATTTGTTTTAATGTTTTTCATATCATATTTGAGGTGATCCAGGATGGATTAAGGATTGACGTTGCGAGTAGTGTGTGGAGGAGGAGTTTTTATCAGAGTCTATATATTGAAATTTTGGAATTATATCGTGCAGTTTTCCGATGGAATGTCAGTGAAATTTGTGACGAGCCGGATTGGTATACAGGAATATGGATGTGGTCAATCATTTGCATAGTTTTCATTTTAAAACTTCAAAATCATGTGGATTCGAAGGAAACTGTTATCGAATACTTGGCATTAGCGAGCCAGTCTAATTTTTCGAAAATTGATTTTATGGTCTTACCAAAAATTTATGTTTTGAACTTTGAAATTTTTGAAAGAACTTTTGAAAATTTGTCTTCTTGACGAGATATATGATTTCAAACTGGTTTTGAAAATATGATCGATATACATACGCATTTAGTGCATAGTGCATAACATTGTGGAGTTTTGAACGTGACTCACGAACTGGATAATACATCAGTATGGAGTGATGAATAGAGATTCAAATTTTAGTATGTTAGTTTAGTTATCCAGAGATGACCGGTTGGTCGAGCAGATAAGAGTAATATGCTGCGTATTGTAGATCCATGCAGAGGATGTAATTTTGGAACTTTGGATTTCGTGAAATCGGGATATATGTGCTATGTGATTCCATTGGTACGGTAGTAGCGCGATTTTACCATAGTGATTTTTGAATGATTTCTTTGTAAGTGTAGATTTGGGGATGGTGACCCCATACTGGTTGTTTTGGACAATGAGTGGTCGTTCCCACTCCTTGTATGAATTGATATGTTCATCAATTTGCGATTGGTTGTTCATACGCCGAGGAATATGATCACCAGTCGGGTATGTTTATTGAGATACACTGTATATGATTGGTGTGTCATTTTGAGAATGTTATTCTTTCGTATATCTGTTTCTGTGGTTCTGTGTTGACCGTGTTGGAGCTTACCGTGTGAAGGTATTCTCAATTATCGTTGATCCTTCGTTTGTCATATTGGAGTTTATCATGATGATGATATTCTCGATTGTGTTTTGACATTTGGATGGTCGTATTAGAGTTTATCATGTCGATGATATTCTCGGCTAATTTGTTGATTGATCATTGTTAACGATCATCTGAGCGTTTGGACGTTGTGTCGATATTTCGGGGTCTGTTGTCATTGTTTTGGACAGTTGTTTCACAGTTGTATCGTGTATTATTGATTTGTATCCGGATTGGGATTTGATTGTGCGATCAAGCAGACAAGGTTTGAAACAGATAGATTATTTCATCCGAAGATGATATATTTTGCTGAGACTCATGGAATTGTTATTGTAAGCGTATTGAGGCTTTACAGTGAAGTCACTTGCTAGTATCTCAAGAGATCGTCGACTTCGCGCTATTTTGGTTATTCGGTAATAATGATGATTGATCGTTGTCATGATGGTTTCGGAATATTTTGGTTGAACAGTTTGCTTGTTTTTCTATGACGGATTGCAAGTTTCGAGGACGAAACTTATTTTAAGTGGTGTAGTATGTAATATCCGGAACTTCCACTATCGTTGTTTAATATTATTTTATCCGAGTTATATTACAGCGTGGAATATGTACAGTATAGATAAAATAAATGAAGGACTGAGATGTCAGTATCGGTACAATTGTCGTACTTGGTCGACAATTGTATTAGAGGATATAGTGCGTCATGTATACGTATCCAGTATGTCGAGACGGACGAGAAAAGTTGGAAATGCCTAAGTGTAACATTATTAGCGCACGCTAATAATCACGAGTAGCGCACATTATCGTGCAGGTTTAGCGCATGGTACGGACATAACTTAGCGCACGCTAGTGCAGAACAGATCAGAAGGAATCTATGTGTGGACCAGGCCACTTTCGGCGCATGTTCTGAGTAGTCAAACTGATGTTTGTCGTAAAGCATTAGCGCACGCTAATGCCTGTTGTTAGCGCACGCTAATATCAGTCGGTCAACAGGGAATCTTGGCTTTATTGGTTTCTTTCGGCATGTGGGGTCACGAGCCTATTCGGGGTTGGTGCAGACTGTAGCAAGTCAACTATAATTAGCGCACGCTAAGATACAACATTTTGCATGCGCTAGACAGTGTAGTCTACGTATGTTATTGCATGGGCATTACGTACGTAAGCTGATGTGCGGAGCAAGTCAGTAGCCTATGGACCGCGATAGCGCATTCTAACGAAAGAGAGTTAGCGCACGCTAAGCATGTAACGTACGTTAAATGAGGACATTAGCGTACGTTAATAATATACAGTATATATATGTGCAGTTGGGCATTATTCTTCATTCCGTTCATTCATTCCTTGCAACCGAGAGAGAGAGAGAGAGAGAGAGTTTTTAGAGAGGAGTTTGAGGTTCCAAACACTGAGAGATGATGATCTTTAACAAAGATTAGGTTGAGGTACATGGATTAAAGTCTTGTTCTTGAAATTATTGATGATTCTTCGGAATGAAGTTGATTGTTCTCCTTCATGGTTCGTCTATACAAGGTAATAGTTCTTCACTTTTGGATTTCGTTTTAGATTGGAGATTTACGTTCTTGAGTTGATGAATATCATATCAACAAGTTAATAAGTATGATTAGGAGATGGATTACCGGATTATGATGATGTTGTTATTGATATATGGATATTGATGTGATTCGTATGGTTTGAATCGTGTTGTACGTATTCTTGAGATAAGTGGGTTAAATCTTCTCCTCAGTTTCGAATGTTGATGTCATTGTTGATAATTACTCCTTGCAATGATAAATCATGGAAGTATTGTTACGTTCTTAAGGTTTCATGATGTTGATATTGAGGAAGATGATATATGGATATAGGACTTGGAATATAAGTTGAATGATTTTTTTTATATGTTAAAGGATATCGGATTTCGTTGTTTTGATAGCTATGAACATGGTTTAGAATCACTTAGTGTTCTTGATAATCGCCATATGTTGAACGGAATCTGAAAAACATGCATCTGTACAGCATTAGCGCACGCTAAGCTTACTAGATAGCGCGCGCTAACGGGAGCAACTTAGCGCACGCTACATTAAGTGATTAACGTGCGCTAAGAAGGCAGAAAGTGCAGTATTTTCGTGTTGTGGTTGTGAATTCGTGCCGGTTTGAGTTGGATTGATCAGACTAGTGTTTAATCGAGATAATCTCGTAGAACCGTTGAGTTTGTTGATTGGTTATATCGATTATTGATTTTTATCGAATGTGTGTTAAATCGATTATTGTAATAGGTCGAGATTATTGATCGGTGATTAGAACCGTATGTTGCGGTCCTGTTCGGGTATGTTCGCAAATTGCATGGGTCAGGGCCGAGGAGCTCGTAGACAAAGGCAATGATATTGGTAGCATTCATCATCGTCGTATCGGTATCGAGGCAAGTTATTACTTGCTCAGTTATAATATTTAATGAATGGTTTCAGTTTCATTTCGTTTATAATGCATATAGCGATGATTATTATTGTGAACTCGGGGTATTTGGTTTGTATATCGTTCTTCCGATTCTGGGAGGTAAATCATAATGTATATGCTTTATCTCAGTTATTGGTATGTTCGGGTATCGAGGTTATGTTGCGATAAAAACGAGGATATGAGTATCTATAGTCCATGGTACGTTTGGATCGCCAAGCATCGAGGATACTAACCGGTGATGATTTGACATTGATATTTCTCCTGAAGGATTCGGGACAGTATCTTAGTTTGATTCGGTTTAGTACAGATGATGTTGATCATGCAGGTTGTCTTTTATGTTGTCGAACATGAGGTCGTCCTAGTTGTTTATCATAGTGTCGTTTCATGTTTTGATTCATATGTTGTTCATGTTGATGAACATATTGATTTGCATATGTGTATGCATAATTGCATTGTTTATGTTGTAAATGATCCGAAGGGATCATGAGGATCTATGCTGAGGGCGCTGGATCAGATGTTCACCATGCGTTGGTTCGACGGGATCATCATGGGGATCTATGCTGAGGGCACTGGATCGTTGGACAGGTTTTCCGCCATGCGTTGGTTCGACGGGATCATCATAGGGATCTATGCTGAGGGCGCTGGATCGTTGGATTACCAGTATTGTGTTGATGGAATCTTGTGAATTCGCATAATTGATTTTCTCATGTGTTGTTGTTCATATGTGTATTGTTGGTTATCCACCTTATGATGATTTGATAGGATCATCAAGGGGATCTATGCTGAGGGCGCTGGATCGTCGGATTTCCACTGAGTATACATCATTGTTATTGTTGTGATCATATTGAAGTTGTCATATGAGTATGCATTCGTAGGTCTTATGTTAGGACTGTGTTCGTATGTTGCATTGATCTGATCTCGGATTAGACCGACATGATTGTCGTGGAATTGTGCATTTCGAGGTATGTTCCGTATTTCCTTTAGTTATTGTCTTTTGATGGACAATCGATTATCTGTGTTGAGATGTGATGATGTCACCCGATGGATTGGGATTGGACCGAGTTAGTAGATTTCGTAACAGTGCTTTATGATGATGCTTTGAGAACCTTGGGGTTCCGTTTGAGATACAGTACAGATGATTGGTTATGGGCTTATCATGTTGTTGAGGATACGAGATGTGAACTTTGGTAAAGTTATGACGATAAGATTACTTTGGTCGTATTCTTATTTTTGTATTCTCATTAGTATGTAATTATTGATGTGATGTGATGTGATTGACATCATTGTTGGATATTATGGCTGACCCCGTCGTGGGATCTCTTTTTAGGTTCTTGGATTTTCGAGCTTGTAGCGGTCGTGGAGAGATGAGCTTCCCGGAGGATACTGGCTAGGGCATGTTTTTGTATTGAGTTTCCTGATTAGTTCTTGTATTCCGCTGCTAGAGTATTTTAATTATTTGTATTTTTCCGCTGCGTGAGTATTTTTAAATGGCCTTTTGGTATCTGGTAACTTAGGTCACTTTGGCAATCATTCTCTAAATCTATTCTGTCGGTACGTGTAAGTGATAGCTTAACGTATGTTCTTAAACAATTAAGCTTTGGCATTTCGGGCCTTGTGATTTCAAATGAGATTTTACGATGGTTTGATAAACGGATTTTATTATGTCTTCAAATGTTTTTAAAAGACAGTATCGTCGTTAGCCTCTTGGGAATTTGTAAATGTTTGCGAAAATTTCCTTCAGCCTTGTGGGTTCCATCTCGGGGCCCACGACGCTGTAATATTCCCGGTCGGATCTGGGGGTGTTACAGAATATGGTATCGGAGCTTAGGTTGAGAAAACCTAGGCATTCGGGTCGAGTTGGGTTGTGTTTTAGTCGCGTCATTCGAGTTGTCGATTGACTAATACTAGAGCCGTTAGTTTTTGTTGTTCACTCGGGCCCTCATTAGTTTTTGTGGCTTCGGCCCTCATTGATATAGCTTTGGGCTGTTTTGGCTTCGGGCCACTGTGGTGATTGACAGCTTTGGCTGAGTGACATTCAAGGTATAATGATGATATACAGCTTCGTGCTGTTCGGCTTTCAAGCCATTGTGATGTATCGGTATTCATGTTGGAGCCTTCGGGCATCGTTATTCGTATGCATTTCAGTGTTGGCTTGGTTTACCTTCGGGTGATGTATTGTTGTGTTCTGTATTGATGATTCACTGTTGGGCACTTGTATTCTAACCTGTTGAGCATGTATTGATCGTATGCCGTGGGCATAGTATTTTACGAATGCGGTTGTGAGCATCTCGTATTACCATTACTATACTATTCATTCTGCCCTTTGGATACATATCATGTTGTATATGTATTTGATATTCATTATCTGGATGACTGACCCCGTGGGGGCGGAACATATTTTCATGTTTTAGGTGTTTGCGAGGAGAGAGTTGAGACACAGGGTCATGACGATGGCGACGAGGCATTCGAGCGATACTAGTCCGAGATGTTTTGGTGTTCATGTCAATCAGACAGTTTGGAGTACTCCAGTTTTGTCAGTTATTGTCATTTTATATTATCCGAGCAAGGCTCGTGGATGTCGTCGTATTTTACTTAGATCATGTAGGCCCACTGTTGTCATTGAAATTCCATATCGGAGTATTATGTTGGATGTCAGTGTAGGGATGTTGATTCCCTTTTTTGTGAGTTAGATGTATTTTTGGTCGTGTTAGCCTGGTGGATCTCCTGGTGTGGGGTCCACGGCACTGTAATGACCCAATAGGATTTGGGGGTGTTACAATAGCCATGAGCGTGAGCTTTTAGAATTTCCTCCAGCAGCGCACTGGGACAGTTCCGTTACTGATCGTCTATCCGATGAATTCAATGTGAGTTTTTTTTTTACTTTGTTTGTTTACAAAGTACTTAGAAGGCGCACTAGGATATGTTTGTTGCTAATATTTTAGTGTTTGTTATATGAAAAAGGTACTCAGTAATAAGCAGAAAGATCGAAGGAAGCTAAATAAATACCCTCACTGCATTTCTCGCAATGGTTATGCTAACCTAGAATAAGAAATGGTTAGTGATCATTTGGTGCCTTTATTAATTTTTTCCGACACTCTAATTATTGCTTAATATTAATTTCTCGAACATATTTATTCATGCAGTCTCAAGACGATCCTGAAACGGAGATAGATCGATCTTCTACCTGGCTCCGCGTTGCAGGATAAAGATGGGAACTATAAGTCGGACAAAATTAAAGAAATTACTGAAGAGATTGTATGTTATTTGTGTTCAAGGCACAAGGATTAATTTGAGCAATACTTTTTTTCTAACGGGAATTTTTTTACTGTATATTGTTGATAGTAAAAAATCAGATTGTCTGCCAATTGTGATTTGTACTTGGGGATTGTCTGTTAGCTATAAATAAGATTAATTTTTGATTGCAAAATAATCATGATCACTAGTCTGGCCCTGGAGTTTCTCCAGGTACCACATATTTCACTATAAGATCCGTGGGCATTTGGATTTTTATATTTCACTATAATTTGTGTTATTACTGAGCTAGTTTCATTTTTTGTTAATTAATGAAGTTGAGGATAAATGTGGTGAGAAGCAAAATGAATTTGCAGAGAAGGTTGAGGTTGAGGAGAAGAATGTGGAGGCCGCGGATGCTTTAATAGTTCAGGATGTTTGTAAGGAAGATCCATTAACAGTTAAGTGTGCAGAGTGGGAATTAGCTATCGGTTCCCCCACCAATGTTGTTGCTTATGCAAATGTTGATACATCGTATAAAGTTCTTCATGGGAAACGACTATCAGTAGAGAATGCATGAGTCTCGATTACTCGTGTAATCCAAGGATCTGTTAAGATTCCTTTCCCCATTGAATATGAGATCACGACTGTGGAACAGGCTGTGGGAACGTTTATTGCGTGGCCAAGACACCTCATTCAAGAAGTGAAGAAAAGCACTGCTGCAGTGAAAGGAAATCAGAAGGTTAATTTCTGTTTTCATTTACTTAACGGAACAACTTTTCTTACTAGTTCACTTTGTGTTATAAATTATCTTTTTACTTTTTCCTTTTAAGGGAAGAAAGAAAATTTTAGCAAAGCAGTATAAGAAGGTGGCAGATTGTGTCAAGGAACCAGCGTATGTGTTAGACATGGGTCCTGATTACCCCCCTAGTTTGAAGAATTTGTTGCTTTGGGCAAAAGATGCCTTGAAGGACGGCCAAGCAACCACTTTTGAGCTATGTGAGGAAGCTTTTAGATCAACCAAAAAGTAGTGTCTGTTTTTATCGGACATCCATGCTTTATGCTCTAGAGGTGAAATATCAGGGTCCGTCATGATTTACATTTTTATCAAGTAAGTGTCTAGTCTAAGTTCAAAATTTATTCGTTGACTTTGTCAATGTTTTTTAATTTAGTTTAGATTCATGCCAATGATTGTTTACTTTTTATATAGTTCATTGGAGCAATTTTTGAAAAAGAACAAGATGTCTGACATGGTAGCATTCGTTGATCCTGCCAAGATAGGCGCCCTCTGTTGTGGTAATGCTGGAGAGAGGTCGCGTGCCCTATCTTTCAGATTCAAGAATGCTAAGTCATGCCAAGTTTTTCAGTTGCCTTATAACAGTGTGTGAGTACTTGTTTTTATGTTTTTTGCCATCTATATTATTAATAAAAAATAAAAGATATCTGTTTTTCTGACTTGTGCTCTTATTATTAACATCCATCTATATTTATGGTGTTCACGATTTACTAGGAACCATTGGGGGCTAACTGCTGTCAACCCATATTCACAAATAGTTTACCACATGGACCCGTTGAAGCGCCGAATTGCAAGTGAAGAATGGATTGAAGTGATTGATAAGTGAGTACCTCATCATAAATTTATTTAATTTTAAATCGCTTCAAAAATTAAGGAAAATATATAGCAGTTGATTTATATTATATTGTGATAGTGCCCTCAAACTGTACAAGGACTGTGCCAAGAAGATGCTAAAGAAGAAAATAGTGTGGGAGAATCTGGCGGTAGTATAGTTTTTGTATATTCATCGGTTTTCTAATTTCCACAAGAGTGTGTAGACATAAATAAATTTTTCTATGTTCTTCAGGGTGTTCCACTCCAAACTGGGACCCACAACTGTGGTTTATTTGTGATGCACTATATGAAAGATATATGCCTGGATAAGGAACTTAAATTTCATGTGAAGGTAAAAATTGAATTTTGTTAAGCCTTGCATATCTGTCCTTGTGTTATGTGATGAAGATATGTGACTTGCACTATTTTTGTTCCATTTTTCAGTGGCTAAGGAGGAGCAACATAGCATATGGCATTGATGACCTCAACGAGATAAGGATTGACTGGGCGAAGCACTTTATGAAGAATTATGCTCGATAAACTCTGTAATATAAATGGGTATTTTTGGTTGAACATATTTTGGGAGTTCCTGTGGTAGTTTATCATACATATGGCGCATATATTATATCTAAAGTGAATCAGTATACCTCTTTTTTTGTGGATATGTTCATCCCAAAATATGTTGGAAATAGTCTTATTTTGTTAATGGATTAGTTTGGTCGTAATGGTGGCTTTTGGTTGTTGGAATTTACTTAATATTAATTTTGTTGGATAGTTGTTGGTAATGTAATGGTGAATTGGTTGATATTAGTTGGTAATGAAGTGATGAATTGGTTTGGATTGTTTTGTTTATTCTTGTGATGGTTGTTGAGGGCATAGTATAGCTCAGTTTTGTTTGCAGATATAAAACCATTATGTAGTCTGCTTTTAGACAATACCCAAGCTTCACAAAAGTATCATGTGATTTTAATAAAAGCAATGCCTTTAAAAACCAAACCATTGTCAAAATAAAGCTCATACAAAAGCAGGAAAAAAAACCATTGTCTAGTGCCAAAGAATGAAAAAAAGAATCATTGCAAAAACGTTGTATGTAGATATTCAGACAACATTTTGAAAATCTGAAGACCATTGTTAAACAACTCAAGGCACATTATGAAAAAAATTTGTAGTGTTAAATGCAACATATTCGGACATGTTTTAAATACTATATCGTTGTCTAGATGACTTAAACCCAACCATTCTCCACTAAACAAACCATTGTCTAAAATAAAAACAACTATATTTGCAGAAGAAACTGTTGTACAAAGATACTTAAAACAAGGGGTTTTCAATTTAAAAGTATAGTGTGGAAGACATATCACAAAGGTATTGTAAATAAAACTCTTGTATAAGGTATAAATGAATGAGAGTTTGTAATTAACGAACCGTTGTCTTCTTTAGCTAACAATAACCAAAATTAAATGAAAAAAGCTTGTTGTAGGTATTGCTTTACTACACTTTCTATGAGGACTGTTGTTATTGGATATGAGACAACATTTTAGTAAGTAGAGTCTGTAGTCGTAAGGAAAATCATACAACATATTATGTACCGTTGTCTGACGCATGTAAGAGACAGCATCTCAATAGACAACGCGAAAACAGGGGGGTTGGACAACTGTCAAAACCCGTTGTCTGATGCATTTTTTCTTGTAGTGGCATGACGAGGAGAACAGTACAAGACAAACCAATGAGTTACTAGACAACTTTTCATCTTGTATGATGTGTGATGCATAATGGATAGAACAAACAAAATAATCATAAATCTACTAGTGTACCCTTTGTGATAATGTATACTCCCTCTGTTCTTGAATAAGTGTCCTACTTACCACATTTTTTTGTTCAACAATAAGTGTCCTGCTTCACTTTTTCCAATAATATCAACATTTTTTTCAATCAAATCAACTACTTCCACTCTCATTTTAATTTTTAGGAAAATTACATCTCCTAGTACATTTCGGTAATATATTACACAAATGACACAGACATAATATATTTACAGATCTACCGTTAGGTAGTTAAATTGTATTAACATTACTTCTTTATTATTTTAGTATTGATGGAAAATTATTCAAAAGACTTGCCGGGCAAAAAATAAAGTACAACTGGGAACAAAATTACAATTCGAAAAAGCAGAAACTACAAAACCTGAAACTGAATTGAAATTACTAAAAAAAAAATGAAAGACAAAACCGTAAAATATTTCCGAGTCGAGGAACTCTCTGTCCACAAGACGGTATACGCCCCGGTAGTGAGGACAAATCTGACTACGAAACTATGTATGCAGAAAGCTGTATGACTTGTGTATTTCATTTTTTTGCATGTCCTCATGCAAATAAGATGCATGCCTGTTTATAGGCCATCTCACACCTGCAGGGAATTAAACATAGCTACTAATGGCTCTCATAATGCAGGCATTCATGCTGCATTGATCACAGGAGTTACAGAACTCAAAAGGTAGGAATTCCAGAATTCAAAAGGCAGCCATTTACTCCTTCTCATCACACATGGAACGTTACTGCCGTTTTTTGACTGTTTGAATAGTCAGGACGCACCTGGACTGTATCCAGCTCCTTTATCGCTAGAGGTATGTACCTGGACATCCTCATGTACACATACGAGCCCAACAACATTGTGGAGCTAGTCCAAAAAATCTTTAAGCAAGCCCACGACTAGGCCCAAAGAACAGACCAAGACCACCCAAAGACCAATTGCCAAGATCCAAGATCCAAGATCCAAGGCCAAGGCCCAGGTCCACGGTCCACGATCAACGGTCCATGGTTCACGGCTCGCGGCCGAGGCCGAGGTGCGTGCATGTGCGCGCATGTGGGCTTTAAGCCCATCATATGTGCCTTTAATTAATACATGTATAATGAAACTCCATATATACTTGAACTATGATAGTTCATTTATCAATGTGGGATAGCCATCCCTCATTATTCCACAATTAAGTGACAAATTTTAATCCACTATTTCTCACTCACCGGGAATCGAATTACAGAATGTGAATATACCACGATAATCTACTCGTAACGCAGATCGATCCTATGATATTTAATTTTACAAAATAAATATAAATTCATTAATGATTCCAGCAATCCCCCACATGAGTTAAAATAGCCCAAATGCAATACACAGACACAAGATCAGTCTGCAAGAGGCGTTAAAGTATAAGGATAGGTAGTTCGTGGCTTTGAACCTTCCATAGTTAACACCATCGGGTACACAAACAGATTAGTAGTGTGATGCTTTGAAATATTCACCCACGACGTGCACCGAGACAATGGTGCTAACACTTTAACACCTCAACCTCATCCATTCTCACTCCTTCTGTCCATTGCGGGCCTTGGACAACCCTTTGGATTCATAAGTGTATTTCATGATGTAACACCCCCAGATCCGACCGGGAATATTACAGCGTCGTGGGCCCCGAGATGGAACCCACAAGGATGAAGGAAATTTTCGCAAATATTTACAAATGCCCAAGAGGTTAACGATGGTACTATCTTTTAAAAACATTTGAAGACTTAATAAAATCCGTTTATCAAACCGTCGTAAAATCTCATTTGAAATCACAAGGCATGAAATGCCAAAGCTCAATTGTTTAAGAACATACGTTAAGCTATCGCTTACACGTACCGACAGAATAGATTTAGAGAACGATTGCCAAAGTGACCTAAGTTACCATATACCAAAAGGCCAATTAAAAATACTCACGCAGCGGAAAAAGACAAACAAATAAAATACTCTAGCAGCGGAATACAAGAACTAATCAGGAAACTCAATACAAAAACATGCCCTAGCCAGTATCCTCCAGGAAGCTCATCTCTCCACGACCGCTACAAGATCGAAAATCCAAGAACCTAAAAAGAAAGCCCACGACGGGGTCAGCCATAATATCCAACAATGATGTCAATCACATCACATCAATAATTACATACTAATTAGAATACAAAAATAAGAATACGACCAAAGTAATCTTATCGTCATAACTTTACCAAAATTCACATCTCGTATCCTCAGCAACATGATAAGCCCATAACCAATCATCTGTACTGTATCTCAAACGGAACCCCAAGGTTCTCAAAGCATCATCATAAATCACTGTTACGAAATCTACTAACTCGGTCCAATCCCAATCCATCGGGTGACATCATCACATCTCAACACAAATAATCGATTGTCCATCAAAAGACAATAACTAAAGGAAATACGAAACATACCTCGAAATGCACAATTCCACGACAATCATGTCGATCTAATCCGAGATCAGATCAATGCAACATACGAACACGGTCCTAAGACAAGACCTACGAATGCATACTCATATGACAACGTCAATATGATCACAACAATAACAATGATGTATACTCAGTGGAAATCAGACGATCCAACGCCCTCAGCATAGATCCCCTTGATGATCCTATCAGGTCTGTAACACCCCCGATATATTCAGGAATATTACAGCGCCATAAATCCTTTACATAAGGATTTACAAGGCTGAAGAATTGAACAGACATAGAGAAATACTAACGAATGGAAATATCGGAATTAAGATACAAGAGTTCTGACCAAATACTGAAAGTACAATTGTTCAACCGGAACTTAATAATACATCACCAAATTCAAATTCATGATAAATGACTTCGTACTCGAGTACTTATTGAAATAACCAAAAAACAACAGACAAATAAACCCGGCCGGAACATCACTCTGCACCCTCGTCATCATGCAGCTCCAGTGATTGTTTTCCCGCTCTCCTGGATCCTGAACATAAACAAAATGTTCACCCCGAAGGGGTTAGCACAACGATGCTAGTACAAGTACCACAACATATTATTCAACGTCACACGCAGAATAATAATAACATAAATGATAAAATGCCAAACGAGTCTTCTCCTGCGAGAAACTCATACATAATATACACAACTGATAATCACAACATGATATCACAACATACACATGGTAATTCCGTCGATCCAGCGTTCACTGCCTAGAACCCACGATGATCACGTCAGACCAACCCGTGGTGGAAAAACCCGTCCGATGATCCAGCGCACGCTAGCATAGATCCCCCGATGATCCAACACGAGGTGGACATACAACAACGACATACATGCACGACAATATGTATAACATCAATACATAAAACAAATAAAGTACTTGCCTCGATTTGAAGACAAGAACAATACTTCCACGAAAACGAACACTCGAAGGTCGTCCTCCTCAATCAATCACGTAACAAGATCAAACCTTAACAAAATAAATGATATAGGATTTATCTCATGTCGTACAAATGTTTAAAAATTCGATTTACGGCCCAAAAGTTCATAAAATGTAATCTGCCTGAATTGCTTAGCGCACGCTAAGTACTAGCGTGCGTTAAGTCTGCTCGATAGCGCACGCAACCAACAAAGCCTAGCGTACGCTAACTATGCATGGTCAGTACTTCACTGATCAGTCGACTGACTCGTCTGATGGCCTACCGTATGTTACGTACCAAACGTAGCGTACGCTAACTCGTGCTCGATAGCGCATGTTAATCTTCATAGCTTAGCGTGCGCTATCTGTGCATGCCAGTTTACTGCTGGGCAGTAAACTGTTCTCATCATGATCAAAACAATGAAATCTTTCGTGATAATTCATGTTACCTCCATGAATATCATGTTCATACGATTATGAATGATCTTACGGATAACAACAACTTCGGATTCAAGGATATGCATACCATTATAAAACCATGTTCCATTTCGACTACAAATCTTCATACGACAATTCGAAAGGCTTAACGGTTGATATCGACACCTTTATATCAATCAAAATTATCATACTGTAGTTGTTTAACATTCCATCTATACAAGATAAATCCTTCCATGATCAATCCCTTAGATTCATCTAACAATAATGATGTTAAAGTCAAGTCCATGATTGTTATGAAGTCATCTACTATATTCGGATTACCATTGATAGAAGCTTCCTCTACTTGTTCATTGTAATAAGATTCGAATCATGATGTTCATAATCAAGGTACTTGAGGCATAACCATCTCTATATTCCAAACATGATGCATGTTGAATAAATCACTGATGAAAAATCAATATCTTGTTAACATGATCATCTAATTCTTTAGAATCCAACTCTAAGTCTGGAGATAGGTTGAACATACCTTAATATGACGAAAATCACTGAACCGTAAGGTAGAATCCGACTCCGGTTGGTTATGTGCCACTCCAAGGTGTTACTTCTCTTCAATGACCACTCACAAGTGATAACCAATATTCAAGGATCACCAAGATATGTTCTAAGTGTGTTGTAGGGATGATTATAGCTCTCTGGCCTCTCAAGAATGAAGAATGGACGAAGGAAATGCAAGCCAAAATGGGTGGTTGTCTCATTTATAATATTCTGCACTTTAGCCAATTAGCGCACGCTACTAAGCATTCCTTAGCGCGCGCTAATAAGAGTTGACTTAAAATTGTCTAGGTTCGTCCGCGGGAATCTTACCCGGACCCATGTCCCGGCTGGCGCATGTGCTAACCACCTACCTCAATAATTCAGTGTCTAGCGCACGCAACTCCTACATACGTAGCGTGCGCTAGTAATAGCCGATAGCACGCGTTAAGCTACATTCTTAGCGTGCGCTATCACGAGTTTGCATGAGAAAATTTGCATGTTGTTATACTTAAGTACAAGGATGCCAATGCAAGAAATATCATACTCCAATAATCAAAACCACAAATCCGAATAATACAGGGTTGAATACAGATGAAATACACCGTAATAAATCCGGATATTACATACTCTCCTACTAAAAAGGAGTTTCGTCCCGAAACTCAAGACGAAAATAACTCGGGATATCTGGACTTCATATCAGCTTCCGTTTCCCATGTGGCTTCTTCCTTTCCGTGACGTGACCATTGAACTTTGACCAAAATGATTGGTTTGTTCCTCAATTGCTTAACTCGACTCTCGAGTATCTTGACCGGTCTTTCTTCAAACTTCCCATCCTGTGCGACTTCGATCTCGCCGAAATCAATGATATGACTGGGATCTGGTATATACCTCCGTAACTGGGATATGTGGAACACGTTATGAACATGGCACAATGACGGCGGCAATGCCAATCTGTATGCCAACTCCCCAACTCTCTCAAGGATCTCAAATGGTCCGATATATCTCGGACTCAGCTTTCCTTTCTTTCCGAAACGAAAGATTCCCCGAGTAGGAGAAACCTTTAAAAGTACATGGTCTCCCGTACTGAACTCCAAAGGGCGACGGCGTACATCTGCGTAGGATTTCTGGCGACTCTGGGCGGTCAACAGCCTTTCACGAATCAAGGCTATCTTCTCTCGAGTCTGCACGATCAACTCTGGTTCTGTTCCGATCAAGTCTGATGAATCGTCCCAACATAGGGGTGATCTACATCTCCTCCCGTATAATGCCTCAAACGGTGCCATCTTAATTGAAGTATGCCAACTATTGTTGCAGGTAAATTCAATAAATGGTAGATGAACTTCCCAATCGTTTGACCGATCTAAGGCACAGGCCCTTAGCATGTCTTCCACCGTTTGAATAGTCCTCTCGGATTGTCCATCAGTCTGCGGGTGATAAGCTGTGCTGAAGTTCAATTCGGTCCTTATGAACTGCTTTCCAAAAGTGAGACACAAAACGGCCGTCTCGATCAGAAACAATGGTCTTCGGCGTACCATGCAATCGAACTATCTCCGAAATAAATACTCGTGCCAACCTCTCTGGTCCCCACATATCCTTAATGCCTAGAAAATTAGCTGATTTGGTTAGACGATCAACTATCACCCAAATCATGTTCATTCCTGTCCTGGTTCTCGGCATATTAGTGATAAAGTCCATCGATATGTCCTCCCACTTCCATTCAGGAACATTCCGGCAGGCTGTTGATGCTCGATCTTAACCTACTGACAAGTCAAGCATTTCGAAACATAGTCCGCTACATCTTTCTTCATGTTGCCCCACCAGAAATTCTGCTTCAAGTCCTTATACATCTTACTGGTGCCTGGGTGGATAGAATAGGGCGAACTGTGAGCTTCCTTCATAATCGTCTGTTTCAGAACATCAACATCGGGAACGCAGAGTCGGTTCTGAAATCTCAAAACTCCATCATCATGAATTATGAATCCGGGGGCCTTTCCTATGATCACTTCATCACGTAACCGAATCATCAGAGGATCATCTGTCTGTCAAGATTTGATTTCTTTGGTTAATGATGAAGTTATTTCCATCACGCACAGTTGTCCTTGGACTTTTTGTAACCACACTTCAATTCCTTCTCGAACCATCTCTCGTTGAAGGCTAAGTTGGGAGGTCAGAGTCTCCAGCATCTGAATAGAAACAGGCTTGCGGCTGAGTGCATCGGCCACTACATTCGCTTTGCCTGGATGATACAAAATCTCCAAGTCATAGTCCTTAATCAGTTCTAACTGTAGTACCCGAGATTTCTGTTATGTATTTAGATCTTGTAATATTGTAATTGTTGCACTTTGATCTGAGTATTATTCTCCATATTTCATAGTCTAGTGTTGTTAAGTGTATGATTTCACGAGTGTGACTTAAATTTGTGATTCTGCGCATGTAGCGCACGCTACAGATTAAGTATAGCATACGCTAAGTTGGATCCATAGCGCACACTGTGGAGGAACCTTAGCGCACGCTATGCGGGGTCAATATGATTGAGACGTGTGGTAGGTGATATCAGGCCGGGGATCCTTGTCGGATTGTGTCGGGATGAACCTGGATGGCTTTCGGGAAAAAGCCAAGTCAACGCGTTAGCGCACGCTACTCATATGAGGGTAGCGCACGCTAAAGGCTGAGTACAGTGAAGTCAGTAAGGTTCGTATGGCCGTTAGCGCACGCTATGAATAGGGACTAGCGCGCGCTAATAACCATTTTCTATATATAGGACAGCATACTTTTTCATTTTTCAGATATTTCCACTTTCCCAAATCCGAATTTTTGAGCTCAGAGAGTTACTTCCTCCCTACTCAAACCCCTCATATCATCCTCCTAGCTCGAGTTTGAAGATTGTAGATCATTGAGGATTGGTGTTCAAGCTCTCGGTGTTGGATTTTCTTCAAGTTCCTTCGTGTTATTCACTACTTTGAGGTAGGTGATTCTTTGCAAATATTAGTAGTATTCTGAAGGACGTTTGATCATGTTTATCTAGTCAGTTAATTCGTTAATAGTCGAATCATCACATGTTAGAAGGATATTTTTGACGTTTCGGCACTTATTCTTCGTATAATCCTTTGAACCTTTTAGTATATGGACTTCTAGGCATTTCTTACCGATCATGACCAGTAGGTGGAGTTTATCAAGTTGTTATGTTGTACACTTTGGAATCATGCGTTTTGTAACGTAGGACGAATAGAACTTAGGATACTTTCTCAAGATCTAGATGAATTATGGTGTAGTAATGATTATACGTAACCTTGTATCTCGTAGTCATTTAATCCATATGGAACTTTCACAGACCTTATAAGCATGATGTGCACGGGGATGACATGTATTATCACCATAGAATTCATGAGTTCATCACCATTAGAACAAGTTTTCTGCCAGTAGTAATCTGCCATGCACGGTTAGCGCACGCTAACATACGTAAGTTAACGTGCGCTATCGGGAATAAGTTAACGCACGCTACGTTTGGTACGTAACGTACGCTATGTTATCAGTCGAGTCAGTCGGCTGATCAGAGAGAACTGTCAGTCCATGGCTAGCGTACGCTATACTTAAACGATTGCGTACGCTAACAGGCAGGCTTAGCGCACGCTACATAGAGTACGTAGCGTACGCTAGGTGGTTCAGGCAGATTGCATACTTTGAGCTTTTGGCCGCAGACCGAATTGTTAGGCAATCGTTCGACTTGAGATGATTTGTATATCATTTCTTTTGTTAAGGTTTTAGCTTGCTACGTTGATCGAAGGAGGCGGCCTTCGAGTGTGTTGAGATCAATGAAGTGTTTCGTTCTTGCCATCTTCGAGGCAAGTATCATAATATGTTAATATTGGTATTTTGAGCATGTGTGTGGTTATTCATGTTGTCGAACACGAGATTTATTTCGTTGAATTGTCATGATATTCGTTATCTAGTGTTTGTATGTTCATGTTGATGGGCATGGCGATTTGGCATATATGTATGCATGAGTTGTGTTTGTGTTTGTTGTGCGATCTATGCTGAGGGCGCTGGATCGGATGTCCATCTCGTGTTGGTCCGACGGGATCATCTTGGGATCTAGGCTGAGGGCGCTGGATCATTGGATGGGTTATTTCCACCTCGTGTTGGTCCGACGGGATCATCTTGGGATCTATGCTGAGGGCGCTGGATCATTGGAATACCCTTGCTGTGTTAATGGAATCTTTTGGATTCGCATTGTCGGATTTCGGTAGCGGAAGTCCGTGTGGTGTATCTTGTTATGTATTGTTGATGCATATTCGAATTGTTTAAATGATACTTGTACTAGCATCGTTTTGCTAACCACTTCGGGGGTGGACATTTGTTTTGATGTTCAGGTAGCCGAGGAGCAGGGAAACAGCCACAGTACTGATGTGACGACGAAGGGGTTCAGTGATGTTTGTTGTTGTTGGTGATCTATTTTCTTGGTTTGATTTCAGTACTCGAGTACGCGTGTCTTATTAATTCCACTTCGATATGGTTGTAATAATTACTCATTGAACCAGTTGAATCGGTTTTGTAAACTTGAATTTTCGTGGTATTGATGTCTTATACTTACATTTCTTTTATTTAGCCTTGTAAATCCTTACTTAAAGGGTTTACGGCGCTGTAATTATTCCGAATATCTCGGGGTGTTACAGAATATGGTATCAAAGCTAAGATTCATGGATATCTTGGCAGTCGGGTTTTAAGTTGGGTCTGTTTACGTTATTGATTTACGAGTCGTTCGTAACATCACTGTTCAGACAAAAGTCGTCATGTGGACCGTGGTTGTAAGTCTCCTAATCTCTTGTACTACCGATTTACTTAATTCTGTTTTGTGAGTATTGACCGGCTTTATTTTTGAAAATTTCGTCCTGGATACTGAAAAATTGTGTTTTCAGTATGTTGAGAGGAGGTCGTGGACGCGGACGTGGTCGTGGATGCGGACGTGGAAATATGAGACAGGAGGACTCCGCAACTACCCCAGAATTATCGGCTGGTAGAACCGATTCCCATTCTGGAGGCGGCGAGGATCGGCGAATGGCGACGCAAATCCTAACATGCGGGAGTACTTCAACAGTGGTGGCGAGATAAACCGATTCGCTCGAGTAGTTGATCCTATGCAGGCAATGATGGGACAGCGGCACCACGAGGATAGCAGGGAGATAGATGGCTTACCGAGGTAGTCAAATTGCACCCGCCAAAGTTTGACGGATCTGCGAGGCACTTACTTGGGATCATTGGCTAAAGGAGTTAGAGAAAATATTCGCGGGTATTAAGCGTCCCGAGGACCGGAAGGTTCCCATTGCCCAATATTTTCTCGATCGGGAGGCCTTTGGTGGTGGAAAGCTATTCGACCCGAGGATCATAATGCGGATTGGACGGAATTCAAACTAATGATGGAAGCACGTATTGTCCTCGTCCAGTTAGAGAGGCAAAAATCCGAGAGTTTTTCTCACCATAGAGTTCGGAAGCAATCATATGAGACATAATCAAAACTTTTAATCATCAATCGACGTGTGTCCGACACTTTGTCGAACGGAGGCGAAAAGATTTTTCATTTCGATATGCGAATGAAGCCGGAGATTCAGCAGTACATGTCCGGTTCGAGTGTACTATCTTTGTGACAATATCAAGACAAAGCGCGGCCTACGACATGAAAGAGGCGGCGGTGGAGAAATCGATGGAAGCAAAGAAGCAGAAAGTGACCGGCAGCTTCTCGGAAAACAAGAGTGGTGGGCCCCGCAAGGGCCAGTCTTCCTTTTATTCGGCTAGGAAACCTCCACATCCTTCTAGAGGTGGAAAGAAGTTCCGGAATACATCAGCAGTTTCGGACGCATCAATGAAATGCTACAATTGTGGTCGAGCAGGGCATATTCGACGTCATTGCCCCGCATCTTCTGTGGCTTGTTACCATTGTAGGCAAGAAGGGCACCGTGCGGCTTTTTGTGGAGTTGCTACTAGATCCTTTGTTACTCGCACTCCAGCGCCAGTTCCAAAGGAGATGAGTGTGAACCAGACGCAGCAGAGTGGATTTCAGCAGCAAAATATTGGGAAGAGAGAGACATCCAATGATGGGTCCGTTCCTCCGCGCCTGTACGAGATGAGGAAATCTGACGATCAGAACACTGTTGTTGCATCAGGTACAATTCAGATCCTTTTGCAACCAGTTAGTGTTTTATTCGATTCCGGAGCTACACATTCTTTCATATCATTGAACTGTGTAAATCGTTTAAAAATCTCGTGCTTATTTGATTGTGAACCATATGTTGTGGGTTTGCCGAGTGGAGAGAGAATTGTGGGAACCCTAGAGGCTAGAGACTTTCCAGTGTCTATAGGAGGGAGATATTGGCCATCGAATCTTATTGTAGTTGACATCTACGGTGATGATTTAATTCTCGGAGACGATTGGCTCAACCGTTATGGAGCTATTCTGAATTACTGAGAGAGAGTCATTTCTATCATTGCTGATGACGGATCTGAACACTTATTCTGAGGATGGAGACCGGAAAGCTCGGGAAAATTGATCAAAGCAATGAAAGCCGTGAAATTACTGAAGCAAGGATGTCACGGACTTTGGTGTTATGCCATGAGGAAAGAGGAAGGAGTAGAGCTCTCGTCTATTCTAATTGTGAATGAGTTCTCAGATGTATTTCCTGACGAACTACCTGGGTTACCTCCGCAGAGAGAAGTGGAGTTTACTATCGGATTAGAGCCTGGAGCAGCTCCTATTTCCAGAGCACCATACCGGATGGCGCCAACCGAGATGTATGAACTCAAGAAGCAACTGGAGGAATTGTTACAGAAGGGTTATATTCAACCTAGTGTTTCTCCTTGGGGAGCGCCCGTTCTCTTTGTCCGAAAGAAAGACGGATCCCTCCGACTGTGTGTTGATTACAGGGAGCTCAACAAGATGATGATCAAGAATAAGTATCCTATACCTCGGATCGACGACTTGTTTGATCAACTGCAAGGGGCAAGGGTATCCTCGAAGATTGACTTGTGATCGGGATACCATCAGTTGAGAATTAAGGAATCGGATATACCGAAATCTGCTTTCAGATCCCGGTACGGGCATTATGAATTTGTAGTGATGCCATTTGGACTTACCAATGCTCCTGCGGTATTCATGCAATTGATGAATCGGGTATTCTTGGAATACTTGGATAAATTTGTGGTCGTCTTCATTGATGACATCTTGATATATTCGAAGGATGCAGAGGAGCATGCCGAACATTTGGGTGTGGTTTTGAGCACCTTGAGGAAGGAACAACTGTATGCAAAGCTTTCAAAATGCGAGTTCTGGCTTAGGGAGGTAACTTTCCTTGGGCATGTGATATCAGCTGACGGAGTTCAGGTAG
The DNA here is from genome assembly GCA_033398695.1 of Orobanche coerulescens. Lineage (NCBI taxonomy): Eukaryota > Viridiplantae > Streptophyta > Magnoliopsida > Lamiales > Orobanchaceae > Orobanche > Orobanche coerulescens. The sequence goes on from CM065807.1 coordinate 125,368,364, forward strand.
ACCCGAAGAAATTCGAAGCAATCTTGGAATGGGAAGCTCCTAATAACGTGAAAGAAGTCCGGAGTTTCTCAGGACTTTCTGGATATTATCGCCGCTTTGTAGAGGGATTTTCCAAAATTGCTCGTCCGCTCACTCAGCTGTTACAGAAAACTCGAAAGTTCACGTGGGATGAGAAATGCCAGACTGGTTTTGATGAACTTAAGAAGAGACTGACGACAACACCTATATTAGCATTACCAAATGGAACTGATGTATTCATGGTTTACTGACGCTTCAAATCGAGTGCAGTATGTGTGTTGAGTCAAAAATATAAGGTGATTGCCTATGCTTCTCGGCAGTTGAAACCATACGAGGTTAATTACCCGACTCATGATCTGGAGCTAGGAGCTGTAGTCTTTGCATTGAAAATTTAGACACATTATTTGTACGGCACTCATTGTCAGATCTTTACAGATCATAAGAGCCTCAAGTACATTTTCAGTCAGAAAGAATTAAACATGAGGCAGAGAAGTGGCTGGAATTGATCAAGGATTACGACTTGGAAATTCTCTATCATTCGGGGAAAGCAAACATAGTAGCCGATGCTTTGAGCCGTAAACCTGTTTCTATTCGAGTGTTGGAAGCACTTACGTCCCAAACCAGCATTCAACGAGAACTGATACGCGAAGGGATTGAAGTATGGGCACCAGGAATCCAAGGGCAACTATATGTGATGGAACTGACTTCATCACTAGTCGAGGAGATCAAATCTAAGCAGTTGAACGATTCTCTGATCCTTCGGTTATGTGATGAAGTAAAGAAAGAAAGAGCCCCAGGATTCGTGATACAAGATGATGGAGTTCTGAGATTTCAGAGTCGACTTTGCGTTCCCGATGATGACGAATTGAGACGGAAAATTCTGAAAGAAGCTCATAGTGCACCTTATTCTATCCACCCGGGCAGCAGTAAAATGTATAAGAATTTAAAACAAAACTTCTGGTGGGGGAATATGAAGAAGGATGTAGCAGAGTACGTTTCGAAGTATTTGACTTGTCAGCAGGTTAAGATTGAACATCAGCGACCTGCCGGAATGTTAAAGCTGCTTCCGATCCCTGAGTGGAAGTGGGAGGATATCTCGATGGATTTCATCACCAGTATGCCAAAGACTAGAATGGGAATGAACATGATTTGGGTTATAGTTGATCGACTAACCAAGTCGGCTCATTTCCTAGGAATTAAAGATACATGGGGACCCGAGAGATTGGCGCGAGTATTTATTGCGAAGATAGTCAGATTGCATGGGACGCCGAAGACCATCATTTCGGATCGAGATGGTCGCTTCGTGTCACATTTATGGAAGGCAGTTCACAGGGCTTTGGGGACTGAGCTCAACTTTAGCACATCTTATCATCCCCAAACGGACGGTCAGTCCGAAAGGACTATACAAACGGTAGAAGACATGCTTAGAGCTTGTGCCTTAGATTGGTCGACTGATTGGGAAGTTCATTTGCCGTTGATTGAATTCACTTACAATAATAGTTGGCATGCTTTTATTAAGATGGCACCATTTGAAGCTTTGTATGGGAGAAGATGCCGATCACCCCTGTGTTGGGATGATTCTTCGGATTTGATCGGGACGGAACCGGAATTGATAATTCACACTCAAGAGAAGATAGCTTTGATTCGAGGAAGACTGTTGACTGCCCAGAGTCGACAAAAGTCTTATGCAGACGTACGCCGTCGCCCTCTAGAGTTCGACGTTGGGGAACATGTACTATCGAAGGTATCTCCAACACGAGGGATTTTCCGTTTTGGGAAAAAGGGTTAGCTAAGTCCTAGATATATCGGACCATTCGAGATCCTCGAGAGAGTTGGAGATTTAGCATACAGGTTGGCCTTACCGCCATCGCTGAGTCACGTTCACAATGTGTTTCACGTATCCCAATTGCGGAAGTATGTACCAGATCCCAGTCATATCATTCAGTTCGATGAGATCGAGATAGCTAATGACGGCACCTTCGAGGAGAGACCAATCAAGATACTTGAGAGTCGGATCAAACAGTTGAGGAATAAACCAATACACTTGGTTAAAGTACAATGGTCACGACATGGAGTTGAAGAGGCCACTTGGGAAAAGGAGGACAGTATGAAGACTAGATATCCGGAGTTGTTTTCATCTTAAGTTTCGGGACGAAACTTCTTTTTAGGGAGGAAGGATGTAATACCCGAGATTTCTGTTATGTATTTAGATCTTGTAATATTGTAATTGTTGCACTTTGATCTGAGTATTATTCTCCGTATTTCATAGTCCGGTGTTGTTAAGTGTATGATTTCACGAGTGTGACTTAAATTTGTGATTCTGCGCATGTAGCGTATAGCGTACGCTAAGTTGGATCCATAGCGCACACTGTGGAGGAACCTTAGCGCACGCTATGCGGGGTCAATATGATTGAGACGTGTGGTAGGTGAGATCAGGCCGGGGATCCTTGTCGGATTGTGTCGGGATGAACCTGGATGGCTTTCGGGAAAAAGCCAAGTCAACGCGTTAGCGCACGCTACTCATATGAGGGTAGCGCACGCTAAAGGCTGAGTACAGTGAAGTCAGTAAGGTTCGTATGGCCGTTAGCGCACGCTATGAATAGGGACTAGCGCGCGCTAATAACCATTTTCTATATATAGGACAGCATACTTTTTCATTTTTCAGATATTTCCACTTTCCCAAATCCGAATTTTTGAGCTCAGAGAGTTACTTCCTCCCTCCTCAAACCCCTCATATCATCCTCCTAGCTCGAGTTTGAAGATTGTAGATCATTGAGGATTGGTGTTCAAGCTCTCGGTGTTGGATTTTCTTCAAGTTCCTTCGTGTTATTCACTACTTTGAGGTAGGTGATTCTTTGCAAATATTAGTAGTATTCTGAAGGACGTTTGATCATGTTTATCTAGTCAGTTAATTCGTTAATAGTCGAATCATCACGTGTTAGAAGGATATTTTTGACGTTTCGGCACTTATTCTTCGTATAATCCTTTGAACCTTTTAGTATATGGACTTCTAGGCATTTCTTACCGATCATGACCAGTAGGTGGAGTTTATCAAGTTGTTATGTTGTACACTTTGGAATCATGCGTTTTGTAACGTAGGACGAATAGAACTTAGGATACTTTCTCAAGATCTAGATGAATTATGGTGTAGTAATGATTATACGTAACCTTGTATCTCGTAGTCATTTAATCCATATGGAACTTTCACAGACCTTATAAGCATGATGTGCACGGGGATGACATGTATTATCACCATAGAATTCATGAGTTCATCACCATTAGAACAAGTTTTACGCGTGTAATCACATGCACGGTTAGCGCACGCTAACATACGTAAGTTAACGTGCGCTATCGGGAATAAGTTAACGCACGCTACGTTTGGTACGTAACGTACGCTATGTTATCAGTCGAGTCAGTCGGCTAATCAGAGAGAACTGTCAGTCCATGGCTAGCGTACGCTATACTTAAACGATTGCGTACGCTAACAGGCAGGCTTAGCGCACGCTACATAGAGTACGTAGCGTACGCTAGGTGTTTCAGGCAGATTGCATACTTTGAGCTTTTGGCCGCAGACCGAATTGTTAGGCAATCGTTCGACTTGAGATGATTTGTATATCATTTCTTTTGTTAAGGTTTTAGCTTGCTACGTTGATCGAAGGAGGCGGCCTTCGAGTGTGTTGAGATCATTGAAGTGTTTCGTTCTTGCCATCTTCGAGGCAAGTATCATAATATGTTAATATTAGTATTTTGAGCATGTGTGTGGTTATTCATGTTGTCGAACACGAGATTTATTTCGTTGAATTGTCATGATATTCGTTATCTAGTGTTTGTATGTTCATGTTGATGGGCATGGCGATTTGGCATATATGTATGCATGAGTTGTGTTTGTGTTTGTTGTGCGATCTATGCTGAGGGCGCTGGATCGGATGTCCATCTCGTGTTGGTCCGACGGGATCATCTTGGGATCTAGGCTGAGGGCGCTGGATCATTGGACGGGTTATTTCCACCTCGTGTTGGTCCGACGGGATCATCTTGGGATCTATGCTGAGGGCGCTGGATCATTGGAATACCCTTGCTGTGTTAATGGAATCTTTTGGATTCGCATTGTCGGATTCCGGTAGCGGAAGTCCGTGTGGTGTATCTTGTTATGTATTGTTGATGCATATTCGAATTGTTTAAATGATACTTGTACTAGCATCGTTTTGCTAACCACTTCGGGGGTGGACATTTGTTTTGATGTTCAGGTAGCCGAGGAGCAGGGAAACAGCCACAGTACCGATGTGACGACGAAGGGGTTCAGTGATGTTTGTTGTTGTTGGTGATCTATTTTCTTGGTTTTATTTCAGTACTCGAGTACGCGTGTCTTATTAATTCCACTTCGATATGGTTGTAATAATTACTCATTGAACCAGTTGAATCGGTTTTGTAAACTTGAATTTTCATGGTATTGATGTCTTATACTTACATTTCTTTTATTTAGCCTTGTAAATCCTTACTTAAAGGGTTTACGGCGCTGTAATTATTCCGAATATCTCGGGGTGTTACAGAATATGGTATCAGAGCTAAGATTCATGGATATCTTGGCAGTCGGGTTTTAAGTTGGGTCTGTTTACGTTATTGATTTACGAGTCATTCGTAACATCACTGTTCAGACAAAAGTTGTCATGTGGACCGTGGTTGTAAGTCTCCTAATCTCTTGTACTACCGTTTTACTTAATTCTGTTTTGTGAGTATTGACCGGCTTTATTTTTGAAAATTTCGTCCTGGATACTGAAAAATTGTGTTTTCAGTATGTTGAGAGGAGGTCGTGGACGCGGACGTGGTCGTGGACGCGGACGTGGAAATATGAGACAGGAGGACTCCGCAACTACCCTGCACTATCTACCGGTAGAACCGATTCCCATTCTGGAGGGCAGCAGGGATCAGCGAATGACGACGCAAATCCTAACATGCCGGGAGTACTTCAACAGGTGGTGGCTCAGATAAACCAGTTCGCTCAGGTAGTTGATCCTATGCAGACAGTGATGGGACAGCAGCACCACGAGGATAACCGGGGAGATAGATGGCTTACTGAGGTAGTCAAATTGCACCCGCCAAAGTTTGACGGATCTGCAGAGGCACTTACTTGGGATCATTGGCTAAAGGAGTTAGAGAAAATATTCGCGGGTATTAACTGTCCCGAGGACCGGAAGGTTCCCATTGCCCAATATTTTCTGACTGGGGAGGCCTTTGACTGGTGGAAAGCTATTCGACCCGAGGATCATAATGCGGATTGGACGGAATTCAAACTAATGATGGAAGCACAGTATTGTCCTCGTCCAGTTAGAGAGGCAAAAATCCGAGAGTTTTTCTCACCATAGAGTTCGGAAGCAACTGTAACAGACATAATCAAAACTTTTAATCATCAACTGACGTGTGTCCGACACTTTGTCAGAACGGAGGCAGAAAAGATTTTTCACTTCGATATGCGAATGAAGCCGGAGATTCAGCAGTACATGTTCGGGTTCGAGTGTACTATGCTGTGACAATATCAAGACAAAGCGCTGGCCTACGACATGAAAGAGGCGGCGGTGGAGAAATCAGTGGAAGCAAAGAAGCAGAAAGTGACCGGCAGCTTCTCGGAAAACAAGAGTGGTGGGACCCGCAAGGGCCAGTCTTCCTTTTATTCGGCTAGGAAACCTCCACATCCTTCTAGAGGTGGAAAGAAGTTCCGGAATACATCAGCAGTTTCGGACGCATCAATGAAATGCTACAATTGTGGTCGAGCAGGGCATATTCGACGTCATTGCCCCGCATCTTCTGTGGCTTGTTACGATTGTAGGCAAGAAGGGCACCGTGCGGCTTTTTGTGGAGTTGCTACTAGATCCTTTGTTACTCGCACTCCAGCGCCAGTTCCAAAGGAGATGAGTGTGAACCAGACGCAGCAGAGTGGATTTCAGCAGCAAAATATTGGGAAGAGAGAGACATCCAGTGATGGGTCCGTTCCTCCGCGCCTGTACGAGATGAGGAAATCTGACGATCAGAACACTGTTGTTGCATCAGGTATAATTCAGATCCTTTTGCAACCAGTTAGTGTTTTATTCGATTCCGGAGCTACACATTCTTTCATATCATTGAACTGTGTAAATCGTTTAAAAATCTCGTGCTTATTTGATTGTGAACCATATGTTGTGGGTTTGCCGAGTGGAGAGAGAATTGTGGGAACCCTAGAGGCTAGAGACTTTCCAGTGTCTATAGGAGGGAGATATTGGCCATCGAATCTTATTGTAGTTGACATCTACGGTGATGATTTAATTCTCGGAGACGATTGGCTCAACCGTTATGGAGCTATTCTGAATTACCGAGAGAGAGTCATTTCTATCATTGCTGATGACGGATCTGAACACTTATTCTGAGGATGGAGACCGGAAAGCTCGGGAAAATTGATCAAAGCAATGAAAGTCGTGAAATTACTGAAGCAAGGATGTCACGGACTTTGGTGCTATGCCATGAGGAAAGAGGAAGGAGTAGAGCTCTCGTCTATTCTAATTGTGAATGAGTTCTCAGATGTATTTCCTGACGAACTACCTGGGTTACCTCCGCAGAGAGAAGTGGAGTTCACTATCGAATTAGAGCCTGGAGCAGCTCCTATTTCCAGAGCACCATACCGGATGGCGCCAACCGAGATGTATGAACTCAAGAAGCAACTGGAGGAATTGTTACAGAAGGGTTATATTCAACCTAGTGTTTCTCCTTGGGGAGCGCCCGTTCTCTTTGTCCGAAAGAAAGACGGATCCCTCCGACTGTGTGTTGATTACAGGGAGCTCAACAAGATGATGATCAAGAATAAGTATCCTATACCTCGGATCGACGACTTGTTTGATCAACTGCAAGGGGCAAGGGTATCCTCGAAGATTGACTTGTGATCGGGATACCATCAGTTGAGAATTAAGGAATCGGATATACCGAAATCTGCTTTCAGATCCCGGTACGGGCATTATGAATTTGTAGTGATGCCATTTGGACTTACCAATGCTCCTGCGGTATTCATGCAATTGATGAATCGGGTATTCTTGGAATACTTGGATAAATTTGTGGTCGTCTTCATTGATGACATCTTGATATATTCGAAGGACGCAGAGGAGCATGCCGAACATTTGGGTGTGGTTTTGAGCACCTTGAGGAAGGAACAACTGTATGCAAAGCTTTCAAAATGCGAGTTCTGGCTTAGGGAGGTAACTTTCCTTGGGCATGTGATATCAGCTGACGGAGTTCAGGTAGACCCGAAGAAAGTCGAAGCAATCTTGGAATGGGAAGCTCCTAATAACGTGAAAGAAGTCCGGAGTTTCTCAGGACTTTCTAGATATTATCGCCGCTTTGTAGAGGGATTTTCCAAAATTGCTCGTCCGCTCACTCAGCTGTTACAGAAAACTCGAAAGTTCACGTGGGATGAGAAATGCCAGACTGGTTTTGATGAACTTAAGAAGAGACTGACGACAACACCTATATTAGCATTACCAAATGGAACTGATGTATTCATGGTTTACAACGACGCTTCAAATCAGGGTCTGGTATGTGTGTTGAGTCAAAAATATAAGGTGATTGCCTATGCTTCTCGGCAGTTGAAACCATACGAGGTTAATTACCCGACTCATGATCTGGAGCTAGGAGCTGTAGTCTTTGCATTGAAAATTTGGACACATTATTTGTACGGCACTCATTGTCAGATCTTTACAGATCATAAGAGCCTCAAGTACATTTTCAGTCAGAAAGAATTAAACATGAGGCAGAGAAGTGGCTGGAATTGATCAAGGATTACGACTTGGAAATTCTCTATCATTCGGGGAAAGCAAACATAGTAGCCGATGCTTTGAGCCGTAAACCTGTTTCTATTCGAGTGTTGGAAGCACTTACGTCCCAAACCAGCATTCAACGAGAACTGATACGCGAAGGGATTGAAGTATGGGCACCAGGAATCCAAGGGCAACTATATGTGATGGAACTGACTTCATCACTAGTCGAGGAGATCAAATCTAAGCAGTTGAACGATTCTCTGATCCTTCGGTTATGTGACGAAGTAAAGAAAGAAAGAGCCCCAGGATTCGTGATACAAGATGATGGAGTTCTGATATTTCAGAGTCGACTTTGCGTTCCCGATGATGACGAATTGAGACGGAAAATTCTGAAAGAAGCTCATAGTGCACCTTATTCTATCCACCCGGGCAGCAGTAAAATGTATAAGAATTTAAAACAAAACTTCTGGTGGGGGAATATGAAGAAGGACGTAGCAGAGTACGTTTCGAAGTATTTGACTTGTCAGCAGGTTAAGATTGAACATTAGCGACCTGCCGGAATGTTAAAGCTGCTTCCGATCCCTGAGTGGAAGTGGGAGGATATCTCGATGGATTTCATCACCAGTATGCCAAAGACTAGAATGGGAATGAACATGATTTGGGTTATAGTTGATCGACTAACCAAGTCGGCTCATTTCCTAGGAATTAAAGATACATGGGGACCCGAGAGATTGGCGCGAGTATTTATTGCGAAGATAGTCAGATTGCATGGGACGCCGAAGACCATCATTTCGGATCGAGATGGTCGCTTCGTGTCACATTTATGGAAGGCAGTTCACAGGGCTTTGGGGACTGAGCTCAACTTTAGCACAGCTTATCATCCCCAAACGGACGGTCAGTCCGAAAGGACTATACAAACGGTAGAAGACATGCTTAGAGCTTGTGCCTTAGATTGGTCGACTGATTGGGAAGTTCATTTGCCGTTGATTGAATTCACTTACAATAATAGTTGGCATGCTTTTATTAAGATGGCACCATTTGAAGCTTTGTACGGGAGAAGGTGCCGATCACCCCTGTGTTGGGATGATTCTTTGGATTTGATCGGGACGGAACCGGAATTGATAATTCACACTCAAGAGAAGATAGCTTTGATTCGAGGAAGACTGTTGACTGCCCAGAGTCGACAAAAGTCTTATGCAGACGTACGTCGTCGCCCTCTAGAGTTCGACGTTGGGGAACATGTACTATCGAAGGTATCTCCAACACGAGGGATTTTCCGTTTTGGGAAAAAGGGTAAGCTAAGTCCTAGATATATCGGACCATTCGAGATCCTCGAGAGAGTTGGAGATTTAGCATACAGGTTGGCCTTACCGCCATCGCTGAGTCACGTTCACAATGTGTTTCACGTATCCCAATTGCGGAAGTATGTACCAGATCCCAGTCATATCATTCAGTTCGATGAGATCGAGATAGCTAATGACGGCACCTTCGAGGAGAGACCAATCAAGATACTTGAGAGTCGGATCAAACAGTTGAGGAATAAACCAATACACTTGGTTAAAGTACAATGGTCACGACACGGAGTTGAAGAGGCCACTTGGGAAAAGAAGGACAGTATGAAGACTAGATATCCGGAGTTGTTTTCATCTTAAGTTTCGGGACGAAACTTCTTTTTAGGGAGGAAGGATGTAATACCCGAGATTTCTGTTATGTATTTAGATCTTGTAATATTGTAATTGTTGCACTTTGATCTGAGTATTATTCTCCGTATTTCATAGTCCGGTGTTGTTAAGTGTATGATTTCACGAGTGTGACTTAAATTTGTGATTCTGCGCATGTAGCGCACGCTACCGATTAAGTATAGCGTACGCTAAGTTGGATCCATAGCGCACGCTGTGGAGGAACCTTAGCGCACGCTATGCGGGGTCAATATGATTGAGACGTGTGGTAGGTGAGATCAGGCCGGGGATACTTGTCGGATTGTGTAGGGATGAACCTGGACGGCTTTCGGGAAAAAGCCAAGCCAACGCGTTAGCGCACGCTACTCACATGAGGGTAGCGCACGCTAAAGGCTTAGTACAGTGAAGTCAGTAAGCTTCGTATGGCCGTTAGCGCACGCTATGAATAGGGAGTAGCGCGCGCTAATAACCATTTTCTATATATAGGACAGCATACTTTTTCATTTTTCAGATATTTCCACTTTCCCAAATCCGAATTTTTGAGCTCAGAGAGTTACTTTCTCCCTCCTCAAACCCCTCATATCATCCTCCTAGCTCGAGTTTGAAGATTATAGATCATTGAGGATTGGTGTTCAAGCTCTAGGTGTTGGATTTTCTTCAAGTTCCTTCGTGTTCTTCGCTACTTTGAGGTAGGTGATTCTTCGCCAATATTAGTAGTATTCTGAAGGACGTTTGATCATGTTTATCTAGTCAGTTAATTCGTTAATAGTCGAATCATCACGTGTTAGAAGGATATTTTTGACGTTTCGGCACTTATTCTTCGTATAATCCTTTGAACCTTTTAGTATATGGACTTCTAGGCATTTCTTACCGATCATGACCAGTAGGTGGAGTTTATCAAGTTGTTATGTTGTACACTTTGGAATCATGCGTTTTGTAACGTAGGACGAATAGAACTTAGGATACTTTCTCAAGATCTAGATGAATTATGGTGTAGTAATGATTATACGTAACCTTGTATCTCGTAGTCATTTAATCCATATGGAACTTTCACAGACCTTATAAGCATGATGTGCACGGGGATGACATGTATTATCACCATAGAATTCATGAGTTCATCACCATTAGAACAAGTTTTCTGCCAGTAGTAATCTGCCATGCACGGTTAGCGCACGCTAACATACGTAAGTTAACGTGCGCTATCGGGAATAAGTTAACGCACGCTACGTTTGGTACGTAACTTACGCTATGTTATCAGTCGAGTCAGTCGGCTGATCAGAGAGAACTGTCAGTCCATGGCTAGCATACGCTAGACTTAAACGATAGCGTACGCTAACAGGCAGGCTTAGCGCACGCTACGTAGAGTACGTAGCGTACGCTAAGTGGTTCAGGCAGATTGCATACTTTGAGATTTTGGCCGTAGACCGAATTGTTAGGCAATCGTTCGACTTGAGATGATTTGTATATCATTTCTTTTGTTAAGGTTCGAGCTTGCTACGTTGATCGAAGGAGGCGGCCTTCGAGTGCGTTGAGATCATTGAAGTGTTTTGTTCTTGCCATCTTCGAGGCAAGTATCATAATATGTTAATATTGGTATTTTGAGCATGCGTGTGATTATTCATGTTGTTGAACACGAGATTTATTTCGTTGAATTGTCATGATATTCGTTATCTAGTGTTTGTATGTTCATGTTGATGGACATGGCGATTTGGCATATATGTATGCATGAGTTATGTTTGTGTTTGTTGTGCGATCTATGCTGAGGGCGCTGGATCGGATGTCCACCTCGTGTTGGTCCGACGGGATCATCTTGGGATCTAGGCCGAGGCCTGGATCATTGGACGGGTTATTTCCACCTCGTGTTGGTCCGACGGGATCATCTTGGGATCTATGCTGAGGGCGCTGGATCATTGGAATACCCTTGCTGTGTTAATGGAATCTTTTGGATTCGCATTGTCGGATTCCGGTAGCGGAAGTCCGCGTGGTGTATCTTGTTATGTATTGTTGATGCATATTCGAATTGTTTAAATGATACTTGTACTAGCATCGTTTTGCTAACCCCTTCGGGGGTGGACATTTGTTTTGATGTTCAGGTAGCCGAGGAGCAGGGAAAGCGACCACGATGCGATGTGACGACGAAGGGGTTCAGTGATGTTTGTTGTTGTTGGTGATCTATTTTCTTGGTTTGATTTCAGTACTCGAGTACGCGTGTCTTATTAATTCCACTTCGATATAGTTGTAATAATTACTCATTGAACCAGTTGAATCGGTTTTGTAAACTTGAATTTTCGTGGTATTGATGTCTTATACTTACATTTCTTTTATTTAGCCTTGTAAATCCTTATTTAAGGGTTTACGGGGCTGTAATTTTTCCGAATATCTCGGGGTGTTACAGAATATGGTATCAGAGCTAAGATTCATGGATATCTTGGCAGTCGGGTTTTAAGTTGGGTCTGTTTACGTTATTGATTTACGAGTCGTTCGTAACATCAATTTGACCAAAAGTCGTCATGTGGACCGTGGTTGTAAGTCTCCTAATCTCTTGTACTACCGTTTTACTTAATTCTGTTTTGTGAGTATTGACCGGCTTTATTTTTGAAAATTTCGTCCTGGATACTGAAAAATTGTGTTTTCAGTATGTTGAGAGGAGGTCGTGGACGCGGACGTGGTCGTGGACGCGGACGTGGAAATATGAGACAGGAGGACTCCACAACTACCCCAGAATTATCGGCTAGTAGAACCGATTCCCATTCTGGAGGGCAGCAGGGATCGGCGAATGACGACGCAAATCCTAACATGTCGGGAGTACTTCAACAGGTGGTGGCTCAAATAAACCAGTTCTCTCAGGTAGTTGATCGCATGCAGACAGCGATGGGACAGCAGCACCACGAGGATAACCGGGGAGATAGATGGCTTACTGAGGTAGTCAAATTGCACCCGCCAAAGTTTGACGGATCTGCAGAGGCACTTACTTGGGATCATTGGCTAAAGGAGTTAGAGAAAATATTCGCGGGTATTAACTGTCCCGAGGACCGGAAGGTTCCCATTGCCCAATATTTTCTGACTGGGGAGGCCTTTGACTGGTGGGAAGCTATTCGACCCGAGGATCATAATGCGGATTGGACGGAATTCAAACTAATGATGGAAGCACAGTATTGTCCTCGTCCAGTTAGAGAGGCAAAAATCCGAGAGTTTTTCTCACCACAGAGTTCGGAAGCAACTGTAACAGACATAATCAAAACTTTTAATCATCAGCTGACGTGTGTCCGACACTTGGTCAGAACGGAGGCAGAAAAGATTTTTCATTTCGATATGCGAATGAAGCCGGAGATTCAGCAGTACATGTCCGGGTTCGAGTGTACTACGCTGCGACAATATCAAGACAAAGCGCTGGCCTACGACATGAAAGAGGCGGCGGTGGAGAAATCAGTGGAAGCAAAGAAGCAGAAAGTGACCGGCAGCTTCTCAGAAAACAAGAGTGGTGGGCCCCGCAAGGGCCAGTCTTCCTTTTATTCGGCTAGGAAACCTCCACATCCTTCTAGAGGTGGAAAGAAGTTCCGGAATACATCAGCAGTTTCGGACGCATCAAAGAAATGCTACAATTGTGGTCGAGCAGGGCATATTCGACGTGATTGCCCCGCATCTTCTGTGGCTTGTTACGATTGTGGGAAAGAAGGGCACCGTGCGGCTTTTTGTGGAGTTGCTACTAGATCCTTTGTTACTCGCACTCCAGCGCCAGTTCCAAAGGAGATGAGTGTGAACCAGACGCAGCAGAGTGGATTTCAGCAGCAAAAAATTGGGAAGAGAGAGAAATCCAGTGTTGGGTCCGTTCCTCCGCGCCTGTACGAGATGAGGAAATCTGCCGATCAGAACACTGCTGTTGCATCAGGTACAATTCAGATCCTTTTGCAACCAGTTAGTGTTTTATTCGATTCCGGAGCTACACATTCTTTCATATCATTGAACTGTGTAAATCGTTTAAAAATCTCGTGCTTATTTGATTGTGAACCATATGTTGTGGGTTTGCCGAGTGGAGAGAGAATTGTGGGAACCCTAGAGGCTAGAGACTTTCCAGTGTCTATAGGAGGGAGAGATTGGCCATCGAATCTTATTGTAGTTGACATCTACGGTGACGATTTAATCCTGCAAGTCCTAAGAAGCTTCGGACCTCTTTCACGTTCTTTGGAGGTTTCCAATCTATAATTGCTTCGATCTTCTGAGGATCTACTCGGACTCCTTTAGCTGACACCACATGGCCGAGGAACATTACTTCCTTTAGCCAGAATTCACACTTAGAAAGTTTTGCATACAATTGCTCGCTTCTCAAAAGTTCCAATACAATCCGCAAATGCTGACCATGCTCTTCCGGGCTCTTAGAATACACTAGAATGTCATCAATGAACACGACCACAAATTTATCCAAAAATTCGATGAACACTCGGTTCATCAATTGCATAAATACAGCAGGTGCATTAGTGAGACCAAACGGCATCACTACAAACTCATAATGTCCGTAGCGAGTTCTGAATGCTGATTTTGGAACATCTGATTCCTTAATCCTCAGCTGATGGTATCCTGATCTCAGATCGATTTTAGAAAATATTGTTGCTCCTTGCAACTGGTCGAATAAATCATCAATCCGTGGCAACAGATATTTGTTCTTAATCTTCATCTTGTTCAGCTCTCGATAGTCAATACACAGTCGATGCGATCCATCCTTATTTCGGACAAAAAGAACTGGCGCTCCTCAGGGTGAAACGCTTGGCTGAATATAGCCTTTGTCCAGTAACTCCTCCAGTTGCTTCTTCAGTTCGTACATCTCAGTAGGTGCCATACGATACGGCGCCTTAGAAATTGGTGTAGCTCCGGGTTCCAGCTCAATGGTAAATTCTACATCCCTTCGTGGAGGTAGTCCAGGTAACTCGTCAGGAAATACATCTGGAAATTCGTTCACAACAGGAATGGATGAAAGTTCAACAATTTCGTCTTCTTTCTTCATTGCATAGCACCAGTACCTGATACAGCCATGTTTCAACAATTTGACAGCTTTCATCGCTTTGATCAATTTTCCTGAGCTGCCCGGTTTCCATCCCTCAAACAGAATTTCAGAACCATCGTCAGCAATCAGTGAGATATTCCTCTTTCGGTAGTTTACAATTGCTCCATATCGATTAAGCCAATCGTCTCCGAGTATCAGGTCGTCTCCTTGCATTTCTATCACGATCAGATTTGAGAGCCACTCTCTGCCTCCAAATGATACAGGGAAAATTCTAGTTTCTAAGTTCCCGACAATCCTCTCTCCACTCGGTAAACCAACAACATAAGGTTCACAAGTATGAAAACCGGAAATATTCAATCGATTTACACAAGACAAAGATATAAAAGAATGTGTAGCTCCTATATCGAATAAAACGCTAACTGGCTGGGAAAGGATCTGGACAGTACCTGATGTGACAGCAGCATCCTGATCATCTGTCCTCCTCATCTCGTACAGACGTGGGGGAGCAGATCCGGCACTCGATGTCCCCTTTCGGTCCCATTGTCCTCTACCTCGTCCGCGGCCAAAATTTTGAGGCATCTGAACACTTTGCTGCATCTGTTGGATACCGGCTTCCTTCTAGACTGGCTGGGGTGTACGGGCTCTAAAAGACTTTGCAGCCTCTTCACAGAACACCGCACGATGTCCCCCTCGACCACAATCAAAACAAGTCACGGCAGGTATGGGGCAATTCCGTCGATAGTGCCCCGTCTGGGCGCAGTTAAAGCATTTCCTGGTAATATCAGTAATAGTTGATGTCGCTCCGAAGTTCTTTCCGCTCCAAACTGGGTGCGGAGGTTTCTTGAAAGAGTGAAAGGATGACTGGGCCTTACGGGGCCCGCTGTTCTTGTGCTCTGCAAAAGTACCAGAGACTTTCTGTTTCTTGGATTCCGAAAATTTCTCCATAGTTGCTTCCTTGATCTCATACGCCAACGCCTTATCCAGTATTGTGAGTGTGGTACATTCAAATCGGACATGTACCTCTGGATTTGGTTTCATCCTCATATCGAAATGGATCATCATTTACGCATCATTACGACCAAATGTCGAACAAATGCCATTCTTGGTTAAACGTCTTAATTGCAGGATACGGCACATCGGAAAGGCGAGCGGAGAAAAACTCCCGAACTTTGGCTTCCCTCACGGGACGAGGCAATCGAGCTTCCATCATCAATCTAAACTCTGTCAATCGGCATCATGGTCTACGGGCGGATGGCTTCCCACCATTCGGACGCTTCCCTATCGAGAAAATATTGAGCGATATAGGCTCTCGTCTATTGCAGGCGCTTGATTAAGCAAAGATTTTATCCAGTTCCTTCAACCAATGGTCCCAGTGGGAGTCTCGAAATACCATCGAATTTGGGTGGTTGCATCTTCACCACCTCTTGCAGACCAGGTCACCTCGATTTCCCATGTATGCGGGATCCCTTGCTGTCTCTCTCCTGCCGTAGTCCCACCGCCACTTGCATTCGGTACACGACTTGGTCGAACCGAGTCATCGGTTCACCACTTGACGAAGGTTCTCTGCAGCCGAGTTACAGTTCGTTGTTAATAGATTGCCGCGGCTACTTTGAGCTATGATGGCACGATTACAAGGCGACGCTTCCCTTTCAAAGATTTCTTCGTCGCGTCCACGACCGCGACCACGTCACGTCCGCCTCTCAACATCGTAAGCATAAATACTCAATATACGAAACAACATCGTTCTAATATTCGAGTATAAAGGGACATAACATGTAAAGAACGAGATAGAGTTTAGGAACTTACAACCACCGTTCGCATGAAGACGTGGCGGTGCGGTGATGTCATTCACGGTTACCTCAAAAGACATAAATGACCCCTATTTTAACCCAACAGCCAAGATATCCATAATCTTAGCTCCGATACCATATTCTGTAACACCCCCGATATATTCAGGAATATTACAGTGCCGTAAATCCTTTTCATAAGGATTTACAAGGCTGGAGAATTGAACAGACATTGAGAAATACTAACGAATGGAAATATCGGAATTAAGATACAACAGTTCTGACCAAATACTGAAAGTACAATTGTTCAACCGGAACTTAATAATACATCACCAAATTCAAATTCATCATAAATGACTTCGTACTCGAGTACTTATTGAAATAACCAACAAACAACAGACAAATAAACCCGGCCGGAACATCACTCTGCACCCTCGTCGTCATGCAGCTCCAGTGATTGTTTTCCCGCTCTCCTGGATCCTGAACATAAACAAAATGTTCACCCCCGAAGGGGTTAGCACAACGATGCTAGTACAAGTACCACAACATATTATTCAACGTCACACGCAGAATAATAATAACATAAATGATAAAATGTCAAACGAGTCTTCTCCTGCGAGAAACTCATACATAATATACACAACTGATAATCACAACATGATATCACAACATACACATGGTAATTCCATCGATCCAGCGTTCACTACCTAGAACCCACGATGATCCCGTCAGACCAACCCGTGGTGGAAAAACCCGTTCGATGATCCAGCGCACGCTAGCATAGATCCCCCGATGATCCCGTCGGACCAACACGAGGTGGACATACAACAACGACATACATGCACGACAATATGTATAACATCAATACATAAAACAAATAAAGTACTTGCCTCGATTTGAAGACAAGAACAATACTTCCACGAAAACGAACACTCGAAGGTTGTCCTCCTAAATCAATCACGTAACAAGATCAAACCTTAACAAAAGAAATGATATAGGATTTATCTCACGTCGTACGAATGTTTAACAATTCGATTTACGGCCCAAAAGTTCATAAAATGTAATCTGCCTGAACTGCTTAGCGCACGCTAAGTACTCTGTGTAGCGTGCGTTAAGTCTGTTCGACAGCGCACGCAACCAACAAAGCCTAGCGTACGCTAAATATGCATGGTCAGTACTTCACTGATCAGTACTCGACTGACTCGTCTGATGGCCTAGCGTACGTTACGTACCAAACGTAGCGTATGCTAACTCGCGCTCGATAGCGCACGTTAATCTTCATAGCTTAGCGTGCGCTATCTGTGCATGGCAGTTTACTGCTGGGCAGTAAACTGTTCTCATCATGATCAAAACAATGAAATCTTCCGTGATAATTCATGTTACCTCCATGAATATCATGTTCATACGATTATGAATGATCTTACGGATAACAACAACTTCGTATTCAAGGATATGCATACCATTATAAAACCATATTCCATTTCGACTACAAATCTTCATATGACAATTCGAAAGGCGTAACGGTTGATATTGACACCTTTATATCAATCAAAATTATCATACTGTAGTTGTTTAACATTCCATCTATACTAGATAAATCCTTCCATGATCAATCCCTTAGATTCATCTAACAATAATGATGTTAAAGTCAAGTCCATGATTGTTATGAAGTCATCTACTAGATTCGGATTACCAATGATAGAAGCTTCCTCTACTTGTTCATTGTAATAAGATTCGAATCATGATGTTCATAATCAAGGTACTTGAGGCAAAACCATCTCTATATTCCAAACATGATGCATGTTGAATAATTCACTAATGAAAAATCAATATCTTGTTAACATGATCATCTAATTCTTTAGAATCCAACTCTAAGTCTGGAGATAGGTTGAACATACCTTAATATGACGAAAATCACTGAACCGTAAGGTAGAATCCGACTCCGGTTGGTTATGTGCCACTCCAAGGTGTTACTTCTCTTCAATGACCACTCACAAGTGATAACCAATATTCAAGGATCACCAAGATATGTTCTAAGTGTGTTGTAGGGATGATTATAGCTCTCTGGCCTCTCAAGAATGAAGAATGGACGAAGGAAATGCAAGCCAAAATGGGTGGTTGTCTCATTTATAATATTCTGCACTTTAACCAATTAGCGCACGCTACTAAGCATTCCTTAGCGCGCGCTAATAAGAGTTGACTTAAAAATTGTCCAGGTTCGTCCGAGGGAATCTTACCCGGACCCATGTCCCGGCTGGCGCATGTGCTAACCACCTACCTCAATAATTCAGTGTCTAGCGCACGCAACTCCTACATACGTAGCGTGCGCTAGTAATAGCCGATAGCGCGCGTTAAGTTACATTCTTAGCGTGCGCTATCACGAGTTTGCATGAGAAAATTTGCATGTTGTTATACTTAAGTACAAGGATGCCAATGCAAGAAATATCATACTCCAATAATCAAAACCACAAATCCGAATAATACAGGGTTGAATACAGATGAAATACACCGTAATAAATCCGGATATTACAAGATCATCATAAGGTGGATAACCAATAATACACATATGAACAACAACACATGACAAAATCAATGATGCGAATTCACAAGATTCCATCAACACAATACTGGTAATCCAACGATCCAGCGCCCTCAGCATAGATCCCCATGATGATCCCGTCGAACCAACGCATGGTGGAAAACCTGTCCAACGATCCAGCGCCCTCAACATAGATCCCTATGATGATCCCGTCGAACCAATGCATGGTGGACATCCGATCCAGTGCCCTCAGCATAGATCCTCATGATCCCTTCGGATCATTTACAACATAAACAATGCAATTATGCATATACATTTGCAAATCAATATGTTCATCAACATGAACAACATATGAATCAAAACATGAAACGACACTATGATAAACAACTAGGACGACCTCATGTTCGACAACATAAATGACAACCTGCATGATCAACATCATCCGTACTAAACCAAATCAAACTAAGATACTGTCCCGAATCCTTCAGGAGAAATCTCAATGTCAAATCATCACCGGTGATTATCCCCGATGCCCAGCGATCCAAACGTACCATGGACTATAGATACTCATATCCTCATTTTTATCACAACGTAACCTCGATACCCGAACATACCAATAACTGAGATAAAGCATATACATTATGATTTACCTCCCAGAATCGGAAGAACGATATACAAACCAAATACCCCGAGTTCACAATAATAATCATCGCTATATGCATTATAAACGAAATGAAACTGAAACCATTCATTAAATATTATAACTGAGCAAGTAATAACTTGCCTCGATACCGATACGACGATGATGAAGCCGCTACCAATCTCATTGCCTTCGTCTACGAGATCCTCGGCCCTGACCCATGCAATTTACGAACATACCCGAACACGACCGCAACATACGGTTCTAATCACCGATCAATAATCTCGACCTATTACAATGATTGATTTAACACACATTCGATAAAAATCAATAATCGATATAACCAATCCACAAACTCAACGGTTCTACGACATTATCCCGATTAAACACTAGTCTGATCAATCCAACTCAAACCGGCACAAATTCACAACCACAACACGAAAATACTGCACTTTCTGCCTTCTTAGCTCACGTTAATCACTTAACGTAGCGTGCGCTAAGTTGCTCCCGTTAGTGCGCGCTATCCAGTAAGATTAGCGTACGCTAATGCTGTACAGATGCATGTTTTTCAGATTCCGATCAACATATGGCGATTATCAAGAACACTAAGTGATTCTAAACCATGTTCATAGCTATCAAAACAACGAAATCCGATATTCTTTAACATATAAAAAAATCATTCAACTTATAATCCAAGTCCTATATCCATATATCATCTTCCTCAATATCAACATCATGAAACCTTAAGAACGTAACAATACTTCCATGATTTATCATTACAGGGAGTAATTATCAACAATGACATCAACATTCAAAACTGAGGAGAAGATTTAACCCACTTATCTCAAGAATACGGACAACATGATTCAAACCATACGAATCACATCAATATCCATATATCAATAACAACATCATCATAATCCGGTAATCCATCTCCTAATCATACTTATTAACTTGTTTATATGATATTCATCAACTCAAGAACGTAAATCTCCAATCCAAAACGAAATCCAAAAGTGAAGAACTATTACCTTGTATAGACGAACCATGAAGGAGAACAATCAACTTCATTCCAAAGAATCATCAATAATTTCCAGAACAATACTTTAATCCATGTTCCTCCACTTAATCTTTGTTAAAAATCATCATCTCTCAGTGTTTGGAACCTCAAACTCCTCTCTAAAAACTCTCTCTCTCTCTCGGTTGCAAGGAATGAATGAACGGAATGAAGAATAATGCCCAATTGCACATATATATACTGTATATTATTAACGTATGCTAACGTCCTCATTTAACGTACGTTACATGCTTAGCGTGCGCTAACTCTCTTTCGTTAGCGTGCGCTATCGCGGTCCATAGGCTACTGACTTGCTCCGCACATCAGCTTACGTACGTAATGCCCATGCAATAATGTACATAGACTACACTGTCTAGCGCACGCAAAATCTTGTATCTTAGCGTGCGCTAATTGTAGTTGACTTGCTACAGTCTGCACCTATCCCGAATAGGCTCGTGACCCCACATGCCGGAAGCAACCAATAAAGCCAAGATTCCCTGTTGACCGACTGATATTAGCGTGCGCTAACAACAGGCATTAGCGTGCGCTAATGCTTTACGACAAACATCAGTTTGACTACTCAGAACATGCGCCGAAAGTGGCCTGGTCCACATATAGATTCCTTATGATCTGTTCTGCACTAGCGTGCGCTAAGTTATGTCCGTATCGTGCGCTAAACCTGCACGATAACGTGCGCTACTTGTGATTATTAGCGTGCGCTAATAATGTTACACTTAGCCATTTCCAACTTTTCTCGTCCGTCCTGACATACTAGATACGTATAAATGACGCACTATATCCTCTAATACAATTGTCGACCAAGTACGACAATTGTACCGATACTGACATCTCAGTCCTTCATTTATTTTATCTATACTGTATAGATTCCACGCTGTAATATAACTCGGATAAAATAATATTAAATAATGGTATTAGAAGTTCCGGATATTACATAATACACCACTTAAAATAAGTTTCGTCCTCGAAACTTGCAATCCGTCATAGAAAAACAAGCAAACCGTTCAACCAAAATATTCCAAAACCATCATGACAACGATCAATCATCATTATTACCGAATAACCAAAATAGCGCGAAGTCGACGATCTCTTGAGATACAAGCAAGTGACTTCACTGTAAAGCCTCAATACGCTTACAATAACAATTCCATGAGTCTTAGCAAAATATATCATCTTCGGATGAAATAATCTATCGGTTTTAAACCTTGCCTGCCTGATCGCACAATCAAATCCCAATCCGGATACAAATCAATAATACACGATACAACTGTGAAACAACTGTCCAAAATAATGACAACAGACCCCGAAATATCGACAAAATGTCCGAACGCTCAGATGATCGTTAACAATGATCAATCAACAAATTTTCCGAGAATATAATCGACATGATAAACTCTAATACGACCATCCAAAGGTCAAGACACAATCGAGAATATCATCATCATGATAAACTCCAATATGACAAACGAACGATCAACGATAATCGAGAATACCTTCACACGGTAAGCTCCAACACGGTCAACACAGGAGTGGGAACGACCACTCATTGTCCAAAACAACCAGTATGGGGTCACCATCCCCAAATCTACACTTACAAGGAAATCATTCAAAAATCACTATGGTAAAATCGCGCTACTACCGTACCAATGGAATCACATAGCACATATATCCCGATTTCACGAAATCCAAAGTTCCAAAATTACATCCTGTGCATAGATCTACAATACGCAGCATATTACTCTTATCTGCTCGACCAACCGATCATCTCTGGATAACCAAACTAACATACTAAAATTTGAATCTCTATTCATCACTCCATACTGATGTATTATCCAGTTCGTGAGTCACGTTCAAAACTCCACAATGTTATGTACTATGCACTAAATGCGTATGTATATCGATCATATTTTCAAAACCAGTTTGAAATCATATATCTTGTCAAGAAGACAAATTTTCAAAAGTTCTTTCAAAAATTTCAAAGCTCAAAACATAAATTTTTGGTATGACCATAAAATCAATTTTCAAAAAATTAGACTGGCTCGCTAATGCCTAGTATTCGATAACAGTTTCCTTCGAATCCACACGATTTTGATGTTTTAAAATGAAAACTATGCAAATGATTGACCACATCCATATTCCTGTATACCAATCCGGCTCGTCACAAATTCCACTGATATTCCATCGGAAAACTACACGATATAATTCCAAAATTTCAATATATAGGCTCTGATAAAAACTCCTCCTCCACATACTACTCGCAACGTCAATCCTTAATCCATCCTGGATCACCTCAAATATGATATGACAAAACATTGAAACAAATCAATAAATCAAACACAGCGAAAGACTTCCCGAGAAGTTCCATTTGAACAAGTAAACCAAAGCCTCGAAAGGCGGAAATAACATAGGTAAATGATTGGTAAAGTGTTTTACAAATCTCGGGAGTTTTAGACAACAAGAAAAAGCCTTTTGAAACATTAGGGTCTCAGCCCGTATCTCGTTCCGCATTACAAGAAGTTTAAAAAAGTAGAAAACCCTTCTGGACCTCAAGTCCTGAGTTATAAATCTATTTCAAAATCAATTGGGTCTCGGCCCAAAAATCATTTTCCGTAAAACATTCGTAAAACATTCATTTTGAAAAGTATTATTTTCAAATGCTTGAAAACAGTTCCATATGTCACAAAATGAACTAACATGACTACATATTCTTCTCAACCATGTACAACATTTCTCCCAAATGCATAATTCCGTTCCAAAATCTAACTAATATACTAATTTCCAAAATCATAGTTTCTCAAATCATCAATCTGTCCCAATTCTGTCACCTCATACTGTAACTTATAATATCTTGCTGAATCTCATACCATCATGTTCTTCATCAAAAGTTTATCAAAACTATGAAGAATCATGATATACTCCAACAATCAAACAATATCCGAAGAAAACTCGAAAATCACATGAAGAACAAGAGATTAGGGGAACTTACCAAAGAAGAACAAGAAGAAGCCTCCAAACACCAAAGGAGCACCAACAAGCTTCCAACTTCAAGCTTCAATCCAAGCTAGGATGATCAAGATCGAGTTGGAAGAGGCTAAACATCAATAACAAGTCCAAACGGACGATTCTAGGGAGAGAAAATGTGTTTTGGTTTGTGAGGAAATGAAATACGAAACCAAGATAAATAGACTGACAAGTCCATTACATACACTATACGCCTATGCTAACGTACGTAAGGGCCTTTACGTACGCTATGTAAAAACATTAACGTACGTAAAGCTAAATCCAGAACTAACTGGACTAAAATACGAAGGGCTTAACGTACGTAAACAAGAACTTATTACATACGTCAACAATACCTGCATTACGTACGTAGAGCTCACCTCTTAACGTACGTAAGGGTCCGTTGACTGCAATAGTGAGATTCGATCGGAAGATGCCCGGAACCCACCGGCCGAAAGTAACCACGAGGAAGGTTCTTGCCACCTACCAAGCATTACGTACGTAACCTTACAGGCATAACGTACGTAATGGCAACACGCTAGCGTACGTAATACTACACCCGTAGCGTACGCTAAGGCTATGAACTTAGCCAAAAATCCAAACTCTCCAACCAACATTCAAACGACAAAACCAACCCGATGACAAGTATAATGTTTCGATCCCGAAATATTCCAATACAATATTCATTGTATCAGTCCAAAACAACAATACTTGTACAGTTCCAAATGAGGACAACTCAACAGTACCACAAAAAAAAAAAATTATCCCCGGATATTACATAGTCCCCCCCTTAAAAAGAGTTTCGTCCCCGAAACTCAGGGTGCAAAACACGGGGTACAAACTATCCATCAGGATCTGAAAACAACATCTCCAGGAATACCCCTCAATATAAGCAACTCTGTCTGACTAACTGGGCCAACCCCTCGGGTCCCTGCGTCTCCTCTGCCGGAACACGACGAAGAATGAAGTGATACAAACACTCAGCCAAGTGCGAGATTAGTTGAATCATGACTCCTCCGCCAGAGACCAGCCATGAAGTCGCACCACCCGCAAGACTCATGACATTGGCGTACACACCCCGTGGGTGCCGCCCATTGTACATGTCTACGATCATCGGTGTACACTTCCCCGTTCTCATCAGCATCGGACGTCCATGCAAACACTGAATCACGCCACGCAAAAATAATAACAACACAAACATAGTCCTTAGGACCATATCAAATGCACACCCAAGTCCTCATGACTTGACGTCTCGAATTGAAATGAACAATTGCCCAGATTATTACAAAATCTCGGGTACAACACCAAAAGGAAGGAAAAACACATCACACGACCTCAAATCTCAAGATTCTCAGATACAATCATTACAAGATAGATCAACCATAAATGGTTCGCAACCACAATACTAAAATACAGACCGAGTCAAACATCAGTCCGAAAAACAAAGGAAAGACAAAACAAGGTTACATCTCAAATGTATCCGAAATCAACACCCTCCAGGTAATCGAACTCCTCGATCTCATCGACTCGAGGAAGACCCAACTCGCCGCTCCTCCTCGAGTGTCCATACCTCTGGCTCCCGAAGCCCAATATGACCCCTTGGATGGAGTACGAACTGAAGCAACAAAATCTCTTGAGGCCCGTGAGCTCCCTTGAGATCTACTGGCACTAGAACCCCTGCAGTATTTTTGAAGGTGTCCTTGCCTCCCACACAGAAAATAAGCAATAGACTGCATCGAGCATCGAGTACTGCGATGTCTTATTGTATCACAGTTAAAGCAAACCATAGTCGAACCCGTCGCCTGAGAAGAAGATGCTTTCCCAGCACGAAGACGACTAGAAGATGACCTCTTGGACGTCGGACCCCGATGTCCCTCTGAACGAACCAGCATCCAAGTCCTCTCACCGGAAGAAACTGAAGGGTTCTTTCGAGCAACCTCCTTGATCAAAAGCTCTGCTCCAAGAGCCTTCTCGATGAATTCGCCAAGTGAGTTACAATTATGATTGAACAACTGCATCCTCAACTGCGGGTTTAGCCTCTTGCTAAAATACTTGATCTTATCCGCTTCAGTACGGATAACAGAAGAAGCAAACTGAAGAAGTCCTTGAAACTTCTCAGCGATAGCAATAACACCCTCGTCCTCGACAGATTCGGGGTTCAAAACCTCTGACAACTTGGCTTCACGAAGTGGAGCCGGATAATACCTCTCTAACATGAGAGTCTTAAACTCACTCCAAACACAATCACGATCGGTGGGCTTCACAGAAAGCCACCAAGAATAAGCGCCTTTACTAAAATAGTAAGCCGCTACTGCCACTTACTCTCTTCCGGACACTGAACCATGTCGAAGAGTTTATCAAAGTGTTCAAGCCAATGAACAATATCAGCTGGTTCCGACGAACCCTCAAAAGTAGACGGCCTCTGACGAGTGATATCGCCGATAATCTGACTCACTCTCCCAGCCTGTCCATAGAACGTCACCTGGGATCCCTGCTGCGGGGGACCACGAACCAGTGAGGTCTGCATGGCCTCCATTATCTGCGTCATCTGAGTCATCTGCGTCATCATGCCCCTCATAAGCAAGAAAGGGTCGATGTCAGTCCGATCAATTCTTCGAGTATGACGTTCCAAAGGAGAACCGATCGCATAAGTCACATCTCCAGCCAAATTCTGATCCATCTCGGCATCCGTACGCGTATAAACATGAGGTTCTGGGTTTCGGCATGCTCTGTAGCCTTTACCCCCTCTGCCACGTCCTCAGATTCCTCTTTCCATACTGAAAGAATAACGTTCGATCATGAACAAAGCTCAAATATGCCCAAACGGCCAATCCACAATGCTAAGTCAGTATCCAAACATGAGTACACATACTCAACAGATAAATAGTCACCTCAAACATGTTAATTATAGCCAATACTGAGCCCACACGTTCCAAAATAAATAATCATGAATGAATCGTAACACAAATGTTACCTACAGATTTCAACAAAACATGTATAATCAATGGCATAATGAATGTATGAACATACAAGAGAATCGAGTCCTTAAACAGGTCATACGAAGCTTCGAGGTCTTGCGATACTAGTCTTCACTGACGATGACTCGATGAAAGAATGACTCATACAGTCGTCCAACTACCACGACTCACAAAATCCGACTGTCCAGATTGTCATAACCTGACAGTTCACTACTACCGCATCGGTAGAACCGCATAACTCACATATCAGGGTATCTCACAACCCAATTCTCTGATACCATCTTCTGTAACACCCCCAAATCCTATTGGGTCATTACAGTGCCGTGGACCCCACACCAGGAGATCCACCAGGCTAACACGACCAAAAATACATCTAACTGACCAAAAAGGGAATCAACATCCCTACACTGACATCCAACATAATATTCCGATATAGAATTTCAATGACAACAGTGGGCCTACATGGCCTAAGTAAAATACAACGGCATCCACGAGCCTTGCTCGGATAATACAAAATGACAATAACTGACAAAACTGGAGTACTCCAAACTGTCTGACTGAGATGAACACCAAAACATCTCCGACTAGTATCGCTCGAATGCCTCGTTGCCATCGTCATGCCCCTGTGTCTCAACTCCCTCCTCGCAAACATCTAAAACATGAAAAGATGTTCCGCCCCACCGGGGTCAGTCATCCAGATAATGAATATCAAATACATGTACAACAGGATATGCATCCAAAGGGCAGAATGAACAGTATAGTAATGGTAATACGAGATGCTCACAACCCAAAGTAAGAATCGGGCATTCGTGAAATACTATGCCCATGGCATACGATCAATACCTGCTCAACAGGTTAGAATACATGTGCCCAACGGCGAATCATCAATACAAAACACAACAATACATCACCCGAAGGTAAACCAAGCCAACACTGAAATAGATACGAATAACGATGCCTGAAGGCTCCAACAGGAATACCGATACATCGCAATGGCCTGAAAGCCGAACAGCACGAAGCTGTATATCATCATCATACCCTGAATGTCACTCAGCCGAAGCTGTCAATCACCACAGTGGCCCGAAGCCAAAACAGCCCGAAGCTGTATCAATGAGGGCCGAAGCCACGGCCCGAAGCCGTATCACAATGAGGTCATCCAATGACCGTGACCTGCTGAATCGCAGGTGCTGGGAAACCAACCGCGAAGGTTCAAGCCCCAGACTTACCCATAATGAGATCACCCAGTGACCGTGACCTACTGAACTGTAGGTGTTGGGAAACCAACCGCGAAGGTTCAAGCCCCAAGCTTACCCATAATGAGATCATTAACATGACCGTGACCTACTGAACTGTAGGTGTTGGAAACAAACCGCGAAGTTTCAAGCCCCAAGCTTACCCATCGAGCACTAGCCGAGACTAGCCTCCAAAACACAATTAATCACCACAGTAACGATCCCAAGATTACCAAATTCACAAGAATAATAGCGTGCTGCCTTGAGTCTGCCAACACGACAACAATAATTCACGGATGGGCACCATCCTCGGCGGTCCCAATTCAAATACCTCGACTGCCTTGGAATGGCTAATCGATCACAACAACTCAACGGATGAAAACTATCCTTGACAGTCCCAATTCAATACATCGATTACCTTAGAACGGTTAATCGATAATGATGACACAACGGATGGGAATTATATTCGATAATCCCAATTAAATACATCGATTACCTTAGAACGGTCAATCGATACACAATGATACAACGGATGGGAACTATCTTCGATAATCCCAATTCAATACCTCGATTACCTTAGAACGGTGAATCGATAAACAATGCTACAACGGATGGGAATTATCTTTGATAATCCCAATTAAATACATCGATTACCTTAGAATGGTTAATCGATAACCAATGATATAACGAATGGGTATTATCTTCGATAATCCCAATTAAATACCTCGATTACCTTAAGACGGTTAATCGATAACTAATGATACAACAGAATAGATGTCCCGGCGCCTTAAACCGACCACCGAAACAGAGACGATAAACGAATATATCAAACGCCTTCAATCGGCTAATGCAACATCATAGCAACAGTTCCAATTTGATAATAACGATTCAACGATGCCTCAGAACGACATTAACGTCAACAATAATAATCGATACATCGATACCGCGAACCGGCTATCGACAACATCAGTATCAAAAGAATCTCAATGCCTTAAACCGGCCGTTAACGAATAACAATAATATTTAGCATGATTGCCGAAGGGTATTGCATCAAACAATTCCCGAATATCAACAAATCACGAAGAGACTAAGTCTCAAAATGATACAATACATTCATACACATATATGATAACATTAATCTCATTGACCAGTACAAGTATAAAACTTGCCTCAAACCGAAGACGAGAAAGTCCTTCCACGATCAACGTCCTGGCACGAAACGACGAACGACGCCTCCCGACGATCACAAACACTCGAACAACCTTGAATGAAAACGATTCATTCAAAAACACAAAATCAATAGAAAACAACAACAAGGACAAAGCTCGATTCAAACACGAATCGATCACACCGCACGAACGAATATCATAGTTCTCAACTATGAATTCCAACATCCTCCAACACATCGATGATCAATTAACATGATCATTACGTTCTTAACACTTGTGAAATCCATTCAACAAGATTCACTTAAGAACAATCATCAAAACAAACATCTCAAAATGATAATATCACCAATATCATCAAATTGATCCTCCTACAATGATAATATTATCAATATTATCATTATCATCCCAAGAACATCATCAACTCAATAATCATGATGTATGAAACAAAAATCCTTCATCAATACATCATGAATTCGGATTAAACAACAAGATTCACTCAACCATATTCAAATTATGATAATCACCTCCTAAATCATCATAAATCCTTACTAAAATGGTTAAAATATTTC
Organism: Orobanche coerulescens; assembly: GCA_033398695.1. Classification (NCBI taxonomy): domain Eukaryota; kingdom Viridiplantae; phylum Streptophyta; class Magnoliopsida; order Lamiales; family Orobanchaceae; genus Orobanche; species Orobanche coerulescens. The sequence continues at coordinate 125,397,821 of CM065807.1, forward strand.
AAGAACACCAACAACAACAATAATCATCCCAAGACTATGTTAATCATATAAAAAGCTTAACATAATCCTTCCTAGACATGATTATAACCTCCAAACAATATAAAACATCAAGAACATAATCATACTCAAGCTATACCATCATGTTCTTCATCAAAAGTTTATCAAAACTATGAAGAATCATGATATACTCCAACAATCAAACAATATCCGAAGAAAACAACAGAAACTCGAATCACTTGAAGAACAAGAGATTAGGGGAACTTGCAAAAGAAGAACAAGAAGAAGCCTCCAAACACCAAAGGAGCACCAACAAGCTTCCAACTTCAAGCTTCAATCCAAGCTAGGATGATCAAGATCGAGTTGGAAGAAGCTAAACATCAATAACAAGTCCAAACGGATGATTCTAGGGAGAGAAAATGTGTTTTGGTTCGTGAGGAAATGAAATACGAAACCAAGATAAATAGACTGACAAGTCCATTATATACGCTATACGCCCATGCTAACGTACGTAAGGGCCTTTACGTACGCTATGTAAAAACATTAACGCACGTAAAGCTAAATCCAGAACTAATTGGACTAAAATACAAAGGGCTTAACGTACGTAAACAAAAACTTATTACGTACATTAACAAGACCTGCATTACGTACGTATAGCTCACCTCTTAATGTACGTAAGGGTTCGTTGACTGCAATAGTGAGATCCGATCGGAAGATGCTCGGGACCCACTGGCCGACAGTAACCACGAGGAAGGTTCCTGCCACCTACCAAGCATTACGTACGTAACCTTACAGGCATAACGTACGTAATGGCAACACGCTAGCGTATGTAATACTACAACCGTAGCGTACGCTTAGGCTATGAACTTAGCCAAAAATCCAAACTCTCCAACCAACATTCAAACGACGAAACCAACCCGACGACAAGTATAATATTTCGAGCCCGAAATATTCCAATACAATTTTCATTGTATCAGTCCAAAACAACAATACTTGTATAGTTCCAAATGAATACGTAAAACTCAACAGTACCCCAAAAAAAAAGAAAATAAAAAAAATTATCCCCGGATATTACAGCTATATCGAAGGACATAATGTTTTGATAAACGGCTTTTAAACTCCCTCCACTTCTGGCCCGCGGATTTCAACACCATCTTTCTTGCTGTTGGTAGTACATTGTATGCCTTCTACATTCATAAGAATTGTTAGTAGTTAGCTTGCAGGCAGCACATATGTATTTAAGTACTAGTAATGCAATTTATTTTACCTGCACACAATCCCATATTTTATTTTTCCTTTCTTTCGGAACACGTAACCATGAATCATACCATTGTAATATCCGCATTTTTCTTTCCCTTGTATTTTCATCTTTGGTGTATTTCTCGATCGTAGTGCCCCTCGTGTACCTTTCAGTGTGTCCTTCCTGTCAACTGTTGAACTGTTTTCTCGTTATTGTTGTGCGGAACCGCCGTTTCGGGGTTGCCGTGAATCCATTTCGTGTTATTAGTTCCCAAATATTGATTCCTATCGTTTTTATTTTCTTTCCGGATCATTTTTATCATTTTGGGACCCAAAAGGGGTGTGGGCCGCGGCACAAGGTGTGTGCGCCACGGCACACAAATTTCTCCAATTGTTGGTCGAGCGATCTGTACTGTGTGCCGCGGCACACCCATCCGGTGCCGTGGCACAGTGCCGAGTCAGTGCCGCGGCACACCCGTCTGGTGCCGCGGCACACCCGTCCGGTGCCGCGGCACACCCGTGTGTCATCTGCGACCAAAACTCGATCAGATCTGGTGCCGCGGCACACGCAGCTGTGACACCGCCGAAACACAGGAGTAATTTTTTGGCCTGTGCCGCGGCACACAAAGTGGTCAACTGTGCAATCTCGTCCTTATTAGACGAGATCGGCCATTTTTCTCCTTCATTTCACCTGCGCGAGAGAGAGAGGTCTAAGGGGGGAGAACTTCTCAAGCATTCTTCATTCGGGGGTCGATTTTCATTATCTTCCTTCGGTTTTGAGGCTCGGAAAATCAATCTAACGCGTGTTCTACGGATCTTAGTACTTGAATCTTCAAAGGTAATATTGCTAGAACCCTATTTTCGATTAATTTGGGGGTTTTGGGTTTTTCTTCCGATTTGTTCTGTTTTGTTGGTGGATTCATGATTAATACGATTAATATTGTTAGTATCTTTAGCTTTCCTACGGATTCATGGATATTTTGCGGATATTTACGGAATCGAGAGGGTTTGGTTGTGGCCCGCCCTAGTTGTTATTTTTGGTACGAATATACATGAATCGTAGGCGGGTTCCGGGTGTATTCCATTTCCGTAATCGTCTAGAGTTGGTTGTGATTGTGTTATTCGAATCATTAGGTTCATTTCCGCCGGTTCCTTGCGGTCGTGTTCAACTCTTCCTTTCCGTTCGTCTCACCGTCTATTAACCGAGGCAAGTACCCTTATGAACTTATAATCTTGACATAGTAGTTTTGTATGAGGAATTGTGTGTGTGTGTATACTCACTACGGGTTAGATCCGACGGGGTCTCGGTAGGGCTCCACGAAGCTGTAGAACCGCGAGTTGCTTTTAACCACTACGGGTTAGATCCGACGGGGTCTCGGTAGGGATCCACGAAGCTGTGGGTCCGCGGTTAATTGTGGTGCATTTTACAAATGTGGTTTTGATTATTGGCATTTCCGGAAATGAGTGTTTTGGAACTATGATTTCTTGATTGCATGCACTGCTATATGTGTAAGATGTAAATTGTTCATTTGGTTACTTGTACTAGCGTAATTGCTAACCCCTCTGGGGACCCGTTTTGGGGAAATTCGTTTTATGAATTTGGTCGGAGTTCATCGAGGCAATGGGCTGGACCAGTATGCGGATGATGGCCGTGCGTGATGATTGTGCACGAGTGGTGTCTTGTTGCTTTATATCTTTTACCTTGGTGGTCTTTAAACTAATAGAAGTACTCGAGTACTTAAGAACTTTTACTTGTCAGGATTGTATTGTTGTTTATTATGTTGTGATGGATTATGGTGTCATGTTTGACCGGTTAAACCAGGTGAATTATTTTGTTGGGCGTCTTTATGACGAGGTATTTTTCTGTTGTTTCTGTGAGTCGATGAGTATGATGCTTGTTCAGCCTGGTGGGTCCCATGTAGGGATTCACGGCGCTGTAATATACCTCGGATATCCTGGGGATGTTACAGAAAATGGTATCGGAGCGCAAAGGTTTATGGATACCTAGGCTTGTCGGTTTATTGGGTCTTGTTGTATTTTGTTTTGCACATCATCATCACGCTGCCATGATTCCGGTACTACCAGTGCCCGTAAGTTTTCTTTCCTCTGTTCCTTATACTCTTGTATCGTACCTCTAGTTCTCGATTTGCGATCGTTCTTTTCTTGTACTTACCATCGTATGGCTTTTGCTACTTATTTAACTCCAGTATGGATGCTGGAAGAGGTCGTGGTCGTGGTCGCGGTCGTGGTCGTGGGACGCGGCCGGGACGTGGGGCGGCCGGTGGGCGGCCACATCACGGTCTTCGGGGCCGCGTGCGCGGCCGTCACGATCATGCTTCCTCTCGTGAGCGCGCCGACCTTGGTATTGCGGGCATTATGCGGCAAATGGTGAATCAAATGGCGGAGATAGCTCGGGCGGTTCGTAACCCGGATCCGGCCCATGCTAATCGGGCGGAGCGGATCGTTGGCTTCAGGATGTCATCAAGATGCATCCTCCTCAATTTCGGGAGCTTGGACCCGATCGGGTGGGAAGGGTGGATCAAGGAGATATCTAAGGTCTTCGTTGCCACTAAGCGTCCCGAGGACCGTAAGGTCCCATTGCCAGATACTTCCTCACGGGGGCGCTACGGATTGGTGGGAGGCCGTTGGGCCCAAAGACCATGTGGCTTCATGGGCCGAATTTCGAGAATTGATGGAGACCGAATATTGCCGTGGCGTCGAGACAGGCAGTACATGCCTTCTATGATGCTCAACCACGGGATATTCCCGTATCTCGTGCTATTGCCGATTTTAATAAGGAGTTGGGTTATGTGAAGACCCAAGTTGTCGAGAGAGCGACAAAATTTTCCATTTTCCCGACGGATGAAATTGTCGATTCGGGACTATATGTCGGGGCTCGTCTGTACTACCTTGAAGGATTACGAGTAGGGACCTTGCTTACGATATGTCCGTGACGGCGAGTGTGGCGGCCGCGAGTAAGAAACAGTCCGCAAGAATTTTCGGGCCACAAAGGTGGGGGTCGTGAAATTTGATCTGCTAACTTTTCCGTGGTGGTGGCCCGGCTCGATCTATTAGGTTTCCCGTAGCTGCAGTGCCCCTTCTCGAGAGGTGAAATGCTTTAAGCGTGGCGGCAGGCCACATCGATCGTATTTGTCCGAACCCTTTCTTTGACGTGTAATCAGTGTGGCGGTCGGGTCACAAGGTCTTCTGCCGAGAGGGAGAAAATCCTTGGTGCCCGGGTTTCCATTCCAGCGCCTAGGGAACCAAGTGTGAATCAGGGATCGTTTGCTCCTCAATCTCCGCCGAGTGCTAGTCGGGGGAGAGGTCGGGGTCAGCCCTCTAAGGGGGGAGCTTCCAGTGTCGGCTCAGCCCACCCGCGTGTCTATGATATGCGGAGAGCCGATGACCCAGCGGCTACCGTGGCGACAGGTACCGTTTATATTCTTTCTCATCCTGTCAGTGTCCTTTTCGATTCCGGTGCTACGCATTCGTTCATATCTCTGCATTGTGTGCGCCGTTTGCGTCTCGACCGTTTGACACCTTGTGAGCCCTTCATCGTTAAGCTTCCTAGCGGTGATAGGATCGTTGGTGATCAGGAGATTCGAGACTGTTCTGTATTTATTTGTGAGAGGGCTTGGCCTTCTAATCTTATTGTTGTGGGTATTGAGGGTGAGGACTTAATTCTCGGGGATGATTGGCTCGAGCGGCATGGTGCAATCATGAACTACCGCACGAGAATCATCACCATGTTAGCCGATGATGGCACCGAGCACTCTTTCGCCGGGAGAAAGATGGGGAACCAGAAATTCGTTATTAACGCCTTGAAGGCGATGAGACTCCTACGAAAGGGGTGTACCGACTATTGGTGCTACGCCTTGCAGGCGGAGAGTGTTGGAGTCGAGCTTTCGTCGATTCCAATCGTTAATGAGTTTTCTGATGTTTTTCCTGACGAGTTACCGGGATTGCCACCGGATCGCGAGGTCGAGTTCGCTATAGAGTTAGAGCCGGGTGCGGCTCCTATTTCGAAGGCGCCCTATCGCATGGCACCTTCAGAGATGTACGAGTTGAAGAGGCAGTTGAGTGAGCTTCTTGTGTCGGGGTATGTTCGACCGAGCGCCTCGCCTTGGGGCGCACCGGTCCTGTTTGTGCGGAAGAAGGATGGTTCACTACGTTTGTGTATCGACTATCGCGAACTAAACAAGGTGACCATCAAAAACAAGTATCCTTTGCCGAGAATTGACGACTTATTCGACCAGTTGCAGGGAGTTGCGGTATTCTCGAAGATTGATTTGAAATCGGGGTACTATCAGCTCCGGGTGAGAGAGTCCGATGTGCCGAAGACAGCTTTTCGAACGAGATACGGACATTATGAGTTTGTAGTTATGCCTTTTGGGTTAACTAATGCGCCGGCGGTGTTCATGCAGTTGATGAACAAAGTCTTTATCGAGTATTTGGATAAGTGTGTCGTCGTCTTCATTGACGATATTCTTATTTATTCGAGGAACGAGGAAGAGCATGCCCATCATTTGCAGATAGTGTTAGACATTTTGAGGACCGAGCAACTCTATGCGAAGTTCTCGAAATGTGAGTTCTGGCTGAAGGAAATGATGTTTTTGGGCCACGTGATTTCAGCCGAGGGGGTTCGTGTAGATCCGCAGAAGATCGAGGCGGTATTGGATTGGGCACCGCCCAAAAACGTGAGAGAGCTCCGAAGTTTCTTGGGTTTGGCTGGCTACTACCGTAGGTTCGTCGAGGGTTTCTCGAAACTGGCTCGACCACTTACACAGTTGCTCCAGAAATCCGAGAAGTTCGTCTGGAATGACGAGAGGCAGTTCAGTTTTGAGGAGCTGAAGAAGCGTTTGACTTCAGCTCCGGTTTTGGCGTTGCCATGTGGCAACGAGGGATTCGCCATTTATAGTGATGCTTCTGGTCAGGGTCTTGGGTGCGTATTAATGCAGCACGGCAAGACCATTGCCTTTGCGTTGAGACAGTTGAGGCCGTATGAGCTTAACTACCCTACTCATGATTTGGAGTTAGCGGCAGTCGTATTCGCGCTCAAGATTTGGCGTCACTATCTTTTCGGCTATGCATGTCAGATTTTTACCGATCATAAAAGTCTGAAATACATATTTACTCAGCGGGAGTTGAATATGAGGCAGAGGAGGTGGTTAGAACTGATTAAGGATTATGACCTCGAAATCCTTTATCATCCGGGCAAGGCGAACGTCGTGGCCGACGCCTTGAGTCGGAAACCGATTGCATTGCGATCACTTGAGATCCTTACGTCTCAGTCCGAGCTTCGGCGAGCTTTAATCTAGTTAGATGTTGAGGTTCTGTTGCCGGGAACTATCGGGCAATTTCGTGCTTTGGAAATTTCGTCGCCTTTGATCAATGAGATTAAGCTGAAGCAGTCAGAGGACCCGATGATTACTCAAATCCGAGAGAACGTTCTTAAAGGAAGGTCTCCTGGATTTGTGATTCACGAAGATGGTGTTTTGAGGTTTCGGGGTCGGCTTTGTGTGCCGAACGACTCAGAGTTGAGACAGAGTATTTTGCGGGAGGCCCATGCTACACCTTACTCCGTTCATCCTGGTTCGAGTAAGATGTACAAGGACTTGAGAAGGAACTTCTGGTGGAATGACATGAAGGAGGAGGTCGCGCAGTTTGTAGCAAGGTGTTTGACTTGCCAGCAAGTCAAAATTGAGCATCAGCGACCGACTGGGCTTTTGCAGTCACTTCCCGTTCCGGAATGGAAATAGGAAGATATATCGATGGATTTCATTACGAGTCTGCCGAGATCGAGGTCGGGCATGAATATGGTATGGGTGATTGTCGATCGTCTGACCAAGTCGGCACATTTTCTGGGCATCAAGGACACTTGGGGCCCGGAGAAGTTAGCTCGTGTGTTTATCGCGCAAAATCGTGAGACTTCATGGTACCCCGAAGTCTATTGTTTCAGATCGTGATGGCCGTTTTGTATCGCACTTCTGGCAGGCGGTGCATAAGGCGTTGGGTACCCGGTTGCATTTGAGTACCTCTTTTCATCCCCAGTCAGATGGACAATCGGAACGCACTATCCAGACTTTCGAGGACTTGTTGCGTGCCTGTGCTCTCGATTGGAGTAGCGACTGGGAGGAACATTTACCATTAATCGAATTCACGTATAACAATAGTTGGCACGCGTCGATTCGGATGGCACCGTACGAGGCACTTTATGGGCGGCGATGTCGATCACCGATTTGTTGGAATGAGGCGTCCGATTTGGTCGGGACCGAGCCGGATGTCGTTTTAGAGACGAGGCGGAAGATAGAATTAATTCGGGAACGAATGTTGACTGCCCAGAGTCGACAGAAGTCGTATGCCGACATCCGTCGTCGACCTTTGGAATTCGAGGTGGGAGACCACGTTTTGCTAAAGGTGTCGCCGACGAAGGGAGTTTTTCGTTTCGGGAAGAAAGGGAAGTTGAGTCCGAGATTTATCGGCCCCTTTGAGATCCTCGAGCGAGTCGGTGGGTTAGCATACCGTTTGGCGTTACCTCCGGCCTTGAGTCATGTCCATAGCATTTTTCATGTTTCCCAGCTGAGGAAATATGTCCGGATCCTAGTCACGTCATCGATTATGGCGAGATTGATATCGCTGAAGATATTACTTTCGAGGAGCGTCCTTTGAAGATTTTGGAGCATCGTGAGAAGCGACTGAGGCATAAGACCATCCCTTTGGTCAAAGTGCAGTGGTCGAGACACGGTGTCGAGGAGGCAACTTGGGAAACCGAGGATAGCATGCGTGCTAGGTACCCTGAGTTGTTTGTTTCTTAAGTTTCGGGACGAAACTTATTTTTAGAGGGGTAGAATGTAATATCCGCATTTTTCTTTCCCTTGTATTTTCATCTTTGGTGTATTTCTCGATCGTAGTGCCCTCGTGTACCTTTCGGGTGTCCTTCCCCACAATCTGTTGAACTGCTTTCTCGTTATTGTTATGCGGAACCGCCGTTTTGGGTTGCCGTGGATCCATTTCGTGTTATTAGTTCCCAAATATTGATTCCTATCGTTTTATTCTCTTTCGGATCATTTTTATCATTTTGGGACCCAAAAGGGGTGTGGGCCGGCACAAGGTGTGTGCGCCGGCACACAAATTTCTCCAATTGTTGGTCGAGCGATCTATACCGTGTGCCGCGGCACACCCATCCGGCAAGCCGCGGCACGATCGAGTCAAGCCGCGGCACACCCGTCCGGTGCCGCGGCACACCCGTGTGACATCTGCGACCAAAACCCGATCAGACCGGTGCCGCGGCACACGCAGTCCGTGCCGCGGCACACGCAGCCGTGCCGCGGCACACCGCCGAAACACAGGAGTAATTTTTTGGCCTGTGCCGCGGCACACTTCGGCTGTGCCGCGGCACACAAAGCGGTCAACTGTGCAATCTCGTCCTTATTAGACGAGATCGGCCATTTTTCTCCTTCATTTCACCTGCGCGAGAGAGAGAGGTCTAAGGGGGGAGAACTTCTCAAGCATTCTTCATTCGGGGTTCGATTTTCATCATCTTCCTTCGGTTGTGAGGCTCGGAAAATCAATCTAACGCGTGTTCTACGGATCTTAGTACTTGAATCTTCAAAGGTAATATTGCTAGAACCCTATTTTCGATTAATTTGGGGGTTTTGGGTTTTTCTTCCGATTCGTTCCGTTTTGTTGGTGGATTCATGATGAATACGATTAATATTGTTAGTATCTTTAGCTTTCCTACGGATTCATGGATATTTTGCGGATTTTTACGGAATCGAGAGGGTTTGGTTGTGGTCCGCCCTCGTTGTTATTTTTGGTATGAATATACATGAATCGTAGGCGGGTTCCGGGTGTATTCCATTTCCGTAATCGTCTAGAGTTGGTTGTGATTGTGTTATTCGAATCGTTAGGTTCATTTCCGCCGGTTCCTTGCGGTCGTGTTCAACTCTTCCTTTCCGTTCGTCTCACCGTCTATTAACCGAGGCAAGTACCCTTATGAACTTACAATCTTGACATAGTAGTTTTGTATGAGGAATTGTGTGTGTGTGTGTATACTCACTACGGGTTAGATCCGACGGGGTCTCGGTAGGGCTCCACGAAGTTGTGGAACCGCGAGTTGCTTTTAACCACTACGGGTTAGATCCGACGGGGTCTCGGTAGGGATCCACGAAGCTGTGGGTCCGCGGTTAATTGTGGTGCATTTTACAAATGTGGTTTTGATTATTGGCATTTCCGGAAATGAGTGTTCTGGAACTATGATTTCTTGATTGCATGCACTGCTATATGTGTAAGATGTAAATTGTTCATTTGGTTACTTGTACTAGCGTAATTGCTAACCCCTCTGGGGACCCGTTTTGGGGAAATTTGTTTTATGAATTTCAGGTCAGGTTCATCAAGACGAGCGGGCGCTGGACCAGTATGCGGATGATGGCCGTGCGTGATGATTGTGCACGAGTGGTGTCTTGTTGCTTTCTATCTTTTACCTTTGTGGTCTTTAAACTAATAGAAGTACTCGAGTACTTAAGAACTTTTACTTGTCGGGATTGTATTGTTGTTTATTATGTTGTGATGGATTATGGTGTCATGTTTGACCGGTTAAACCGGGTGAATTATTTTGTTGGGCGTCTTTATGACGAGGTATTTTTCTGTTGTTTCTGTGAGTCGATGAGTATGATGCTTGTTCAGCCTGGTGGGTCCCATGTATGGATTCACGGCGCTGTAATATACCTCGGATATCCTGGGGGTGTTACAACCATATTGGGGCTTTAGTTCTGGATAGAACTCCAATATAAAATTGCATTTCAGAGGTCACTTTACCATACGGCTCACCCTTTGCATTAAAATTCACCGGGAGCTTGATGATCAGGATCTTACGCCGAACAATCCTATGCATTGTAACAGCTCCACGTTTTAAGAGCTTGAGTCCTTCTCTCTTGTCAGGCACCGCTTAATTCCCACGTTTCCTTGTCTTAGATATTATACTTTGTAGGTTTGTGGAAATGGCCTTCTTATTAACACACTCAGGGGAGGAATTTGATTGGCAAGGCTTCACCGCCGTTTCCTTCACCTGTTCTAACCCCACCGACTTGTTATTTTTTAGTGCCTTCAACAGGTTTGAGGTAGTATGAATGGGAGTAGATTTTGTCCTCTTCGAAGGCGCCATAATTAATCTGGACACCAAAAAGATTCACGGGATATAATATCATCGAAAGATTGAATCAAATATATCATAAACATATGAAATCTACCAAATAGCCATGTTTATAAACATGGTATTTTAACCAACACGGTATTTCATAATACGCAATCAAGACATTAAGTATTTTATATAATCAAATTTCATCATAAGTGTTAAAAAAATCGAGTTCTTCGCAATACCCAAACCAAAAATATTGAAACGTTACTAACATATAACCAAATAATCAAATCAGAACCAAACATTAAACAAGCATGAAAAATACAGCAAATACCCAATACCCAAACATTAAGTATACAGAATTCATTAAACAAGCATGAAATATACACGAAATAAACAGAACATATACTATAAAACTATAAAACTCTAAAAACTGATGCATGCACAACACATACAGAGAGAGAACCACAAAAAAACACAATACCCACATCAGAACCAAATCAAAACACAGTCAAACACAATCCAACACAATCAAAACTATAAAGGATAGAGAGAGAAATCAACTAAAAAATAGTACTGATTACAGAGAGAGGGAGAGAGATAGAGAGAAGGGGGAAAAGAGACACAAGAGAGAGAGAGAGAGTACCGATGAGGATAGTTTCAAATTTGCCGCATAGAGAGAGATAAAAATACTATGAGGGTGCTCATAAATGGTTGAAGCCGATAGAGGAAGAGCAACTATCAGCCTAGCAAATAAGTCTGAGTTAGCAAAGTGACCGATACCTGCAACATCCCGGGTTTTGGTCTAGGGTTCAGAAAATCGCCGAAAAGAGAGAGAGAAAAGAGAGAGGTGAGAGGGAGTAATGATTTTTGAAAGGGGGGAAAGTTCAGCTAAATGAAAAAATTAACAGTCCAGATTACAACTTTAATCCAAGGGTCGAAAATATTTATATAATTTTACAATTAATGAAAATGTCAAATAAAATTTGATTTAAAATTATTAAAGCTGTACATCTTCTGTACTTTGCTCGCAATTTATATTACTATATGTAGAACTTTGTTCTAAAACATATAGATTAATAGGGATTAGTGATTGTTTAGTAGATTTTTTAACCGAATCTATTCAAAAAGTATTTTTGTAATAATGAATAAATAATTGGTAAAATTGGTTAATATATCGCAGTTTATAATAACATATGCAGAACTTTTGTTCTAAAATGTATCGACTAATATCACTTTGTTATTGTTAATAATATTTCGTATAATATTAATCATTTACACTGTGACATTCATAGTATTATCATGACTAACCTTTGTCTAACTTAGATATCTGGGTGTTATCGATCGTTAATAATGTTTATTCAACTAATATATGTAGACAAACATCAAGATTCACAAGTGCAAATATTACAAATGCTACAATGTATAATTCACAAATGTAAATACTACACACGGATTAAACAAAATATATTGCAATTTATATTACCATATGTAGAACTTTTGTTCTAAAACATATCGATTAATAGGAATTAGAGATTATTCGGTAGATTTTTGAACCGAATTTGTTCAAAAAGTATTTTTGTAATTGTGAATTAGTAATTGGTAAAAATGGTTAATATTCGAGTCTAATTATCATGATTAATATTTGTATAATAATATGTCAATAGCAATGACGGTTTGTCACCATAAATCATTGATGTTGTAGAACTTATCATTTTACAAATAGCTTTAAAAATTGCTCCTCATTATTTGACCTTTCCAAAAAGTCGATTAGACAAAAATACATATCGTAATTAAAACGAAAAATATCATAATTAAAGAAAACATATCGCAATTTATAACTCTAAAATTCTTCACCGGGAGTCTATGCTTGTTTCGTCCCTCGGGACCAACAAGGGGCCCCACTGAAATTTTAGATTTTCTGGATTTGGGCTATATGTAGAACTTTTTGTTCTAAAACATATCGATTAATAGATTTTTGAACTGAATCTGTTCAAAAAGTATTTTTGTAATAGTGTATATATATATATATATATATATATCGCAGTTTATACTACCATATGTAGAACTTTTGTTCTAAAATGTATCGATTAATATCACTTCGTTATTGTTAATAATATTTCGTATAATATTAATCATTTACACTGTGACATCCGTAGTATTATCATGACTAACCTTTGTCTAACTTAGATATCTGGGTATTATTCACTAGTAGAAATGACCCTTTCCATGACACATAAAAAATGTCATGGAATGCCTTCAATGACAGTTACTGTGTGTCGTTCGAAACATCATTAAAGCCTGTGTCATTGTAGGGGCGGCCTTCAACGACGTTTGATAAACGTCATAATATAGTTTATGATGACACTCTATTTCTGTCATAGACGTGTCATTGTAAGCTCAACCTTCATCGACGTTTGTTAAACGTCATAATATAGTTTATGATGACAAACTTTTTTCGTCATATAAGTGTCATTATAGGGCCGGACTTCAACGACGTCTGTTAAACGTCATAATATAGTTTATGATGATAAACTTTCTTCGTCATAGAAGTGTCATTGTAGGGGCAAACTTCAACGACATTTGTTAAACGTCATAATATAGTTTATGATGACACACTTATTTCGTCAAAGAAGTTATCTATTGACATTTTGCAACTGTTATTAAATATTGTCAACGACGTCTCTCAATTGTTATAAAATATTTTCCACAACAATTTTACCCTATCATTGTAACTCTCAATATGTCATTGTATTTGTTTATATGATAGTTACTTTCCATCATTGAAACATTTTAATGACAATTTTTACATGTCATTAAAAATACACTTTGTACAAAAAAAATATTACGATTTACAGGGGTCAAAATAGCATTAATATTTCTAGTTACAGATCCAAATGTTCAATTACATCATAGATTCAAGCATTTATATTTGCATCAACATTGTGATGCCAGCTATACATGAACATCCTAATCAAATTGTCATGGACTATAGTGTGCCAACATCAAAATAATGCACAAGCTCAACGAAAATTCGCTATATGCATATAGCAAAAAACTAGAAAAGAACACAACTACAAATTATTCAAGTGCGTGGGATAATATACTTAATTGGCCACGCAATCGTACTCCCAACTGCATCTTCCATGACCGAAAACTCGGGCCGGAATCGGTAGAATTCTGCTCTAGGATTGACAGATTCCTCGACCTCAACTCAATAACAATCTGGTCCCAACACATAGCCATGCACTTTGCTTGAAGGATAAATGTCATATACTCTCCCTTTTGACACCACTTCAATTGTACCCATCAAGATAAGTATGTTGCATGATTGATTAAGAAGACAAAGGTTGCTTTCTTGTACAGACTACACAATTCAAAATAACTTCAAAACCAACAAGATTTTACAATATACAACAAGTTGCTCTCACAATCAACAAATTGAACATTCTAAATCACAACACGGCAAAATGCTTTGAGCAAACTTGAAAATGCAGCAAGAAACTTAAAACACAAGTATCAAGACTTGAAAATATGCAGCAAAGAAACTTTAGAATCATAGACGTGAGTCTGATAAAATATGCCCAGATCTTTTTTTTTTCGAATAACAAAGAGGTGAGTGATGAAAAATTTGAACATTTTCTAACATAATCTTAAGAATTCCTAACATTACATTAGCAAGAGGTAAACGATCGAACGATTGGTAATTGAATCATAGACTAAGCATTGTGAAGAGCTCGACTTATTCTAATGAATGCAATGATTCTGGCAATTTCCGAACTCTAATGAGCCTAAAACTAGTTTATTCAAATTGAGTTCAAGGGCGTCAAATATCTTTCGAGCCTCCTACCGCTCTTGACAACCTAAGAGCTCGATGCTAGCTATTGAACTTTAGGAACAAACCTTTCCCTTACCCGCCTTTCCGAACTAGTAAGAAGAAGAACCTACTTTCGCCTTCTCTTATGTCACATAGGAGCCGGATCGGTTGAATCTGTTCCCATGCTCCTACTATTAATTCCAAGTATTCGACTCCCATGGAAAGCTTTAACCCCAGACTTATCCAGATTCAGTTTGTGATCCTAAACCTTCTGAAAGGGACTAAACCAAGGGAATCAACTGAAATAGACTATTTTGTGTATAACACCACCTTTAACTATTATTTAAGTCCTAAAAATTTGTGGTTTGTTCAAGTATATTAACACATAACTCCAAGTTAATGTGCGCTTACATACATAAAAACCAACATGCTCATCCAAATGGATTTGATATATTTCCATGCCAAGGCAATGCCTATCGAAACACCGATAATCTCCTCTAAATAGCTTTAATACTTGAATAAAACATGAATAAAGATTTAGGAAATGGTTGCGATATGAATAACAAGATTATGCATAAACCAATCCCTCACTCTAACCATTACAAGTTGCCTATAAGTTTTCATTTAACATGATTCTCATTCTTAAAGCGAAACTTTGACATAGAAGAGTAGGCATTTTCCCTATAAATTTCATCGGTCAAAGCATAGGCATTTGAACCGTCTTCTTCTTCTCCAAGTCCCTTACAAATATGAACTAAATGTCCTAAGACGTGAATCTTCTTTTTTCTAGTCCCGTGGCTCACCTTGTGGCCAACAAAGCCTATAAGGTCCATTTATCTATAACAAAACAAATCTCAAATCGATATAGTTCAAAAGGCAAGAGGTGATATAGTTTAAATTACTTCAAGGTTCATTTGTCTATTAAAAACACACCTATATTCTGCAAACTTATCTCAAGATGCTTCGCTTGAAAGTTCATTTCATGCTCTTTCATTACACTTTCCCGACTATAAAATAATGACATTTTAAAATGGAAAATATTTCAACTCGTACACAAAAAGAGACTGAAATGTAGAAAATTAAACTTACTTTAGAATTTCCCGTAATAGGGCTCTTGTACTCCTTTCGCCATTGACATGACCATCCTACTTACAAAATATAGGCAAGTCATTAGGCGATTAACAATATAACAAACTACTATATGATTTTAAAGCTAATTGTAAAGTAACTTGCCTCTGCATTATCATGACTGCTTCTATGCTTACTTCCAGCATCGCTAGGACTTCGTATTTGCTTATTTCCAGTCTTTCAAAATATGAAAATGATAACTATTTCAGCGAGAAACAAATATAATATATATATATATATATATATATATATATATATATATGAAGACAGTGAATAACTACCAGTTGTAGAAACATTTCTTCAAGCCTCTTTGTCCTTTCACAAGTTGCATCAAGTTTGTCCTGAAATGCTTGTAAGGTAGTAGCATTTTGTAGTATTCCATCTACCCTTGAAGGTGTGACGCCGGCTCCCATGCCTCGAACACGACCATTTTTCTCCTTACCAAGTACTTGACTCAGCACATCGTGCTTTATAGGAATAGGTCCTTCAAGGAGGTTGCTCGCAAGTTTCACTTTTAACTCAAATTAAACAAAGACAAGAGAAAATCGAAATCATGCATATCATAATAGAAATTGAACTTTGTACCTAAACTTGAAGAAACAAACATGTTGGGGAGAGTACTTACACATATGTCTTGAACATACTTTTTTGGACTTCTCATGGCCTTTAAGAAATGACTGTGTTCTACAGAGTGTTTCTCCTGTTTTTTTTTCTTCAAACAACAGAACATTTAACATATTGATGTTTTATAGATTAAATATAAATACTTTAGTATTGTAGGATGAATTCTTTTTACTTACATGATCATATTCCTCCCTTGCATATCCTTTTCTACTTAAAGTGTGCGGAAGAAGTTGTTTAGCCCTTATTTCCTGCATTTTTTCCCTCTTTACCTGTAAATTATAACAAACAAATTTCACATTACGCACAAGGTTATTAAGTCGGAAAGTCGAGCTCAGTCTCCTGAGTACCTTCGTAAAGACTAGTCGACAAGTCGAGTCGACTAGTCGTGACTAGTCGCCAAGTGTATTTTATACATGTATTTTTTAAATTTAATATATGAGCATATGACATAATTTAATAATAATAAGATGACAGATATAAGTTCAAATTAAACATAATAATAAGTTCAAATTCAACAAATATCCATGACAAATATCCATAATAGATGATAGATCAGATCCGAAGTGCATTTCTAAATAAAGACCTAGCCAAGAAAACGACTGGATCTGGAAGAAAACGACGATTCTTTGATTTAGAGGCAAGAATGCGATTGGGACTTGGACCACTCGTGTTTTTAGGGTTTTTAGGCTCAATACTCTTTAAATAGGACTCGACGGGTATGTTTCAAAGAAATTGTAATGGTTCGTGTCATTAATAAGAAACTCTAGTCGACTTACTTTACAAGTCATGGACGACTGCTTCAATTTGGGCGACTGGTCGACTAGCCGATGACTAGTTGTCGATGTGATAACAGTGATTATGTGCCATATATTTTTTCATTTCACTGCTACTTTAACACACGAACATAATATAAATTGACTTACTCTCCATTCAGGGGAGCTTCTTTCGGCCACGAATTCATCCCACTCGTTCTGTGGCACACAAGCAGGCCTAATCGAGCCAATTAGTCGTGCAGTGTCTGTCCTACTACGACGAGAATCTAAAGCAGTCAGCACGCTATTAGTGAGTTCATTCTTGTAAGCTCTCCATAGCCTTCCCATTTGTTGGAAGATATATGTCTTATGAATCTCAGCCACCTTATATTGTTGCTACACACAAACAGATAAAAAGAACCAGTTAAAATACTTGGTAAATTACATAGTTAAAATATTTGTATAATGTTATAGCAGGAACAAAATAAAAAAAAATATGCAAGAACATTACCAACAAAATACCCCAAACTTCATTTTTGGGCTTGTCTCAGAACTAAACGCCGCCTTTTATGTTGATCGGCACTTGCTCCCGACTATGCACCCAACAAATGAGCTAAACTTGATCGATTGTGGTCCAACAAAGTTGTCCTCTCTCATTCCACTCAATGGTTTGACGCCGTGATTCTCCAAAGAGGAATAACTTGCAAAGTAGTTTTACCTCTTTTTTCCCTTTGCCATCATTTGGAGTTAGCTCACCGCTATCACCTTCTTGTTGGATATCGCAACAATTTCGCCTCGAGTATCCTCAATCTCAAGCCGCACTCCTATTCTATTTCTTTTCCGCTCGTTGCCATAGTTCTATATATATACATGGAAAACAAATTCATTAGATAACTAAAACACGAAGGACAATATTATCATTATGTAACCTACAATACAAATTTTAAGTAAAGGACAACAATAACTAACATTTTAGTAAAATATTGATGTCATGAAATTATCATTACGTATATGAACAAATATTTCAAGCATTACTAAGATGTCAATATTATGCAATCTAGTACGAAAGATGTTAGTACAGTTGGTTACCACAAAAGGATCACCTCAGAATCAACTTTATCTTCATTGTCAATGTCAAGTGCGATGGTTCTTGATCAACAAAAGAACCATAAAATGTCTCATCAAATTGTTCCGCATCATCAAAACCTCTTTGTGGTGCCTTCAAAGACGACATACCAACCGGATTTTTCATTATCCCGAGAGTAAAAACTTGTTTAGCATGTGATGCTAAAATAAATGGATCTTTTTACTTAGACCTTCATTGAGGTTAACTAAGGTGAATCCATCTACTTTCTTCACACTGAGTAATGTTTGCCCAATCACAAAGGAATACACCAAACTGAACTTATAAAAGTCTAAGATCAAAATTTTTTTGATTAACCCATAATACTTTGATAAAGTATCTGCTTGTACGTGTACAACATAGTCTTGCGTAGAGACAATAGCATCCACAGAATGAAAGCTGTTACCATTAATAATAAAACCAGAGTGGGACATTGCACAATGTCTTGGCCCTTTAACAAGGTACTTTATCATTTCGGATGACTCGACACCGATTTACGGCCAAGTTTAATCTGAAGAACCCAAAGCAACAAGTTTTGTGTCAAGTATACATTTAAGTTTAATCATTAGTCCCAAAAAAAAATACATCAATGGATCAAACCTTAGCTTGCAACCATTGCACAAAATTCTGTAAATGTATTTTCTCTAGTATGTTTGAATTAGATATCAACCGTTGGTCAGAGCATCTTAACTCTTCCTTATGAACCCTAATGAGAAAACAAACCGAGATGTGCAGATATGTATATGTAAGGTATCTATAAAATATCCATTAATTAAAGGAAATAAATATAAGTCACTGGAGATTTACTAACTCAATATAAGGTTCAGTTTCTTGACTATTGATAAGGACACATAGATGTGCAGCTTTATGCAACTCATCAGTCAATTGTAAAGGTCGGCCTTTACGCAGTGCAGATCCTTCGATTATTGTTTCATTTTCAATGACATCATTACGTTTTCGTTTGTTACCAAACAAGGAAGAGTTTTTCATGTATCTGCCACAAAACCTAACACACTCATCAGCCAAGTAGTTTTCAGCAATACTGTAACGCCCCCAAAATGAACCGGGACGCCACAGTGCCGTAGATCCCATGAGGGACCCACAAGGCAAGTTTCTAAAATATTTTATTAAAAGTGGTAATATACGGAAGTAATTAAGAAAGTATTCGTACATCCCAAGGTACAAATGCAAATAGTGTCCGTACATACGGTTATTACACAACGTGGAATGTTCAAATTTATTTAAGAAATTAACAGGCCTTCTTCCGACACAGCTCACGCCCGCCGTAACCTTCGGGGCGTCCCGCACAAATTCAACAAATTTACTGCACGACATGTCGTGCCAAGAACCTAGGTCGAAACAATCCCAACTTAACTCAAAAGTAAAATCTAATAATTTCAGAATAAAGTTATCACCGAATGTTCCATGTTATTCCTTTTATCAAGACATAAACTCCCAAGGTCGCAACCAAGGGTCACGGAAGTATCTACACAGAATACTCCTGACGTGGGTACCATTCAGTTTTATCCAAAGAACACGGTCCAACAAGAAAACTCCCAAGGTCGCGGCCAAGGGTCACGGTAGTATCTACTAGGGAATACTCCGGACAAGATAATCGTAATAGCACCATTCCACAATAGTAACATTTACTATGTCTAAAATTATAAGACGTAAAGTCTGAGCAAGATTCACTTGCCTCAAATCCGACGCGAGTTATTTCCGGACAAGGCAACGGCTTGAACGATCGCACTTGGAAATCCGACCTATTACATGTTTGTCGATTAACATCTCGTGATATTAATAATGATCAACGACGTTCCTCCCCCTCCCGTATGTTAAAACCCTATCCTAGTTGTTTATGATGTCGGAATCGAATTTCTCCATTTTTTTCCATAATGCGTGCCATTAAGTTCTTTAGGTTCGACAACATTCTCTATAAGTTATCCGTCCGCTAAACAATAGTGTTTTAACACAACATTCCTAGTTAATTATAACCGACAATCACCAATATTTCATCGTTGTCTTAATATGCAAGTCTAGAACGATTAATCCATCATTTTAACATGTTTCGGTATCTATTTAGCTAGAAATTGTTGGTAACTTCATCAAGGATTCATTGACGGTTTTATTCAACATGATAGTATGGTTATATATGAAATCCTTCAAGATGATTCCGAGAAGTTGGTGATTAGCAATATGATTTATGAGTTCTACCATTATTCATTCCAATTTCAAGCTTTGATGGATATCGATTAACAATTGCGATAGCTATATACCGGTTCGATTATTACGGAGGGTTCTAAGCTACCCAAGGCATCCGGGGTTTACTAAAACTTACTAAACAATACTGAAATGAGTTCAAGATTGAATAAACTTACCTTAATTGACAAAAGATGATGAATAACGACGGTGGACAAAGGAGAACGAGAAGATAACACCTTCAAGACCTTCCCCGAAGCTTGATTAACGCACTCTAATAGGATAGCACTTGAATTGGGAGGCTAGAATTGGTTCAACGATGGTGGAGAGTAGTGTACAAGGAAGAGGGATGATGTTTGGGACGGGAGAAATGAAAGACAAGGTGTTCTTTTATAAACTTAAGTTGCCCTTACGTACGTTATGCCTCACGCATTACGTACGTAAGAGGCTTTACGTACGTTATGGCAAAATACTTAACGTACGTAAGGAACTCACCGAACGATTCACCCACATCGCTACGTGCGTAACGAAAACGGGTTTACGTACGTAACACCTCGTTGACTTGCCTGTCGCAATCACGCCGAAAGTTGGTCGGCACGCGTATTACCGGACGAAGATTCCTGTCCGAAGACCGAAGACCGTTGTTACGTACGTAAGGGCCAACATATAACGTACGTAATGGCTCAGACATAGCGTACGTAATGGGTCGGAGTATAACGTACGTAAAGGACGCTTTGTTTGTCAAATTATCATCTCATTAATTTATTATGACACGACTCCCTCTCCATGTCGTCCGGAAATCTCTCGGGGAACAAGACGTTGGCCACCGTCATATTCGCACCGATAATTACCTAACGACATCGAGGTATGTCACTGAAAGTTCGTCAATCATCATGCCATCACAATACACGAATAATAGATACGATGCCGCATAACCATATTATACGTAATATGTTTTACCGCAATGGAGTACATTTATTTATCAAACAGAAAAATAGACGTGAGCGCCCAAAGTAAAAAGCATGTAATACTGGTAGTATTACATACCACCCCTTAAAATAGTTTCGTCCCGAAACTAAGAAAATAACTCGGGATGATTCTCTCTCATGCTCGCCTCGGTCTCCCAAGTCGCTTCTTGATCAGTGGTGCGACCACTGAACCTTCACAAGGGGTATGTTCTTGTTCCTTAGTGTCTTTACGCGTCGATCCAAAATCGCGGTTGGAACTTCCCTAAAGGTAGCATCATTGGAAATCTCTACTTCCTCGAAGTTGATCTTGTGGCTAGGATCGTACACGTACTTTCTCAGCTGGGAGACGTGGAAGACATTATGCACTCCGTCTAACGATGGCGGTAATGCTAGCCGATAAGCGAGTTTACCGACTCGGTCCAGTATTTCGAACGGGCCAATAAATCTTGGGCTTAGCTTGCCCTTTTGGCCGAAGCGTCGAATGCCCCGCATTGGCGATACTTTAACCCAAACATGATCCCCAACCATAAATTCCAACGGTCGTTGTCGGTCCATAGCGTAAGACTTTTGGCGACTCTGTGCTGCCAACATGTGTTTTCGAACAATGGATATCTTCTTAATGGATTCCTGGATTAGATCCAACTCGGTGGCGATGACATCGGATGCATCGTCCCAACATAGGGGAGACTTGCACTTTCTACCATACAGGGCCTCAAAGGGGCCATGCCTATGCTTGCATGCCACCGTTGTTGTACGAAAATTTACGCTAGGCAGGTGTTTAGCCTGATCCTTGCCCCAATCGAGTACACATGCTCTCAACATATCCTCCGTGGTCTGATGGTGCGTTACATTTGTCCATCCGTTTGAGGATGATAGGCGATCTTGAAATGCGATTGAGTACCCATGGCACAGTGGGATGACCTTCCGAAGCGGGACACATATCTAGTGTCTCTATCCGAAATAATCCCCGAGGGAACGCCATGTAATCTCACGATTTCCCGAACAAAGATGGTAGCCACTGCCTTCGATGGCCTCCCGAATTGGAATGAAGTGTGCCGACTTTGTCAGTCGGTCTACAATAACCCATATCGTGTCTTTTCCCCCCGCCGTCACTGGTAACTTGGTGACAAAGTCCATTGATATGCTCTCCCATTTCCATTCCGGAATGGGTAAGGGCTGCATGATTCCGGCCGGTCTACGGTGTTCAATCTTCACCTGTTGACATACCATACATCGAGCGACAAACCTTGCTACCTCTTGCTTCATATTCTTCCACCAGAAACTCTTTCGCAGGTCCTTGTACATTTTGCTCGCCCCGGGATGTATCGAATAGGGAGTAGAATGAGCTTCCTTAAGTATAGTTTGCTTAAGCTCGTCATTAGGTGGGATGCAAATCCGGTTCTTGAATCTAACTAAGCCCCCTTGGATCTTGTAGTCTGAAATAACTCCTCCTTCGGCCTTTGCGCCGATCGCACGAAGTTCTGGATCCTCCATCTGTGCTAGGCGTATCTCGTCCAGCAAGGACGAGCGAATATCAATCGAGCTCAACTGTCCCTGGCGGTGTTGTATCCACACTTCAATGTCATTTCTCCGGAGATCTTGCTGCAACTCCAGCTGTACTGTCAAACCAGATAGTGTCACCTCCTGCGCATTTTTCCGACTCAGTGCGTCTGCTACGACGTTGGCCTTACGATGGTGATATAGAATCTCCACATCGTAATCATTTATTAGCTCACCAACGCCTCGTCTCATATTTAACTCTTTCGCGTGAAAATATACTTTAAACTCTTGTGGTCCGTAAAGATCTTACTGTAACCCCATATAGGTAATGTCTCCAGATCTTAAGAGCGTGGACCACCGCGGCTAGTTCCAAGTCATGTGTCGGGTAGTTCACCTCATAAGGTTTAAGTTGACGAGAGGCGTAAGCGATAACCCCTGTCATTCCGCATGAACACACATCCTAACCCGTGCTTAGACGCATCGGTGCATATTACGAATCCCTCCGCACCTGCGGTAGTACCAACACCAAAGCGTAGTAAGCTTCCTCTTCACTTGTCGAAGCTCTCCCGACAATCCGTTGTCCAAACAAACTTGGTGTCCTTCCTAAGCATTTGTTAATGGTCGAGCGACACAGAGAAGGCCTCGACAAACCGTCGATAATATCCCGCCAATCCCAGAAACTTCTCACCTCTTTGACATTCCTAGGTGGTTCCCAATTCATAACCTGTCTCGATCTTATGGGGGTCTACTTTAACGCCTCCTGCCGAAATCACATGTCCCAAAAAGGTCACCTCGGGCATCCGTAACTCGCATTTAGAAAGTTTAGCATATAGTTGATGTTGCCTTAAAACGCTCAACACCTGCCTCAAGTGTTCCTCATGCTCCCATCGGCCGGGAATAGATTAAAATATCGTCAATGAAAACCACCACACATTTATCGAGAAACTCGCCGAACCCTGCTCATTAATTCCATAAAACAATGAGCATTAGTCGTGCCAAACGACACCACCATGTACTCGTAGTGCCCATATCTCGATCGAAATGCGGTCTTAGGAATATCCTCCTCTCGAATTCTTAATTGGTGATATCCCGAACGTAAGTCGATCTTTGAAAACACTACGCCCCTTGCGCTTGGTCCAAGAAATCATCAATCCTTGGAAGTGGGTAACGGTTCTTAATAGTGACCTTATTAAGTTCCCTGTAATCGATACACAGCGCAGAGAGTGGTCCTTTTTCTTCACAAAAGAATCGCGCACCCCATGGCGAAGTACTCGGACGAATGAGCCCCTTCCTTAGCAATTCTTCGAGTTGTGACTTCAGTTCCTTCATTTCGGCTGGTGCCATCCCGTATGGTGCCTTGGAGATAGGCGTCGTTCCCGGCTCAAGTTCGATTGAGAGATCGACCTCCCTATGTGGTGGCAATCCGTAGTTCGTCAGGAATATGTCCTAAATTCATTCACTACAGAATATTAGCAACCGACAATTGTGACGTGCCCTCCTGAAGAATATAGCACCGATGTCGCTCCTCGATCATCACGAGGTGCTACCGAAAAGGAGACCGAGGACCCTTTCGTCCGAAGTGCTCTCGGCCTCTAATCGTGTGAGTGGCACCGTCATGGGTCGTGATAGAAACGGTCGGGCGATAGGTATCCAATACCGTCTTGTGCTTCGTCATCCACCATACCTAAGATCACATCTTCGTTTTGGAGTGGAAAGACCATGAGATTGGTCATTCCGGCCATTATTGATACGAATCGGACAGTTTCGAACTTCCAAGTTACCCTCCACCCTGCTGCCCTCGGGTAGTTTAACAGTAAAGGACTCACAGGGTAAACAAGGGAGATGTAAATGGTTAACACATTCTACGGATATGAATGAGTGGGTTGCTCCAGTATCAAACAGTACATGAACAGGCTGAGATTTAATAAGGAGAGTACCTGAGACAGCAGGAGTGGTCGGGTCGTCGGTATCCCTTAGTTCGAACATGCGGGACGGCAGTGTCCCCGAGGAGGGTGCAGTACCTCCCCCGCGACCACGCCCTCTTCCGGCGCCGTGTAGAGGAGACTGGTGAGGTGGAGATCGGTAGTCGGACATGGCAGACGCTCTGGATGTCTGTACCGAACCTTGTTGACTCTGAGGAGCTGGGTTTGGAGTAGGTTTGATCCGAGAATAGTAGCGAGACATGTGCCCGCCTCTTCCGCATGAAAAACACTTTGTCGATGCTTTACGACACTGACTCATGGTATGCCCTGCTATGCCACAATTGAAACAGCTCCGGCGAGAAGGCCCGTCGGATGTTCCTTTCTGTTGGGACGAAGCTGATGATTTGGAGGGGAACCCACCCCAAATTCACTCTGCGGTGCTCCTGACCGATTTGATGTCTTCGCTTCTTTTGGTTGTGCCCGGCATCCGAATCGACAACCGTACTGGCGTATGCCGTGACCACGTCCTCATATGCCCTCAACGTGGTGCAATGAAACCCCGCCGCGTAGCGTTGAACATCCTCCGCAACCGTTGAGCAAGGTGACAAATTCGCGGGTCTTCGGATGGAACCATCTCAGGCGACATAGCTTAGCTCGGTCCTGTATGCCCGAATGATTTCTGCATCGCAAATTCTCGAGGTCCTCGCCAAGAAGCTCCGCTGCGTGCGCGAATCGATCGGGGATGATTGCCTCTCAATAGTTTGGAAAACTCGGGCCATCCGACTATTCCTGTCCTCGGCTTATAGGTCCTCCACCATCGGCCGCGGTGTCACGGAGCCGGTTGATTCCGAGTGGCACTTTCCGGTTTCTGGCGCCGATCACCTCGGCGATCTCCATTTCCGAGATCCAATCGTCCACGTGCTTATCCCCGACCCGTCGAATAATGTCGGTCGGCCTTCAGATTTCTCCCACCCAACGGTCCTTCCTGTTTTCTTCTATGTTAATGACTGTACTGTCGCCGGTTGACCTGAGCGATTCCCATAGCAATGGCACTGGCGAGAGTCGAACAAAGGCCGGATCAAATCCCCGTTGTTCTGGTTTTCCGCTTCCTGTTCGTTCTGATTAACAGGCGGAGGTTGATTTCCGGCTGGGTTAGTTTCTCCGGTGTTTCTGTCTCCCTGCTGGTTCATAGTGGAACCTTGTGCGTCATTTACGTTTCTTTTAGCTCCTCGACGTGCCATTGGTGATGTTCGTTCAATCTAACAGGTTGGTTTAATGCAAACATTCTTTGAGTCCTTACTGAATCCAAACATCATACTTGATCCATAAGAATTTACATGTATTCTACCTCGACATCCCTCGAGGAGTTACGGTCGTCAGGAGTGTTGGATTTTGAAGGCAAAACGTTTTCAAAATATTTTTGGTAAAACTTTCCACGTGAGTGTTTAGGCTCTGATACCATTTTCTGTAACGCCCCCAAAATGAACCGGGACGCCACAGTGCCGTAGATCCCATGAGGGACCCACAAGGCAAGTTTCTAAAATATTTTATTAAAAGTGGTAATATACGGAAGTAATTAAGAAAGTATTCGTACATCCCAAGGTACAAATGCAAATAGTCCGTACATACGGTTATTACACAACGTGGAATGTTCAAATTTATTTAAGAAATTAACAGCCTTCTTCCGACACACCACGCCCGCCGTAACCTTCGGGGCGTCTGCACAAATTCAACAAATTTACTGCACGACATGTCGTGCCAGAACCTAGGTCGAAACAATCCCAACTTAACTCAAAAGTAAAATCTAATAATTTCCAGAATAAAGTTATCACCGAATGTTCCATGTTATTCCTTTTATCAAGACATAAACTCCCAAGGTCGCAACCAAGGGTCACGGAAGTATCTACACAGAATACTCCTGACGTGGGTACCATTCAGTTTTATCCAACACGGTCCAACAAGAAAACTCCCAAGGCCGCGGCCAAGGGTCACGGTAGTATCTACTCGGGAATACTCCGGACAAGATAATCGTAATAGCACCATTCCACAATAGTAACATTTACTATGTCTAAAATTATAAGACATAATGTCTGAGCAAGATTCACTTGCTTCAAATCCGACGCGAGTTATTTCCGGACAAGGCAACGGCTTGAACGATCGCACTTGGAAATCCGACCTATTACATGTTTGTCGATTAACATCTCGTGATATTAATAATGATCAACGACGTTCCTCCCCCTCCCGTATGTTAAAACCCTATCCTAGTTGTTTATGATGTCGGAATCGAATTTCTCCATTTTTTTCCATAATGCGTTCCATTAAGTTCTTTAGGTTCGGCAACATTCTCTATAAGTTATCCGTCCGCTAAACAATAGTGTTTTAACACAACATTCCTAGTTAATTATAACCGACAACCATCAATATTTCATCGTTGTCTTAATATGCAAGTCTAGAACGATTAATCCATCATTTTAACATGTTTCGGTATCTATTTAGCTAGAAATTGTTGGTAACTTCATCAAGGATTCATTGACGGTTTTATTCAACATGATAGTATGGTTATATATGAAATCCTTCAAGATGATTCCGAGAAGTTGGTGATTAGCAATATGATTTATGAATTCTACCATTATTCATTCCAATTTCAAGCTTTGATGGATATCGATTAACAATTGCGATAGCTATATACCGGTTCGATTATTACGGAGGGTTCTAAGCTACCCAAGGCATCCGGGGTTTACTAAAACTTACTAAACAATACTGAAATGAGTTCAAGATTGAATAAACTTACCTTAATTGACAAAAGATGATGAATAACGACGGTGGACGAAGGAGAACGAGAAGATAACACCTTCAAGACCTTCCCCGAAGCTTGATTAACGCACTCTAATAGGATAGCACTTGAATTGGGAGGCTAGAATTGGTTCAACGATGGTGGAGAGTAGTGTACAAGGAAGAGGGATGATGTTTGGGACGGGAGAAATGAAAGACAAGGTGTTCTTTTATAAACTTAAGTTGCCCTTACGTACGTTATGCCTCACGCATTACGTACGTAAGAGGCTTTACGTACGTTATGGCAAAATACTTAACGTACGTAAGGAACTCACTAGAACGATTCACCCACATCGTTACGTACGTAAAGAAAACGGGTTTACGTACGTAACACCTCGTTGACTTGCCTGTCGCAATCACGCCGAAAGTTGGTCGGCACGCGTACTATCGGACGAAGATTCCTGTCCGAAGACCGAAGACCGTTGTTACGTACTTAAGGGCCAACATATAACGTACGTAATGGCTCAGACATAGCGTACGTAATGGGTCGGAGTATAACGTACGTAAAGGACAGTTTTGTTTGTCAAATTATCATCTCATTAATTTAATATGACACGACTCCCTCTCCATGTCGTCCGGAAATCTCTCGGGGAACAAGACGTTGGCCACCGTCATATTCGCACCGATAATTACCTAACGACATCGAGGTATGTCACTGAAAGTTCGTCAATCATCATGCCATCACAATACACGAATAATAGATACGATGCCGTACAACCATATTATACAGAATATGTTTTATTGCAATGGAGTACATTTATTTATCAAACAGGAAAAATAGACGTGAGCGCCCAAAGTAAAAAGCATGTAATACTGGTAGTATTACAAATACTTCCTTCCGGAGCAGCACGATTCTTAACATAACCTTTGAGGACCTTCATGTATCTAAAAGTTCATTAAGTTAAAATAATAGTAAGCTAAACATATATAACAACCATTATATAGTTTATGATGAAAGTTATAAGCACTAAATAATACCTTTCAAAAGGGTACATCCACCTGTAATGGACAGGACCACATAATTTCGCTTCTCTTCCTATATGAATTGTAAGGTGAATCATTATGGAGAAAAATGATGGAGGGAAGTACCTCTCGAACAAGCACAAGGTCTCAATAATTTCATCTTCCAGCTCCTCTAATCTTTTCTTATCATTTACTCTTTGACACAACTCGTGAAAAATGCGAGATAAACGAAATAATGATTTTCGTAACCCTTCGTAAAAGCCCCTTAATAGCAATGACAATAGTTGTTGCATTAGGACATGGTAATCATGAGACTTCATCCCTAGAATTTTTCCGGATGTAATCTTGATGCGATTTCCAATATTAGAGCAATATCCATCAGAAACCTTTGCATCCATAGCCTCCAAAGAAATTTTTTCCTTCTCAAGCTTTGTAAAGGTGTAAGCACCGTAAGGATCTAACTTTTCTCGCTCTTGCTTCTACTACAACATCTTCCATTAATTCTTGTAATTCTAGATCTCTACGTGAATCGCCCCAATTTTAGATTTTCCCTTCACATCTAAGAGTGTATCTAAAACACTTTCACAGACATTTTTTCAATGTGCATAACATCCAAATTATGTCGCACAAGTAGTTCCTATAGTTAGCAAACAAAATACGTATCAAACTTAATTATAATGTTTCATCAATCTTATTGAATTAGAGTAGTAAATAATAGTAAGAATATAACTCGACCTCCCAATACGGCAAGTCGAAAAATAAGGACTTCTTTTTAATAACTTTGTTGGGTCTCCCTTTTTAAGCTTCTTCTGCTTTTTTCTTTTTTTCCCCACTTATTTGTGAACCCAACTAAAGCATGAATCGTATCTCTCCCTGTAAAGATCTTTGGCCGCACCCTTCTCTCATTTTTTCCATTGAACCACTTAGGTTTTCTCCAAACATATGGTTTGATGGCAAAAATCTTCTATGATCCACATAGATAGTCTTCTGAGCAAGTGGCAACAAGAAGAACACGTTTCGCCCACAAACAGACAAGCAAATTCCCCTTTATTAGTCAACCCCGGATAAATTCCCATAAGCCGAAATCATTAATGGTCCATAATAGGATACCTCTAAGGTTAAACATGGCTTTAGTATATGCATCATACATATTAATACCATCCCACAACAATTTTAGATCATCTATAAGGGGCAAGTATACATCAATGTCATTTCTGGTGTTTAGGGCCTGGAATAAGTAAGCTTAGCATCGAGTTTTCTAAGACATGCACACATTTGGTGGAAGATTATAGATGACTAAGATAACTGGCCAAAGACTGTGTGTGGAGCTAAGATTGCTGAAAGGGTTGAACCCATCAGTTGCAAGTCCAAATCTTAAATTCCTCGGATCTGATGCAAAATCGGGGTATTTTTTATCTATGGAACTCCAAGAAACTGAGTCCACAGGATGACGCATCTTACCATCTTGACTATGATGACTAGAATGCCATGTTAACTGCTCACTAACGGATGCAGAAAGAAACATCCGCTGAAGTCTTGGAATTATAGGAAAGTAACGTAATACTTTTGCAGCAACACCTTCTTTTATCTTTCCAGTACGTAGGTTTACTTTATATCTAGAAGCATTACATTCAGGACATTTATGTAAGTCTCTATATTCCTCTCCCCTATACAAAATACAATCATTGAGACATGCGTCTATCTTCTCATACCCTAAATCAAAATCTTTAAGTGTTTTCTTGACTATGGATAGTGACTCCGGAAAAGTATTTTCCTCTGGTAGCATATCTTTAAACACACTCATGATCTTATCAAAACCAGAATTAGATAGACCTGATTCAGCTTTCAAAGTATACATGATTAAGGTTGCTGAAAGTTTTGTGTACTTAGTACAACTAGGGTACAGAGGAACTTCAGCATCTGAAATCTTTTTTTGATACATATCATCTACATTCAGTAAACTCAGGGATTCACCCTGAAATGGTAACTTAAAACACGCATCTTCATACATCTGATGAACTTCTAACATTTTAGAATCCTCACGAACATCATATGATGTTACAAACTCATCAACTTGTGCACTTCTTCCTATAAGATTTGGCTCACCATGAGCGACCCAGACCTTATATGTAGGATCAAATCCATACTTAGTTAGGTGAAACAATAATGTTTCATCATTTTGTGAAGAGCGGTTTCTACAGATTACGCAGGACGGATGATCATCTCAGATTCCTTGCAAACTTCTTAGAATTAATAATAAATTCTTTAGCCTTTTCTTGAAACCGAGGATTATTTGGGTCCCAAGATATCCAAACTCTTATCCATGGTAACTTATACTTGCTTTACACCTACCAATATTTAAAAACTCAAAAATGATTAAATTCATGACTTTAAGACTTAAGAGTGCTACCATGTTATGATATATACCAAACACAAATTAATATGAAACAACATGTAACCTTATTAACATCCTTATAAAAAAGCATTTTTCTGCAGAAAAATCATGTTTTCTCTTCCAGGTGTTTTCTGCGTCTCAATTTATTATCTTAATCATTAGTTTGATCGGATTTTTTTCTTCAAAAATCTGATTATAATTGCAAAGGATAAAGCATGTTCTTTGTTAACTAGGTCTGAAGGAGGATGAAAAATGGATATTGTAGGTTATTTTTATTATGTTGTGTATACATATTTATATTTACATATTAATAAATTCCATTATTGTTTAGGTTATTTTGTTTTAACGCTTAATACTTAATTCGTTTTTAATCTTTGTAATTGGTAGGGTTGATATTCATTTTAGATTTAGTGTTTCATTATATTGATGATGACCAACTGAATAATATGTTTTTTTTTCTTTTTTTTTCATATTACTATGTCTAGATCGAATTCATGTGATGATAATCAAACCATGCAAGTTCCATCTGAGGACGAAGAAGTCCAACAACAGAAGGGTGCTACTACGGTAAAAGGGAAGAGAAAGATGACTGCCTTGAATAAGGAACCACGGCTTACCTATAACGTATGGCCTCGTTTTGACAGATATGTTGCGCATCTTTATGATGAAGTAGATGGGGAAAAGAAGGTTGTTGGATTAAAGAAACGCTGTCGTGGCATTCATTGTAACACTGAATTCAAGTGTGATTTCGAGTAGGTACAAGTACTCTTAGGAGTCATCTTAAGTCTGTTTGTAAATATTTTGGGGTTAGGTTGAATCTAGAGCGGGGAGGACAACAAGCCTTAACTAGTGAGTATTATGGTGGGTGGTGTGAGAACATTGAAAACATCTCGCTTGGTCAAGGAGAGTTGCTGCCGGGATGATTGTTATCGATGAGTTGTCGTTTAGCTTTATTAAAAATAGTGGATTCGGGCATTTTGTGGAAGTTCCAGTTCGAGATGGTTGCCTACTTGTAGGAAGACTATTTTTCAGAATTTGTAGAGGATGTATGATGCTAAGAAGGCGGAATTAACGGTTGAGTTACAATCCCGCCCACTCTGTTTGACAACGGGCACAGGCCGCTTGTAAAACTACGAACTATATGGTCATCACAAAGATATTTTATCGATCATGGTTATACACTTCAAAGAAAAACCTTGAACTTTAAATTGATTACTAATCATAATGGAAAGACTATAGGAAAAATCTTAGAGGATTGTTTGATAAAGGGGTGATTGAGATTGTGTTCACAATCAGTGTGGGTTGACAATCGGTGTGGACAATGCAAAGACAAAAAAGTTGCTATTATCTATCTAAAGACATAAATGGATGATTGGGAGAAGAGGCCACCAAGGGGGGTGATGCATGTGAGATGACTCGCACATATTGTTAACCTGATTGCAAGGTCTGGGTTGCATATTATGGATAAATCAGTTGCATCAATTAGGAAAGCCTCAAGTATGTGAAAAGTTCTCCGTAAAGAGCAGACACATTCAAGACAATCAATTAGGAATCGAGAAACCGCGAAAACCAGGTGGTTTGCGGCGTTCGGTTCCACTGCAGCTTCTAGTTTTCAAAGTGACAAAACCGAATCGCAAAATAAGCTTTTGCAAATATCATGCATGGAAATATAATGTTATGAAGGTAATCAAAGGGAAAGATACCTCATGAATTAAAATTGTTATAAGGTAATAGATATCACTTTTTGCTTCTCACATGTGTTTACAACACAAATACAGAACCATCACACCAGTAACATATTTAGGTTTCATATACAAACAAAATCATAAAAAAAACATTATCATAAACCTCTTATAATTATACGTTATGCATAATAAATTGTTCTTAGAGTTATTACAGGGTGAATAGACCATGGTTGTTACATCGACCAGTCGATCCGAGTCGACGGAGGGTCCGACAAGTCGAGTCGTAGACTAGCCGTGACTTGTCGTAGACTAGTCGACACTAGTCGACAAGGTATCATAGTTATTAATAGTATGTAGAAAACACTAAATGCTTTGCAGTAAATCGGGCAATCCATATGTTAAGAGAAAACGACCTTGCGGCGCTAGACAGTGCTCCCAAACATTATCCGAGGGCGCATTATTAAACTTGAGAAGCACAAAGATCAGGAAAGGGAGCACGCAGCTGGTGAGACTCAAATTCAGGCGCTCGATTTGAATTTTGAGATTAAAACCCGTTTAAATTAAAACCGGATCCTCAAGCTCTTGACAAAGATCCGAGGACACTTAGCCCTGGCAAGCAAGATTAGTCTTGTTTTGGATTTTAAGGTTTTAATTTGTTTGAGTTTTAAATAATAAGAAAACAAGAGTCGCCGAAAAATGAACCCAACAATAGCGCTCCATAGCGACAAGGTCCCTTACGGCTATAGCGATAGCTATAACGAATAGCGAGCTATTTGGAAGTGAAGCGCCACAAGTACATAAATATATAATATATATTATATACTAAATCCAATTCAAGAGTTCATGCATAAATGAAAATAACATGGATATAAGTTCAAATAACACAAAACATCAATTCCAATACTAGAAAAACATAATATAAATGTCATCTTACCTAAAAATATATTGATTTTGGGCTTTTATATTTTTTCAGTTTATGTTACTCAAAACACATTTTTTATTGGAATTGAAAAGGGCAACCTACAAAATTGTTACAGGAAAAAAAAACACAGAATATGAAATAGCACCGCTATTGGGTGCTATCGCGATCGGGGCTATAGCGAGAATAGCGAGGATAGCGCTCGTTATCCAAAACTGCGTAGCTCATAGCGCCCTATAGCGATGAAGCCTCACTACGCTTCGCTACTCGCTATAGCGAGCGCTACGGGCGCTATTGATAACTATGCAAGGTATAAATAATAAATAGTAATTATACATGTAGAATATTATATGTTTCTAACATACCTAATACAACAGCAGGCAGCCAAATTATAGCATTCAACATGTATAACAATCAACTAGTCTGTATTGTATATGTAATTATATATATATATATATATATATTATAAACAGATAAACAGAGTGTATATAAATATATATATATATATATATATATAGTATATTTACAGACGATGGAGGCGACGACGATGGAGTTGACTTGGTCACGAAGCGATGAATCTGGAATTCCAAAGAAATATCACGAACTAGAGAACATCATCTTCGGAAAATCAATCACCACATAAGCATTCAAAATAGAATTGTCATCATACCTATAGGTTTTGTCTATGACTGTTGTTGCATTCTCTTCACCAAGTAGGGGTTGTCCAGTTTTTAAGCATCATCCTGGACAAAAACCCGAGAAAATTGAGGATGGAGAAACTCAATACATGAAAAAATTCATCTCCTCCGTTGAAGTCAGCGTAGAGGAAAGTTTACTACTAAGAAATATTAACATCAACCATACAAGAATCACCCAAATCCAAATATCATACAACTCTATAGACAGAATAATTAAGTAGCACAAATCGAACAAATTAAAAAATATCATACAACTCTATTGACGTAAATTAAAAAAAAAAATTGAACAAATCGAGCATGAGGCTTACGCTGCGTTCGGCCGGAAGAGAAGCAGAGGTCGCTGGAAGAGAAGCAGATGTGGCGTCGTGTGAGCAAGAAAGCAGATTTCTGAATCAGATTGGGAAGGTCGCGAACGCAGAGGTGAGAGAGAAGGGGCGGCGTACGTAGGGATAGAAACTAGGTTTTTTTGGGACGGTTTTTTATTTTCTTAGAAAGTTTTGAGCAGCGGTGGTCAGACTTCAATCAATAGAAAGTTCCCGAAAAAAAATTGGGCGGCAGAGAATTAGGCTAAGGCGCCAATACTTGTGTCATGGCCCACCTACAATTTATGACATTTAACAAATGTCATTGAAAGAATATTCAATGATACTTAGAAAGTGTCGTCAATAGATCTACTATGACGTTCGGAATTCATCATGGAAAACTAGTATATGACGTTTATAAAACGTCATAAATTTTATGACGGTTTTTAAACATCATTAAATTCATTATTCACGATGACTGTTACTAAACGTCATAAAACTAAACTCCAATCCAAATTTATGACGTTTGCTGCTGGAAACGTCATGAAAAGACATTACAATGACGTTTTTGGCAAAACGTCATAAAATTTCTGTCATTAAAGGTCATATTTGTAGTAGTGATTGATCGTTAATAATGTTTATTCAACTTATTATGTAGACAAACATCAAGATTCACAAGTGCAAATATTACAAATGCTACAATGTATGATTCACAAGTGTAAATACTACACACGGATTAAACTAAATATATTGCAATTTATATTATCATATGTAGAACTTTTGTTCTAAAACATATCGATTAATAGGAATTAGAGATTATTCGGTAGATTTTTGAACTGAATCTGTTCAAAAAGTTATTTTGTAATTGTGAATTAGTAATTCGTAAAAATGGTTAGTATTCGCGTCTAATTATCGTGATTAATATTTGTATAATAATTTGTCAATAACAATGATGGTTTTTCGCCAGAAATCGTTGATGATGTTGTAGAACTTATTATTTTACAAATTGTTTTAAAAATTGCTCCTCATTATTTGACCTTTCTAAAAAGTTGATTAGACAAACATATATATCGTAATTAAAATTGGTTAATGTATCGCAGTTTATAATACCATATGTAGAACATTTGTTCTAAAATGTATCGACTAATATCACTTTGTTATTGTTAATAATATTTCATATAGTATTATTTATTTACACTGTGATCTATGATATTATCATGATTAACCTTTGTCTAACTTAGACATCTGGATGTTATCGATCGTTATTAATGTTTATTCAACTAATTTATTTAGACAAACATCAAGATTCACAAGTGCAAATATTACAAATGCTACAATGTATGATTCACAAGTGTAAATACAACACACAGATTAATGTATGTGTAACGAATATCTTCCCATATTAAAAAAGTGTATTAAAGTTATGTCATTTTGATATTATTTTACGAATGTTCATATTATTAGTATTACATAACTAATTATTCAAGAAAATGGTATTAAAGAATGAATTTTCAGTAATACATGATTTAACCGGTGTTCTAAAATCACCGATTTATTGAAAAATCCCCAATTAATCCTGATAAAATATTTTATCGATTTACCAATTAGTGACCGATTTAAGTAAACATCCCAAATTACCGAAAGATCTCCGATTAATCTTAAAACGATAGGTCAATTGATTAGTTCCGATTCCCGCTTTCTACAGTCATGGATTTAAAAAAATCAAAATTAATAATTATACAATTTAATATTATTTTTATTATAAAAAATTTATTTAATATAATTATTTTAATAAGCTCTATTATTTGTATGCTGGGTCAGTCAAAGATTGTAAAAAGCTCGATTTTTTGTCCGAAGCCCAACTCTCTCTGTCTGAAGTTTCATCTCCCCCAAAATTCCCCTAAAATTTTCGCGGTCACCCCCGCCCCAAAATTTCATCTCCCCGCCCCTAAAATTTTCGCGGTCACTGTAACACCCCCAAATCCCAATGGGTCATTACAGTGCCGTGGACCCCACACCAGGAGATCCACCAGGCTAACACGACCAAAAATACATCTAACTGACCAAAAGGGGAATCACAATTCCTACACTGACATCCCACATAATATCCCGATATGGAATTTCAATGACAACAGTGGGCCTACATGGCCTAAATAAAATACAACGACATCCACGAGCCTTGCTCGGATAATACAAAATGACAATAACTAACAAAACTGGAGTACTCCAAACTGTCTGACCGACATGAACACCAAAACATCTCGGGCTAGTATCGCTCGAATGCCTCGTCGCCATCGTCATGCCCCTGTGTCTCAACTCTCTCCTCGCAAACACCTAAAACATGAAAACATGTTCTGCCCCCACGGGGTCAGTCATCCAGAGAATGAATATCAAATACATGTACAACATGATATGCATCCAAAGGGCAGAATGAACAGTATAGTAATGGTAATACGAGATGCTCACAAACCAAAGTAAGAATCAAGCATTCGTGAAACATTATGCCCACGGCATACGATCAGTACTTGCTCAACAGGTTAGAACACAAGTGCCCAACGGAGAATCATCAATATAGAACGCAAC
Organism: Orobanche coerulescens; assembly: GCA_033398695.1. NCBI lineage: Eukaryota > Viridiplantae > Streptophyta > Magnoliopsida > Lamiales > Orobanchaceae > Orobanche > Orobanche coerulescens. The sequence continues at coordinate 125,434,603 of CM065807.1, forward strand.
CAAGAATTACTCGAAGGTAAACCAAACAATAACTGAAGTAAATACGAATTTACAATGCCCGAAAGCTCCAATGGAAATACCAATACATTACAAAGGCCTGAAAAGCCGCTAAGCCGAAACTGTATATCACAATTGCCTGAAAGCCGAACATCCCAAAGCAGTATATCATCACATTACCCTGAATGTCACTCACCAAGTCATTAATCAGTAGTGGCTCAAGCCAAAATGCCATTAAGTCAGATCAATGAGGGCCAAAGCCACGGCACGAAGCCGTATCACAATGAGGGCCGAAGCCACGGCACAAAGCCGTATCGCAATGAGGTCATCCAATGACTGTGACCTGGTGAATTGTAGGCGCTGGGAAACCAACCGCGAAGGTTCAAGCCCCAGACTTACCCATAATGAGATCACCCAGTGACCGTGACCTACTAAATTGTAGGTGTTGGGAAACTAACCGCGAAGGTTCAAGCCCCAAGCTTACCCATAATGAGATCATTAGCATGACCGTGACCTACTGAACTGTAGGTGTTGGGAAACCAAACGCGAAGGTTCAAGCCCCAAGCTTACCCATAATGAGCACTAGCCGAACTAGCCTCCATAATTGGTCGCAAACGGCAACGATTACCAGATTATCGAATTCACAAGAATAATAGTGTGCTGCCTTGAATCGGCCAACACGATAAAAATACCCACGGATGGGCACCGTCCTCGGCGGTCCCAATTCAAAATACCTCGACTACCTTGGAATGGCCAATCGATCCCGACGACTCAACGGATGGGAACTATCCTTAATAGTCCCAATTCAATACACCGATCACCTTAGAACAGTCGATCGATAACACGATACAACGGATGGGAAGTGTCTTAGATAATCCCAATTCAATATGTCGATTACCTTAGAACGGTTAATCGATAACCAATAATACAACGGATGGGAATTCTCTTAGATAATCCCAATTCAATACCTCGATTACCTTAGAAAGGTCAATCGATAACCAATAATACAACGGATGGGAATTATCTTCGATAATCCCAATTCAATACCTCGATTACCTTAGAACGGTCAATCGATAATCAATGATACGATAAAATAGATGTCCCGGCGCCTTAAACCGACCACCGAAACAGAGATGATAAATGAATATATCAAACGCCTTCAATTGGCCAATGCAACATCATAGCAACAGTTCCAATTCGATAATAACGATTCAATGATGCCTCAGAAGGATATTAACGTCAACAATAATAATCGATACATCGATACCGCGAACCGGCTATCGACAACATCAGTATCAACAAGAATCTAATGCCTTAAACCAGCCGTTAACGAATAACAATAATATTTAGCATAATTGCCGAAGGGTATTGCATCAAACAATTCCCGAATATCAACAATTCACGAAGAGACTAAGTCTCGAAATGATACAATACATTCATACACATATATGATAACATTAATCTCATTGACCAGTACAAGTATAAAACTTGCCTCAAACCGAAGGCGAGAAAGTCCTTCCACGATCAACGTCCTGGCACGAAACGACGAACGGCGCCTCCCGACGATCACAAGCACTCAAACAACCTTGAATGAAAACGATTCATTCAAAAACACAAAATCAATAGAAAACAACGACAAGGATAAAGCCCGATTCAAACACGAATCGATCACACCGCACGAACGAAAATCATAGTCCTCAACTATGAATTCTAACATCCTCCAACACCTCGATGATCACTTAACATGATCATTACGTCCGTAATACTTGTGAAATCCATTCAACAAGATTCACTTAAGAACAATCATCAAAAACGAACATCTCAAAATGATAATATCACCAATATCATCAAATTGATCCTTCTACAATGATAATATTATCAATATTATCATTATCACTCCAAAAACATCATCAACTCAATAATCATGATGTCTGAAACGGAAATCCTTCATCAATACATCATGAATTCGAATTAAACAATAAGATTCACTCAACCATTTTCAAATTATGATAGTCACCTCCTAAATCATCATAAATCCTTACTAAAATGGTTAAAATCTTTCAAGAACACCAACAACAACAATAATCATCTCAAGACTATGTTAATCATATAACAATCTTAACATAATCTTTCCTAGACATGATTAAAACCTCCAAACAATGTAAAACATCAAGAACATAATACAACTCAAGCAATACCATCAGGTTCTTAATCAAAAGTTTATCAAAACAATGAAGAATCATGATATACCCCATTAATCAAACAATACCCGAAGAAAACAACAACAAAAACTCGGAAATCACTTGAAGAGCAAAGGAGCACCAACAAGCTTCCAACTTCAAGCTTCAATCCAAGCTAGGATGATCAAGATCGAGTTGGAAGGGGCTAAACATCAATAACAAGTCCAAACGGACGATTCTAGGGAGAGAAAATGTGTTTTGGTTCGTGAGGAAATGAAATACAAAACCAAGAGAAATAGACTGACATGTCCATTAAGTACGTTATACGCCCATGCTAACGTACGTAAGGGCCTTTACGTACGCTATGTAAAAACATTAACGTACGTAAAGCTAAATCCAGAACTAACTGGACTAAAATACGAAGGGCTTAACGTACGTAAACAAAAACTTATTACGTACGTTAACAAGACCTGCATTACGTACGTAGAGCTCACCTCTTAACGTACGTAAGGGTCCGTTGACTGCAATAGTGAGATCCGATCGGAAGATGCTCGGGACCCACCAGCCGAAAGTAACCACGAGGAAGGTTCCTGCCACCTACCAAGCATTACGTACGTAACCTTACAGGCATAACGTACGTAATGGCAACACGCTAGCGTACGTAATACTACACCCGTAGCGTACGCTAAGGCTATGAACTTAGCCAAAAATCCAAACTCTCCAACCAACATTCAAACGACGAAACCAACCTGACGACAAGTATAATATTTCGATCCCGAAATATTCCAATACAATATTTATTGTATCAGTCCAAAACAACAATACTTGTACAGTTCCAAATGAATACGTACAACTCAACCGTATCAAAATAAAAAAATTATCCCCGGATATTACATACTCCCCCCCTTAAAAAGAGTTTCATCCCCGAAACTCAGGGTGCAAAACACGGGGTACGAACTATCCATCAGGATCTGAAAACAACATCTCCAGGAATACCCCTCAATATAAGCAACTCTGTCTGACTAACTGGGCCAACCCCTCGGGTTCCCGTGTCTCCTCTGCCTGAACACGACGAAAAACATGTGATAAAAACACTCAACCAAGTACGAGATCAATCGAATCATGACTCCTCCGCCAGAGACTAGCCAGGAAGTCGCACCACCTGCAAGACTCGTAACACCGGCGTACACACCCCGCGGGTGCCGCCCATTGTACATGTCTACGATCATCGGTGTACACTCCCCCGTTTTCATCGGCATCGAACGATCAAGTAATCATTGACTTATGTCACAAAAGAACATAACAACACATACGTAGTCCTTGGGACCATATCAACCGCACATCCAAGTCCTCACGACTCGGCGTCTCGAATTGAAATGAACAATTACCCAGATTATTACAAAATTTTGGGTACAACACCAAAAGGAAGGAAAAACACATCACACGACCTCAAATCTCAAGATTCTCATATATAATCATTACAAGATAGATCAACCATAAATGGTTCGCAACCACAATACTAAAATACAGACCGAGTCAAACATCTGTCCGAAAAACAAAGGAAAGACAAATCAAGGTTACATCTCAAATGTATCCGAAATCCACATCCTCCAGATCATCGAACTCCTCGATCTCATCGACTCGAGGAAGACCCAAATCTGAGCTCGCCGCTCCTCCTCGAGTGTCCATACCTCTGGCTCCCGAAGCCCGATACGACCCCTTGGATGGAGAACGGACTGAAGCAACAAAATCTCTCGAGGCCCGTGGGCTCCCTTGAGATCTACTGACACTAGAACCCCTGCAGTATTTCTGAAGGTGTCCCTGCCTCCCACACATAAAACAAGCAATAGACTACATCGAGCACCGAGTACTGCCATGTCCTATTGTATCACAGTTAAAGCAAACAATGGTCGAACCCGTCGCCTGAGAAGAAGATGCTTTCCCAGCACGAAGACGACTAAAAGATGACCTCTTGGACGTCGGAGCCCGATGTCCCTCTGAACGTATCGGTATCCTAGTCCTCCCACCCGAAGAAACTAAAGGGTTCTTCGGAGAAAGCTACTTGATCAAAAGCTCTGCTCCAAGAGCCTTCTCGATGAATTCACCAAGTGAGTTACAATTATGATTGAACAACTGCATTCTCAACTACGGGTTTAGCCTCTTGCTGAAATACTTGATCTTATCCGCCTCAGTACGGATAACAGATGAAGCAAACTGAAGAAGTCCCTGAAACTTCTCCGCAATAACAATAACACCCTCGTCCTCGATGGATTCGGGGTTCAAAACCTCCGACAGCTTGGCTTCACGAAGTGGAGACGGATAATACCTCTCTAACATGAGGGTCTTGAACTCGCCCCAAACACAGTCACGATCGGTGGGTTTCATGGAAAGCCACCACGAATAAGCACCCTTTACTCAAATAGTAAGCCGCCACTACCACCTTACTCTCTTCCGGACACTGAACCATGTCGAAGAGTTTATCAAAATGTTCAAGCCAATGAACAATATCAGCTGGTTCCGAGGAACCCTCAAAAGTAGGCGGTCTCTGATGAGTGATATCGCCGATAATCTGACTCACTCTCCCAGCCTGTCCATAAAACGACACCTGGGATCCCTGTTGCGGTGAACCACGCACCACTGAGGTCTGCATGGTCTCCATTATCTGCGTCATCTGAGTCATCTGCGTCATCATGCCCCTCATAAGCAGGAAATGGTCGATGTCAGTCCGATCAATTCCTCGAGTATGACGTCCTGAAGGGAAGTCGGTTTCGTAAGTCACATCTCCGACCGAATTCTAATCCGTCTCGGCATCCGCACACACATAAACACGAGGTTCGGGGTTTCAGCCTATGCTGCAGCCTTTACCCCCTCTGCCACATCCTCGAATTCCTCTTTCCATACTGAAATAATAACGCTTGATCATGAACAAAGCTCAAATATGCCTCAACGGACAATCCACAATGCTAAGTCAATAGCCAAGTACAAGTATATATAATCAATAGATGAACAATAACCTCAAACATACTAATTATAGCCAATATTGAGCCACACACTCCAAAAAAAATAATCATGAACGAATCGTAAAACAATTACATATAGGTTTTCAACAATTCATGTATAATCAATGACATAATGAATGTATGAACATAAAAGAGAATCGAGTCCTTACACAGGTCATACGAAGCTTCGAGGTCTTGCGATACTAGTCTTCACTGACGACGACTCGATGAATGAATGACTCATACAGTCGTCTAACTACCACGACTCACAAAACCCGACTGTCCAGATTGTCATAACCTGATAGTTTACTACTACCGCGTCGGTAGAACCGCATAACTCACATATCAGGGTATCTCACAACCCAATTCTCTAATACCATCTTCTGTGATACCCCCAAATCCCATTGGGTCATTACAGTGCCGTGGACCCCACACCAGGAGATCCACCAGGCTAACACGACCAAAAATACATCTATCTGACCAAAAGGGGAATCACAATCCCTACACTGATATCCCACATAAAATTCCGATATGGAATTTAAATGACAACAGTGGGCCTACATGGCCTAAATAAAATACAACGACATCCACGAGCCTTGCTCGGATAATACAAAATGACAATAACTAACAAAACTGGAGTACTCCAAACTGTCTGACCGACATGAACACCAAAACATCTCGGACTAGTATCGCTCAAATGCCTCGTCGCCATCGTCATGCCCCTGTGTCTCAACTCTCTCCTCGCAAACACCTAAAACAAGAAAACATGTTTTGCCCCCACGGGGTCAGTCATCCAGATAATGAATATCAAATACATGTACAACATGAAATGCATCCAAAGGACAGAATGAATAGTATAGTAATGGTAATACGAGATGCTCACAAACCAAAGTAAGAATCGAGCATTCGTGAAACATTATGCCCACGGCATACGATCAGTACCTGATCAATAGGTTAGAACACAAGTGCCCAACGGCGAATCATCAATACAGAACGCAACCAAGAATTACTCGAAGGTAAACCAAACAGAAACTGAAGTAAATATGAATTTACAATGCCCGAAAGCTCCGATGGAAATACCAATGCATTATAAAGGCCTGAAAAGCCGCTCAGCCGAAACTGTATATCACAATGGCCTGAAAGCCGAACAGCCCGAAGCTGTATATCATCACAATACCCTGAATGTCACTCAGCCGAAGCTGTCAATCACCGTAGTGGCCCAAAGCCAAAACAGCCCGAAGCTGTATCGATGAGGGCCGAAGCCACGACACGAAGCCATATCACAATGAGGGCCGAAGCCATGGCACGAAGCCGTGTCGCAATGAGGTCATCCAATGACCGTAACCTGCTGAATTGCAGGTGCTGGGAAACCAACCGTGAAGGTTCAAGCCCCAGACTTACCCATAATGATATCACCCAGTGACCGTGACCTACTGAACTGTAGGTTTTGGGAAACCAACCGCGAAGGTTCAAGCCCCAAGCTTACCTATAATGAGATCATTAGCATGACCGTGACCTACTGAACTATAGGTGTTGGGAAACCAACCGCGAAGGTTCGAGTCCCAAGCTTACCCATAATGAGCACTAGCCGAACTAGCCTCCATAATTAGTCGCAAACGGCAACGATTACCAGATTCTCGAATTCACAAGAATAATAGTGTGCTGCCTTGAACCGGCCAACATGATAAAAAATACTCACGGATGGGCACCATCCTCTGCGGTCCCAATTCAAAATACCTCGACTACCTTGGAATGGCCAATCGATCACGACGACTCAACGGATGGGAACTATCCTTAACAGTCCCAATTCAATACACCGATCACCTTAGAACGGTCGATCGATAACACGATACAACGGATGGGAAGTGTCTTAGATAATCCCAATTCAATATGTCGATTACCTTAGAACGGCTAATCGATAACCAATAATACAACGGATGGGAATTATCTTAGATAATCCCAATTCAATACCTCGATTACTTTAGAACAGTCAATCGATAACCAATAATACAACGGATGGGAATTGATGTAACCGAGCTGATCGGTCACCAAGAACCGGGTTGATCTTAGAAGTTTAGCTAAGAAAACCCAAAATGTATGAAATATTCTCTTTTCTTTCTCTCTCTAAAATATGCTATATTCTCAGCGTGTGTCCCCTTTTGAGAAACCCCCCCTCTCCCTTTTATAGGAGGGTGGTGCCTTATTGTCTAAGATTTTCCCTGATTTCCTAGAGAAAATCCCGGATATCCAGGGATTCAGGCTGCAATTTTCCATCCCTGGATTTCCGGGATTGCAAGGTATGGGCTCTCAATCCCTGGATCTTAGGGATTCTGTCTCTTTCCCAAGAGTTTGACCTTCCTGAGTTCGGTGGTTTTAGGTCGGCTCATATTATAAAAGATTACTTAGGTCGGGTCATTCCTATTCAAATCCGTAGGTCGAGACCTTTGAGGTCGACAACCTTTTATCAGATATCATAGGTCAGTGGGGCCTCTGAGGTCGGCGCCCTTCAAACAGATGTCACAGCTAAGCGGGGCCTCCGAGGTCGGCGACCTTCTAAAGGACCTTGAGGTTGGTATCCCCTTATCTAAGAACCTAGGTCGGACTTTTATTGGTCCATATTTTAAACCGGGTTTTTAGGGAGCGTACATTCGGCATCCTATCAACCACTCCCCCCTACTCTAGTCGAGCTGTAAGATCGAGTAGAGTAAGATTTGTTTATAATCGGACGACCTTGATGCAATAATCCTTGGGACTCCCGTTCCCAGATAACGAGGCTCTTTCGACTTCGTGCGCTATAATAACCTGTCTTTTCCTTTCCCCGCCTCCCAAACGTTGCGTCGATGGTCAAAGCCAGGTGTCGACCTGCTATAGGTCGGATAAGGCGGTGCCAAATCCCAGCCGTTCTTTTGTAGAAGGCATCGGACGCTCCAGATCGCCCATTCTCTTCTTCGATATTCCCCCTCTCCTCTATAAATATGGATCCTATACCTCCTTCTGCCATTTCCAACTTTTCTTCTTGCGACATACTAGTGTGAGGGTAACTCCGGCGACACCTGCGACCTTGATTTCCTGCTTTTGGTGGTACTTCCTCTACCTTTCTCCGGCGATCTTCCACCCAATCCCATGGGTATGTTCATCTAAACACCTCTTTAGTTTTTGATTTGTTTTACAGATATTTTCCTTTTCTTCTTCCTCCCTTTTCTTCCTTTTATTATGTCGTCTGCTTGGATTCTCAAAATATTTCGCGAATCGGTGTGAACTCTTTTTAGAAGGTCTTTCCTCTTCGATGGGGATTCGGGGTAGGTCGGGGCGAGCTACTGGTTCCTCCCTCTGTCTTAGGGATGAGCCCTTAGGTGATGTAGACTGGTCCGAGCTAGGTGACATCCCTCCCTCTGGCATCCCCCTAATCATTGTAGATCCTCCTTCCCCTCCTCCTATGGATGAAGTAACTGTGACCGGCCTCTTAGCCGATCCATATCAGACGGTTGTAGGAGCGACTCGAGTTCTCCCTCCTCATCCTCTATCGAGGACTAGCCCAGCCGCGCTGGCTAGTTTTATAAGATTTCTTAGACTTCCCCCGGGGTGGGAATTTGTCACGCCTCAGGCTAGTGATACCCCTGATCATCCTCCCCTGGGGCATATTACCTGGTTCGTGGATCAGGTGAGCAGTGGTCTTCGCTTTCCACCCCATCCCTTCCTTGTCTCTCTCTCCGTTAAGTACAATCTTCCCCTCAACCAGTTTTCTCCTAACTCTTTTCGTTACATGGTTGGTTTTCTCGTGCTGTGTCATTACAGACATGAGGAACCCGACCTGGTCTTTTTCTATTTTTGTTTTGGGCTAAAGAGTTTTAAAGGCTCCTTTTACTTGACTTCCCGAAACAACGCCCATTTCTTCACCCACCTCCCCTCCAATGTGAAGGACTGGAGGTCCATCTTCTTTTTCCTCCGGCTCCCTACATCTGATTCTTGGGGCTTTCCTACGGAATGGACGCAGGCTACTCCGAGCCAGGATCCTATTCCTAGGCGCAATTCCATCCGGGCTGCGTGGGTCAAGAAAGTTCGGGAATGGAATGCCATTCCCTATAATGCTTTCCAGCTGACGCAATTCCATGATCTTCTGTTCCATTGTGGGATGAGCTCGAATCCTTACCCGGCTATCCCTGACATCGGTATGCTTTATCTGTTTTTTCCAAATCTTTGTTATTTTGCTTTTTAGCTATTTCCCTGACCGTTTGTATTGTTTTTTGTAGATCGGTTCATGCGGACCTGCCAGTCGGATGCCTCCAAGCCGGCTGAACCAATAAAAGAGAAGGTCCCTAAGTCGACGAATCCCCCCAAGGAGAGGGCAGAGGGCTCATCCAAAATTAAACGGAAGCTCCCTTCTCGCCCCAAGTCTGGGGCAACTCTCCCCTCCGACCTGGCTCCTACCTTGACCACCGGACGAAGCCCTGCGAGCTCGTCTCGGCAGCTTCAGGTTACTCAGAGGGCCCCTTCTCCTAGCTCCCCTTCATCCAAACGGCCGAAGACCGCGGGTCCCTCAGGTCTGGCTATGGAGACTCTTCTCCGTTGCAAGCAGTTTGAGAGATTTCTTCCCTATTTCAGCTCCATGGTCCCGGCTAAGGATAAGCTGGGATTACGAGATGCCGCGGAGGACCCTCGCTTTGACGCCATGATGATGTATTTTGGGAAGGTATTAACCTCTTTTGCCTTCCCCCCTTTTCGATTATTTTCCCCTTTATTATTACCCTCTGCCGACCTGATATAACTTGCTTTCTTGTACAGTTCTTCGCCACCTTTGTGACCTTCGCAGAGGATCATAAGCTCGGCGCTACGTCTTCCTCCCAGCTCACCCAGATGTCAGCCGACCTGGAGGCCGCCCTATTGGCTAATTCCGATCTCTCGGCTCAGCTTCAGGAGAGGGAGTATCGCTTAGATGCTTCCCCCAAGAAAAGTTTTGAGCGGGAGGCAGTTTTGGAACGGGCTCAGATGGCCAATGTTCAGCTGAACCAAGAGCTGAAATTTTGGAAGGCCCTGTCTACAGCTGAAACGGAGAAGGTGGGCCAGCTCGAGGCTCAATTATCGGAAGCTAGGGCCGAATCCGAGAGGATACCTCAACTTGAGGCCCGGGCTAAGGCTGATAATCGATAATCAATGATACGATAGAATAGATGTCCCGGCGCCTTAAACCGACCACCGAAATAGAGATGATAAACGAATATATCAAACGCCTTCAATTGGCCAATGCAACATCATAGCAACAGTTCCAATTCGATAATAACAATTCAACGATGCCTCAGAATGACATTAACGTCAACAATAATAATCGATACATCGCTACCGCGAACTCGCTATCGACAACATCAGTATCAACAAGAATCTCAATGCCTTAAACCGGCCGTTAACGAATAACAATAATACTTAGCATAATTGTCGAAGGGTATTGCATCAAACAATTCCCGAATATCAACAATTCACGAAGAGACTAAGTCTCGAAATGATACAATACATTCATACACATATATGATAACATTAATCTCATTGACCAGTACAAGTATAAAACTTGCCTCAAACCGAAGGCGAGAAAGTCCTTCCACGATCAACGTACTGGCACGAAACGACGAACGGCGCCTCTGACTATCACAAACACTCGAACAACCTTGAATGAAAACGATTCATTCAAAAACACAAAATCAATAGAAAACAACGACAAGGACAAAGCCCGATTCAAACACGAATCGATCACACCGCACGAACGAAAATCATAGTCCTCAACTATGAATTCTAACATCCTCCAACACCTCGATGATCACTTAACATGATCATTACGTCCTTAATACTTGTGAAATCCATTCAACAAGATTCACTTAAGAACAATCATCAAAAACGAACATCTCAAAATGATAATATCACCAATATCGTCAAATTGATCCTTCTACAATAATAATATTATCAATATTATCATTATCACTCCAAGAACATCATCAACTCAATAATCATGATGTCTGAAACAAAAATCCTTCATCAATACATCGAGAATTCAGATTAAACAACAAGATTCACTCAACCATTTTCAAATTATGATAATCACCTCCTAAATCATCATAAATCCTTACTAAAATGGTTAAAATCTTTCAAGAACACCAACAACAACAATAATCATCCCAAGACTATGTTAATCATATAACAAGCTTAACATAATCCTTCCTAGACATGATTATAACCTCCAAACAATCTAAAACATCAAGAACATAATACAACTCAAGCAATACCATCAGGTTCTTCATCAAAAGTTTATCAAAACCATGAAGAATCATGATATACCCCATTAATCAAACAATACCCGAAGAAAACAACAACAAAAACTCGGAAATCACTTGAAGAACAAGAGATTGAGGGAACTTACAGAAGAAGAACAAGAAGAACCCTCCAAACACCAAAGGAGCACCAACAAGCTTCCAACTTGAAGCTTCAATCCAAGCTAGGATGATCAAGATCGAGTTGGAAGGGGCTAAACATCAATAACAACTCCAAACGGACGATTCTTGGGAGAGAAAATGTGTTTTGGTTCGTGAGGAAATGAAATACGAAACCAAGATAAATAGACTGACAAGTCCATTACGTACGTTATACGCCCATGCTAACGTAAAAACATTAACGTACGTAAAGCTAAATCCAGAACTAATTGGACTAAAATACGAAGGGCTTAACATACGTAAACAAAAACTTATTACGTACGTTAACAAGACCTGCATTACGTACGTAGAGCTCACCTCTTAACGTACATAAGGGTCCGTTGACTGCAATAGTGAGATCCGATCGGAAGATGCTCGGGACCCACCGACCGAAAGTAACCACGAGGAAGGTTCCTGACACCTACCAAGCATTACGTACGTAACCTTACAGGCATAACGTACGTAATGGCAACACGCTAGCATACGTAATACTACACTCGTAGCGTACGCTAAGGCTATGACCTTAGCCAAAAATCCAAACTCTCCAACCAACATTCAAACGAAGAACCTGTAATACCCACGATTTTCGTTCCGGTTATTTTGGATTTTTTTCGGATATTTCACGGTTGTTGAGTTCCGGTATTATTTTCTCGACAACTGATTTTGGCATCTAAGACCGTAGGTGATGATTTGTTATCCGTTGTTTTCATTTCGGACCGATGATGTTGTCCCCGAGTATTTTGTCGTGTTCGTTCCGTGCGATTTCGGAAAATCGAGTCGTCGAATCATGGTGGTCGGACAATGGCCGAACGGTTGGGGACGGTGGCCGGACGGCTGCAGGCACTGGCCGGACGAGTGCAGGCACTGGCCGGGCGGTTGCGACAGGAACCGGCATAGCGCACGCTACGGCCGGAAAGTAGCGCACGCTAAGGCCAGGAGGCAGCGCACGCTATGGCCGGTTGGCTGCGCGCTAGTCGCCCAGTGCGGGCGTAAAGGTTCGGATCGAGGATCGGCAGGTAGCGCACACTACTGTCGGACACTACGCACGCTACGGCCGGCAGGTAGAGCACGCTACGGCCTGAAGGCTGCGCACGCTACCTGGCCAAGCCAGGAAGTCTCTGGAAGGTGGCTGGGCCGACAGCGCACGTGTTCAACACATGATGGAGGGCCCGGCCGAACATTCTCGACCATGACCGCCCGCTAGCGCACGCTAGCTCGGCAGTCTAGCGCACGCTAGACTGCACCAGTATAAATATTACCGAGCAGTCCTGTTTTCACTCATTTTTCATTTTCTCCCTTTCTCTTCCGCGGCTGGGTTCTTGGAGGTGACGAAGGAATGTTATTATACAACTAATCCACGAAGTTTTGGAGCTCATATCATCGATTAATCACTCCATAACATCCTTCAATCCAGCGAATCAAGATTCCTTGCGAAGAACTTGAGTCGAAACCCTTCCGTTTGCCGTTTCCCGATCGGTTTTGTTACCGTCGTTTCCGCCGGAGGGTTGTGGGTATTCGAGGTTTCCTGGTTGAGCCATGTTCGTCGGAGTGTCCGGCATCGACTATCGAGGCAAGTATCTTGCCCATACATTACGTGTTTTGTGAATATGATGGTTGAAAGTTGACGATACGTGCTAAACGAATTGTTTACAACCATTTTTCTAAAGAATCGGTATATATACAATTATGTTTTTCTTAAAGGATGAATCTTGTGTTCGAGACTTAATGTGATTATTTGACTATGTGTGTTAGTGTTGAGTATAGGAACTCCCTACCTTCGGATGATGTCATTATGTGTGAATATGTCGTCGGTAATTTGTGGTTAAATCCTTTTGTTGTGAATTGTGCGTGGAATCATGTGGTTATCAGTGGATACATGAGTTGTGTGATACGGGTCATGTCGTTCGGTGTTGTTGAGATAAGTGTGTTTCTTTGTGGATAGTATTAATTCTGGGTCGTGAGTATATGTTAGAATAATATGGCCATTTTAGCAAAATACCTCGACTATATATATTGTGATTGACTCTTGAGGATTGTGGTTTTGGAAACGTGAATTGACGAGAGTTGTAAGGTTTTTCTCGGGTACTCTCACTCGGGGATTGACTCGACGGGGTCACACGGGGACCTGGTGGCTTAGCGGCTGGACCGGGTCGCGAGAGTTACTTCGAGTGGGCGTTCTCACCTGGGGATTGCTCGACGGGGCACACAGGGACTTGGTGGCCTTACGGCGGGACCGGGGGCTGGACCGGGTCGCGAGAATTGCCAGAGTGTTTGTACTGTTGATTAATTGTGATATGTCCGGAGTATCACAATGCTTGTTGCTCGGAGTCGAGACACATTATATATTGAGTCTTGGTGTTTGGCTAAAATGGCATAGAAATAATGTGTTGTGTGTAATGTGTCGTTGGAAGTGAATTGAAGTGAATGAACGGGTCGTGGACCCTGTATTGATGATCGAAATGGTTGGGTCGTGGACCCTGTGTTTTGTGACTGGAGTGAATTGGGTTGTGAACCCCGTGTTTTGTTAATCGGATTGGCATTTTTGGAAAATGAACATTGGGGCGGTGACCCTAAGTGGATTTTGGAGAATTGAGAACTTTACTATCGCAGATGTTTTCGAAAACTCCCGAGATTTGAAAATGTTTTCAAAGTGCTTTCTTGTTTTGGTTTCTACTTTCAAGACTTGAACTATTGTAATTATCAAATATCTCGGGAAGACTTTTGTTGTATTCTCGGAATGTGTTTTGTATGGCTCGTATTTGCACTTTATACTTGTACTAGCAAAACAGTGGAGTTTTGCTAACCCCCGAGTATTCGGGGGTGTATGACTCATTTTGCATCCACGAAAATGCAGGTTTGGGAGCAAAACACAGGATCGGCGCGAAGAATGATGGAAGGCGAATGATACTAATCACACGAAGGCCAGTGTTGGATACAGTCAGTCGGAGTTGTGTATGGTCTTTATTCGGTCGTACTTATGGGTTTGTGAGTGTATTTTACCCTTGTACGGGTATGAGTCGAGATGGAAATGTGTATTTTTGACTTGTATGTTAGTGACGAAAGACCAAGTTGGTCTACGGATTTTGTATTTTATCATGTCGGTGTGTAATTTATTGTGTAGTTGTGATGTCTAGCCTGGTGGATCCTCATGGAGAGGGTCTGCGGCGTGTAATATTCCCTGTTTGATTCTGGGGGTGTTACATTTATGGTATCAGAGCTTAGGTTGCGGAAACCTAGGCTGTCGGGTCCAGTCGGGTATTGTCGTGTCTTGTTCTGTCAGATTGTGTCTGTCTAAGTCGTGTCGCGACGCGTCGTCTGTGATGTCGGCCGTGATTAGTATCGAGGTGCAGCCATCATCTTTGTGCGACCTGTGGATGTAAGTCTCCCTACTATATTGTGCCTTGTGATATACGAGCCGTATGATTTTGTGTTATGATGTGGAGTTAAAGGTGATTTGTGAGTATGTGGCCTATGTTGTTTGATTTTCCTATGATGACCTCAAGGTCAAAATTTTTGGAGAATTCCAACTACCGATATTTTATTTTCTTCTTGTATTATAAGTTTTCAAAACACGATTTTTGAATCCAAGTGAAGTTTACAAAACGTAGACAAGACGTGACTCTCGTTTTCAACTTATCGGTTTTATGGCTGTTAGTCGAGAAATACGTGATGATGTTCTTGTTGTTCGGGCAGTGATGCCAGTTTTAGATTAAAACAGTGATGTTAATGCTAAGTTGTTCGGTATGAGTTAAGATAGCTCTCTTTATTAATAGACGGGATTTCGATCCTGGATGACAGTTGTCCTTTGATGGTTGCTCGCGAAGTGTTGTAAGCTTGTGAATCGATGGCATTTAGATTCGTATGCTGTCGTTGTTCATTTGTAACTATCGGTTCTAATAATGTCGTATATATATTCGCAATCACGTTCTGAATTTGAGCTGTTAGCGCACGCTAAGTACAAGGCTAGCGCGCGCTAATGTGGCATGAGTAGCGCACGCTAATGTTGTTGTAACGCGCGCTAATGCAACATGAATAGCGCACGCTAAATAATTGTTGTAGCGTACGTTAGTTAGCTGGGACAGAGGATATGGAATCGCATTTTTGCCGTTAGGCCTAACTTTCTGCTGTCAGTCGTCTGTGACTGTATCCTATGTGCGTTGTCTAGTGATGACAACCGTTTTGTGTGAACGTGTGTTGTGACCTTTCATTCGCACTCAGTGATAATTGATTTTGTTCGGTGAGTTGATAAATTATGTCTGTTGTGTGTGTGTGTTGAAAATGTTTTCCTAAAACTTTCATAAGTTTGTGCAAGTTGCGGGAATCAATTTTTGAAATTAATTGGACGTTGCGATTAAGCCGACGGCTTTGTATGAACTTTGGAAATTGTTTGAAATTGCGAGCCGGCCTAGGATTCTCAAATAAAACCTCGACGGTATTGAAGGAGTTGTTTTAAAATACCTTGAACATTTTGTAAAATGTTACCGTCGTTGATTCTTGTGTAGTGTTGGGAGAATTTTCAGAAATGACTTTAACGTACTATTGTATTTTCGAATAATTCGAGTACATGATTTTCAAAAATCTTTCATATCATAAAATATTTTTTTCAAAAACCAATACGATTTCTTTCAAAATATATAGTGAAAGATGAAAAATCTCACTCGATGTAAAGTTCAAACTCGGATCTGGAAATTTTAGAGTATGTAGGAATGGTTTGATGATCTTGCATGGTTAACTTGTTGGTTGTTAACGGTGATGGTGATGAGTAAAGGCATGACGATTTTGATAACGCCGGTTACAAGGAATTATTATTTTGGCAAATGATTTCAAATGAGGCGGTTAGAGTATGTTGATTACAAGTTTTGATGAAATAACCCGAGGTACCAAAAGTACTTTTAAAGTTTATTTTGAATAACATACAAATCCAATGATTTTCAAAAGATTTTCTTTAAAGGGATACCTCGTGGATTTTCTTTGCGAGTTGTTATTGGTTACCTTATGTGATATGTCATGCTAAGTTGGTACTTTAGCATATTTGTTTTTGCGAAGTGGTGCAATCGTATTGAGTGAGAATCCGCTTAGTATGCCGAGGGACAGCGGACGCGACCGTGACCGCGGTACAGTTGGTTATGGAGACTAGATGCGGGACCAAGAGGGTATGGCCGGGAAGGTTGATATTCAAACACTTCGTTTCGTTGTTTAGGTTTCGGGGATGAAACCTCTTTTAAAGGTGATATGATGTAATGCCCACATTTTTCTTCTTCTTCTCGCTCGCTTTGTTCGACCGTATTGAGGCGATTGTGTTCGTTAATGCTTCTGATCTTGTGTTGTTTCTCTCATTTGTCATTCGAGCGAGTTCTGATATTGATCCAAATTGATGTGCATATCGTTGTGATCTTTCCATGTTCGGATCGATTTCTTGTGAACCGTGTTCGAAACTAACACCTCGTGCTTCCTACAAGTTATTGATGTCTTGATTTGAGGTATGAACTTCAAAGGTTATCGTTGTTGTTCGATCATTGCTATTCGTTCGTCGTTGTCCAATCATTATCGTTTGACCTCAAAATCGTGATTATTGTACATCTGGGCCATTTTGCGATTTCCATAAGTGTTGGGAAATTTTTCTTCATATTTGATCTTCCAAATCTGTGAGTTACTGGAATTTCATACCTTTCAGCGCTGGAATTGTGACTTGATTTTTGTATTGCTCGGTTTTATCAATCGCAACGATTCATGCTCGTTGCTTTTCGTAAGCATTCTTGCGTATTGAATCGGATCGTAGTGGCTTTATACTGCATGAAGTTTTGGTGTGTTGTCGAGAGTCGCCTTGCTTTTGTTTTAAGTTTCGGGACGAAACTTATTTTTAGGGGGGTAGAATGTAATACCCATGATTTTCGTTCCGGTTATTTTGGATTTTTTTTCGGATATTTCCCGGTTGTTGAGTTCCGATATTATTTTCTCGACAACTGATTTTGGCGTCTAAGACCGTAAGTGATGATTTGTTATCCGTTGTTTTCATTTCGGACCGATGATGTTGTCCCCGAGTATTTTGTCGTGTTCGTTCCGTGCGATTTTGGAAAATCGAGTCATCGAATCATGGTGGTCGGACACTGGCCGGACGGTTGGGGACGGTGGTCGGACGGCTGCAGGCACTAGCCGGACGAGTGCAGGCACTGGCCGGGCGGTTGCGACAGGAACCGGCGTAGCGCACGCTACAGCCGGAAAGTAGCGCACGCTAAGGCCAGGAGGCAGCGCACGCTATGGCCGGTTGGCTGCGCGCGCTAGTCGGTCGAGGCAGTAAGGGCAGAAAGGTTCTGGACTGGGAGGATCGGCAGGTAGCGCACACTACTGTCGGACACTACGCACGCTACGGCCGGCAGGTAGAGCACGCTACGGCCTGAAGGCTGCGCACGCTACCTGGCCAAGCCAGGAAGTCTCTGGAAGGTGGCTGGGCCGACAACGCACGTGTTCAGCACATGATGGCGGGCCCGGCCGAACATTCTCGACCATGACCGCCCGCTAGCGCACGCTAGCTCGGCAGTCTAGCGCACGCTAGACTGCACCAGTATAAATATTACCGAGCAGTCCTGTTTGCACTCATTTTTCATTTTCTCCCTTTCTCTTCCGCGGCTGGGTTCTTGGAGGTGACGAAGGCATGTTATTATACAACTAATCCACGAAGTTTTGGAGCTCATATCATCGATTAATCACTCCATAACATCCTTCAATCCAGCGAATCAAGATTCCTTGCGAAGAACTTGAGTCGGAACCCTTCCGTTCGCCGTTTCCCGATCGGTTTTGTTACCGTCGTTTCCGCCGGAGGGTTGTGGGTATTCGAGGTTTCCTGGTTGAGCCATATTCGTCGGAGTGTCCGGCATCGACTATCGAGGCAAGTATCTTACCCATACATTACGTGTTTTGTGAATATGATGGTTGAAAGTTGACGATACGTGCTAAACGAATTGTTTACAACCATTTTTCTAAAGAATCGGTAGATATACAATTATGTTTTTCTTAAAGGATGGATCTTGTGTTCGAGACTTAATGTGATTATTTGACTATGTGTGTTAGTGTTGAGTATAGGAACTCCCTACCTTCGGATGATGTCATTATGTGTGAATATGTCGTCGGTAATTTGTGGTTAAATCCTTTTGTTGTGAATTGTGCGTGGAATCATGTGGTTATCGGTGGATACATGAGTTGTGTGATACGGGTTGTGTCGTTCGGTGTTGTTGAGATAAGTGTGTTTCTTTGTGGATAGTATTAATTCTGGGTCGTGAGTATATGTTAGAATAATATGGCCATTTTAGCAAAATACCTCGACTATATATATTGTGATTGACTCTTGAGGATTGTGGTTTTGGAAACGTGAATTGACGAGAGTTGTAAGGTTTTTCTCGGGTACTCTCACTCGGGGATTGACTCGACGGGGTCACACGGGGACCTGGTGGCATAGCGGCTGGACCGGGTTGCGAGAGTTACTTCGAGTGGGCGTTCTCACATGGGGATTGCTCGACGGGGCACACAGGGACTTGGTGGCCTTACGGCGGGACCGGGGGCTGGACCGGGTCGCGAGAATTGTTAGAGTGTTTGTACTGTTGATTAATTGTGATATGTCCGGAGTATCACAATGCTTGTTGCTCGGAGTCGAGAGACATTATATATCGAGTCTTGGTGTTTGGCTAAAATGGCATAAAAATAATGTGTTGTGTGTAATGTGTCGTTGGAAGTGAATTGAAGTGAATGAACGGGTCGTCGACCCTGTATTGATGATCGAAATGGTTGGGTCGTGGACCCTGTGTTTTGTGACTGGAGTGAATTGGGTTGTGAACCCCGTGTTTTGTTAATCGGATTGGCATTTTTGGAAAATGAACATTGGGGCGGTGACCCTAAGTGGCTTTTGGAGAATTGAGAACTTTACTATCGCAGATGCTTTCGAAAACTCTCGAGATTTGAAAATGTTTTCAAAGTGCTTTCTTGTTTTGGTTTCTACTTTCAAGACTTGAACTATTGTAATTATCAAATATCTCGGGAAGACTTTTGTTGTATTCTCGGAATGTGTTTTGTATGGCTCGTATTTGCACTTTATACTTGTACTAGCAAAACAGTGGAGTTTTGCTAACCCCCGAGTATTCGAGGGTGGATGTCTGTTTTTGCATCCAGGTACATGCAGGTTTGGGAGCAAAACACAGGATCGGCGCGAAGAATGATGGAAGGCGAATGATACTAATCACACGAAGGCCAGTGTTGGATACAGTCAGTCGGAGTTGTGTATGGTCTTTATTCGGTCGTACTTATGGGTTTGTGAGTGTATTTTACCCTTGTACGGGTATGAGTCGAGATGGAAATGTGTATTTTTGACTTGTATGTTAGTAACGAAAGACCAAGTTGGTCTACGGATTTTGTATTTTATCATGTCGGTGTGTAATTTATTGTGTAGTTGCGATGTCTAGCCTGGTGGATCCTCATGGAGAGGGTCTGCGGCGTGTAATATTCCCGGTTTGATTCTGGTGGTGTTACAGAACCCAACCCGACGACAAGTATAATATTTCGATCCCGAAATATTCCAATACAATATTCATTATATCAGTCCAAAACAACAATACTCGTACAGTTCCAAATGAATACGTACAACTCAACCGTATCAAAAAAAAAATTATCCCCAGATATTACAGTCACCCCTCGCCCCAGAATTTCATCTTCCCCGAAATTCCCCCTACTTTCGATTTTATCTCCTCGCAATTTCTAGTTTCGGTTTCATCTTCTTGGTCACAACACTAAGCCATCTCAAATTACAACACCAAGTCATCTCAAATTAGGTATTTCAGCTGCGAAATTAGTGATTTATTTTGAAATTAGGTATTTCAGTTTACCTGAGCCACGAATTTCAGCTAAGCTTTGTTAACCATATTTGTTTGCCTCTGTTCTTGAGTTTTTAATTTTAAAATTAGTGAAATATTTGTACATTGTGTTCTTGCCTCTATGCCTCAATACATTTATAGGCTGTTGATTTGTTAATGATTTATGTTTATGATTTATATTTATGATTTGGCCATTTTCTCTACCCTGTGCTAATTATTTATAATTTTATTGGAACATGAATGGTAACTAGTTTTATATACGCGGTTGATTTTTAACCATATTTGTTTTCTCTGTGTTTGCAATGTGGAGTGTAAAGATGGGGTTGTGGAGTTTGCAATGTGAAATTGATATATTGATTTCCTTGGCGCATATGCAGAAATAATTTTCTTTCTAAATTTTGTTTGCTGAATTCCCAGATTACTTACGCATTCAGATTACTTGCCTCTTTGTTTCTCCTCTGTTTGTTTGCTTCAGTGTGCCCAAGTACTAGTAATACCGTGTATTCTTTAAAGTATGTAATGTACTACTAATGTGTACTGATTGAGCTATATTTTCATTTAAAGGATGGACATGGATTGGTTGAGGGCTGCTAGAAGATCAGGAGAGTTTCAAAATGGAGTGGAAGAATTGTTGATGTTTGCATTTGAGAACGAATATGATGAAAATAAAATTAGTTGTCCATGTCTAAAATGCGCACATAGTAAATCATGGAGTGCTCGAAGAGTGAGAGATCATCTTTTACAACATGGTATCGGTCAGACCTACAAGTGTTGTATTTGGCACGGAGAATTAAATACAGGAGAAAGTGAATCTGTTGTTGAAGAGACCGATAGTTCCCAATCCGTGGATCTAATCCCGATGAATACATATAATGGTGACGATGATGTTTCCACAGACACAGATTTATTTAACCATTTCCAATATGAACATGAACCCTTTATCCGAGATGTGAAGGATTTACTAAGATGAAGGCTTCAGTAAAGTTATACAACCTCAAAGCAAAATATCAATTATCCGATTGTGGCTTCTCTGAAATTCTACTTTCGGTTGGGCCTATGCTCCCGGAAGGCAACACTTTTTCTTCTTCATTCAGTGAATCCAAGAAATGCTTGCGTGTTTTAGGAATGGAGTATGAGAAAATTCATGTATCCGAATGATTGTCTACTATACCATGGAGAGAGAGATGAAGATGAGACGAGCTGCCACATTTATCAAGCCTCTAGATGGATGTTGAACAAAAAAGGAGATGAATTGGAAGGGGTTCCTGCCAAGGTTCTATGGCATTTTACGTTAATACCACATTTGAGGAATTTGTTTAATTCACCTGAAATAGCCAAGGAGTTTACATGGCATGACATAGAGAGATTAAAGGATGACAAAATGAGACATCCAGCAGATTCACAAACGTGGAAGAAAGTATTCTTCAGATTTTAGAAATCTCCGGTTAGCTTTATCATCTGACAGATTCAATCCTTTTCACGGAACAAATATTAATTACTCGTGTTGGCCAGTTTTGTTGTCTATTTATAATCTTCCTGTCACGGCCCCTTATCCCTAGGGATGGCACAGCTGGAGCGTGACACGGAGTAGGAATTAAGAAGCGGGGAAGAAAGGGGGAAGCATACGTTTCATAAGGAATATGGGTGGGTTTCCATGAATGACCTATCAAGGTATCATGAAGGGGAGTCAAACTCGTGGGAATGACTTAGAATCCAAAGTAGAATATATAGTTATAATATTAGACTTGAAGTTTAGAAAAAGGCTTCATAGCATATTACAATCGGCATAACTTATAAAGCAAAATCATAAAGAGTGTTTGCTGCAGAAAAACATGGTTGGTTATATATATGAAGATATGTAACCAGGGCTTAACATTGATCGTTAACAAAAGACTTCCACTCAACACCCTCCATCACATCCCCTGCTCAACCTGCACATTTTAAAAGATATACAGGGCTGAGTACAACGTACTCCGTGAACATATTGCCAAAACATAAAACATGCTTTCGTATTTGTCATTATGAATATAAGCAACACATGGGGTTTTTAAGAAAAAGTCCATGTTTACTAAATCATTTCATTTCATATCATATATCATCAGATTAACCATATCCATTATTTACGCCGAGAAAGGTGGCCACCTCCCGCGAACGTTACTCCCTATGATCGGCCACTCTGAAGAGAGCTCATAATCTCGAGTACTGTGTACACTCACCCTGGCCAGCAACCTTTGTCTAGCTCAGGATCCGATCATTTCATAGGTTGGAAAGCTAACAGTGATAGGTTCATAAGAATCCACATAAAAGTTTTTATGCATCATAATCATTTGAATTCATAATTTGCTTGTAAAACATTTCATCAAAATAGAGCAAATCTTAAATCATTTTCGTATAGAAAGCCCACCCGATGACCCTGTGGAAGCATATTACTCGTAAGCTCCATGTAATCATCCACAGACTTGATGGGATGATCTATTTGCCACCTTTAATCTCATCATTTCCATGACACAATCAAGAACAGTCATGTTACACCTCGGGTATAGAGGGGTCTGTTGGAGTTGAATTAGCTTGTTGTACCTGTCAAGCCTAGCAGTATTGCAAGGCATCGGTCTATGGGGTCATGGGATTGGCTAAGTTGATACAAACATCTCGGAATAACCAAACACATCATCAATCAACCTCCTATTCGGATCGGTGAACCCATCGTTACCACTAATTATCCGTGATCATACGAAATAACAGAATTCGTTGCTTCACCATGGTATATCCAACATGTATATTTATTCTAAAAACCATTCTTCTTTAGGTGCTCCCAGACCTCATCAAATGGAAAACAATACATATCACTGCGACATCTACATTTATTACACGGACAGTAGTGCAACGTATTACCACTGTTGTGCTCTTTTACAAATCTCATAAACTGCTTCATCCCATCCATTACTCTTGGATCCCATTTTCGTAACCCAATCCAACTCTTGTCCATCCTGAAAATGTATAAATTTTCCAATTTTAATCCAACCAACTAATATTATTCAACTTATAAATGGAATCACAACAAACAATTAATCATGATGATTATCATCACAAAAATTAATCGTTATACAGAAAAGCTTTCGAATCTACAACATGAATAATACAAAGTTTCGAAATTACAATAAAAATACAATAAAATACCTCAATTAATCGAATTGGTTATTATAGCAACCGGTAGAAACATTCGTCACTCCAGCTAGAACAACTCAAAGTAGCAACACAAACTCAAAAACTACACAAAGAAGTTACCAAGAACCGGGTTGATCTTTTTCGCAAGGTCGCAATACTAAAAGTAGCAACTCACAAGCTTTTTTTGGGAATAACTGATAGAGTTGGGAATAGAAAATATCTAACAGAGTCGGGAATAGAAAGGTGCTCTTTAGCGGGGAGAGTGGCAAGATTGGGTTGGTGTTCCGTGGACTATATATAATTTTAAATTGGAGGTTTAGCCGACGACTTGATCTGGGTCGTCGACTAAATCGTTACAAAATTCGTCGGCTAAAGTGTTAAATTTTATCCGACGACTACATTGTGGATTAGCCGACGACACAGATCAAGTTGTCGGCTAAAATATTTTAGCCGACGGCAATATGGGTCGTCGGCTAAAGTCTAGAGTTTAGCCGACGACACTTAAAAGTCGTCGGCTGTTTTTTTAAGTATCATCGGCTAAAGTCCTTATTTTGATAGTGAGACATTGCTTTATTGATGGAAACTTAACATACTCAACAATTAGTTGAAGAGCCACTTCAAAGTACACAAGTCCCTCGTAGACTTGATAGGGCGCAACATGAACCTGAGAGATATGGGTATCACGTAACAAAGGATGATGCATCGCTCATAAATGATGAGCCTAGTACCTATGCAGAAGCTGCTTCAGGACCAGAGTCCTAGGAATGGCTAGAGGCCATGAAGTAAGAGATGCAGTCCATGTATGACAATCATGTTTGAAACTTGATAGATCCCCTTGAGGGTGTTAAAACCATTGGGTGTAAATGGGTCTTTAAAAGAAAAGAAAGACATGGACGATAATTTGCAAGCCTATAAAGCTAAACTAGTGGCAAAAGGTTATAGACAGACTAATGGTGTTAACTATGATCATACCTTTTCCCTAGTATTCATGCTTAAATCAATTAGAATTTTATTTGCCATTGTCGCATACTATGATAATGACATATGGCAAATGGATGTCAAAACAGCGTTTCTTAATGAAAACTTACTCGATGATGTGTAAATGTGACAACCTGAGGGATTTGTTCAACCAAAAAATTCTAAAAAGGTTTGCAAGTTTGAAACATCCATTTATGGGTTGAAGCATGTTTCTCGAAGCTGGAATCTTTGTTTTGATGAAACTGTAAAAGAGTTTGGATTTATTCAAAATGAAGATGAACAATGTGTGTACAAAAAGGTTAGTGGGAGCATATGTAATGCCCCAGTCTATTATATGCATGATTTATTACAACATCAAGTGCGACATTAGGGTTTTTGCATTCCTAAGTAATAAAATTCTGAATAATAGGATAAGTTTCGATCTATTTACACGTTTTTAATTCAGAAATTAGATGTTCGGTTATCTGGTTGGGATTATCTTCCAAACTTGATTTTATGTTTCAATAGATAGAGTCATGATTCTGTCACCTTCTATGTAGACTATTTTTACGTTGCGAGTATGATTTTCAAAATTTTACTTTTTGAGTTTTCGGGTATATTATATGTCGAGTCATTTTATCGGATAATTCGCGTTTTGTATATTGCGAAACTTTCCTAGACTTTAAGCGGTAAGTTCGACACGATAATTTAAGTATATGACATACATTCAATGCCCGAGTAATTTTATCTGCGAAAGAGCGAACTGTAAAATATTATTCGACCGCTTTATTAAAGGCTAGGGTTAACCTAGTATATAAACCTTTTACCCTTCACTTCATCTTCTTCCTCTCTTCTTCTCCTTGCCCCCTGAAAGTGAAGAAACTCCATTGTTCTTCCCTTGAAGCTCCACAACCAAGCTCCTTTGTTGTGCCAAACTTGAATCCGAGTTCATATTCAAGTAAGTTACCTCCTCCTTTTCAATTCTATCCAAGTAAAAATAGAATTTAGCTCACTTTAAAATTTTGAAATTGATGAAGGAACTTAAATTTGATGTTTTAATCCTTAGTATGTTGTTTCTAAGTTCATTCTAAGGTACTTGGGAGCGTTTAAAACAAGTTTTATTCATGCTTTAATCCATGTATCCATGTGTTGTTTTTCTTATGATTTTCTTACATAATATGTTTCTACTTGATGATATGATGCTATCATGAATTTATTTGATTCTAATAAATGTTTGGTATTTTGGAAAGAAAGGAAGAATCAGGTTTAGTTCTTGATATGTTAATATATGTTCAAAGTGACTTCATGTTTGTTAGATTTTTGTTAAATGTTTTGGGAATTTGTTGAAAACAAAGACTTGGTTAGATTGATGAATTGGAATATGTGTTAGATAATAGTTGATGTAACTGAAGAGCATGTTATGTATTAAGGATTTTTAAACCATATTTAGGTTATTTTCATGTTAGGACCAACATGAGTATGGATTAAATGTGTTGCTAAATGTTGATGATGTTTGATGTTGATGATGTTTGATCTTTATTGATATATAAAAATGTGTTAGTAAGCATTTTTCAAAAATAAAAGATTATGAAATGGAGTTCGTAGTGTCGAGAAGCATGCTTGTATGTCGATTCCTATATCTGTTATAAGTATGATATACATGATTAGAGTTTACATGTTTAGGATTTTTGTTTCTAGAAACGAGATCTAGATTAATATGACGTTTTTCCCATTTTCGCCGGAAATTGGCAGTTTAGATACACTTCAGGGAAATGGCCATAAATTTCTCCACAGTTAATATTTTTGAGATCCGTAAAATGGACATGAAACTACACTTCAGTGGTATAAGATGCTCTATATCGTTCTTACTGTGAAATTACAGAATTCTATTTCTTTCCAGCCTTTGTGCACATTATGTTTTTGACTATGTTAAGTGTTATATGGCCAGTTAGGTTCTCTAAGAAAATCATAGCTTTTATTATTAAACCTAAGTCGAATGCAAAACCCTAAAGTCCAAACATGTAGATCGAGTACGTTGTCCATTAGACTTCGTTAAGCTCGATCGACCGCTAAACTTAGTTGTTTCCGATGAAAGGTGGAGCAGCAGATTAAAGCATAAGGAAGAGCCGAGAATCATTTTTCTTACATTTATTACTTGTACATGTGGGCTTTCTATACGAAAATTATTTGAGCTTTTCTCTATTTTGATGAAATGTTTTACAAGCAAATTATACTTCAAATGATTATGATGCATAAAAACTTTTCTGCGGATTCTTATGAACCTATCAGTGCCGGCTTGCCAATCTATGAAGTAATCGGATCCTGACCTAGACAAAGGTCGCTGGCCAGGGTTAGTGTACAAAGTACTCGAGATTGTGAGATCTCTTCGGAGTGGCCAATCTTGGGGAGTAACATTCGCGGGAGGTGGCCACCTTCTCTGGCGTAAATTATGGATATGGTGAATCTGATGATATATGCAATGAAACAAAATGATTTAGTAAACATGGGATTTTTCTTAAAAACCCCGTATGTTACTACTTATATGCATGATGACAACTACGAAAACATGTTTTATGTTTTGGCAATATGTTTAGGGAGTACGTTGTACTCAACCCTGTATATGTTTTAAAATGTGTAGGTTGAGCAGGGGATGTGACGGAGGGTGTTGAGTGTGTAACACCCCGAGATATTCGGAATAATTACAGCGCCGTAAACCCTTTAGATAAGGATTTACAAGGCTAATTATAAAGAAGTGTAAAAATAATCGAATCGAACAACTGAAGTTCAAATACAGATTTGATTCAACCGATCAAATGAGTTAACTTATACAACCATATCGAAATGACCTTATTAAAACAGACGTACTCGAGTACTAAACGAACCAAGAAGACAAATCACAATAACAATAACATCAATCACATCACTGAGCCATTTCATCGTCTCCGTTTGCATCGTGGTTGCCTCCCCGCTCCTCGGCTACCTGAACATCAAAACAATGTCCACCCCCGAAGGGGTTAGCAAAACAATGCTAGTACAAGTATCATCATACAATAATCATCAATGCATCATAAAACATGCAAAACGGACTTCCGCCACCGGAATCCAACGATGTGAATCCTCACGATTCCATCAACACAATACAGGGTAATCCAGCGATCCAGCGCCCTTGGTATAGATCCCCATGATGATCCCGTCGGACCAACGCATGGTGGACATTCGATCCAGCGCCCTCAGCATAGATCCTCATGATCCCCTCGGATCATTTATACCATAAATCAATCAACTATGCATACACATATACATTTCAATATGTTCATCAGTACGATCAAATAACAACGAATATCACGAGAATTTTCAGAAATACATCTCATATTCAACAATATGAACAAAACCACAAGCATGATCAAAGTTTCAATATAAATCGAACTCGACATCTGATACTTGCCTCGAAAATGGCAAGGACGAAACACTTCAATGATCTCGACACACTCAAAGGCCGCCTCCTTCGATCAACATAACAAGCTCGAACCTTAACAAAAGGAATGATATACAAATCATCTCAAGTCGAACGATGGCCTAACAATTCGGTGTACGGCCGAAAAGCTCAAAATAACAATCTGCCTGGACTGCTTAGCGTGCGCTACGTACTCTCCGTAACGTGCGCTAAGCTGGCCTGTTAGCGTACGCTATCGTGGAATACTAGCGTGCGCTAGCCATGAACTGACAGTTTGAATCGGCTGATACATAACGTACGCTACGTACGTATTGTGCGTTAACTGAACCCCGATAGCGCACGTTAACTCAAATATGTTAGCGTGCGCTAATCTTGCATGGCAGAATACTGCTAACGGAAAAACTGGGTTGAAAGGTGGTGAATTTCATGAACTTCTATGGTGATAATACAAATTACCCTCGGGCATATCATGCTAATAAGGTTTGTGTAAGTTCTATGATCATGAGATACAAATATACGGATAATTATCTCAACATCATAACTCATCCAAGATCTTCAAGAAATATTCTAAGTTCCGATTATTCCAAGTCCTAAAACATATGATTCCTTACGTAAAACATACGAACTAGGTAATCTTCATATACTGGTCGATTGGTTTTGAAGATACATAACATGCTTAGGAATCCACATACTAGAAGGTTCAATGGATTATACGATGAATAAGTGTCAAACGTCGAAAATATTCTTCTAACACATGATGTACGACTAATAACGAATCTAACTGACTATATGAACATGATCAACATCCTTTAGAACACTACTAGTATTGGTGAAGAATCACCTACCTCAAGGTAGTAAAGAACACGGAGGAAATTGAAGCAATCCAACACCGAAAGCTTGAACGCCAATCTCCAATGATATACGATCTTCAATCACGAACTAGGATGTTGATATGAAGTGTTTAGGAAGAAGGAAGTTACGTTCTAAGTGTAAGAATTCGGGTAATGGGAGAAGAAAGAACTGAAATCACGAATAGGATGTTGTCCTATTTATAAGAAATGGCTATTAGCGGGCGCTAGACCCTGCTCGTAGCGTGCGCTAACGGCTCACTGACTTAACTGTTCTCAGCACTTAGAGTGCGCTACGCATATACCTGTAGCGTGCGCTAAGGCGTTGACTCGGCTTTTCCCGAAAGCCGTCTAGGTACATCCCGACACGATCCGACAGGGGTCCCCCGGCCAGATCTCACCTACCGCACGTCTCAATCAAATTGACCACGCATAGCGTGCGCTAATGACCCTCAGTAGCGTGCGCTATGAATCCACGTTAGCGCACTCTAAACATAGCCGATAGCGTGCGCTACATGCGCAGATTTACAATCTTTAAATCACAAACACGAAATTAAACGCTCGACAACATCGGATTATGAAATACGGAGAATAGTACTCAGACTAAAGTACAATCATTACAATATCACAGGTTCCAATTACATAACAGAAATCTCGGGTATTACATCCTTCCTCCCTAAAAAGAAGTTTCGTCCCGAAACTTAAGATGAAAACAACTCCGGATATCTAGTCTTCATACTGTCCTCCGTTTCCCAAGTGGCCTCTTCGACTCCATGTCGTGACCATTGTACTTTAACCAAGTGTATTGGCTTATTCCTCAATTGTTTGATCCGGCTCTCAAGTATCTTGATTGGTCTCTCTTCGAAGGTGCCATCATTGGCTATTTCGATCTCGTCGAAATCAATGACGTGACTGGGGTCCGGTACATACTTCCGCAATTGAGATACGTGAAACACATTGTGAACGTGACTCAGCGATGGCGGTAAGGCCAACCTGTATGCTAAATCTTCAACTCTCTCGAGGATCTCGAATGGTCCGATATATCTCGGACTAAGCTTGCCTCTCCTCCCAAAACGGAAAATCCCTCCTGTAGGAGACACCTTCAATAGTACATGGTCTCCAGCGTCGAACTGTAGAGGGCGACGACGTACATCTGCATAAGACTTCTATCGACTCTGGGCAGTCAACAGTCTCTCTCGAATCAAGGCTATCTTCTCTTGAGTCTGAATAATCAATTCCGGTTCCGTCCCGATCAAATCCGAAGAATCATCCCAACATAGGGGTGATCGGCATCTTCTCCCGTACAAAGCTTCAAATGGTGCCATCTTAATTGAAGCATGCCAACTATTATTGTAGGTGAATTCAACTAATGGCAAATGAACTTCCCAATCAGTTGACCAATCCAAAGCACAGGCTCTAAGCATGTCTTCTACAGTTTGAATAGTCCTTTCGGACTGACCGTCCGTTTGGGGATGATAAGCTGTGCTAAAGTTGAGCTCAGTCCCCAGAGCCCTGTGAACTGCTTTCCAGAAGTGTGACACGAAGCGACCATCTCGATCCGAAATAATGGTCCTCGGCGTCCCATGCAATCTGACTATCTCCACAATAAATATTCGTGCCAATCTCTCGGGTCCCCATGTATCTTTAATTCCCAGGAAATGAGCCGACTTGGTTAGTCGATCAACTACCACCCAAATCATGTTCATTCCCATTCTAGTCCTTGGCATACTAGTGATGAAATCCATCGAGATATCCTCCCACTTCCACTCAGGGATCGGAAGCGGCTTTAACATTCCGGCAGGTCGTTGATGTTCAATCTTAACCTGTTGACAAGTCAAACACTTCGAAACGTACTCCGCTACGTCCTTCTTCATATTCCCCACCAGAAGTTTTGCTTTAAATCCTTATACATCTTACTGCTGCCTGGGTGAATAGAATAGGGCGCGCTATGAGCTTCCTTTAAAATTGTCCGTCTCAAATCATCATCCTCGGGAATGCAAAGTCGACTCTGAAATCTCAGAGCCCCATCGTCTTGTATCACGAATCCTGGGGCTTTTCCTTTCTTTACTTCGTCATATAATCGAAGGATCAGAGAATCGTTTAATTGTTTAGACTTGATCTCCTCGACTAATGATGAAGTCAGTTCCATCACATAAAGTTGCCCTTGGATTCCTGGTGCCCATACTTCAATCCCCTCGCGGATCAGTTCTCGTTGAATACTGGTTTGGGTCGTAAGTGCTTCCAACACTTGAAGAGAAACAGGTTTACGGCTCAAAACATCGGCTACTACGTTTCCTTTCCCCGGATGATAGAGAATCTCCAAGTCGTAATCCTTGATCAATTCCAGCCACCTTCTCTGCCTCATGTTTAATTCTTTCTGACTGAAAATGTACTTGAGGCTCTTATGATCTGTAAAGATCTGACAATGAGTGCCGTACAAATAATGTCGCCAAATTTTCAAGGCAAAGACCACAGCTGCTAGCTCCAGATCATGAGTCGGGTAATTAATCTCGTACGGTTTCAATTGCCGAGAAGCATAAGCAATCACTTTATCCTTCTGCATCAACACACAACCCAAACCCTGATTTGAAGCGTCAGTATACCATGAATCCATCGGTTCCTCTCGTAGCGCTAATATAGGTGTCGTCGCCGTCTTCTCTTAAGTTCGTCAAAACCACTGGCACTTCTCATTCCACATGAACTTTTGAGTTTTCAGAATAAATGAGTGAGCAGACGAGCAATTTTGGAAAATCCCTCTACAAAGCGGCGATAATATCCAGCAAGTCCTAAGAAGCTTCGGACTTCTTTCACGTTTTTAGGAGCTTCCCATTCCAAGATTGCTTCGACTTTCTTCGGGTCCACCTGAACTCCGTCGGCTGATATCACATGCCCAAGGAAGGTTACTTCCTTAAGCCAGAACTCGCATTTTGAAAGTTTTGCATTCAGCTGTTCCTTCCTCAAGGTGCTCAAAACCACACGTAAATGTTTCGCATGTTCCTCTGCGTCCCTCAAATATATCAGGATGTCGTCAATGAAGACGACCACAAATTTATCCAAGTATTCCAAGAATACCCGATTCATCAATTGCATGAATACCGCAGGAGCATTGGTAAGTCCAAACGGCATTACTACAAATTCATAATGCCCGTACCGGGATCTGAAAGCAGATTTCGGTATATCCGACTCCTTAATTCTCAACTGGTGGTATCCCGATCGCAAGTCAATCTTCGAGAATACCCTTGCCCCTTGCAGTTGATCAAACAAGTCGTCGATCCGAGGTATAGGATACTTATTCTTGATCGTCATCATTTTGAGCTCCCTGTAATCAATACACAGTCGGAGGGATCCGTCTTTCTTCCGGACAAAGAGAACGGGCGCTCCCCAAGGAGAAACACTAGGTTGGATATAGCCCTTCTGTAACAATTCCTCCAGTTGCTTCTTGAGTTCATACATCTCGGTTGGCGCCATGCGGTATGGTGCTCTGGAAATAGGAGCTGCTCCAGGCTCTAATTCGATAGTGAATTCCACTCCCCTCTGCGGAGGTAACCCAGGCAGTTCGTCAGGAAATACATCTCAGAACTCATTCACAACTGAAATAGACGAGAGCTCTACTCCTTCCTCTTTCCTCATGGCATAGCACCAAAGTCCGTGACATCCCTGCTTCAGTAATTTCACGGCTTTCATTGCCTTGATCAATTTTCCCGAGCTTCCAGGTCTCCATCCTCGGAATAAGTGTTCAGATCCGTCATCAGCAATGATAGAAATGACTCTCTCTCGGTAATTCAGAACAGCTCCATAACGGTTGAGCCAATCATCTCCGAGAATTAAATCGTCACCGTAGATGTCAACTACAATGAGATTCGATGGCCACTCTCTTCCTTCTATAGATACTGGGAAATCCCTAGCTTCTAGGGTTCCCACAATTTTCTCTCCGCTCGGTAATCCCACAACATAAGGTTCACAATTGTACAAGCACGAGATTTTCAAACGATTAACACAGTTCAAAGATATAAAAGAATGCATAGCTCCCGAATCGAACAAGACACTAACTAGTTGCAGAAGGATCTGAATCGTACCTGATGCAACAGCTGAGTTCTGATCATCATATTTCCTCATTTCGTACAGGCGCGGAGGAACGGACCCAGCACTGGATGTCTCTCTCTTCCCAACGTTCTGCTGCTGAACTCCACTCTGCTGCGTCTGGTTCACACTCGTCTCCTTCGGAACTGGAGCTGGAGTGCGAGTACCAAAAGATCGGGTCGCATTCCCACAAAATGTTGCGCGATGTACTTCCTGTCCACACTCGAAACAGGTCACAGCAGGCGCGAAACAATCACGTCGAACAAGTCCCGCTTTGCCACAGTTATAACACTTCTTCCCCGTCTCAAACAGCTTGGTGCCGCCGGAACTTCTTT
This sequence comes from Orobanche coerulescens, assembly GCA_033398695.1. NCBI lineage: Eukaryota > Viridiplantae > Streptophyta > Magnoliopsida > Lamiales > Orobanchaceae > Orobanche > Orobanche coerulescens. Next base: position 125,467,928 of record CM065807.1, read on the forward strand.
CCACCTCGAGAAGGATGCGGAGGTCTCCTGGATGAATGAAAAGAGGACTGACCCCTGCGAGGCCCGCTACTCTTATCCTCCGTGATGTTGCCAGACACCTTCTGTTTCTTTGCTTCCGTCGATTTCTCTACTGCTGCCTCCTTTATATCATAGGCCAACGCCTTGTCCTGATACTGTCGCAAGGTGGTACATTCAAATCCGGACATATACTGTTGAATTTCCGGCTTCATTCGCATGTCAAAATGAAAAATCTTCTCCGCCTCGGTCCTGACCAAGTGGCGCACATAAGTCAGCTGGTGATTAAAAGTCTTAATCACGTCCGTCACAGATGCTCCCGAATTTTGTGGTGAGAAAATCTCCCGAACTCGGGCTTCTCTAACTGGGCGAGGACAATACTGCGCCTCCATCATCAATTTGAATTCCGTCCAGTCAACATTGTGCTCCTACGGTCGAATGGCCTCCCACCAGTCGAAAGCCTCCCCGGTCAAAAGATACTGGGCGACCGGAACCTTCCTATCGTTGGGACAGTTAATCCCTACAAAAATCTTTTCTAATTCCTTCAGCCAGTGATCCCAAGAAAGCGTCTCGGCAGAACCGTCAAATTTCGGAGGGTGCAATTTAATCACTTCGGTAAGCCATCTATCTCATCGATTTTCCACGTTATGCTGCTGTCCCATCGCCGTCTGCATGCGATCCACAACTTGAGCAAACTGGTTTATCTGGGCAACCACCTGCTGAAGCACTCCCGGCACGTTAGGATCTGCATTATTAGTTGCCGATCCCTGCTGTCCCCCGGAATGGGAATCCGTTCGACTAGCGGTTATCTCTGGGGTAGATACTGACTCTTCTTGCCTCGCATTTCCACGTCCGCGTCCACGACCGCGTCCGCGTCCACGACCTCCTCTCAACATACTGTAAACATAAATACTCAATATCCAGGACAAACTTTCTCAAAGTACATCCATCAATGTTTACAAGACATGAATTAAATAAAACGGTAGTATTCGAGATTAGGAAACTTACAACCACGGTCCACACGACGATGCTGGCTCAGCAGTGATGTTACGAACGACCAATAATCAAATAACGTAAACAGACCCAACTAACCCGACTGCCAAGATATCCATGAATCTTAGCTCCGATACCATATTCTGTAACACCCCGAGATATTCGGAATAATTACAGCGCCGTAAACCCTTTAGATAAGGATTTACAAGGCTAATTTTAAAGAAGTGTAAAAATAATCCAATCGAACAACTGAAGTTCAAATACAGATTTGATTCAACCGATCAAATGAGTTAACTTATACAACCATATCGAAATGACCTTATTAAAACAGACGTACTCGAGTACTAAACGAACCAAGAAGACAAATCACAATAACAATAACATCAATCACATCACTGAGCCATTTCATCGTCCTGTCGGTACTGTGGGTGCCTCCCTCCTCCTCGGCTACCTGAACATCAAAACAATGTCCACCCCCGAAGGGGTTAGCAAAACAATGCTAGTACAAGCATCATCATACAATAATCATCAATGCATCATAAAACATGCAAAACGGACTTCCGCCACTGGAATCCAATGATGCGAATCCTCACGATTCCATCAACACAATACAGGGTAATCCAGCGATCCAGCGCCCTTGGTATAGATCCCCATGATGATCCCGTCGGACCAACGCCTGGTGGAACACCCATCCAACGATCCAGCGCCCTCAGCATAGATCCCCATGATGATCCCGTCGGACCAACGCATGGTGGACATTCGATCCAGCGCCCTCAGCATAGATCCTCATGATCCCCTCGGATCATTTATACTATAAATCAATCAACTATGCATACACATATGCATTTCAATATGTTCATCAGTACGAATAAATAACAACGAATATCACGAGAATTTTCAGAAATACATCTCATATTCAACAATATGAACAAAACCACAAGCATGATCAAAGTTTCAATATAAATCGAACTCGACATATGATACTTGCCTCGAAAATGGCAAGGACGAAACACTTCAATGATCTCGACACACTCAAAGGCCGCCTCCTTCGATCAACGTAACAAGCTCGAACCTTAACAAAAGGAATGATATACAAATCATCTCAAGTCGAACGATGGCCTAACAATTCGGTCTACGGCCGAAAAGCTCAAAATAACAATCTGCCTGGACTGCTTAGCGTGCGCTACGTACTCTCCGTAATGTGCGCTAAGACGGCCTGTTAGCGTACGCTATTCGTGGAATACTAGCGTGCGCTAGCCACGAACTGACAGTTTGAATCGGCTGATACATAACGCACGCTACGTACGTATTGTGCGTTAACTGAACCCCGATAGCGCACGTTAACTCACATATGTTAGCGTGCGCTAATCTTGCATGGCAGAATACTGCTAACGGAAAAACTGGGTTGAAAGGTGGTAAATTTCATGAACTTCTATGGTGATAATACAAATTACCCTCGGGCATATCATGCTAATAAGGTTTGTGGAAGTTCTATGATCATGAGATACAAATATACGGATAATTATCTCAACATCATAACTCATCCAAGATCTTCAAGAAATATTCTAAGTTCCGATTATTCCAAGTCCCAAAACATATGATTCCTTACGTAAAACATATGAACTAGGTAATCTTCATATACTGGTCGATTGGTTTTGAAGATACATAACATGCTTAGGAATCCACATACTAAAAGGTTCAATGGATTATACGATGAATAAGTGTCGAACGTCGAAAATGTAACAACCCGAGATATTCGGAATAATTACAGAGCCGTAAACCCTTTAAATAAGGATTTACAAGGATTATTAAAAAGAAAAGTAAATACAAGACATCAATACTGCGAAAATTCAAGTTTATGAAAACGTATAACTGGTTCAACGGGTAATTAATACAACCATATCGAATTAATATCAAAAGGACACGCGTACTCGAGTACAGAAACCAAACCAAGACCACAAATCTCCAATAACAATAAACATCACTGAACCCCTTCGTCGTCACGTCGGTACTGTGGCTGTTTCCCTGCTCCTTGGCTACCTGAACATCAAAACAAATGTCCACCCCCGAAGGGGTTAGCAAAACGATGCTAATACAAGTATCATATTTAAACAATTCGAATATGCATCAACAATACACAACAAGATACATCACACGGACTTCCGCTACCGGATTCCGACAATGCGAATCTACAAGATTCCATTACACAGCCTGGGTATTCCAATAATCCAGCGCCCTCAGCATAGATCCCAAGATGATCCCGTCGGACCAACACGAGGTGGAAATAACCCGTCCAATGATCTAGCGCCCTCAGCCTAGATCCCAAGATGATCCCGTCGGACCAACACGAGGTGGACATCCGATCCAGCGCCCTCAGCATAGATCGTACACGTATACAAACACAACTCATGCATACACATATGCCAAATCATTACGTTCATCAACATGAACATATAAACGAATATCATGACAAATCAACGAAGTAAATATCATGTTCAACAACATGCATAATCATATGTATACTCCAAAAATACCGATATTAACATATCACGATACTTGCCTCGAAGATGGCAAGAACGATATACTTCAATGCTCTCGACGCACTCGAAGGCCGCCCCCACCGATCAACGTAACAAGCTCGAACCTTAACAAAAGGAACGATATACAAATCATCTCGAGTCGAACAATGGCCTAACAATTCGGCCTACGGCCGAAAAGCTCAAACTAAACAATCTGCCTGGATTGCTTAGCGCGCGCTACGTACTCTACGTAACGTGCGCTAAGGCTGGATCTAGCGACGCTATCGTATAAGACTAGCGTCGCTAGCCACGAATCGCGATCGACTCGTTGTCTCATAACGTACGCTACGTACGTTTTGTGCGAAAACCGAACCTCGATAGCGCACGTTAACTCACACATGTTAGCGTGCGCTAATCTTGCATGGCAGAATACTGCAAACCGAAAACTGGGTTGAATGATGAAGAACTCATGAATCCTATGGTGATATTACAAGTTATCCTCGGGCATATCATGATAATAAGGTTTCTGGAAGATTTATGATTATGAAATACCAATATACGTATAGTTATCTCGATATCACAATACCTCTACGATCTTCAAGAAATAATCTAAGTTCCATCGTCTTACGTTCCAAAACACATGATTCCAACGTATACAACGTATCAACTGGGTAATATCCGATTACTTGATCATAAATCGATTTAAACATGCTTAGGTGTCCTTATAATAAGATGGTTCAAAGGTTCATTCGACATCTAGTACCGATACGTCAAAAGTATCCTTCTAACATGTGATGAACAAAATACTTGCTATCCAAACATGATTCAAATCTTCCTTGTGAACATACTAATCATTGGTGAAGAATCACCTACCTCGAAGTAGTGAAGAACACGGATGAAATGAAGCAATCCAACACCGAAGGCTTGAACACCAATCTCCAATGATGTATGATCTTCAATCTCGAACTAGGAGGTTGAGGAGGTTGATACGGAGTGTTTAGGACGAAAGTAGTTATGTTCTAAGTGACAAAGTTCGGGTTGTGGGAGGAGAAGGAACTGAAATCACGAATAGGATGTTGTCCTATTTATAATAAATGGCTATTAGCGCGCGCTAGACCCTGTTCGTAGCGTGCGCTAACGGCTCACAGTCTAAACTGTACTCGGCACTTAGCGTGCGCTACGCATCGACCTGTAGCGTGCGCTAAGGCGTTGACTCGGCTTTTCCCGAAAGCCGTCCAGGTACATCCGACACGATCCGACAGGGGTCCCCCGGCCAGATCTCACCTACCGCACGTCTCAATCAATCTGACCACGCATAGCGTGCGCTAATTACACTCGGTAGCGTGCGCTATGAAACCACGTTAGCGTACGCTACCCTCAGCCTGTAGCGTGCGCTACATGCACAGTATTTCAATCTTTATATCACATATACGAAATTATATGCTCGACAACATCGGATAATGAAATACAGAGAATAGTACTCATACAAAAGTACAATCATTAAAATATCACAAGTTCCAATTACATAACAGAAATCTCGGGTATTACATCCTTCCTCCCTAAAAGGAAGTTTCGTCCCGAAACTTAGGATGAAAACAACTCCGGATATTTAGCCTTCATACCGTCCTCCGTTTCCCAAGTGGCCTCTTCGACTCCATGTCGTGACCATTGTACTTTAACCAAATGTATTGGTTTATTCCTCAATTGTTTGATCCGGCTCTCAAGTATCTTGATTGGTCTCTCTTCCAAGGTGCCATCATTAGCTATCTCGATCTTGTCGAAATCAATGACGTGACTGGGGTCCGATACATACTTTCGCAGTTGGGATACGTGAAACACATTGTGAACATGACTCAGCGACGGCGGTAAGGCCAATCTGTATGCTAACTCTCCAACTCTCTCGAGGATCTCGAATGGTTCGATATATCTCGGACTGAGCTTGCCTCTCCTCCCAAAACGGAAAATCCCTCGTGTAGGAGACACCTTCAATAGCACATGATCCCCAACGTCGAACTCTAGAGGACGACGACGTACATTGGCATAAGACTTCTGTCGACTCTGGGCAGTCAATAGTCTCTCTCGAATCAAAGCTATCTTCTCTTGAGTCTGAATAATCAATTCCGGTTCTGTCCCGATCAAATCCGAAGAATCATCCCAACACAGGGGTGATCGGCATCTCCTCCCGTACAAAGCTTCAAATGGTGCCATTCTAATAAAAGCATGCCAACTATTATTGTAAGTGAATTCGATCAAGGGCAAGTGAACTTCCCAATCAGTTGACCAATCCAACGCACAAGCTCTAAGCATGTCTTCTACAGTTTGAATAGTCCTTTCGGACTGACCGTCTGTTTGGGGATGATAAGCTGTGCTAAAGTTGAGCTCAGTCCCCAAAGCCTTATGGACTGCCTTCCAGAAGTGCGACACGAAACGACCATCTCGATCCGAAATAATGGTCTTCGGCGTCCCATGCAATCTGACTATCTCCGCAACAAATACTCGTGCCAATCTTTCGGGTCCCCATGTATCTTTGATTCCTAGGAAATGAGCCGACTTGGTTAGTCGATCAACTACGACCCAAATCATGTTCATTCCTGCTCTAGTCCTTGGCATACTGGTGATGAAATCCATCGAAATGTCCTCCCACTTCCATTCGGGGATCGGAAGCGGCTTTAACATCCCGGCAGTCGCCGATGCTCAATCTTGACCTGCTGGCAAGTCAAACACTTCAAACGTATCTGCTACGTCCTTCTTCATATTCCCCCACCGGAAGTTTTGTTTAAGATCCTTATACATCTTCACGCTGCCGGGTGAATAGAATAGGGCGCGCTATGAGCTTCTTTCAGAATAGTCCGTCTCAAGTCATCATCGTCGGGAACGCAAAGTCGACTCTGAAATCTCAGAACTCCATCGTCTTGTATCACGGATCCTGGGGCTTTTCCTTTCTTTACTTCATCACATAATCTAAGGATCAGAGAATCGTCCAACTGCTTGGACTTGATCTTCTCGACTAGTGATGAAGTCATTTCCATCACATAAAGTCGCCCTTGGATTCCTGGTGCCCATACTTCAATCCCTTCGCGGATCAGTTCTCGTTGAATCTTTGATGCAGGCGTAAGAGCTTCAACACTCGAAGAGAAACGTGTTTACGGCTCAAAGCATCGGCTACTACATTTGCTTTCCCGGATGATAGAGAATCTCCAAGTCGTAATCCTTGATCAATTCCACCACCTTCTCGCCTCATGTTTAATTCTTTACATTGAAAATGTATTTGAGGCTCTTATGATCTGTAAAGATCGACAATGAGTGCCGTACGGATAATGTCGCCAAATTTTCAAGGCAAAGACCACACTGCTAGCTCCAGATCATGAGTCGGATAATTAACTTCGTACGATTTTAGTTGCCGAGAAGCATAAGCAATCACTTTATCCTTTTGCATCAACACGCAACCCAAACCCCGATTTGAAGCGTCAGATACCATAAATCCGCTGGCCTTTCCGCGCTAATATAGGTGTCGTCAGTCTCTTCTTAAGTTCGTCAAAACCACTGGCACTTCTCATTCCACACGAACTTTTGAGTTTTCTTAATAAATGAGTGAGCGGACGAGCAATTTTGGAAAATCCCTCTACAAAGCGGCGATAATATCCAGCTAGTCCTAAGAAGCTTCGGACTTCCTTCACGTTCTTAGGAGCTTCCCATTCCAAGATTGCTTCGACTTTTTTCGGGTCCACCTGAACTCCATCGGCTGATATCACATGCCCAAGGAAGGTTACTTCCTTAAGCCAGAACTCGCATTTAGAAAATTTTGCATATAGCTGTTCCTTTCTCAAGATGCTCAAAACCACACGTAGATGTTTAGCATGATCCTCTGCGTCCCTCGAATATATCAAAATGTCGTCAATGAAAACGACCACAAATTTATCCAAGTACTCCAAGAATACCCGATTCATCAATTGCATGAATACCGCAGGAGCATTGGTAAGTCCAAATGGCATCACTACAAATTCATAATGCCTGCATCGGATCCGAAGCGATTTCGGTATATCCGATTCCTTAATCCTCAATCGATGGTATCCCGATCGCAAGCCAATCTTCGAGAATACCCTTGCCCTTGCGGTTGATCAAACAAGTCGTCGATCCGAGGTATAGGATACTTATTCTTGATCGTCATCTTGTTAAGCTCCCCGTAATCAATACACACGGAGGGATCCGTCTTTCTTCCGGACAAAGAGAACGGCGCTCCCCAAGGGGAAACGCTCGGTTGAATATAGCCCTTCGTAACAATTCCTCCAGCTTGCTTCTTGAGTTCATACATCTCGGTTGGCGCCATGCGGTATGGTGCCACTGAAATAGGGGTTGCTCCAGGCTCTAATTCGATGGTGAATTCCACTTCTCTTTGCGGAGGTAACCACAGTAGCTCGTCAGAAATATATCTCGAGAACTCATTCACAAGCTGGAATAGACGAGAGCTCTACTCCTTCCTCTTTCCTCATGGCATAACACCAAAGTCCATGACATCCTGTTTGATAATTTCTTGCTTTCATTGCTTTGATCAATTTCCCCGAGCTTCCCGGTCTCCATCCTCGGAATAAGTGTTCAGATCCGTCGTCAGCAATGATGGAAATGACTCTCTCTCGGTAATTCAGCACAGCTCCATAACGGTTGAGCCAATCATCTCCGAGAATTAAATCGTCACCGCAGATGTCAACTACAATAAGATTCGATGGCCAATCTCTTCCTTCTATAGATACTGGGAAATCCCTAGCTTATAGTGTTCCCACAATTTTCTCTCCGCTCGGTAATCCCACAACATAAGGTTCACAATTATACAAGCACGAGATGTTCAAACGTTTAACACAGTTCAAAGATATAAAAGAATGCGTAGCTCCCGAATCGAACAAGACACTAACTGGTTGCAAAAGGATCTGAATCGTACCTGATGCAACAGCAGTGTTCTGGTCGTCTGATCTCCTCATTTCGTACAGGCGCGGAGGAACGGACCCAGCACTAGATGTCTCTCTCTTCCCAGCGTTCTGCTGCTGAAATCCACTCTGCTGTGTCTGGTTCACACTTATCTCCTTAGGAACTGGTGCCGGGGTGCGGGTACCAAAAGATCTAGCAGCGGCTCCACAGAAGGCCGCACGGTGCCCTTCTTGCCCACAATCGTAACAAGTCACAGAAGATGCGGGGCAATCACGTCGAATATGCCCGGCTCGACCACAATTGTAGCATTTCTTTGATGCGTCCGAAACTGCTGATGTTGCCCGGAACTTCTTTCCGCCTCTAGAAGGATGTGGAGGTTTCCTAGCCGAATAGAAGGAAGACTGGCCCTTGCGGGCCCCACCACTCTTGTTTTCTGCAAAGCTGCCGGTCACCTTCTGCTTCTTTGCCTCTACTGATTTCTCCATCGCCGCCTCTTTCATGTCGTAGGCCAGCGCTTTGTCTTGATACTGTCGCAACGTAGTACACTCGAATCCGGACATGTACTGCTGAATCTCCGGCTTCATCCGCATATCAAAATGAAAAATCTTTTCTGCCTCCGTTCTGACCAAGTGTCGCACACAAGTCAGCTGATGATTAAAAGTTTTGATTACATCTGTCACAGATGCCTCCGAACTCTGTGGTGAGAAAAACTCTCGGATCTTCGCCTCTCTAACTGGACGAGGACAATACTGTGCTTCCATCATTTGTTTGAATTCCGTCCAATCCGCATTATGATTCTCGGGTCGAATAGCCTCCCACCAATCAAAGGCCTCCCCAGTCAGAAAATACTGGGCAATAGGAACCTTCCGGTCCTCGGGACAGTTAAGACCCGCGAATATCTTTTCCAACTCCTTGAGCCAGTGATCCCAAGTAAGTGTCTCAGCAGATCCGTCAAATTTTGGCGGGTGCAATTTAACCACTTCCGCAAGCCATCTGTCTCCCCGGTTATCCTCGTGGTGCTGCTGTCCCATCGGCCGCATGCGATCAACGACTGGGCGAATCGATTTATTTGCGCCACCACCGTTGAAGCACTCGGCATGTTAGGGTTTGCGTCATCATTCGCCGATCCTTGCCGCCTCCGTAATGGGAATCGGTTCGACTAGCCGATATTTCTGGGGTAGTTGCGGAATCCTCATGTCTCATGTTACCACGTCCGCGTCCACGACCGCGTCCGCGTCCACGACCTCCTCTCAGCATACTGTAAACGTAATTTCTCAATATACAGAACAAATTTTTTGAAATAAAGTCCGTCAATACTCACAAAACAGTAATTAAGTAATACAGTAGTATAAGAGATTAAGATACTTACAACCACGGTCCACATGACGACTTCGGCTGAACAGTGATGTTACAACGACCCGTAAATCAAATAACGTAAACAGACCCAATTAAAACCCGACTGCCAAGATATCCATAAATGTTAGCTCCGATACCATATTCTGTAACAACCCGAGATATTCGGAATAATTACAGCGCCGTAAACCCTTTAAATAAGGATTTACAAGGCTTATTAAAAAGAAAAGTAAATACAAGACATCAATACTGCGAAAATTCAAGTTTATGAAAACGTATAACTGGTTCAACGGGTAATTAATACAACCATATCAAATTAATATCAAAAGGACACGCGTACTCGAGTACAGAAACCAAACCAAGACCACAAATCTCCAATAACAATAAACATCACTGAACCACTTCGTCGTCACGCGTCTTGTGGGTCGTTTCCCGCTCCTGGCTACCTGAACATCAAAACAAATGTCCACCCCCGAAGGGGTTAGCAAAACGATGCTAGTACAAGTATCATATTTAAACAATTCGAATATGCATCAACAATACACAACAAGATACATCACACGGACTTCCGCTACCGGAATCCGACAATGCGAATCTACAAGATTCCATTACACAGCCTGGGTATTCCAATGATCCAGCGCCCTCAGCATAGATCCCAAGATGATCCCGTCGGACCAACACGAGGTGGAAATAACCCGTCCAATGATCTAGCGCCCTCAACCTAGATCCCAAGATGATCCCGTCGGACCAACACGAGGTGGACATCCGATCCAGCGCCCTCAGCATAGATCGTACACGTATACAAACAAAACTCATGCATACACATATGCCAAATCATTACGTTCATCAACATGAACATATAAACGAATATCATGACAAATCAACGAAGTAAATATCATGTTCAACAACATGCATAATCATATGTATACTCCAAAAATACCGATATTAACATATCACGATACTTGCCTCGAAGATGGCAAGAACGATATACTTCAATGCTCTCGACGCACTCGAAGGCCACCCCCTCCGATCAACGTAACAAGCTCGAACCTTAACAAAAGGAACGATATACAAATCATCTCGAGTCGCATAATGGTTTAACAATTGCCTACGGCCGAAAAGCTCAAACTAAACAATGCTGGATTGCTTAGCGCGCGCTACGCATTTCTCGTAACGCGGCGCTAAGCCGACTGTTAGCGACGCTATCGTATAAGACTAGCGTCGCTAGCCACGAATCGGGCCTGACGGCCGTCTCATAACGTACGCTACGACGCTTTGTGCGAAAACCGAACCTCGATAGCGCACGTTAACTCACACATGTTAGCGGCGCTAATCTTGCATGGCGTAATACCGCAAACCGAAAATCGGGTTGAATGATGAAGAACTCATGAATCCTATGGTGATATTACAAGTTATCCTCGGGCATATCATGATAATAAGGTTTCTGGAAGATTTATGATTATGAAATACCAATATACGGATAGTTATCTCGATATCACAATACCTCTACGATCTTCAAGAAATAATCTAAGTTCCATCGTCTTACGTTCCAAAACACATGATTCCAACGTATACAACGTATCAATCGGGTAATATCCGATTACTTGATCATAAATCGATTTAAACATGCTTAGGTGTCCTTATAATAAGATGGTTCAAAGGTTCATTCGACATCTAGTACCGATACGTCAAAAGTATCCTTCTAACATGTGATGAACGAAATACTTGCTATCCAAACATGATTCAAATCTTCCTTGTGAACATACTAATCATTGGTGAAGAATCACCTACCTCGAAGTAGTGAAGAACACGGATGAAATGAAGCAATCCAACACCGAAGGTTTGAACACCAATCTCCAATGATGTATGATCTTCAATCTCGAACTAGGAGGTTGAGGAGGTTGATACGGAGTGTTTAGGACGAAAGTAGTTATGTTCTAAGTGACAAAGTTCGGGTTGTGGGAGGAGAAGGAACTGAAATCACGAATAGGATGCTGTCCTATTTATAATAAATGGCTATTAGCGCGTGCTAGACCCTGTTTGTAGCATGCGCTAACGGCTCACAGTCTAAACTGTACTCGGCACTTAGCGTGCGCTACGCATCGACCTGTAGCGTGTGCTAAGGCGTTGACTCGGCTTTTCCCGAAAGCCGTCCAGGTACATCCGACACGATCCGACAGGGGTCCCCCGGCCAGATCTCACCTACCGCACGTCTCAATCAATCTGACCACGCATAGCGTGCGCTAATTACACTCGGTAGCGTGCGCTATGAAACCACGTTAGCGTACGCTACCCTCAGCCTGTAGCGTGCGCTACATGCACAGTATTTCAATCTTTATATCACATATACGAAATTATATGCTCGACAACATCGGATAATGAAATACAGAGAATAGTACTCATACAAAAGTACAATCATTACAATATCACAAGTTCCAATTACATAACAGAAATCTCGGGTATTACAGAAAATATTCTTCTAACACATGATGTACGACTAATAACGAATCTAACTGACTATATGAACATGATCAACATCCTTTAGAACACTACTAGTATTGGTGAAGAATCACCTACCTCAAGGTAGTAAAGAACACGGAGGAAATTGAAGCAATCCAACACCGAAAGCTTGAACGCCAATCTCCAATGATATACGATCTTCAATCACGAACTAGGATGTTGATATGAAATGTTTAGGATGAAGGAAGTTACGTTCTAAGTGTAAGAATTCGGGTAATGGGAGAAGAAAGAACTGAAATCACGAATAGGATGTTGTCCTATTTATAAGAAATGTCTATTAGCGCGCGCTAGACCCTGCTCGTAGCGTGCGCTAACGGCTCACTGACTTGACTGTTCTCAGCACTTAGCGTGCGCTACGCATATACCTGTAGCATGCGCTAAGGCGTTGACTCGGCTTTTCCCGAAAGCCGTCCAGGTACATCCCGACACGATCCGACAGGGGTCCCCCGGCCAGATCTCACCTACCGCACGTCTCAATCAAATTGACCACGCATAGCGTGCGCTAATGACCCTCAGTAGCGTGCGCTATGAATCCACATTAGCGCACGCTAAACATAGCCGATAGCGTGCGCTACATGCACATATTTACAATCTTTAAATCACAAACACGAAATTAAACGCTCGACAACATCGGATTATGAAATGCGGAGAATAGTACTCAGACAAAAGTACAATCATTACAATATCACAAGTTCCAATTACATAACAGAAATCTCGGGTATTACAGAGTGGAAGTCTTTGTCTACAAATGATTTTAAGACCTTGTTACATATCTTCATATATGTAACCAACCATGTTTTTCCGCTGCAAACACTTTTGATGATTTTGCTTTCTAAGTTACATCATTTGTGATGTACTGTGAAGCCTTTCCTGCATATATGATTATTACTATGTATTCTTACATTGAATTCTAAGTCATTCCTACGGGATTGATCACCTTCATGATGCCTTGATAGGTTATTGGTGGAAATTCACCCATATTCCTTATGAAATGTATGTTTCCCCCTTTCTTCCCCACTTTTTAATTCCTACCCTGGGTCACGCCCTAGCTGTGCCGTCCTTAGGGATAAGGGGTCATGACAGAATGGTATCGAAGATATTTGTTTGCTCTGAGTCTATGTTTTTTCAATCGAAGTTTATTTTGATTCTCTAAACTGATATAAGAATCAATTTTCAACTCAACACCCTGTCACGTCATGCTCAACTAAAGAGTAAGGTAAATGATTTACTAGTCTTTATGATTCATACTTCGTTTGCCATGAAAAATGTATCTCTTTACAAGCTTTTATGAGATGTTAATTATGAACATTAATGGAACGATATATGTATGACGAAGCATGTAATATATGAATTTTTATTTTATGATTATGCATGAATTGTTGCTGATGAAGAAACATGAAAGATGAGAACCTAGAAACTTCCTTAGAGTCTTCTATTACGGGAACGAGAACTTATCCGGCTTAAGTATTTCAGCATATGCACGAATGTGAAGGGTGAACAATGACGATGTAATAACGAGGATAAATGATGCATTGATATACCACTTACGTACGAGTAATGTGAGTATGGTTATTTTCTATCGGGATGTCCATTTATGGCGGGACCCAAATAACTTTCATAAGGAACCCATTAGAGAGTATATTTTGTTTATATTAGGTGCTTCTCAGAGTCCATAGTTCGAGTTGAGAACTTAGAATGAGTTTATATTCTTCTTCTGAGAACCCTTTAGTAGAGTTGTTCTATTATGTCGATACGTTGATTGATTATATGTATGTAATATCCGCATTTTTTCTTTTTCCCGATATTCTCATTTTTGGTGTATTTTCGATTTTAGTAACTCGCTTGCAACCGTATTGACATTTCAATTATATTTAATATTGGACTTTCTTGTCGTTCGAGCGTGTTTCGGACTCGTTTTACTCGATTCAGTGTTTTATATCGTACATTTCAGATGTTTTGGGCCGTTTTATAATTTCCCAAAGTTTTGGGATAATTACGTTTGTTGTTGTTTTCGAACCTTCGGGTAGTCGGGAATATGTTTTCCTTCAACACTTAAGTTCGTCGCCTCGAATCCTTTACGTTCGTACCCTCGTGTTTTGTTCACCGTTGCATTTTGATTTTTTCGGTTCCTTCCTTGCCTGTTGGTAGCAGCCTGTACTCCTCAGGAAGGGACATTACGTATGTAATGCAATATGTTGGTATGTAGGAGATTGGATAGGCGGTCCTGCCCATTTCATTACGTACGTAAGCTTTGGAGGGCTTACGTCCGTTAACAAGCTAACGATTGTTAGCTACGTGTGGCTAACGTACGTAACGCGGCCTGGGTTTATAAAGCCAGGAGTTGACCGATTTCGGTCATTTTCACTCCTCCTCTTTCCCCTCCGACTTCCAGGCAATATCTTAGCATTTCTGGGCGATTTGAAGCTTTGTAACTCCGAGCCATCATCTTTTTCGAGTTTTTGGAGTGTATTATCAACATCTAATCGTGTTCTTCTTCCTTAATCCGAGGTAAACTCCTAGAACCTTATTTTTAGGGAAACTTGGGGTTTCGAGTTTTTCATCCGATTCGTTCCATATGGTTGACATGTGTATTCGAGTTCTTTTATTTCCATTGTTCCATTCTATATGATTGTTGCCTATTTTCAAAACTCATAGATTGTACTCGCGAGTACTTAGGCCTTTCTCTTCAAATTGTGATTTGTATACATTGAGGTTAATTATGGTTGTCGATGTTGATTATTCTGCCGGTTGTACCAGGTGTGTTACTTGATTTTCATCTGGATGATGTGTGATTTTACTGTGGTAATTTGTGTCTAGCCTGGCGGGTCCCATATAGGGGTCCACGGCACTGTAATATACCTTGAATATCTCAGGGGTGTTACATAAAATGGTATCAGAGCCATAGGTTTATGGATACCTAGGCTATTTGGTTATTTGGGTCTAGTTGTGTTTTGTGTTGCACATTGTCACACCGCTGCCAGCATCTCGGTACTTCCAGTGCTCGTAAGTTTTCCTTACTCGATTCTTTGTTTTCTCGTAACGTAATTCCATTTCCTGAATTGTGGATATTTTTCCTCTCTTACTTATCATCGAGTTGCTTTTGCTACCTTTTAACACCAGTATAGATGCTGGAAGAGGCCGTTGTCGTGGTCTTGGTCGTGGTCGTGGACGCGGCTGGGGACGTGGGGCAGCCGGTGGGGCGGCCATGTCGCATTCTTCGGGAGTCGGCAGCATCGGTGACCGACATAGCCATGCTTCTTCTCAAGATGGCACTGACCTTGGTGTTGCGGCTGTTATGCAACAAATGGTGAACCAAATGGCGGCAATAGCCCAGGTGGTTCAGAATTCGACCCATGCTGTTCGGGACGGAGCTGACCGTTGGCTCCAAGATGCCATCAAGATGCAACCTCCTCAGTTCACGGGAGCCTCACACCTGATTCGCTGGGAAGGGTGGATCAAGGAGATATCCAATGTTTTCGTTGCCACCAACTGTCCCGAGGACCACAAGGTCCCTATTGCCCAGTATTTTCTCACTGGGGACACTACTGATTGGTGGGAGGCCGTTGGGCCTAAGGATCACGTTGCTTCGTGGGCAGAATTTAAGGACCTGATGGAGGCTGAGTATTGCCCATGGCCGGTTAGACAGGCTTGAGTCCGTGCCTTCTATGATGCTCAACCGCGGGATATTCCTGTCTCCCAAGCTATTGCCGATTTCAACAAGGAGTTGGGCTATGTGAAGACCCAAGTTGTCAAGGAGAGCGACAAAATTTTTCACTTTTCCATACGGATGAAACTATCAATTCGGGACTATATGTCCGGGCTCGTCTGTACTACTTTGAAGGATTATCAGAGTCGATATCTTACCTATGATATGTCCGTGATGGCCAGTGCGGCAGTAGTAAGAAACAGAAATCCGCTGGAAATTTCTCGGGTCACAAGGGTGGAGGCCAGCAGAAATCTCAGTCTACAAATATTCTTGGGGGAGGTTCAGCTTGTTTCTCTGGAGGCTATCGAGGTACTACCAGTGCCTCCGTTCGGGAGGCCAAATGCTTTAACTGCGGCAAGTTGGGCCATCGAAATCGGGAGTGTCCACGTCCGCCTTTGACTTGTCATACTTGTGGTCAGTCGGGCCACAAGGCTTTCTTTTGTGAGCGGGTAGGACAGCTTCTTGGTACTCAGACTTCTTTTCCAGCACCTAGAGAGCCGAGTGTGAACCAGGGATCGTTTGCTCCGTAGTCTCCACCGAATGCCAGCCGAGGGAGAGGCCGGGGTCAGCCCGCTAGAGGGGGAGCTTTCAGTGTCGGCTCCGCCCCTCTACGTATCTATGAGATGAGGAGGGCCGATGATCCAGCGGCCACCGTGGCGACAGGTACCATTCACATCCATTCTCATCTTGTCATTGTGCTTTCTGATTCGGGTACTACGTATTCATTCATTTCTTTAGAGTGTGTGCGCTATTTGAGTCTTGACTGTTTGTCGCCCTGCGAGCCTTTCATCGTTAAACTTCCTAGCGGTGATAGAATCGTTGGCGATCGAGAGGTCCGAGACTGTTCTGTGTTTATTTGTGAGAGGGCTTGGCTCTCTAATCTTATTGTTGTGGGTATTGAGGTTGAGGATTTGATTCTCGGGGATGATTGGCTCGAGCGGCATAGTGCAATCATGAACTACCGCACGAGGATCATCACCATGCTAACCGAGGACGGCACCGAGCACTCTTTCACGGGGCGAAAGAGAAACCAGAATTTTATAATTAATGCCTTGAAGGCGATGAGACTCCTGCCGAAGGTGTGTACTGGTTATTGGTGCTACGCCTTGAAGGTGGAGAGTGGTGGAGTCGAGCTTTCATCGATTACAGTTGTTAGTGAGTTTCCTGATGTTTTCCTGATGAGTTACCGGGGTTGCCACCGGACCGTGAGGTCGAGTTCGCTAAAGAGTTAGAGCCGGGTGCGGCCCCGATTTCGAAGGCACCGTATCGCATGGCACCTTCAGAGATGGCCGAGTTGAAGAAGTAGTTGAGTGAGCTTCTTGTGTCGGGATATATTCGACCAAGCGCTTCGCCTTGGGGCGCGCCAGTTCTGTTTGTTCAGAAGAAGGATGGTTCACTGCGTTTGTGTATCGACTATGGCGAGCTAAATAAGGTGACCATCAAGAACAAGTACTCTCTGACGAGTATTGATGACTTGTTCGATCAGTTTCAGGGAGCTGTGGTATTCTCGAAGATCGACTTGAGATCGGGGTACTATCAGCTTCGGGTGAAGGAGTCCGTCGTGCCGAGAACAGCATTTTGGACGAGATACGGACACTATGAGTTCGTAGTTATGCCTTTCGGGTTAACTAATGCACCGGCGGTGTTCATCCAGTTGATGAACAAGGTCTTTATTGAGTATTTGTATAAGTGTGTCATCGTCTTCATTGACGATATCCTTATTTATTCAAGGAACGAGGAGGAACACGCGTATCATTTGCGAGTAGTGTTAAAAATTTTGAGGACCGAGCAACTCTATGCAAAGTTCTCGAAATGTGAGTTCTGACTGAAGGAAGTGATGTTTTTAGATCACGTGATTTCAGCCGAGGGAGTTCGTGTGGACCCGCAGAAGGTTGAGGCAGTGTTGGATTGGGCACCGCCTAAGAACGTGAAGGAGGTCCGTAGTTTCTTGGGTTTAGCTCGCTGCTACTGTAGGTTCGTCGAGGGTTTCTCGAAACTAGCTCGGCCACTTACACAGTTACTCTAGAAGTCCGAGAAGTTCGTCTGGAATGACGAGAGGCAGTCGAGTTTTGAGGAGCTGAAGAGGCGTTTGACTTCAGCCCTAATTTTGGCGTTGCCATTTAGCAACGAGGGTTTTGCCGTTTATAGTGATGCTTCGGGTCAGGGTCTTGGGTGCGTGTTGATGCATCATGGCAAGACTATTGCTTTTGCGTCGAGACGGTTGAGGCTGTATGATCTTAACTACCCTACTCACGATTTGGAGTTAGCGGCAGTCGTTTTTGCGCTCAAGATTTGGCGTCACTATCTTTTTGGCTCTGCATGTCACATTTTTACCGATCATAAAAGTCTTAAGTACATATTTACTCAGCGGGAGTTGAATATGAGGCAGAGGAGGTGGTTAGAGTTGATTAAGGATTATGATCTCGAAATCCTTTATCATCCGGGCAAGGCGAACATCGTGGCCGACGCCTTGAGTCGGAAACCGGTTGCATTACGGACGCTTGAGGTCCTTATGTCTCAATCTGAGCTTCAGCGAGATTTGATTGAGTTGAGTGTTGATATTTTGTTGCCCGGAGCCATAGGGAAAATTTGTACTTTAGAATTTTCTTCGTCTCTGATTGATGAAATTAAACTGAAGCAGCTAGAGGATCCGATGATTATTCAAATCCGAGAGAATGTTCTTAAGGGAAAGTCTCCTGGATTTGTGATTCATGAAGATGGAGTATTAATATTCCAGAGTCGTCTCTGTGTGCCGAACGACTCGGAATTGAGGCAGGGTATTTTGCGTGAGGCCCATGCTACGCCTTACTCCGTTCATCATGGATCGAGTAAGATGTACAAGGACCTGAGGAGGAATTTCTGGTGGAATGATATGAAGGAGGAGGTCGCACAGTTTGTAGCAAGATGTTTGACTTGTCAGCAGGTCAAAATCGAGCATCAGCGACCGGCAGGGTTATTGTAGTCACTTCCCATCCCGGAATTGAAATGGGAGGATATATCGATGGACTTCTTCATCACGAGTTTGCCGAGATCGAGGTCGGGTATGAACATGGTTTGGGTGATTGTTGATCGTCTGACCAAATCGGCACATTTTCTGGGCATCAAGGATACTTGGGACCCGGAGAAGTTAGCTCGTGTGTTTATTGCGCAGATTGTGAGGCTTCACGATACTCCGAACTCTATTATTTCAGATCGGGATGGCCGTTTTGTATCGCAATTTTGGCAGGCGGTGCATAAGGCGTTGGGTACTCATTTGTGTTTGAGTACATATTTTCATCCTCAGTCACATGGACAGTCTGAGCGCACTATCCAGACATTCGAGGATATGTTGTGTGCTCGTTTTACTCGATTCGGTGTTTTATGTCATTTTCGTTGCTATTTCGTGTATTCTCGTAAATCATCGTTCGGAACCACCGTTTCGGGGTTGCCGAAGATCCATCTCATGTTATTATGCTTGTTGTGAGCTTTTGTTTGGTGTTTCGACCATGTATCGTACATTTCGGATGTTTTGGGCCATTTTGTAATTTCCCAAAGTTTTGGGATAATTACGTTTGTTGTTGTTTTCCGAACCTTCGGGCAGTCTTAAATATGTTTTCCTTCAACACTTAAGTTCGTCGCCTCGAATCCTTTATGTTCGTACCCTCGTGTTTTGTTCACCGTTGCATTTCGATTTTTTCAGTTCCTTCCTTGCCTGTTGGTAGCGGTGTAACACCCCCAATCCACTCAGGGATATTACACGCCGTAGACCCTCTCCTCGAGGATCTACCAGGCTGATAACTAAAATCAAACATCTAAACATCGCCTTTAAGGCTAAAATGACTCAGTAGACCGACTTGGTCTTTCAGTAATAACATACAACTCATTCCCAAACACATACCCACGCAGGGGTCAAAATAAAATAAACTCCCGTACAACGGGGAAAAGATACCGCAGCGGAAAAGAAAATACAACTGGACCAATACGACATCAACGGAACCTCGTGTGATTAGTATCGTTCATCTTTCATCATCCTTCGTGCCGACCCTGTGCTATGCTCCAAAACCTGAATGCAATAATAGACATCCACCCCGAATACTGGGGTTAGCAAACTCCACCGTTTTGCTAGTGCAAGTACAAGTGCAAAAATACGAGCCATACAATACAAGTTCCAAGAACAATAATAATCGGGAATCCTCAAAGATCCAAACGTAAAGAAAAGTACTTCCCGAGGCAAGAGTTTGGGTAAACATTTCCAAAAACGACAGGGTCACAAATCAAGGGAAAAACAATTTATAAAACCGTTTAAATGCCATCGAGAGTTTTGATAGAAAACAACTTAGGATTTTCAAATCCTTATCTTTCCAAAAATCAACAGGTCACAAACAAAGGTTTTGTTTTCACAAATAGAAAACCGACAATAATTCACAGGGCGAGCCCAACATCACGTGCCCTCGACGGACATAAAATCAACAAAACATAATCGCACACGCGCATCACCTAGGACCGGACGAAGCCACAAATCCCACTCGAGGCCTCGAAGGACCCTCCCGAGTCAAGCTAGCGAAATAAATCACACACATCTCACGGTTGGATCAATCGCTTGTTGCATCCTGGCCACATGATCGCATGCCATGTGCCACCGTAGATTATCTCAGGCTCTCACGGTTGGATCAATCACTTGTTGCATCCTGACCACATGATCACGTGCCATGTGTCACCGTAGACCTTCAACCGTATCCACACATTCACACAAATAACATATCACATCAAGGATATTCAAACAATTCACCCAGAGCATCAAACACTTAGCAAAACACCACGTCAAACCACAATGCACCGAAATGAAACAATATACGTCCACACGCAAATACCAAGTGCAACATCAACACCAAACATATCCATATAGTTCACATAGTCATTCTCAAACCACACCATTCACAAAACACACGCGTTTTGAAAGCAAGCCTTTAACAGGGCTAAACCGAATCTTTTGAAAACTTGTTTCAAACAATCAAACAACCACATAAAGACGATCACCAATTATCATATTCACAAAACAAGAATAGTATGGACAAGGTACTTGCCTCGAAATCACGATCGAAATAAGACGACGGATAGGACGCGGTCGAATAGCCCCGAACCCCCGAACAATATCAAGAATGTGATAGCACCACGAGTATTACGAGAATAACACCACACGAATCATCAATCACCAAACGGGATTCAACATCGGAATCCTCGAACACCTATAAACCTCCGGAAGGAACAATAACACATGGTTACGACGAGAATCAAGGCCAAAACAACGGAAATCCCAACAAACTATCGAAGGGAAACTCATTGGGACATTTAATCGAACATTAAATGTTCAAGACCCTTCAAGAACAAAGAAATCACCCCTCGGGTCGAACGAACCAAAGATACGAGTATCCAATCCATAGAACAAGTTCAAAACAACATTTATACAACAATTAATTGATCAAAAACGGATTGGAATCGAAATCAAAAAGGAAAATCCCCAAATCTACAAAAACAAGGGTTCAAGCCAAAATACCTTGATTTGGATGAATGATTCAAGTAGAGGTCGAAAATCTACAACAAGACTTGAGGTGGATGATCTCTACAAGTTTGGGAGCACTTAAATCGCCCAAAATCGCCCTCAAATCGCCCTAGATGGAAGGAGGAAGAAGAGAAGAGAAAAATGAAGTTTTCTCCTCGAAAATCTGCTAAAAAACGCAGAAAAAGCCCGTGTGCCGCGGCACAGGATGAGTGTGCCGCGGCCCAGGGCCACGAAAAACGCCCAGGAATCAGCTTAGTGCCGCGGCACAGCTGAAGTGTGCCGCGGCACACAGTACAGCCCACTCCAACACGAAAAAGGCACATCGTATAGTCTTAGCTATTTCGACCATAACTACCTCGTATGGACTCCGATTGACTCACCGTTTGAACCATTGGAAAGCTAACTTGATGATATATAATATTGCAAAGATTCAGAATTTTTGGAGTTTCCAAGAATTAATGGTGACTTTACAAAGTCAAACTCCCACGTGAAAAAGTCGATTAAGGACACGGAACTCAACAAAACGACACCGAAACGAACTCGGATGACAAAAAGTGCAGAATTAATCATTCTCGAAATGACGAAACGGTCATGATAGAGTTGTCAAAACTAACTCCGGCCGAAAAAAGAAATTTACCGAAAATCGAAAATTGCGGATATTACATTCTACCCTCCTTAAAAGAAGTTTCGTCCCGAAACTTAAAACAAGTAGGGGGAGCAATATACCCGCCAGGAAAGCTCGACGAGATACACAAAAATAGAAAACTCGCGCCCAACGGCGAAACGCTGCAAGAAACGCAAAGAGACATACGGCGTGAAAACGCGCTCCACGACGACCAACACAACGCCACCGTAGAGACATAATAAAATCAATAAGTGACAAACGTCATCAAACGGATAATATAGCCAAGTCAATTATCCGACAATCACAAAACACAACGAACGAAAGTCAGTATGATTGACCAACCCAACGGTACATCAATCGAAACGCGAGCCAATCGCTGAACTAATACGGAATTCCACCGCCCAAGGGTTGGAAGATCGAAACGAGACTAATTTCCCGAACTTAAGGGAATTAGGAAGGAGTCTGAACGCTCAACCATCACGAAACGAGATCAACAAAAACCGAACAATCAAACGATCGAACCACAAAGATCGAGACAACAAAAATCGAACGATCATGCTCGAATCACAAAGAACAATAAAAATTCAAACAACAACTCCAAGGTTCACATCTCGACTCGAGACAATATATGATCCGGTGAAAACAACAACATATGCATTCACATAAGATCCACATGAGAGGGAATAGAAATTGAAAAGTCATAATGACAAATGAGTTAGTCCGAAACAATACCACGCTCGTTCGATCAACAAAAGCAAGGGGCAGGACAAGCTCAGAAAATGTCAACGAACATAAACGTGTCGACAGAGTCGAAAATACAGAAGTTCCAAATCCGATCCACTTCGATTAAAAGAACTAGTAGAACCAAAAGATGCTACTTCCGAACAAGGTTCACAAGAATCGAACCGAACTCGGAAAAGTCACAGCGATAACTAGATCGACCCAAAACAAGATCACAGCTCGTTCGAACGATGAAACCGAAATACAGAACAAGCTCAGACAATATCAACGAACACGGGCGAATCGATAGACTGGAGAAAGAGAAAATATAGAAGCCAAAAATAATACGGGTATTATATTCGACCTCTTATAAAAGAAAGTCGTCCTCGCAACTCACAATAACGGAAACAAGGTAACAACACAAAAAGCAACCGACAGAAAATCTCCTATGGGCCTCTCAAAGCCGATTCTGATATCTGTGCTGAAGCGAAAACTCTGAAAGTCTCGGTAGCCAATTCGCAAAACTGAATTCGGTGACCCTCGAGTCCACACTCGAAATGTGTTACTGACGAGAAGGACAATTTGCACGTACATTCCCCCGGCACATCACGGTTGAAATGCCTCGGCTCGGCATACCGAAAATACAAATGCTAGATACAATGGAACATAACACCGCAAAACAACATACCGGAGATGCCAACTCAGCACAACGAGGAATCATAACACATATCATATATAACGATCACCATCGTGAAGTAATACACACACAAACACTACAACAACGATGATATCGTTCGGCGACCTCAACGGCCTGAACGATAACCAGCACATAATTACAAACATCATGAAACAATCACACGTGTGCATAAACGCACAAAAATCCAAGCTTTAACAACCCACACTGGTGCGACAACACGCAAATCACCACGAGGTGATAAATAGTAAACACCAGTTCACACCTCTCACAGAGGGCTAGTACAACAAATGCGTGGCAACGCCTCGACATTCATGCCACCAATTCGATCATACTCAGGAGTAACATCATAACAACAAAGCAAACATCATACATACATATCCAAATTTCTCAAACGGGAATGGATAGGTTTTTAAAATGAAAACATCCTTTTGAAAATAATTTAGAAAAAATGCCGGTTGATCTTGAGTATCACCTTTCAAGAAAAAGTACAAACGTGAAACATCGTTATCGAGACTTTGGAGAACCATCTCGCATTTGATAAAAATGAGGACACTTTCTTTTCGTGAAAAACTTTCGGAAATATTCGACCCTCGGGTCTAAGTAAAAGTGTTTATAAAATATTAAAAATATCTCAAAACATTTTTGGGCCCTCGAGGTAGAAGAATTTTGAAACATATTGTGGCACCTTGGATGTACCACAAGAAAATAATTCATTTTAAAAGTACGTCTCGAAATTTATTTTCTAAGACACTCAAGTTTTTTTCAAAGATAATTCAATGAGCTAGAATGCCCAAAAATTTCAGGTAATTACACAAAATATTATAGCGCCGTGGGTCCCGCACCGGAACTCACCAGGCTAAAAACCATTTACAAAAACGCCAAAAAGGCCGATGACGGTAATATTTCAAAAACTCACGAAAGCCATTTACAAAATACTAAATACCGTCATAAGAATTTCGCCAAAGCGATCAAGGCCATAATGCCAAAAACTCGGTTAAGGGGAGGTTTTCGAAATAAAACTCGGTCGGTAAAATACCGAAAGTCATTACAAAAGAACTCACGCAGCGGATAAAAGAAATACAGTTCAACATGCACAATCCAGCAACACTACTCCTCATATGAACGAAATATGAGAGTCAAATAACCACATATCAAGAAATCAAAATCCATAAGAGGATTCCGTCACTAATCAAATAATCATAAAATAGCTCGTGACACATGAGGCACAACACAAAGAAGGGAGACTTACATCCACAGGTCGCACGAAGATGATGATCGCCCATGATACTAATCACGACCAACAAACTCAGACGACGCGTCGCGACACGACTCAGTCAGATAAAATCCGATGAGACAAAAACTCAATAGACACCACTGACCCGACAGCCTAGGTTTCCACAACCTAAGCTCCGATACCATTTATGTAACACCCCCAATCCACTCAGGGATATTACACGCCGTAGACCCTCTCCTCGAGGATCTACCAGGCTGATAACTAAAATCAAACATCTAAACATCGCCTTTAAGGCTAAAATGACTCAGTAGACCGACTTGGTCTTTCAATAATAACATACAACTCATTCCCAAACACATACCCACGCAGGGGTCAAAATAAAATAAACTCCCGTACAACGGGAAAAGATACCGCAATGGGAAAAGAAAATACAATGGACCAATACGACATCAACGGAACCTCGTGTGATTAGTATCGTTCATCTTTCATCATCCTTCGTGCCGACTCGTGCTATGCTCCAAAACCCGAATGCAAAATAGACATCCACCCCCGAATACTCGGGGTTAGCAAAACTCCACTGTTTTGCTAGTGCAAGTACAAGTGCAAAAATACGAGCCATACAATACAAGTTCCAAGAACAATAATAATCAGAATCCTCAAAGATCCAAACGTAAAGAAAAGTACTTCCCGAGGCAAGAGTTTGGGTAAACATTTCCAAAACCGAAAGGGTCACAAATCAAGGGAAAAACAATTTATAAAACCGTTTAAATGCCATCGAGAGTTTTGATAGAAAACAACTTAGGATTTTCAAATCCTTATCTTTCCAAAAATCAACAGGTCACACCAAAGGTTTTGTTTTCACAAATAGAAAACCGACAATAATTCACAGGGCCAGAGCCCAACATCACGTGCCCTCGACGGACATAAAATCAACAAAACATAATCGCACACGCGCATCACCTAGGACCGGGACGAAGCCACAAATCCCACTCGAGGCCTCGAAGGACCCTCCCGAGCTGGCTGGCGAAATAAATCACACACATCTCACGGTTGGATCAATCGCTTGTTGCATCCTGGCCACATGATCGCATGCCATGTGCCACCGTAGATTATCTCAGGCTCTCACGGTTGGATCAATCACTTGTTGCATCCTGACCACATGATCACGTGCCATGTGTCACCGTAGACCTTCAACCGTATCCACACATTCACACAAATAACATATCACATCAAGGATATTCAAACAATTCACCCAGAGCATCAAACACTTAGCAAAACACCACGTCAAACCACAATGCACCGAAATGAAACAATATACGTCCACACGCAAATACCAAGTGCAACATCAACACCAAACATATCCATAGAGTTCACATAGTCATTCTCAAACCACACCATTCACAAAACACACGCGTTTTGAAAGCAAGCCTTTAACAAGGCTAAACCGAATCTTTTGAAAACTTGTTTCAAACAATCAAACAACCACATAAAGACGATCACCAATTATCATATTCACAAAACAAGAATAGTATGGACAAGGTACTTGCCTCGAAATCACGATCGAAATAAGACGACGGATAGGACGCGGTCGAATAGCCCCGAACCCCCGAACAATATCAAGAATGTGATAGCACCACGAGTATTACGAGAATAACACCACACGAATCATCAATCACCAAACGGGATTCAACATCAGAATCCTCGAACACCTATAAACCTCCGGAAGGAACAATAACACATGGTTACGACGAGAATCAAGGCCAAAACAACGGAAATCCCAACAAACTATCGAAGGGAAACTCATTGGGACATTTAATCGAACATTAAATGTTCAAGACCCTTCAAGAACAAAGAAATCACCCCTCGGGTCGAACGAACCAAAGATACGAGTATCCAATCCATAGAACAAGTTCAAAACAACATTTATACAACAATTAATTGATCAAAAACGGATTGGAATCGAAATCAAAAAGGAAAATCCCCAAATCTACAAAAACAAGGGTTCAAGCCAAAATACCTTGATTTGGATGAATGATTCAAGTAGAGGTCGAAAATCTACAACAAGACTTGAGGTGGATGATCTCTACAAGTTTGGGAGCACTCAAATCGCCCAAAATCGCCCTCAAATCGCCCTAGATGGAAGGAGGAAGAAGAGAAGAGAAAAATGAAGTTTTCTCCTCGAAAATCTGCTAAAAAACGCAGAAAAAGCCCGTGTGCCGCGGCACAGGATGAGTGTGCCGCGCCCGTGGCCACTAAAAACGCCCAGTAATCAGCTTAGTGCCGCGGCACAGCTGAAGTGTGCCGCGGCACACAGTACAGCCAACTCCAACACGAAAAAGGCACATCGTATAGTCTTAGCTATTTCGACCATAACTCCCTCGTCTGGACTCCGATTGACTCACCGTTTGAACCATTGGAAAGCTAACTTGATGATCTATAATATTGCAAAGATTCAGAATTTTTGGAGTTTCCAAGAATTAATGGTGACTTTACAAAGTCAAACTCCCACGTGAAAAAGTCGATTAAGGACACGGAACTCAACAAAACGACACCGAAACGAACTCGGATGACAAAAAGTGCAGAATTAATCATTCTCGAAATGACGAAACGGTCATGATAGAGTTGTCAAAACTAACTCCGGCCGAAAAAAGAAATTTACCGAAAATCGAAAATTGCGGATATTACAAGCGGCATGTACTCCTCAGGAAGGGACATTACGTACGTAATGCAATATGTTGTTACGTACGTAATGGTATGTAGGAGATTGGACCGGCGGTCCTACCCATTTCATTACGTACGTAAGCTTTGGAGGGCTTACGTACGTTAACAAGCTAACGTACGTTAGCTACCTGTGGCTAACGTACGTAACGCGATCTGGGTTTATAAACCCAGGAGTTGACCACTTTCGGTCATTTTCACTCCTCCTCTTTCCCCTGCGACTTCCAGGCGATTTCTTAGCATTTCTGGGCAATTTGAAGCTTTGTAACTCCGAGCCATCATCTTTTTCGAGTTTTTGGAGTGTATTATCAACATCTTATCGTGTTCTTCGTCCTTAATCCAAGGTAAACTCCTAGAACCTTGTTTTTAGGGAAACTTGGGGTTTCGAGTTTTTCGTCTGATTCATTCCGTATGGTTGATTAATTCATGATGAATATGATTAATCTTGTTGATATTCTTGGTTTCCCTATGGATTCGTGCTATATTTCATAGTTGTTGCGTTTTCGAGAGGGTTTGGTTGTGGTCCGCCCTCGTTGTTATTTTTATACGGCTATACATGAATTGTATGCGGGTTTTTGGAAGTATTTCAATTCCGTATTCGTTTAGAAATGGTTGTGATTGTATTCTTCGGTTCCGTTGGTTCCTAGCATTCGTCGGTGATTTTCCTTTCCGTTCGTTTTGTCGTCAATTATTCAAGGCAAGTAATTTTGGAAACCTTTATGCCTAACATGAAATGGTAATGTATATTATGTTTGCTTTGCTCACCTCGGGAGGGTCCGACGGGGCCTCGAGGGAATCTATGACTTCACTCTAGATTCACAAGTTTGTTTCGCTAGCCAGCTCGGGAGGGTCCTTAGAGGCCTCGAGTGGGATTTGTGGCTTCGTCCCGGTCCTAGGCAAATGTGATTGATTATTTGTTTCCGGAAAAGACATGTCTAGTTTTTGGCTTTGAAATGATTTGGTGCATTGTACTATGAAATGTGTAAGCGAATGGTTTGCCTTGATTACTTGTACTAGCGTAATTGCTAACCCCTTTGGGGACCCGTTTTGGGGAAATTCTTGTTATGGATTTTAGGTTATGATCAGCTGGACGAGCGGACACTAGGACAGTACGAGGATGATGGTCAGGGTCGTTAACATGTGAATTCGAGTCCTTTTATTTCCGTTGTTCCATTCGATATGGTTGTTGCCTATTTTCTAAACTCATAAATTGTACTCGTGAGTACTTAAGCATTTCTCTTCAAATTGTGATTCGTATACATTGAGGTTAATTATGGTTGTCGATGTTGATTATTCTGCCGGTTGTACCGGACGTGTTACTTGATTTTCATCTA
This sequence comes from Orobanche coerulescens, assembly GCA_033398695.1. Taxonomy (NCBI): domain Eukaryota; kingdom Viridiplantae; phylum Streptophyta; class Magnoliopsida; order Lamiales; family Orobanchaceae; genus Orobanche; species Orobanche coerulescens. The sequence goes on from CM065807.1 coordinate 125,496,821, forward strand.
GATGATGTGTGATTTTACTGTGGTAATTTGTGTCTAGCCTGATGTGTCCCATATAGGGGTCCATGGCACTTTAATATACCTTGAATATCTCGGAGGGTGTTACAATGCATACCTCCTTCATAGGATGGCGACCACAAAGACGACGCTGCGGACCGTGCGACCTTGTGGAGGCTTTCTACAGCACGTATCGAGGCACAGGTGCCACCATAGTCCAGTGCGTGGGAGACGACCGGGCGCTTAGCTAATCCTCATGGTGTCTCAGACTACGAGGGCATTCAGCGCTTTATTGACCTCCTTCCGATCTGGTGGAGGGAGTGGACTGCTGCAGTCTCATGGTACTATATCTTTTTATGTGAGCCCACTTTAGTACCGTCCGGAGATTTTGTGGCCTTTGCTATCCGGACCACCACTCAGTACCTCCATCATCGTGCACCTCCCCCTGGAGCTTGCGTGTATCGACCCTATGATAGGGGAGCTTTGCCAGAGAGGCCAGCTACACCTTTACCCAACCAGGTGGTTCTTGTTGCACCGCCTCATACTCAGGATGGGTTAGACCTGGAGGCAGGGACCTCAGCACCTCGCCGCAAGGACATGAGGATCGAGCCTTTTATTCTCAGGAGGACGTCTCCGCCACTTCAACCTATGCCAGTCATCGATCTAGTCCACCCACGACTGATCTCAGACGATGCTCATATACTTCTCCCAAAGAAGCATACAGTCATTGAAAATCCTATTGCAGTCCCTCTAATTTTAGACGAGGAGTCAGAAGAAGATCCAAAAGAGGATTTGGAGGAGTTTTCCGAGGAAGACAGCTCGACTGCCGAGTCGAGGGCGACTTGAGATAGTTCTTTTGCTTATATGTGTCGTTCTGATGTCTAGCACTTTCTTATTTTATATACGGCAATTCTATTTATTAGCGCATCCCGTATTTTGGTATATGTGTAGGCAGGTAACCTAGATCAGCTTGTATAGCTTGATAGTCAGTAAGACCTTGTTGAAGGCAATTGTTCTATTTTGATGCATATGATATATTGATATATATTTTGACCCTTTATGGGCTTTTCTTCTCATGTGTACGATTTTTTTATTTCTGATCTATTTCTCGACCTTGCCACGTGAGTTATATATGAGTATGTGTTGATGTATTATAATTATGTGTCGCGAACTCCTTTTTATGATCAAGTGTGACGATAATTATGGACCAACAATAATGAACTAATGATGATTATGTGAACCACAGAATGCCACCCGGAAGGGAAAGAAGGAGAGGGCATGAACGCGACCCTACACCTCCTCCTCCTCCTTCTCCTCCACCCCAACGGGCTATTGAAGAGCTTTTCCTCAAGTAGAATCCACCTAGTCTCAATGGGCCAGGAAACCCGAGCGATGCTGAGCTTTGGGTTAGAGCTATGGAACGAATTTTTAACGTCCTAAGGTGTACCAACCAAGAGCATCTTTCTTGTGTGCTCTTCCAACTCATTGGATCTGCAGACATCTGATGGGAAGCACGCAGGAAGATCCTGACGGCTGAGCAACTGGAAAACCACTCTTGGGAGGAATTCAAGGAAGCACTGTATGACAAGTATGTTCCGAAAACCTTAAATGTCAAGAAGGAATATGAGTTCTATAATCTGAAGCAATGTAGGATGTCGGTGACCGAGTATGATAGAATGTTTTGTGAGTTAGCAAGGTATGCTCTAGACTAAGTTGATACTGACGAGAAGATAGCAGGAAAATTTAGATCAGGACTGAGGCATGAGATAGGCATGTCCTTAGCTAGCCATGGAAGGGTGACCTACACTGAATCACTAAACAGATCTCAAAGAAACGGGCGCCCAAAGTTACACCACCACCCACTCAGACGAATTCCCATGAGTATAAGGGGAAGTGTAAGTGGGAAGGACGAAACAATAGTATAAATAACAACAACAATGGAAACAACCAGGCTAATAGGAAGTCGTGGAAGGGAAATATACCTTATGGACAGCCTCAGGCTCAAGGAGGGAACAATCAGGGACGACAGATGGTTCCTGCTCAGGGAGGCAATAATCAGGGACGATTTGCAAACCCCAAATGTCCCAAGTGTAACAAGCAGCATCATGGTGCCTGTCTGTTGGGCATTAAAAGTTGTTACACGTGTGGTCAGAAAGACCATATCATGAGGAATTGCCCTAAGCATCAACAGGTAGATAGACCAAACCACCAGGGTCAACCCCAGCCACTGAGGTCACTGCAAGGACATCCACAACTACCGCCACCACCTAAACAGCAGAATCAGAATGCTAGGTCATATGCCATCAATCAGAAGCAAGCCGAGAAGGATAAGGGTAACATGGCAGGTATGGGCAAACTTCTTAACCTACATGTAATTATTTTGTTTGATACTGGAGCATCACATTAATTTATTGATAGAGCATGTGTGGATAATCTTAACATTATACCAGAGCATGCTAGTCATGTCATGAGAGTATCTACACCACCGGGAGGAATTTCAACTACCACGCAGGTTTCTTCTAATCTGGAATTAGAACTCAGAAACCTTAAAGTGGTAACTAATAATCTGAATGTTATGACGATGTGGGATGTAGATGTAATCCAAGGAATGAATTGGTTAGCTAAGAATTATGCCACAATTCTTTGTTATGAGAGGAAAATTTCCTTCCAACCACCGGGAAGGAGCCCACAAACTTTCACGGCATTAGAATGGGTAGAAGAGTAGCCATTATCTCTGCCCTTCAGGCCAAGAAGATGATGAGAAAGAAGGATTGCCCGGCTTTCCTTGTTTACCTTAATGGGAAAGCTGGAGAAGAGAGGACGATAGGAGATGTGCCAATTATGCAGGAATTCAAGAATGTATTCCCAGAAGTGTTACCGGGTTTAACACCAGATAGACAAGTGGACTTTAAAATCGACCTGGAGCCAGGGTCAGCCCAGTGTCGAAAGCACCATACATGATGGCAACGAAGGAACTGCAAGAGCTCAAGATCCAACTACAAGAGCTGTTGGATTTAGGTTTCATCAAACAGAATGTTTCTCCATGGGGAGCACCTGTCGTTTTTGTGAAGAAGAAGGATGGTACGCTGAGAATGTGTATAAAGTACAGGGAACTGGACAAGCTCACACTCAAGAACAAGTATCCTCTGCCAATGATAGATGACTTGTTTGACCAACTCAAGGGAACAACTATATTTTATAAGATAGACCATAGGTCTAGGTATCACCAATTGAGGATTTGACCGGAAGATATACCCAACAAAGCATTATGAACAAGATATGGACACTATGAGTTTATAGTGATGCCATTCGTATTAACTAACGGCCCTGCGGTATTCATGGATCTTATGAACAGACTGTTCCACCCATACTTGGATAAGTTTGTCTAGGTGTTCATAGATGACATTCTCATCTACTCTAGAAACGAGAAAGAGCATGAAGAACATCTCAGGATATTGCTGGAAACACTGAGAACTGAGAAACTCTTTGCCAAATTGAGTAAGTGCGAATTTTGGTTGAAAGAAGTAATGTTTCTTGTCCATATTGTATAAGCAGTGTAATATCCGGATTAATTATTGGGTATTTCATCTGTAACTGAGCCCTGTATTATTCGGATTTGTGATATTAATAATCGAAGTATGATAATTCTCATATTTGTATCCTTGTGCATGATTATAGTAACATGTAAATTTTCTCATGCAAGTATGCGATAACGTACGCTAAGAAGGAAGCTTAACGTACGTTATCAGACAATGATAGCATACGCTATGAATGAAGCATAGTGTAGCGTACATAAAGAGACCAATAATTGAGCTGGGCGGCTAGCACATGCGCCAGCCGGACGATGGGTCAGGATAAGATTCCCGCGGATGAACATGGATAGTTTTGAAATCAACGAGTGTTAGCGTACGCTAAGGAATGTGTCTAGCGTACGCTTAGGGGTGTTACTTACGTACGTAACCTGATGGTGTAGTGTACATAATCGAGTACAGAATGAGGACATTTAACTATTAGTGACGATAGCGTATGCTAATTATACTGGGTAGCGTACGCTAAGCGACTAACGTACGTTATGCATGAAGGCTAACGTACGTTAAGGTCAGAAAGTTATAAATAATACATCACCCCATTTTATTTCATTCGTTTCTTTCACTTGATTTTCAATATAGTTCATCCCTAGAGAGTTCCCAACCGCCTTAAACACCTTTAGATCACTTAATACTTGGTCATTGAAGATTGGGGATTACTTATACTTGATCATTGAAGTGGAGAATCATTTTGGATTGACACACAAGCAACCAGAGTTGGATTCTACCTATTTTCTCGGTGTTTTCTTCATCTAAAGGTATGTTAATGCTATCTCAAACCTCGGATTCGTGTTCTTAAGTATATGATGATCATGCTATCAAGATATTAAATTCCATAGATGATTTATTCAACCAAACATCATGTTTAGAAGTTGGGATGATTATGCTTAAGATATCATTGTTGAGAACATCATAGTTGGAATCCTATGTCTTCAAATGATGAGAGTAGTGTTCTGAGATTGATTATCCGTATTGAACAGTGTTGCCATAATGGTCGTAGATTTAGTATTGGTATCACTTTTGCTTAACCGATGGAATTAACTTCATCATTAACCGATGATGATTCGGTTACGTGATGAAGTGATCAAGGGAAAGGCCCCAGGATTTGTAATTCATGATGATGGAGTTTTGAGATTTCAGAACCGATTTTGCGTTCCCAATGTCGATGTTCTAAAGCAGACAATTATGAAGGAAGCTCGCAGCACGCCCTATTCTATCCACCCGGGCAGCAGTAAGATGTATAAGGACCTGAAGTAGAATTTCTGGTGGGGCAACATGAAGAAAGATGTAGCGGATTATGTCTCGAAATGTTTGACTTGTCAGTAGGTTAAGATTGAGCATCAACGACCTGCCGGAATGCTGAAGCCACTCTCGATTCCTGAATGAAAGTGGGAGGACATATCGATGGACTTTACCACTAATATGCCGTGAACCAAAACAGGAATGAACATGATTTGGGTGATAGTTGACCGTCTAACCAAATCGGCTCATTTTCTAGGCATTAAGGACACTTTGGGACCTGAGAAGTTGGCACGAGTATTTATTTCAGAGATAGTCCGATTGCATGGTACGCCGAAGACCATTATTTCTAACCAAGACGGTCGCTTTGTGTCTCATTTTTGGAAAGCAGTTCATAAAGCTTTGGGAACCGAATTGAACTTCAGCACAACTTATCATCCACAGACAGATGGACAATCCGAGAAGACTATTCAAATATTGGAAGATATGCTGAGGGCTTGTGCCTTAGATTGGTCAACTGATTGGGAAGTTCATCTGCCGTTGATTGAATTCACCTACAACAATAGTTGGCATGCTTCCATTGATGGCACCATTTTAGGCATTATACGGGAGGAGATGTAGATCGCCCCTATGTTGGGATGATTCATCAGACTTGATCGGGATGGAACCGGAATTGATCATACAGACATGAGAGAAGATAGCCTTGATTCGCGAAAGGCTATTGACCGCCCAGAGTCGACCAAAATCTTACGCAGACGTGCGCCGTCATCCATTAGAGTTCAGTATTGGAGATCATGTGCTCTTAAAAGTTTCTCCGACTCGAGGAATCTTTTGTTTTGGAAGGAAAGGAAAGGTGAGTCCGAGATATATCGGACCATTCTGGATTCTTGAGAGATTTGGAGAGTTGGCATACAAGTTCACACTACCGCCGTCATTGAGCCATGTTCATAACGTATTCCACGTATCCCAGTTATGGAAGTATATACCAGATCCTAGTCATATTATTGATTTCGGCGATATCGAAGTCGCTCAGGATGGCACATTTGAAGAGAGACCGATCAAGATACTCAAGAGTCGAGTTAAGCAATTGAGAAACAAAACGATCGCTTTGGTTAAGGTTCAGTGTTCGCGCTACGGAGTGGAAGAAGCCCCTTGGGAAATGGAAGATAGCATGAAGTCCAGATATCCAGAGTTATTTTCATCTTGAGTTTCGGGACGAAACTCCTTTTTAAAAGAAGAGTATGTAATATCCGCATTAATTATTGAGTATTTCATCTATAATTGAGCCCTGTATTATTTGGATTTGTGATATCAATAATCGAAGTATGATAATTCTCGTATTTGTATCCTTGTGCATGATTATAACAACATGTAAATTTTCTCATGCAAATACGTGATAACGTACGCTAAGAAGGAAGCTCAACGTACGTTATCAGCCAATGATAGCGTACGCTACGAATGAAGCGTAGCGTACGTAAAGAGACCAGTAATTGAGCTGGGTGGCTAGCACATGCGCCAGCCGGATGATGGGTCCGGATAAGATTCCCGCGGATGAACCTGGAGAAGTCAATGAGTGTTAGCGTATGCTAAGGAATGTGTCTAGCGTACGCTAAGGGGTGTTACTTACGTACGTGACCTGATGGTGTAGCATACGTAATCGAGTACAGAATGAGGACAGTTAACTATCACTGATGATAGCATATGCTAAGTATACTGGGTAGCGTACGCTAAGCGACTAACGTACGTTATGCATGAAGGCTAACGTACATTAAGGTCAGAAAGTTATAAATAGGACATCACCCCATTTCATTTCATTCATTTATTTCACTTGGTTTTCAACATACTTCATCCCCAGAGAGTTCCCAGCTGCCTTAAACACCTTTAGATCACTTAATACTTGGTCACTGAAGATTGGAGATTACTTATACTTGATCATTGAAGTGGATAATCATTTTGGATTGACACACAAGCAACCGGAGTTGGATTCTACCTATTGTCTCGGTGTTTTCTTCATATTAAGGTATGTTAATGCTATCTCAAACCTTGGATTCGTGTTCTTAAGGATATGATGATCATGCTATCAAGATATTAAGTTCCATAGATAATTTATTCAACCAAACATCATGTTTAGAAGATGGGATGATTATGCTTAAGATATCATTGTTGAGAACATTATAGTTGCAATCCCGTGTCTTCAAATGATGAGAGTAATGTTCTGAGATTGATTATCCGTATTGAATAGTGTTGCCATAATGGTTGTAGATTTAGTATTGGTATCACTTTTGCTTAACGGAATTAGATGAAGGATCACCAAAGGTTGAAGTTGATTTAGTAAATTAATCTTCATGATGAAGCTGGAATATGTTGATGATATTGGTAACTACATTATCAAACTCAGAATAACTGAATTACGTAAGAGAATTTATGATCAAAGATTGGGGAATGACATCATGTTGATATGCTTATCCTTGAAGTTGTAAGACATTGAACACCATTAGATCATTCATGTTTTCATGAGTGTATCATGCATGGAGTTAACGTACGTTAACAATGAGAATTTCATACGGCGAGTCAGTTGTCTGATCAGGGAAGAAACGGTCGAATGCATGTTTAGCGTATCTAGGCTCTGCAGCTTACGTATGCTAACGGTCATAATTAACGTATGCTACGATGTGTATGTAACGTACGTTATATCATCAGACGAGTCAGTCGACTGATTAGAGAGGAACTATCGATACATGGTTAGCATACGCTAGACTTCGTAGCTTACGTATGCTAACGAGTATGTTTAACGTACGCTACAAAGGGTATGTAACATACGTTATGCATGTCATACATGATACGTTTTATGAACTTCTGACCGTAATTTGGATTGTTAGATGTTCGTACGACGTGAGATGAACTCTATATTATTTTTCATGTTTAAGGTTCGAGATTTGCTACGTGATTGATCGAATGGGCAACCTTAAAGTGTTTTGATATTCGTGGAAGTGTTATTCTTGTCATCAAATCGAGGCAAGTACTTTAATTGTTCTATGGATTGATGTTATATGTATTGTTGTGCATATATGTCATTGTTGTATGTCTACCTCGTGTTGGTCCGACGGGATCACCGGGGGATCTATACTAGCGTGTGCTGGATCATCGGATGGGTTTTTCCACCTCGGGTTGGTTGGATGGAATCATCGAGGGTTCTAGGCAGTGAATGCTGGATCATCGGAATTACCATGTGTAGCTTGTGATATCATGTTGTGATTATCATTTGTGTATGTTATTTATGAGTTTCTCGTATGAGGAGACTCGTTGGTATTTTGTCATTTATGTCATTATTATTCTTCGTGAGATGTTGAATAATATGTTGTAGTACTTGTACTAGCATTGTTGTGCTAACCCCTTCGGGGGTGAAGATTTTTCTATGTTCAGGATCCAGGAGAGCAGGGAAACAACCACTTGAGATGCATGACGACGAGGGTGCAGAGTGACGTTCTGGTCGGGTTCAATTGTCTGTTGTTTTTGTTGTTTTTAATAAGTACTCGAGTACGTCGTCGTTTGTGATGATTGGATTTGGTGATGTATTAATATTCTTCCTTTGGATATTTGTATTCTCGGTATTGGCCTAGAACTGTTGTATTTTATTTCGTTTACTTTCATATGTTGGTATCTGTTATTGTCTTTTCATTTCTTCAGCCTTGTAAATTCTTATGTAAAGGATTTACGACGCTATAATATTCCTAAATATATCGGGGGTGTTACAAGCAGATAGTATTAATATGGACACAGCTAAAGTGGAAGTAGTACGTGACTGGAAGTCACCAACCAACCCTAATGAGATTAGGAGTTTCTTGGGTCTAGCCGGGTACTACCGAAGGTTCATCGAAGGATTTTCCAAGTTTGCTAGACCAATGACACAACTGTTGCAGAAAGGAATTAAGTATTTATGGATGGATTAATGTGATGAGAGTTTTCAGGAACTCAATAGAAGATTGACTACTGCGCCAGTTTTAGCAATACTAGAAGCGAACAAGGAGTATGTGGTTTACACAATGCTTCTAAGAGTGGGCTAGGTTGTGTATTGATGCAAGATGGGAAAGTGATAGCTTACGCGTCAAGACAACTTATGCCGCATGAGGTGAATTATCCCACACATGATTTGGAACTAGCCGCAGTTGTGCACTCATTAAAAATATGGAGACATCACCTTTGTGGAGTGAGGTGCGAAATTTTCACTGATCACAAGTGTTTAAAGTACTTTTTCGAGCAGAAGGACTTGAACATGAGACAGAGGAGATGGCTCGAATTGGTAAAGGATTATGATTTTGGTATTAACTATCACCCCGACAAGGCTAATGTGGTATCGGTGCCTTGGGTCATAAGACTAAATCACAGTTAGGATACCTACTTACCGCAAAAGGGGATCTAATCCAAGATTTTGAAGGAATCAGTTTAGATGTGGTTCATCCACCGGAAAATAAAATGGGTCGTGTTGCGATGTTAGTGACGACTCCAGATTTGAGGGGACGGATAGTGAATGCGTAGAGGAGAGATGAAGCATTCAAGAAACTACGTAGTATAATTAGATCCGATAACCCAGGAAGTTACCTCGAAGCGGTTGGTAATGCAATTATGTTCGAAGAGAGAATATGTGTTCCATATGATGAGGAGTTAAAGAATGAAATTATGAGTGAATCTCATGATACTCCCTACACCGCTCACCCAGGAAGTACTAAGATGTACCTAGACCTGAAGAGAAATTTCTGGTGGGATGGTATGAAACAGGATGTAGGTTCATTTGTCGAGCGGTATTTGGCTTGTCAGCAAGTGAAAGCACTACACCAACAATCTTATGAGAGGTTACAACCATTGACCATTCCAAAATGGAAGTGTGAAGGAATAGCGATGGACTTTGTGACTAGTTTTCCAAGGACCAAACGAGGAAACACTGCTATATGGGTTATAGTAGCAAGACTCACAAAATCTGCTCACTTTTCGCCTATTCCGATCACTTATGGATCTGAGAAGTTAGCATAATTATATGTCCATGAAATTCTGTGTTTACATGGAGTGCCGATATCAATCACATCAGACCGAGATCCAAAATTTACCTCTAGATTTTGTACAAGCTACAGAAGGAATTGGGCACACACCTGGATTTTAGTACCGCTTTCCACCCGCAGACTGATAGACAATCGGAAAGGACGATACAGATATTCGAAGACATGTTGAGAATTATAGTGTTGGATAAAGGTGGAAATTGGGAGCATGTTTTGCCATTAATCAAATTTGCTTACAACAACCATCATCAGGCAACGATATGTATAACGCCTTATGAAGCCTTATACGACAGAAAATGCAGATCACCACTTTATTAGGATGAAGTGGGTGAGAGAAATATTTTAGGGCCAGACACATTCAGTGAGATGATCGAGATTATCCGTAAGATACGACAGAGAATACAAAAGTCCCATACTCGACATAAGTCATACGCTGATACACGCCGAACTGAATTGCATTTCGAAAGTGGGGACAAGTTTTTCCTCAAGGTTTCCCCTTCTAAGGGAATAATCAGGTTTGGCGTTAAAGGCAAGCTTAGGCCTTGTTTTATAAGGCCATATGAGATTCTCGAGAGGATCGACCCTGTTGCTTATATATTGTCTCTGCCACTTAGTCTTGGGAATGTTCACAATGTTTTCCATGTTTCCCAGCTGAGGAAGTATGTATTTGATCTCAAGCATGTGATTCATCAGAGTGACATAGTTCTTAGTCACAATATGAGTTATGAAGAGAGGCCTGAAGCTATTTTAGACCACAAAGTTCAAGAACTGAGGAATAAGTCAATTCCTTTAGTAAAAGTATTATGGAGTCACCACGGTCAGGAAAAAGCTACATGGGAAATCGAAAGCAAGATGAGGGAGAAATACCCAGAACTCTTTGATGAGGTATGTAAATTTCGGGAGGAAATTTCTTGTTAGAGGGGTAGGACGTAATGCCCCAGTCTTTTATATCATGATTTATTATAACCTTAAGTGCGACATTAGGGTTTTTGCATTCCTAAGTAATAAAATTCTGACTAATGGGATAAGTTTAGATCTATTTACACATTTTTAATTCAGAAATTAGATGTTCGGTTATCTGTTTGGGATTATCTTCCGAATTTGATCTTATGTTTCGATATATAGAATCGTGATTCCGTCGCCTTCTATATACACTATTTTAACGTTGCGAGTATGATTTTTGAAAATTTACTTTTTGAGTTTTTGGGTATATTATATGTCGAGTCGTTTTCTCGGATAATTCGCGTTCCATAAATCGCAAAACTTTTCTCCGACTTTAAGTTGTAAGTTCGACATGATAATTTAAGTATATGACATACATTCAATACCTGAGTAATTTTATCTTCGGAAGAGCGAAACGTAAAATATTATTCGACCGCTTTATTAAAGGTTGGGGTTAACCTAGTATATAAAGGGACATAACCCTTTTCCCCTTCACTTCATCTTCTTCTTCTCTTCTTCTCCCTTGCCCCCCTCCCCCCTTGAAAGTGAATAAACTCCATTGTTCTTCACTTGAAGCTCCACAACCAAGCTCCTTTATTGTGCCAAACTTGAATCGGAGTTCATAATCATGTAAGTTACCTCCTCCTCTTCAATTCTATCCAAGTAAAAATAGAATTTAGCTCACTTTGAAATTTGGAAATTGATGAAGGAACTTAGGTTTTATGTTTTAATCCTTTATATGTTGTTTCTAAGTTGATTCTCAGGTACTTCGGAGTGTCTAAAATAAGTTCTATTCATGCTTTAATTTTGTCATCTGGGCTGAAATTATTAGGGTTCATAGCTCAAACATGTTTTGTTTTTATTATGATTTTCTTACACAATATGTTTCGACTTGATGATATGATGATATGATGAATTTATGGGATTTTAATAAAGTGTGTGGTATTTTGGAATGAAAGGAAGAATCATGTTTGGTTCTTGATATGTTAATATATGTCCAAAGTGACTTGATGTTTGTGATGATGCAGGAAAGATATACATGATATGTTTTTGTTAGATTTTTGTAAAATATTTTGGGAATTTGGTGAAAACAAAGACTTGAAGTTAGATTTACGAAGTGGAATATGTGTTAGATAATAGTTGATGTAACTAAAGAGCATGTTATGTACTAAGGATTTTTAAACCAGGTTTAGGTCATTTTCATATTAGGACCAACATGAGTATGGATTAAATGTGTTTCTAAATGTTGATGATGTATGAAGTTGACGATGTTTGATCTTTATTGATATATAAAAATGTGTTGGTAAGCATTTTCCAAAAAGAAAAGATTATGAAATGGATTTCGTAGTGTCAAGAATCATGCTTGTATATCGACTCCTATATGTGTTATAAGTATGATATGCATGATTAGAGTTTACATGATTAGGATTTTCGTTACTAGAACAAGCTCTAGATTAATATGATGTTTTCCCATTTCCTCCGGAAATTGGCAGTTTAGATACACTTCACGGAAACGGCCATAACTTTCTCCACAGTTAAAGAATTCTAACTCATTCCAGCCTTTGTGCACATTATGTTTTTTACTATGTTAAGTGTTTGATGATGGTTTTCGAACCAAGAAATTTGTAATATAATCGAGTGTCGGTTACCATTGTTAGTATCTTTATATGTTATATGGCCAGTTAGGTTCTCTAAGAAAATCATAGCTTTTATTATTAAACCTAAGTCGAATGCAAAACCCTAAAGTCCAAACATGTAGATCGAGTACGTTGTCCGTTAGACTTTGTTAAGTTCGATCGACCGCTAAACTTAGTTGTTTATGATGAAAAGTGGAGCAATAGATTAAAGCATAAGGAAGAGCCGAGAATCATTTTTCTTGCATTTATTACTTGTATAGATGGGCTTTCTATACGAAAATGATTTGAGCTTTGCTCTATTTTGATTAAATGTTTTACAAGCAAATTATGATTTCAAAAAATTATGATGCATAAAAACTTTTATGTGGATTCTTATGAACCTATCAGTGTCGGCTTGCCAATCTATGAAATGATCGGATCCTGAGCTATACAAAGGTCGCTGGCCAGGGTTAGTGTACAAAGTACTCGGGATTGTGATCTCTCTTTGGAGTGGCCGATCTTGGGGAGTAACGTTCGCGTAAGGTGGCCACCTTCCCCGGCGTAAATTATGGATATGGTGAATCTGATGATATATGCAATGAAACAAAATAATTTAGTAAACATGGGCTTTTTCTTAAAACCCCCGCGTGTTACTACTAATATGCATGATGACAACTACGAAATCATGTTTTATGTTTTGGCAATATGTTTAGGGAGTACGTTGTACTCAGCCCTGTATATGTTTTAAAATGTGCACGTTGAGCAGGGGATGTGATGGAAGGTGTTGAGTGGAAGTGTTTGTATACAAACGATGTTAAGCCCTGGCTACATATCTTCATATATGTAACCAACCATGTTTTGCCGCTGCAAACACTTTTTATGATTTTGCTTTCTAAGTTACATCATTTGTGATATACTGTGAACCCTTTCCTGCATATATGGCTAATATTATTACTATATATTCTTACTTTGAATTCTAAGTCATTCCCACGGGATTGATCACCTTCATTGTAACACCCCGATAAGGCGGCCATTACAGTGCCGTGGACCCCACACTGGGATCCACCAGGCGATATCCAAAGTACAGATTAAATACACAATACATGTGATACCGAACCACAAAACATAGTATTTACTCCGATGTGGAGTTTACAGCAGTATGGCCTACGGCCTTATTACACACAGGATCCAAAACATAAGTATAATCCATATGGAGATGAATTATACTTTAAATAACAATACATTTGTTCAAACTTAAAATGAAGCAAAAAAAAATAACATTACACGGTATGAACATGACCGGACACGAAAGACTTGGGGCCCCCGAACTAGTATCCTTCGAACCCTTCGTCATCACCTTGATCTTCTCGTGCCTTGCCTTTTCCTCGACCTAAAATACAACACAAGTATTTCGCCCAACACAGGGTCAGATATGCATGATAAATGGTTCTCAAGATAGTATACAATTCACGCATATAAGATTTCAAGAATAACGCCCCGACGAACGAACATACCCCTCGGGCGTATGAACGCTCAGTCACAAAACGTCGAGCACATCTAAGTATAAAAGTGGACTGTGAGCGACTAAGATAGTATGGCTCGAGAGGGACATCACAGTACGCCCGATCCGAATATGTGTCAGTGCACATGTCCACCCTGTATACGGAATCCAGGATATACGTGGGACAATGTACCTAATTAGCCTCAACGAACTACGTCTCGTGTGCTCAGCCTTTCACGGAAAAATATTCACGCATGACTATATATGTGCCCGGCTAAAAATCCTACACAATATCCAATCGGAACGTAGATATGACTCCGGATATGTCACGATGCAACATGACAACGAATTCAAGAATTTCACAAAATCCGAATAAGGATCGAGGACTCACCGAGATGACAACAAGATCAACAATATCATGGGTCCAAAAGTAACGAACTTGGGAATACAATCCCACGATGAAAACGGGACATCATTAAGAGCAACATCAAATCACAAGACACAAGTTTATAAGTGTTTCATATACACGAAATGCATAATCATCATAAGAATCCACACATCATTATAACCAAGCAAGATAACTTGCCTCAATACGGAGGCGTGTAAAGTCCTTCTTTGTCGAACGAACAGCCGGCCCTCGATTCAAAATTGGTTACTCGGACAATCAACCTTGAATGAAGTATATTTTATTCAATAATGTGTTCATATGATCATCTATATCAAACTTCGACGAGACAAACATCCTAATTCTCATTTGAGTAGTTCAACTTTAAGATGTTGAGCGTTACTCCAAGAACCTCATTCAATACCATTCTATTCTTACAATTGATTACAAGATGTTTACCAAATGTTTGCTGGATTAAGATGTGTTAACCAATAATCTCCTACTCTTTAAACTTATCAAGAACATCAAAAAGTAAAATCTGCACTTCAATTAATTATTTATGTTGAGTTATGTAGTTATAATTCCATATTATGATTATGAAGACCACTACAAGTTCAACACCTTCCTTATAATCTTCTAGTTAACTTGGTGGTTCAAACATTACTCCTATGGATTTATTTAGCTTAGGTTCAAGAAGGTGATTCCATACTTCTAATGATCAACAAGGGTTCTCAAAACATTTTATGGTAATTATTCCAAGAAGTTATTTACATCATAATGAAACAAAGATTATTAATAGTCTATTGGTGTTATTAGTCCAGGAATAAGAGTTTGGTTTAACTAAACATGATCATCATGATTGAAGATACTAAAAACACAACCTTACAAACCCTTAACTATCATATTCATCATTAAGTTTGTTGGAAGCTTAACTATGAACATGTTTAGCTTGATTAAATCATCACTAGGTGGAGTATACTTAATTACTATCATTATAACTATGAGATTATAGGGTTAAAACGTATGACATACCTTCAGAATTGAAGAACAATACACCAAGACCACAAGAACATAATCTAAGCTTCAAGAATGACTCCAACTCCGAATCAACAAGCTCCAAAATCCAAATGTAAAGCTCAAACACAAGTTGGAAGAAGGTAATTTTGATCTAGGGGTGCAGGAGGATGATTATCTAGGTGAAAACTCAGAGTTTGGTCGTGCAAAATGAAAGCCACAAGCTGTCTTTTTATAACAGCACAGTGCGTTACGTACGCTACCCGGACAGTATTACGTACGTAAGCTCTGTCCAGATGTTACTGGACTGAAACACGAACATCGTTACGTACGTTACCTATCAACGCATTACGTACGTAATGTAGGTCAACTAGATTGCCTCCAAAAGATCAGATATTCGAATCCCGCCCAGCCCTACACACCGAAAGTTGAGATCGGATACGATTACACTAGTTACGTACGTAACAAGCACACTTTTACGTACGTAAAGAACTAAGCATAACGTACGTTATGTTTAAGGATTAGCGTACGTTATACCCAGGTTAGTAGCAAAAAAAAAATGTATTAATCTATGCGACGTCGAGAATCCAATTATAGTGCGAGTGATCGTTATTATTATGTTTATTTATGATATATTCCAATATCGATAACAATACACAAATGCAACAAGAGCACAACAGTATTTGAATTATCCGAACGATACAACAGTAAGTAAGAATTTCCGTCGGATATTACATACTCCCCCCCTTAAAAGGGGTTTCGTCCTCGAAACTAAGGGGTAAACAATTCAGGATACCTCTCTTGAATGCTTCTCTCCGTCTCCCACGTGGCTTCCTCGACCCCGTGTCGTGACCACCGAACCTTCATGGGGAATCGTCTTATTACGCAGTTATTTGATCCTCCTCTCAAGTATTCGTACGGGGTGCTCCTCATACGAATGATCCTCCGCTAAATCGATCTCATCGAACTGAAGTACATGACTCGGATCAGCAACGTATTTCCTTAACTGAGAGACATGGAACACGTTATGAATTCGGCTCAGGGCTGGTGGTAAAGCCAGGCGATAGGCTAAATCGCCTACTCGGTCCAAAACCTCAAACGGTCCGATATATCTTGGGCTCAGCTTGCCTCTCTCCCCAAAACGAAAAACTCCTCGAGTAGGGGATACCTTCATTAGTACATGGTCGCCGACCTCGAACTCAAGCGGTCGCCGGCGGTTGTCTGCGTAGGACTTTTGTCGGCTTTGAGCCGTCAACAAACGACTCTTAATCAGGGCGATCTTCTCACGGGCTGCTAACAACATATCGGGTTCCATACCCAGGGTTTCAGATGGATCGTCCCAAAACAGAGGGGATCTACAACGACGGCCAAACAATGCTTCATAAGGTGCCATCTGAATAGAAGTGTGCCAGCTATTATTATAAGTGAATTCCACCAAGGGTAGTTGGGCCTCCCAATCATCCTTCCAATCGAGAACGCACGCCCTCAACATATCCTCTAAAGTTTGGATAGTTCTCTCAGTCTGACCATCCATCTGCGGGTGAAATGCTGTGCTGAAGTTCAAATGCGTACCCATCGCACGATGAACTGCTTTCTAAAAATGTGACACGAATCGCCCGTCACGATCTGATACAATACTCTTAGGGGTACCATGTAACCTTACAATTTCTTTGATAAATAGTTGGGCCAATCTCTCGGGTCCCCAAGTATCTTTAATCTCCAGGAAGTGGGCTGATTTGGTCAAACGATCCACAATCACCCAAATCGTATTCATCCCTCGACGACTCGTCGGCAGGCTGGTAATAAAATCCATCGATATGTCCTCCCATTTCCACTCGGGAATCGGAAGCGGTTTCAGCAATCCTGCGGGTCGCTGGTGTTCAATCTTAACTTGTTGACAGATTAAACACCTCGAAACGAATTCTGCAACTTCACGTTTCATACCTCCCCACCAATAATATTGTTTCAAATCCTTATACATTTTGCTAGATCCCGGGTGGATAGAGTACGGGGTAGCATGAGCTTCTTTCAGGATAGAATTCCTCAACTCATCATCAGCGGGTACACAAACTCGGTTTCTGAAACGTATCAATCCATCCTCGTGTATTACAAAGCTAGAAGCTTTCCCTTGAGTTATTTCATCGCGAACTCGAGATAAGAATGGGTCCGTAACTTGCTTCGATCTAATTATATCCTCAAGGGACGATGAAATCTCAAGTGTACAGAGTTGCCCTTGAATATGCTGTAACCAGACTTCAATTTCCGGCCTCACCAATTCTAACTGCAATACCCTCTGAGTTGTTAGGCGGGCAAGCATCTGCTCTTGTACTGTTTTACGACTCAAAGCATCAGCAACTACATTTGCTTTGACCGGATGATAAAGGATCTCGATATCATAGTCTTTGATGAGTTCTAGCCACCTTCTCTGCCTCATGTTTAACTCCTTCTGAGTAAAAATGTATTTCAAGCTCTTGTGATCCGTAAAAATCTGACAGGTAACTCCATACAGATAATGACGCCTTGATTTTAAAGCAAACACCACGGCTGCGAGTTCTAAATCATGGGTGGGGTAGTTGACCTCGTAAGGTCGTAGCTGTCTCGATGCATAGGAGATCACCTTCCCGTTTTGCATTAGTACACACCCAAGGCCCTGTTTAGATGCGTCACTAAACACTACAAACCCTTCCGTTCCTTTCGGTAGGACGAAAATAGGTGCCGAAGTCAACCGACTCTTAAGTTCATCAAAGCTCTGCTGACGTGCCTCTGACCATAAATACTTCTTATCCATTCTCAACAAATTAGTCATTGGTTGGGCAATTTTGGAAAAACCCTCCACGAACCGTCGGTAATAACCTGCTAGTCCCAAGAAGCTGCGTACTTCCTTAACGTTCTTTGGTGCTAACCAGTCTCGAATAGCTTCTGTCTTCTGCGGGTCTACTCGCACCCCATCAACTGATATCACATGCCCGAGAAAGATAACTTCATTTATCTAGAACTCACATTTAGAAAATTTTCCATAAAGCTGCTCTCGCCTTAACGCCTCGAGAACTAGATGGAGATGACGCTCGTGCTCTTCATGGTCATGAGAATAGATCAGAATGTCGTCAATAAAAATGACTACAAAGCGATCCAGATAATTAATAAATACTCGATTCATCAGCTCCATGAATACTGCCGGTGCATTCATCAGTCCAAAAGGCATCACTACGAACTCATAATGCCCATAGCGAGTACGAAAAGCGGTCTTCGAAATATCAGACTCACGAATCCTCAACTGATGGTAACCAGACCTCAGGTCGATCTTAGAAAACACAGCAGCCCCTTGAATCTGATCCAATAAATCATCAATACGCGGCAATGGGTATATGTTCTTAATGGTTACCCTGTTCAACTCACGATAATCAATACACAGACGTAGGGATCCGTCCTTCTTACGTACAAACAGTACTGGTGCTCCCCAAGGGGACGCACTAGGTCTAATGTAGCCCTTCTCGGTCAAATCCTCAAGTTGTCTCTTCAGCTCCTGCATCTCAGTCGGAGCCATGCGATACGGTGCTTTTGAAAGCGGGGACGTACCAGGCTCTAGCTCAATATTGAACTCTACATCACGATGCGGAGGTAAGCCTGGCAATTCATCTGGAAATACGTCTGGGTAGTCTCGGACTACCGGAATATCGATCAATTCAACTGGTCGATCCATTGTCTTGGTCATGTAACACCAATAGCCAATACATCCTTGATTAAGCAGTTTCTCCGTTTTCATAGCGCTGATGATTCTCCCGGAACGGCTGGGATTATCACCCTGGAAGGTACACTCAAGACCATCGTCAGATGTGACGGTCACTGTTCGCTTGCGGACACTAATTATGGCATCATGACGGTCCATCCAATCGATACCCAAGATCCAATCATCTTTAGGTAAATCGACCACAATTAAATTTGACAACCACTAACGGTCGTTCATTCGAATCGAGCAGTCCTGAACTTCACGATTCCCAACAATTCTTCTACCATCGGGTAGACCAATTATATAAGGTTCACAATTGATAACATGCTCTAATTGCAAACGACTCAAACAAGAAGTAGACAAAAAGGAGTGTGAAGCACCAGTATCAAAAAGAACACAGACAGGCTGAGATTGGATCTCGAGAGTACCTGCAATCATGCTGGCTTCGGGATCTTCAGCCCTCTTCATCTCGTAAACTCTAGGTTTTACAGCCCCTGCACCGGGTGTACCTGCTTGATTTCCACGTCCCATCCCTTTGTTTGCCCCGGTAGTCTGATAAGAAGCGGATGGAGGTACTCGGTCCCGAATCAAGATCATCGAGCATGAGATGCTGCGGGAATACGTCCTAGTCCACTCCTACAATAACGAGCACGATGTCCGTTCTTCCCACAAGTATGGCATGACACGGCTGGCCTAGGACATTTCGAATTGATGTGCCCCGGGTCTCCACAATTATAGCATACAACAGATAGGCTGACCGCTCGAGGTTGCGATCCGGTTGGCTTCGATACCGTAGGTTGCCGTTCAGAAGGATTTGGCACTGGTTGGGGTCTCTTGAATGTTCCCCGGTTGCTGTCTGACTGGTTCTGGTTCCTGAATTTCTTGTTGTTAGACTGCGGTTGCTTCTTGGAAATTTCCTTCACGGTCAATTTGTACTCCAGAGCTTTCTCGATGAACTCCGGTAGGGTCACACAATGATGGTTCAACAGCTGCATTCTCATTCGGGGTTTAAGCCTTTTGAGAAAGTATTTGATCTTATCAGCTTCTGTGTGGACAATCGTCGCGGCAAAAGGGAGAAGTGCCTGGAATTTCTCGGCAATAGATAGTACGTCATCATCTTCGGACGGTTCCGGATTCAGCAATTCTGATAATTTGGCCTCGCGGAGAGGACCTGGATAGTAACGATCCAGCATGAGATTTTTAAATTCTTCCCAAGTGCATACGCCATCAGCTGGCCTCACCGAAAGCCACCAAGTGTGGGCGCCCTTGCCCAAAGAGTAAGCTGTTATGGAGACGCGATTCTCTACTGGACAGTCTACCATATCGAACAACTTCTCGAAGTGTTCGATCCAATGCACGATATCATCCGGCTCAGAGGAACCTTCAAAAATCGGCGGTCGTTGGCGCGAGATGTCGCTGATGATCCGATTCACCGGCCCGTCATGTACAGGAGGTGGCCCCTGATGCTGGTCGGTAGCTGCTCTTTGCATAGTTTCCATTAATTGACCCATTTGGGTCATCTGAGCCATCATGCCCTGCATTACAGTGTAAGGATCGACACAAGAATCCTCACGTCCATTGTGGTGCGATTGGTCCCTAGAAGGCGAACCACTGCCTGCAGAACTATGCTCTGCGTTCGCACGTCTGTTGGCTCGCGGTATCGGGATTCGGCCCCTTCCGCGGCCTCGTCCCCCTCTGCCACGGCCTCTCAAATTTCTTTCCATACTGAAAGAATCAATTTGTAATGATAATCATAAGTACAGTTCATGATACCAATCAGAATTCACGCTAAGTTAATGGCAGTAAGAAATTACATATTCAAGAAAACAGTTCGTAATGAGTTATCATCACTACGAGAGTCACACAAAATATCATATCGACGTTTGAGTCGACTGATTTCAATCATATAATCAATCCAGAATTTTATTTGAATCATCAATCAGATAATTCCTGCCACAAACCCTTAAAATGCCGAGATCAACAAGGAGATCTATTCAGAGATCAATATCATGTCAATAATTTATTCATGGTTCATAAAGTACTTACCGCATTTGGCTCGTAGGATCAGGCGCTCGCACGGGTCACACGTGACACGAAGGTCTCTTGATACTAGTTCAATACACAAAGACTCAAAAAGAAAGGAAACGACCTCTAGCAATTGCATCTCTGATACCATCTTCTGTAACACCCCGATAAGGCGGCCATTACAGTGCCGTGGACCCCACACTGGGATCCACCAGGCGATATCCAAAGTACAGATTAAATACACAATACATGTGATACCGAACCACAAAACATAGTATTTACTCCGATGTGAAGTTTACAGCAGTATGGCCTACGGCCTTATTACACACAGGATCCAAAACATAAGTATAATCCATATGGAGATGAATTATACTTTAAATAACAATGCATTTGTTCAAACTTAAAATGAAGCAAAAAAAAATAACATTACATGGTACGAACATGACCGGACACGAAAGACTTGGGGCCCCCGAACTAGTATCCTTCGAACCCTTCGTCATCACCTTGATCTTCCTGTGCCTTGCCTTTTCCTCGACCTAAAATACAACACAAGTATTTCGCCCAACACAGGGTCAGATATACATGATAAATGGTTCTCAAGATAGTATACAATTCACGCATATAATATTTCAAGAATAACGCCCCGACAAACGAACATACCACTCGGGCGTATGAACGCTCAGTCACAAAACATCGAACACATCCAAGTATAAAAGTGGACTGTGAGCGACTAAGATAGTATGGCTCGAGAGGGACATCACAGTACGCCCGATCCGAATATGTGTCAGTGCACATGTCCACCTTGTATACGGAATCCAGGATATACGTGGGACAATGTACCTAATTAGCCTCAACGAACTACGTTTCGTGTGCACATCCTTTCATGGAAAAATATTCACGCATGACTATATATGTGCTCGGCTAAAAATCCTACACAATATCCAATCGGAACGTAGATATGACTCCGGATATGTCACGATGCAACATGACAACGAATTCAAGAATTTCACAAAATCCGAATAAGGATCGAGGACTCACCGAGATGACAACAAGATCAACAATATCATGGGTCCAAAAGTAACGAACTTGGGAATACAATCCCACGATGAAAACGGGACATCATTAAGAGCAACATCAAATCACAAGACACAAGTTTATAAGTGTTTCATATACACGAAATGCATAATCATCATAAGAATCCACACATAATTATAACCAAGCAAGATAACTTGCCTCAATACGGAGGCGTGTAAAGTCCTTCTTTGTCGAACGAACAGCCGGCCCTCGATTCAAAATTTGTTACTCGGACAATCAACCTTGAATGAAGTATATTTTATTCAATAATGTGTTCATATGATCATCTATATCAAACTTCGACGAGACAAACATCCTAATTCTCATTTGAGTAGTTCAACTTTAAGATGTTGAGCGTTACTCCAAGAACCTCATTCAATACCATTCTATTCTTACAATTGATTACAAGATGTTTACCAAATGTTTGCTGGATTAAGATGTGTTAACCAATAATCTCCTACTCTTTAAACTTATCAAGAACATCAAAAAGTAAAATCTGCACTTCAATCAATTATTTATGTTGAGTTAAGTAGTTATAATTCCATATTATGATTATGAAGACCACTACAAGTTCAACACCTTCCTTATAATATTCTAGTTAACTTGGTGGTTCAAACATTACTCCTATGGATTTATTTAGCTTAGGTTCAAGAAGGTGATTCCATACTTCTAATGATCAACAAGGGTTCTCAAAACATTTTATGGTAATTATTCCAAGAAGTTATTTACATCATAATGAAACAAAGATTATTAATAGTCTATTGGTGTTATTAGTCCAGGAATAAGAGTTTGGTTTAACTAAACATGATCATCATCATTGAAGATACTAAAAACACAACCTTACAAACCCTTAACTATCATATTCATCATTAAGTTTGTTGGAAGCTTAACTATGAACATGTTTAGCTTGATTAAATCATCACTAGGTGGAGTATACTTAATTACTATCATTATAACTATGAGATTATAGGGTTAAAACGTATGAGATACCTTCAGAATTGAAGAACAATACACCAAGACCACAAGAACACAATCTAAGCTTCAAGAATGACTCCAACTCCCAATCAACAAGCTCCAAAATCCAAATGTAAAGCTCAAACACAAGTTGGAAGAAGGTAATTTGGATCTAGGGGTGCAGGAGGATGATTATCTAGGTGAAAACTCATAGTTTGGTCGTGCAAAATGAAAGACACAAGCTGTCTTTTTATAACAGCACAGTGCGTTACGTACGCTACCCGGACAGTATTACGTACGTAAGCTCTGTCCAGATGTTACTGGACTGAAACACGAACATCGTTACGTACGTTACCTATCAACGCATTACGTACGTAATGTAGGTCAACTATATTGCCTCCAAAAGATCAGATATTCGAATCCCGCCCGGCCCTACACGCCGAAAGTTGAGATCGGATACGATTACACTAGTTACGTACGTAACAAGCACACCTTTACGTACGTAAAGAACTAAGCATAACGTACGTTATGTTTAAGGATTAGCATACGTTATACCCAGGTTAGTAGCAAAAAAAAATGTATTAATCTATGCGACGTCGAGAATCCAATTATAGTGCGAGTGATCGTTATTATTATGTTTATTTATGATATATTCCAATATCGATAACAATACACAAATGCAACAAGAGAACAACAGTATTTGAATTATCCGAACCATACAACAGTAAGTAAGAATTTCCGTCGGATATTACATTCATGATGCCTTGATAGGTTATTGGTGGAAAATCACCCATATTCCTTATGAAATGTATGTTTGCCCCTTTCTTCCACACTTCTTAATTCCTACCCCGGGTCACGCCCTGGTTGTGACGTCCTTAGGGATAAGGGGTCGTGACATAATGGTATCGAAGACTTTTGTTCGCTCTGAGTCTATGGTTTTTCAAGCGAAGTTTATTTTGATTCTCTAATCTGATATAAGAATCAATTGTCAACTCAACACCCCATCACGTCATGCTTAACTGAAGAGTAAGGTAAATGATTTACTAGTCTTTATGATTCATACTTCTTTTGCCATGAAAAATGTATCTCTTTACGAGCTTTTATGAGATGTTAATTATGAACATTTATGGAATGATATATGTATGACGAAGCATGTAATATATGAATTTTTATTTTACGATTATGCATGAATTGTTGCTGATGAAGAAACATGAAAGATCAGAACCTAGAAACTTCCTTAGAGTCTTCTATCATTGGAACGAGAACTTATGCGCCTTAAGTATTTCAGCATATGCCCGAATGTGAATGGCGAACTATGACGATGTAATAACGAAGATCAATGATGCAGTGATGTCTACGGCGAATATCACTTACATACGAGTGATGTGATATGGTTATTTTCTATCGGGATGTCCATTTATGGTGGGACCCAAATAACTTTCATAAGGAACCCATTAGAGAGTATATTTTGTTTATATTAGGTGCTTCTCAGAGTCCATAGTTCGAGTCGAGAACTTAGGATGAGTTTATATTCTTCTTCTGAGAACCCTTTAGTAGAGTTGTTCTATTATGCCGAGACGTTGATTGATTATACATATACCTCCTTCATAGGATGGCGACCACAAAGACGACGCTGCGGAAGTCAACAAGGAGACGGCGGACACCGTGCGACCTTGTGGAGGCTTTCCACAACACGTATCGAGGCACATGTGCCACCATATCCCAGTGCGTAGGAGACGACCGGGCGCTTAGCTGCTCCTCATGGTGTCTCAGACTACGAGGGCATTCAGCGCATTATCGACCTCCTTCCGATCGGGTGGAGGGAGTGGTCTGCTGCAGTCCCATGGTACTATATCTTTTTATGTGAGCCCACTTTAGTACCGTCCGGAGATTTCATGGCCTTTGCTATCTGGACCACCACTCAGTACCTCCAGCACCGTGCACCTCTCCATGGAGCTAGCGTGTATCGACCATATGCTAAGGGAGCTTTGACAGAGAGGCCATCTACACCTTTACCCAGCCAGGTGGTTCTTGTTGCACCGCCTCATACTCAGTGTGGGTTAGACCTGGAGGCAGGGACCTCAGCACCTCACCGCAGGAACATGAGGATCGAGCCTTTTATTCTCATGAGGACATCTCCGCCACTTCAACCTATGCCAGTCATCGATCCAGTCCACCCACGACTGATCTTAGACGATGCTCATCTACTTTTCCCAAAGAACCATACAGTCATTGAAGATCCTATTGTAGTCCCTCCAATTTTAGACGAGGAGTTAGAAGAAGATCTGGAAGAGGATCCGGAGGAGTTTTCCGAGGAAGACAGCTCGACTGCTGAGTCGAGGGTGACTTGGGATAGTTTGGGATGGTGCAAGCCATTTATTTTATATTTTGTGCGGAACATCACTTCTTTTGCTATATGTGTCATTCCGATGTCTAGCACTTTATTATTTTATAGACGGCAATGCTATTTGTTAGAGCATCCCATATTTTGGTATATGTGTAGGCAGGTGACCTAGATCAACTTTTATAGCTTGATAGTCAGTAAGAAATTGTTGAAGGCAATTGTTCTATTTTGATGAATATGATATATTGATATATATATATATATTGACCCTTTATGGGCTTTTCTTCTCATGAGTATGATGTTGTTATTTCTGATCTATTTCTCGACCTTGCCACGTGAGTTATCTATGAGTATGTGTTGATGCATTATGATTATGTGTTGCGAACTCCTTTTTATGATCAAGTGTGACGATAATTATGGACCAACAAGAATGAACTAATGCTGATTATGTGAACCACAGAATGCCACCCAGAAGGGAAAGAAGGAGAGGAGGGCATGAACGCGACACTACACCTCCTCCTCCTCCTCCTCCTCCTCCACCCCAACGGGCTATTGAAGAGCTTTTCCTCAAGCAGAATCCACCTAGTTTCAATGGGCCAGGAAACCCGAGCGATGTTGAGCTTTGGGTTAGAGCTATGGAACGAATTTTTAACGTCCTAAGGTGTACCAACCAAGAGCGTCTTTCTTGTGTGCTCTTCCAACTCACTGGATCTGCAGACTTCTGATGGGAAGCACGCAGGAAGATCCTGACGGCTGAGCAACTGGAAAACTACTCTTGGGAGGAATTCAAGGAATCACTGTATGACAAGTATGTTCCAAAAACCTTCAAGGTCAAGAAGGTAGATGAGTTCTATAATCTGAAGAAATGGACGATGTCGGTGACCGAGTACGATCGAATGTTTTGTGAGTTAGCAAGGTATGCTCTAGACCAAGTTGATACTGGCGAGAAGATAGGAGGAAAATTTAGAGCAGGACTGAGGCATGAGATAGGCATGTCCTTAGCTAGCCATGGAAGGGTGAGCTACAGTGAATCACTTAACAGAGCTCTGGATATAGAGGCAGCAATGCTGAAAGAGAAATGGGCGCCCAAAGTTACACCACCATTCAGACGAATTCCCATGAGTATAAGGGGAAGTGTAAGTGGGAAGGACGAAATAATAGTGGCAATAACAACAACAATGGAAACAACCAGGCTAACAGGAAGCCGTGGCAGAGAAATATACCTCATGGACAGCCTCAGGCTCAAGGAGGCAACAATTAGGGACGACAGATGGTTCCTGCTCAGGGAGGCAATAATCAGGGACGATTTGCAAACCCCATATGTCCCAAGTGTAACAAGCAGCATCATGGTGCCTGTCTGTTGGGCACTATAAGTTGTTACACGTGTGGCCAGAAAGACCATATCATGAGGAATTGCCTTAAACAGCAACAGGTAGATAGACCAAACCACCAGGGTCAACCCCAGCCACTAAGGGCACTGCAAGGACAACCACAACTACCGCCACCACCTAAACAGCAGAATCAGAATGCTAGGTCTTATGCCATCAATCAGAACCAAGCCGAGAAGGATAAGGGTAACATGGTAGGTATGGGCAAACTTCTTAACCTACCTGTTATTATTTTGTTTGATACTGGAGCATCGCATTCATTTATTGCTAGAGCATGTGTGGATAATCTTAACATTATATCTGAACGTGTTAGTCATGTCATGGGAGTATCTACACCACCAGGAAGAATTTCAACTACCATGCAAGTTTCTTCTAATCTGGAATTAGAACTCGGAAACCTTAAAGTGGTTACTAATAATCTTAATGTTATGACGATGTGGGATGTATATGTAATCCAAGGAATGGATTGGTTAGCTAAGAATTATGCCACAATTCTTTGTTATGAGAGGAAACTTTCCTTCCAACCACCGGGAAAGGAGCCCACAAACTTTCACGGCATTAGAATGGGTAGAGGAGTACCCGTTATCTCTGCCCTTCAGGACAAGAAGATGATGAGAAAGAAGGATTGTCAGGCTTTCCTTGTTTACCTTGATAAGGAAGCTGGAGTAGAGAATACGATAGGAGATGTGCCAATTATGTAGGAATTCAAGGATGTATTCCTATAAGTGTTACCGGGTTTACCACCAGATAGACAAGTGGACTTCAAAATCGACCTAGAGCCAGGGTCAGCCCCAGTGTCGAAAGAACCATACATGATGCAACGAAGGAACTGCAAGAGCTCAAGATCCAACTACAAGAGCTGTTGGATTTAGGTTTCATTAGACCGAATGTTTCTCCATGGGGAGCACCTATCGTTTTTGTGAAGAAGAAGGATGGTACGCTGAGAATGTGTATAGAGTATAGGGAACTGGACAAGCTCACACTCAAGAACAAGTATCCTCTGCCAAGGATAGATGACTTGTTTGACCAACTCAAGGTAACAACTGTATTTTCTAAGATAGACCTTAGGTCTGGGTATCACCAGTTGAGGATTTGACCAGAAGATACACCCAAGAAAGCATTCTGAACAAGATATGGACACTATGAGTTTATAGTCATGCCATTCGGATTAACAAACGGTCCTGCAGTATTCATTGATCTTATGAACAGACTGTTCCACCCGTACTTGGATAAGTTTGTCTTGGTGTTCATATATGACATTATCATCTACTCTAGAAACGAGAAAGAGCATGAAGAACATCTCAGGATAGTGTTGGAAACACTGAGAACTGAGAAACTCTTTGCCAAATTCAGTAAGTGCGAATTATAGTTGAAAGAGGTAATGTTTCTTGGTCATATTGTGTAAGCAAATTATATTAATATGAACACAGCTAAAATGGAAGTAGTACGTGACTGGAAGTCACCAACCAACCCTAATGTGATTAGGAGTTTCTTGGGTCTAGCCGGGTACTACTAAAGGTTCATCGAAGGATTTTCCAAGATTGCTAGACCAATGACGCAACTGTTGCGGAAAGGAATTAAGTATTTAAGGATGGATTAATGTGATGAGAGTTTTCAGGAACTCAATAGAAGATTGACTACTGCACCAGTTTTAGCAGTACCAGAAGCGAACAAGGAGTATGTGGTTTACACAATGCTTCTAAGAGTGGGCTAGGTTGTGTATTGATGCAAGATGGGAAAGTGATAGCTTACGCGTCAAGACAACTTATGCCGCATGAGGTGAATTATCCCACACATGATTTGGAACTAGCCGCAGTTGTGCACTCATTAAAAATATGGAGACATCACCTTTATGGAGTGAGGTGCGAAATTTTTACTAATCACAAGAGTATAAAGTGCTTTTTCGAGCAGAAGGACTTCAACATGAGACAGAGGAGATGGCTCGAATTGGTAAAGGATTATGATTTTGGTATTAACTATCACCCCGACAAGGCTAATGTGGTAGCGGATACCTTGATTCGTAAGACTCAATCACAGTTAGGATACCTACTTACCGCAGAAGGGGATCTAATCTAAGATTTTGAAGGAATGAGTTTAGATGTGGTTCATCCACCCGAAACTAAAATGGGTCGTGTTGCGATGTTAGTGACGACACCAGATTTGATAGGTCGGATAGTGAATGCGCAGAGGAGAGATGAAGCATTGAAGAAACTACGTAGTATAATTAGATCTGATAACCCAGGAAGTTACCGCGAAGCGGTTGGTAACACAATTATGTTCAAAGAGAGAATATGTGTTCCACATGATGAGGAGTTAAAGAATGAAATTATGAGTGAATCTCATGATACTCCCTACACTGCTCACCTAGGAAGTACCAAGATGTACCTAGACCTGAAGAGAAATTTCTGGTGGGACGGTATGAAACGGGATGTAGCTTCATTTGTCGAGCGGTGTTTGGCTTGTCAGCAAGTGAAAGCACTACACCAACAATCTTATGAGAAGTTACAGCCATTTACTATTCCAAAATGGAAGTGGGAAGGAATAGCGATGGACTTTGTGACTAGTTTGCCAAGGACCAAACGAGGAAACACTGCTATATCGGTTATAGTAGCAAGACTCACAAAATCAGCTCACTTTTAGCTTATTCCGATCACTTATGGCTCTGAGAAGTTAGCAAAATTATATGTCCGTGAAATTTTGCATTTGCATGGAGTGCCGATATCAATCACATCAGACTGAGATCCATAATTTACCTCTAGATTTTGTACGAGCCTACAAACGGAATTGGGCACACACCTGAATTTTAGTACCGCTTTCCACCCGCAAACTGATGGACAATCGGAAAGGATGATTCAGACACTAGAAGACATGTTGAGAATTGTAGTGTTGGATCAAGGTGGAAATTGAGAGCATGTTTTGCCATTAATCAAATTTGCTTACAACAACCGTCATCAGGCAACGATAGGTATGGCGCCATATGAAGCCTTATACGACAAAAAATGCAGATCACCACTATATTAGGATGAAGTGGGTGAGAGAAATATTTTAGGGCCAGACACAGTCAGTGAGATGATCGAGATTATCCGCAAGATACGACAGAGAATACAAGAGGCCCATACTCGACATAAGTCATATGCTGATACACGCCGAACTGAATTGCATTTCGAAAGTGGGGACAAGTTTTTCCTCAAGGTTTTCCCTTCTAAGGGAATAATCAAGTTTGGCGTTAAAGGCAAGCTTAGGCCATGTTTTATAGGGCCATATGAGATTCTCCAGAGGATCGGCCTAGTTGCTTATAAATTGGCTCTACCACTTACTCTTGGGAATGTTCACAATATTTTCCATGTTTCTCAACTGAGGAAGTATGTATTTGATCTCAAGCATGTGATCCATCAGAGTGACATAGTTCTTAGTCACAATATGAGTTTTGAAGAGAGGCCTGAAGCTATTTTAGACCAAAAGTTCAAGAACTGACGAATAAGTCAATTTCTTTGGTAAAAGTATAATGGAGTCACCACGGTCAGTAAAAAGCTACGTGGGAACTCGAAAGCAAGATGAGGGAGAAATACCTAGAACTCTTTGATGAGGTATGTAAATTTCAGGAGGAAATTTCTTATTAGAGGGGTAGGACGTAATGCCCCAGTCATTTATATGCATGATTTATTATAACATCAAGTGCGACATTAGGGTTTTTGCATTCCTAAGTAATAAAATTCTGACCAACGGGATAAGTTTAGATCTATTTACACGTTTTTAATTCAGAAATTAGATGTTCGGTTATCTGGTTGGGATTATCTTCTGAATTTGATCTTATGTTTCGATATATAGAATCGTGATCCCTTCGCCTTCTATATACACTATTTTAACGTTGCGAGTATGATTTTGAAAATTTACTTTTCAAGTTTTTGGGTATATTATATGTCGAGTCGTTTTCTCGGATAATTCGCGTTCCAGAAATCGCGAAACTTTTCTCCGACTTTAAGCTGTAAGTTCGACACGATAATTTAAGTATATGACATACATTCAATACCCGAGTAATTTTATCTATGGAAGAGCGAAAAGTAAAATATTATTCGACCGCTTTATTAAAGTCTAGGGTTAACCTAGTATATAAAGGGACATAACCCTTTTCCCCTTCACTTCATCTTCTTCTTCTCCCTTGGCCCCCCTCCCTCTTGAAAGTGAAGAAACTCCATTGTTCTTCCCTTGAAGCTCCACAACCAAGCTCCTTTGTTGTGCCAAACTTGAATCCGAGTTCATAATCAAGTAAGTTACCCCCCCCTCTTCAATTCTATCCAAGTAAAAATAGAATTTAGGAACTTAGGTTTGATCTTTTAATCCTTTATATATTGTTTCTAAGTTGATTCTAAGGTACTTGGGAGTTTCTAAAATATGTTCTATTCATGCTTTAATTTTGTCATTTGGGCTGAAATTATTAGGGTTCATAGCTCAAACATGTGTTGTTTTTCTTATGATTTTCTTACACAATATGTTTCGACTTGATGATATGATGATATGATGAATTTATGGGATTTTAATAAAATGTTTGGTATTTTGGAATGAAAGGAAGAATCATGTTTAGTTCTTGATATGTTAATATATGTTCAAAGTGACTTGATGTTTGTGATGATGTAGGAAAGATATACATGATATGTTTTTGTTATATTTTTGTAAAATATTTTGGGAATTTGTTGAAAACAAAGACTTGAAGTTATATTTATGAAGTGGAATATGTGTTAGATAATAGTTGATGTAACTAAAGAGCATGTTATGTATTAAGGATTTTTAAACCAGGTTTAGGTCATTTTCATATTAGGACCAACATGAGTATGGATTAAATGTGTTGCTAAATGTTGATGATGTATGAAGTTGACGATGTTTGATCTTTATTGATATATAAAAATGTGTTGGTAAGCATTTTCCAAAAACAAAAGATTATGAAATGAATTTCGTAGTGTCGAGAAGCATGCTTGTATATGGACTCCTATATGTGTTATAAGTATAATATGCATGATTAGAGTTTACATGTTTAGGATTTTCATTGCTAGAAACGATATCTAGATTAATATGATGTTTTTCCCATTTTCTCCGGAAATTGGCAATTTAGATACACTTCACGGAAATGGCCATAACTTTCTCCACGGTTAATATTTTCGAGATCCGTACAATGTCTAGTTCTTAATGTGCAATTACAGAATTCTAACTCTTTCCAGCCTTTGTACACATTATGTTTTTTACTATGTTAAGTGTTTGATGATGGTTTTCGAACCAAGGAATTTGTAACGGAATCGAGTGTCGGTTACGATTGTTAGTATCTTTATATGTTATATGGCTAGTTAGGTTCTCTAAGAAAATCATAGCTTTTATTATTAAACCTATGTCGAATGCAAAACCCTAAAGTCTAAACATGTAGATCGAGTATGTTGTCCGTTAGACTTTGTTAAGCTCGATCGACCGCTAAACTTAGTTGTTTCTGATGAAAGGTGGAGCAGTAGATTAAAGCATAAGGAAGAGCCGAGAATCATTTTTCTTGCATCTATTACTTGTACAGGTGGGCTTTCTATACGAAAATGATTTGAGCTTTTCTCTATTTTGATGAAATGTTTTACAAGCAAATTATGATTTCAAATGATTATGATGCATAAAAACTTTTATGTGGATTCTTATGAACCTATCCGTGTCGGCTTGCCAATCTATGAAATGATCGGATCCTGAGCTAGACAAAGGTCGCTGTCCAGGGTTAGTGTGTCTACACAAACCCCTTCGGCCGAGATCACATGGCCGAGAAACATGACTTCTTCCAACCAGAACTCACACTTCGAGAATTTTGCATAGAGGTGCTCGGTTCTCAAAATATCTACCACCAAACGCAAGTGTCGGGCATGTTCCTCTTTATCTCGAGAATAGATCAAAATGTCGTCAATAAAGACTACTACATACCTGTCGAGGTACTCGATGAATATCTTGTTCATTAACTGCATGAATACTGCCGGTGCATTAGTCAAACCAAAAGGCATAACTAAAAATTTATATTGCCCATATCTCGTCCGAAATGCAGTCTGAACTCTTTCACCCTGAGTTGATAGTACCCTTATCTCAAATCAATTTTCGAGAAAACTGCAGCCCCCTGCAACTGATCAAATAAATCGTCTATAGGAGGCAACGGATACTTGTTCTTGATGGTCACTTTGTTTAGCTCACGGTAATCGATGCACAAACGTAGTGAACCATCCTTCTTTCTCACAAAAATAACAA
Organism: Orobanche coerulescens; assembly: GCA_033398695.1. Lineage (NCBI taxonomy): Eukaryota > Viridiplantae > Streptophyta > Magnoliopsida > Lamiales > Orobanchaceae > Orobanche > Orobanche coerulescens. The sequence continues at coordinate 125,529,917 of CM065807.1, forward strand.
GCGTAAATTATGGATATGGTGAATTTGATGATATATGCAATGAAACAAAATGATTTAGTAAACACGGGCTTTTTCTTAAAACCCCCGTATATTACTGCTTATATGTATGATGACAACTACGAAAGCATGTTTTATGTTTTGGCAATATGTTTAGGGAGTATGCTGTACTCAGCCCTGTATATGTTTTAAAATGTGCAGGTTGAGTAGGGAATGTGACAGAGGGTGTTTAGTGGAAGTCTTTGTCTACAAACGATATTAAGCCCTGGTTACATATCTTCATATATGTAACCAACCATGTTTTGCCGCTGCGAATACTTTTTATGATTTTGCTTTCTAAGTTACATCGTTTGTGATGTACTGTGAAGCCTTTCCTACATATATGGCTAATATTATTACTATGTATTCTTACTTTGAATTCTAAGTCATTCCCACGGGATTGATCACCTTCATGATGCCTTGATAGGTTCTTGGTGGAAATTCACCCATATTCCTTATGAAATGTATGTTTCCCCCTTTCTTCCACACTTCTTAATTTCTACCCCGGGTCATGCCCTGGTTGTGCCGTCCTTAGGGATAAGAGACGTGACAACATAGTTGTTTTTCGAGTCTTATGTGTAGATGACATACTAATCATTGGAAACAACATACCCACCTTGCAGAGAGTCAAGACTTGGTTGGGAAGTTGTTTCTCCATGAAAGACTTGGGAGAAGCTGCTTACATTCTTGGGATAAAAATATATATAGATAGATCAAAGAGAGTGATTGGTCTGAGTTAAAGTACCTACATTAACAAAATATTGAAGAGGTTCAATATGCATGACTCCAAGAGAGGACTCCTGCCAATGTCACTTGGCATTCCTCTAAGTACGACTCCTGATGAGCAAGCCCGCATGAGCAAGATTCCATATGCTTTGGCCACTGGATCGATCATATATGCCATGATTTATACTCGATCAAGTGAAAGTCACTGGAGAGCAGCGAAAACCATCCTAAAGTACTTAATAAGAACTAAGAATGTGTTCCTTGTAACACCCTGAGATATTCGGAATAATTACAGCGCCGTAAATCTTTTATATAAGAATTTACAAGGCTAAACAAAAGAAAATATAATGATAATACGAAAGTCCCATTAAATTTTAGAGTACCGAACCAAATCAAAGGAGTTCTTTATTACAAGCACCTCAAAAACATCACAAGACACGCGTACTCGCGTACTGAAAATAAACCGGAAAGACCAGAAAACAAGAATTAACATCACTGAGCCCCTTCGTCGTCATGTCGGTATTGTGGCTTCTTACCCGCTCCTCAGCTACCTGAACATCAAAACAAATGTCCACCCCCGAAGGGGTTAGCAAACAATGCTAGTACAAGTATCGGAATACAAAAATATGCAAGAATAATGCATAACAATATACATAATATGGACTTCCATTACCGGAATCCAACAATACGAATCCACAAGATTCAATCAACACAACAGGGGTATTCCAACGATCCAGCACCCTCATCATAGATCCCAAGATGATTCCGTCGGACCAACACGAGGTGGAAAAACCCGTCCAATGATCCAGCGCCCTCAGCATAGATCCCAAGATGATCCCGTCGGACCAACACGAGGTGGACATCCGATCCAGCGCCCTCAGCATAGATCGCTTGATCCCTTCGGATCATCACCACTTACACACAACACAACTATGCATACACATATGCAAGAAAATGGACATGTACATCAACATGAACATACAACAAATCGATAACAAATGTCATGACAATTCAGTGAAAATAATCTCGTATCAACAATCATGAATAAATCATATGCATGTCCAAATTCATCAATTATTCACAACTTTCAAAATACGATACTTGCCTTAGAATGGCGATAAGGGTTGTTACTACGAAGAAGAAATCTTCAACCAGCTCGAAGAACTCTCACTCAATCAATCCACCAAAACCCGAACCTTCAACGAATAATAACACCGGTAACTAACGGTTTCGGATAATCAGTTTAATAATCAAAAACATCAAAAGGGGTGTGATATTCCCAAACATATGAGCTTATTACGCTGCCCTATATCAATTCGGATTTGAATCAACATTATGATGCTAACCCGACAAACACACGTAGTATCCTACCTAAGATCAAATGTATCATACGGTCGGATTCTTCAATACATCACAGGATAATTCTTCTTACAATGATTCTAATCATGTTCTTCATTTATCCAAACCAATCGATATATCGAAATTACTACGTGGAACACCGTAAGAACTTGATTACTGGGTTCACTTGATACTCATCTTCATCTTCAAGAAAAATATCCTAAGTTTAATCCATTAAATGTCCCAATACGTATAATTTCATTATGTAATACATAACTGACCATAATCGGTTTTGTAGCTTCATGATTGTGCTTAGGAGTTCAAACACTACATGGTTCAATGTTCTATACGATGAAGAAGTACCGAAACATCGAAAATATTCTTCTAACAACATGATGTTCGACCACACATGAATTTAACTTACTAGATAATCTCAAAACATGTCCAAAACATCCTTAAGAATACTTAATCCAGTTGGTGAAGAATCACCTACCTCAAAATAGTGAAGAACAAGGAGGAATTTGAAGAAATTCAACACCGAGAGCTTGAACACCAATCTCCAATGGTCTAAAATCTTCAAACTAGAGCTAGGATGATGATATGAGAGGTTTAGGATGGAGAGAGTGACTCTCTAAGTCTCAGAAAATCGAGTATGGGAAGTGGTGAAATCTAAAAAATGAAGAAGGGTGCTGTCCTATATATAGAAAATGGTTATTAGCGCACGCTATGGCCATATCCATAGCGTGCGCTAACGGGCTTGCAGTCTACTATTTCTTCCTGGTCTCGACTTAACATACGCTAACATCCCTTTACATGCGCTAAGTACGTAAATTAGCGTACGCTACCACTAATATAGCGTGCGCTAATGGCCATACGAAGCTTATTGACCTCACTGTACTCAACATTTAGCATGCGCTATCCTCATACCAGTAGCGTGCGCTAAACAGCGTTGACTCAGCTTTTCCAAAAGCCGTCCAGGTTCATCCCAACATGTCCTGACCAAGATCCGCGGCTGATCTCACCTACCTCCCTGTCTTAATGAAGTTGACTACGTATAGCGCGCACTAAGGTTCATACACAGCGTGCGCTACGAAACCCAAATTAGCGTATACTATGCCTAGTCGTTATCGTGCGCTACAAGTGCAAAAATTACAATTTTGAACACAAACATAAAATCATACGCTCAACAACACCGGATCATGAAGTACGCTGGATAATACTCAGATCAAATACAACATATACAATGTCACAATGTTCAAAATACACATTAGAATCTCCGGTATTACATCCTCTCCCCCTAAAAAGAAGTTTCGTCCCGAAACTTAAGATGAAAATAACTCCAGGTATGTAGTCTTCATACCATCCTACGTTTCCCACGTGGCCTCTTCGACTCCGTGTCGTCAGAATTACACCTTAACCAAGGATATTGTTTTATTCCTCAATTGCTTGATCCGACTTTCGAGTATTCTGATTGGTCTCTCTTCGAAGGTTCCGTCATTAGCTATCTCGATCTCACCGAAATCAATAATATAACTGGGATCTGGTACATACTTCTGCAATTGGGATACGTGGAATACATTATGAATGTGACTCAGCAATGGCGGTAAGACCACCCTGTATGCTAAATCCCCAACTCTCTCGAGGATCTCAAATGGTCCGATATATCTCGGACTTAGCTTACCTTTCCTCCCAAAATGGAAAATTCCCCGTGTAGGAGACACCTTCAATAGTACATGGTCCCCAATGTCGAACTCTAGCGGGCGATGACGCACGTCTGCATTCGACTTCTGTCGACTCTAGGCAGTCAACAACCTTTCCCGAATCAAAGCTATCTTCTCTTGAGTCTGAACTATCAATTCCGATTCCGTCCCGATCAAGTCCGAAGAATCACCCCAGCATAGGGGTGATCGGCATCTTCTCTCGTACAAAGCTTCAAATGGTTCCATCTTAATAGAAGCATGCCAACTATTGTTATATGTGAATTCAATCAACGACAAGTGAATTTTCCAATCAGTTGACCAATCCAAGGCACAAGCTCTAAGCATGTCTTCTACTGTTTGTATAGTCCTTTCGGACTGACCGTCCATTTGAGGATGATAAGTCGTGCTAAAGTTCAGTTCGGTTCCCAAATCTCTGTGAACTGCCTTCCAAAAGTGCGATACGAAGCGACCATCTCGATCCGAAATAATGGTCTTCGGCGTCCCATGCAATCGGACTATCTCTGAAATAAATACTCGTGCCAATTTCTCGGGTCCCCACGTGTCTTTAATTTCTAGGAAATGAGCCGACTTAGTTAGTCGATCAACTACAACCCAAATCATGTTCATTCCCATCTTGGTCCTTGGCATATTGGTGATGAAATCCATCGATATATCCTCCCACTTCCACTCAGGGGTCGGAAGTGGCTTCAACATTCCGGCATATCGCTGATGTTCACTCTTAACCTGCTGACAAGTCAAACACTTCGAAACGTATTCTTCTACGTCCTTCTTCATATTTCCCCCCAGAAGTTTTGTTTTAGATCCTTATACATCTTACTGCTGCCTGGGTGAATAGAATAGGGCGCGCTGTGAGCTTCCTTCAGAATTGTCTGTCTCAAAATATCATCATCAGGAACACAAAGTCGACTCTGAAATCTCAGAACTCCAACATCATGTATCACAAATCCTGGGGCCTTCCATTTCCTTACTTCGTCGCATAATCGAAGAATCAGAGAATCGTTCAACTGCTTAGATTTGATTTCCTCGGCTAGTAACGAAGTTAGTTCCATCACGTATAGTTGCCCTTGGATTCTTGGTGACCATACTTCAATCCCTTCGCAGATCAGTTCTCGCTGAATGCTGGTTTGGGACGTAAGTGCTTCCAACACTTGAAGAAAAATAGGTTTACGGCTCAATGCATCAGCTACCATGTTTGCTTTGCCTAGATGATAGAGGATTTCCAAATCGTAATCCTTGATCAATTCCAGCCACCTTCTCTGCCTCATGTTTAATTCCTTCTGACTGAAAATATACTTGAGGCTCTTATGATCTGTAAAGGTCTGACAATGAGTGCCGTATAAATAATGTCGCCAAATTTTCAAAGCAAAGACCACAACTGCTAACTCCAGATCATGAGTCGGGTAATTAACTTCGTACGGTTTCAACTGTCGAGAGGCATAGGCAATCATCCTATCCTTTTGCATCAATACACATCCCAGACCCTGATTTGAAGCGTCGCTGTACACCATGAATCCCTCGATTCCATCCGGTAACCCTAGTAGAGGTGCTGTCGTCAGTCTCCTCTTAAGTTCATCAAAACTAGCCTGCCATTTCTCATTCCACACGAATCTCTGAGTCTTCTGCAACAGCTGAGTGAGTGGACGAGCAATTTTAAAAAACCCTCTACAAAACGGCGATAATATCCAGCAAGTCCTAAGAAGCTTCGGACTTCTTTCACGTTATTAGGAGATTCCCACTTCAAGATTGCTTCGACTTTCTTCGGGTCCACTTGAACTCCGTCAGCTGATATCACATGCCCAGGGAAGGTTACTTCCCTAATCTAGAACTCGTATTTAGAAAGTTTCGCATAAATCTGTTCATTCCTCAAGGTGCTCAAAACAACACGCAAATGCTCAGCATGCTCCTCGGGGTCTTTCGAATAGATCAAGATGTCATCAATAAAAACGACCACAAACTTATCTAGGTATTCTAATAATACCCAATTCATCAATTGCATAAATACCGCAGGAGCATTGGTAAGTCCGAATAGCATTACCACAAATTCATACTGCCCGTACCGGGATCTGAAAGCAGACTTCAGTATGTCCGATTCCTTAATTCTCAACTGATGGTACCCTGATCGCAAATCGATCTTAGAGAATACTCTGGCCCCCTGCAGTTGGTCAAACAAGTCATCGATCCGAGGTATAGGATACTTGTTCTTGATCGTCACCTTGTTTAGCTCCCTGTAATCAATACATAATCGGAGGGATCCATCTTTCTTCCGGACAAAGAGAACGGGCGCTCCCCAAGGAGAAACGCTTGGTTGAATGTAACCCTTCTGCAATAATTCCTCCAGTTGATTCTTTAGTTCATACATCTCGGTTGGCGCCATACAGTATGGTACTTTGGAAATAGGAGCGGCTCCAGGCTCTAATTCGATATTGAACTCTACTTCTCTCCGCAGAGGTAACCCAGGTAGTTCGTCAGGGAATATATCTGAGAATTCTTTCACAACTGGAATAGATGAGAGCTCTACTCCTTCATTCTTCATGGCAGAGCACCAAAATCCGTGACAACCCTACTTCAGTAATTTCACTGCTTTCATAGCCTTGATCATATTTCCTGAGCTTTCTGCTCCATCCTTTGAATAAATGTTCAGATCCGTCATCAGCAATGATAGAAATGACTCTCTTTCGGTAATTTAAAATAGCCCCATAACGGTTGAGCCAATCATCTCCAAGAATTAGATCGTCACCATGGATGTCAACCACAATAAGGTTTGATGGCCAATGTCTCCCTCCTATAGATACTGGAAAATCTCTAGTTTCTAGGGTTCCCACAATTCTCTCTCCGCTCGGCAAACCCACAACATAAGGCTCACAATCAAATAAACACGAGATTTTCAAACGATTAACATAGTTCAATGATATGAAAGAATGTGTAGCCCCTGAATCGAATAACACACTAACTGGTTGCAAAAGGATCCGAATCGTACCTGATGCAACAGCAGTGTTCTGATCGTCAGATTTACTCATCTCGTACAGGCGTGGAGGAACGGACCCAGCACTGGACGCCTCTATTTTCCCAACATTCTGCTGCTGAAACCCACTTTGTTGCATCTGGTTCACACTTGTCTCTTTCGGAACTGGCGCTGGAGTGCGAGTACCAAATGATCTAGTCACATTTCCGCAAAAATTCGCATGGTGCCCTTCTTGCCCACATTCAAAACATGTCACAGAAGGAACGGGACAATCTCGTCGAATATGCCCTGCTCGACCACAATTATAACACTTCTTTGATGCGTCCGAAACTGCTGATGTTGTTCGGAACTTCTTTCCACCTCGAGAACGATGCGGAGGTTTCCTAGACGAATAAAATGAAGATTGGCCCTTGCGGGGCCCGCTACTCTTATTTTCCGAGATGTTGCCGGACACTTTCTGCTTCTTTGCGTCCATCGATTTCTCCACCGCCGCCTCTTTCATGTCGTAGGCCAATGCTTTGTCCTGATACTGTCGCAAGGTAGTACACTCGAATCCGGACATGTACTGCTTAATCTCCGGCTTCATCTGCATATCAAAATGAAAAATCTTATCCGCATCCGTCCTGACCAAGTGTCGCACACATGTCAGCTACTGATTGAAAGTCTTGATTATGTCAGTCACAGATGCTTCCGAATTCTACGGTGAGAAAAAATCTCGGACTCTAGCCTCTCTAACTGGACGAGGACAATATTGTGCTTCCATCATTAGTTTGAATTCCATCCAGTCAGCATTATGATCCTCCGGTCGAACGACCTCCCACCAGTCAAAAGCCTCTCTAATCAGAAAATACTGGGCGATCGGAACTTTTCGGTCCTCGAGACACTTAATCCCTGCAAATATCTTTTCTAACTCTTTCAACCAGTGATCCCAAGTAGGTACCTCGGCAGAACCATCAAATTTTGGCGGGTGCAATTTGACAACCTCAGTAAGCCATCTGTCTCCCCAATTATCCTCGTTATGCTGGTGTCCCATCGCCATCTGCATGCGGTCAACTACCTGAGAGAACTGGTTTATCTGAGCAACCACCTGTTGAAGCACCCCCGGCATGTTAGGATTTGCATTGTCATTCGCTGATCCCTGTTGTCCTCTAGAATGAGAATCAGTTCGACTAGCTGATAATCCTGGGGTAGTCGCTGAATCCTCCTGTCTCACATTACCACGTCCGCATCCGCGTCCACATCCTCCCCTCAACATACTGTAAACATAATTACTCAATATCCAGAGCAAAATTTTCAAAATAAAGCCCGTCAATATTCACAAATAGAAACTAAGTAAAATGGTAGTATAAGAGATTAGGAGACTTACAACCATGGTCCACATGACGACGCTGGATGAACAGTGATGTTACGAACGACCCGTAAATCAAATAACATAAACAGACCCAACTAAAACCCGACTGCCAAGATATCCATGAAACCTGGCTCCGGTACCATATTCTGTAACACCCCGAGATATTCGAAATAATTACAGCGCCGTAAATCCTTTGTATAAGAATTTACAAGGCTAAACAAAAGAAAATATAATGATAATACGAAAGTCCCATTACATTTTAGAGTACCAAACCAAATCAAATGACTTCTTTATTACAAACACCTCAAAAACATCACAAGACACGCGTTCTCGAGTACCGAAAATAAACCGGAAAGACCAGACAACAATAATTAACATCACTGAGCCCCTTCGTCGTCATGTCAGTACTATGACTGCTTCCCCGCTCCTCGGCTATCTGAACAACAAAAAAATGTCCACCCCCGAAGGGGTTAGCATACAATGGTAGTACAAGTATCGGAATACAAAAATATGCAACAATAATGAATAACAATATACACAATACGGACTTCCGTTACCGGAATCTAATAATACGAATCCACAAGATTCAATCAACACAACAGGGGTATTCCAACGATCCAGCGCCCTCAGAATAGATCCCAAGATGATCCCGTCGGACCAACACAAGGTGGAAAAACCCGTCCAATGATCCAGCGCCCTCAGCATTGATCCCAAGATGATCCCGTCGGACCAACACGAGGTGGACATCCGATCCAGCGCCCTCAGCATAGATCGCTTGATCCCTTCGGATCATCACAACTTACACACAACACAACTATACATACACATACGCAAGAAAATGGACATGTTCATCAACATGAACATACAACAAATCGATAACAAATGTCATGACAATTCAGTGAAAATAATCTCGTATCAACAATCATGAATAAATCATATGCATGTCCAAATTCGTCAATTATTCACAACTTTCAAAATACGATACTTGCCTTAGAATGGCGATAAGGGTTGTTACTATGAAGAAGAAATCTTCAACCAGCTCGAAGAACTCTCACTCGATCAATCCACCAAAACCCGAACCTTCAACGAATAATAACACCGGTAACTAACGGTTCCGGATAATCGGTTTAATAATCAAAAACATCAAAAGGGGCGTGATATCCCCAAACATATGAGCTTACTATGCTGCTCTATATCAATTCGGATTTGAATCAACATTAGGATGTTAACCCGAAAAAGACATGTAGTGTCCTACCTAAGATCAAATGTATTTTACGGTCGGATTCTTCAATACATCACAGGATAATTCTTCTTACAATGATTCTAATCATGTTCTTCATTTATCCAAACCAATCGATATATCGAAATTACTCCGTAGAACACCGTAAGAACTTGATTACTGGGTTCACTTGATACTCATCTTCATCTTCAAGAAAAATATCCTAAGTTCAATCCATTAAATGTCCCAATACATATAATTTCATTATGTAATACATAAGAACTTGATAATCTCCATAAACTGGCCATAATAGGTTTTGTAGGTTCATGATTGTGCTTAGGAGTTCAAACACTACAAGGTTCAATGTTCTATACGATGAAGAAGTACCGAAACATCGAAAATATTCTTCTAACAACATGATGTTCGACCACGCACGAATTTAACTGACTAGATAATCTCAAAACATGTTCAAAACATCCTTAAGAATACTTAATCCAGTTGGTGAAGAATTACCTACCTCAAAATAGTGAAGAACAAGGAGGAACTTGAATAAATTCAACACCGAGAGCTTGAACACCAATCTCCAATGGTCTAAAATCTTCAAACTCGAGCTAGGATGATGATATAAGAGGTTTAGGATGGAGAGAGTGACTCTCTAAGTCTCAGAAAATCGAGTATGGGAAGTGGTAAAATCTGAAAAATGAAGAAGGGCGATGTCCTATATATAGAAAATGGTTATTAGCGCGTGCTACAGACATATCCATAGCGTGCGCTAACGGGCTTGCAATCTACTGTTTCTGTCTGGTCTCGACTTAGCATACACTAACATCCCTTTATGCGCGCTAAGTACGTAAATTAGCGTACGCTACCACTCATATAGCATGCGCTAACAGCCATACGAAGCTTACGGACCTCACTGTACTCGACATTTAGCGTGCGCTATCCTCATACCAGTAGCGTGCGCTAAACAGCATTGACTCAGCGTTTCCAAAAGCCGTCCAAGTTCATCCCGACATGTCCCGACCAAGATCCGTGGCTGATCTCACCTACCGCCCTGTCTTAATCAAGTTGAGTACGTATAGCGCGCGATAAGGTTCATACACATCGTGCGCTACGAAACGCAAATTAGCGTACGCTACGCCTAGTCGTTAGCGTACGCTACAAGTGCAAAAATTACAATTTTGAACACAAACATGAAATCATACGCTCACCAACACCGGATCATGAAGTACGTTGGATAATACTCAGATCAAATACAACATATACAATGTCACAATGTTCAAAGTACACATTAGAATCTCGGGTATTACATCCTCTCCCCCTAAAAATAAGTTTCGTCCCGAAACTTAAGATGAAAATAACTCCGGGTATCTAGTCTTCATACCATCCTACGTTTCCCACGTGGCCTCTTCGACTCCGTGTCGTGAGAATTGCACCTTAACCAAGGATATTGTTTTATTCCTCAATTGCTTGATCCGACTTTCGAGTATTCTGATTGGTCTCTCTTCGAAGGTGCCGTCATTAGCTATCTCGATCTCGCCAAAATCAATAATATGACTAGGATCCGGTACATACTTCCGCAATTAGGATACGTGGAATACATTATGAACGTGACTCAGCAATGGCGGTAAGACCACCATGTATGCTAAATCCCCAACTCTCTCGAGGATCTCAAATGGTCCGATATATCTCAGACTTAGCTTACCTTTCCTCCCAAAATAGAAAATTGCCCGTGTAGGAGACACCTTCAATAGTACGTGGTCCCCAATGTCGAACTCTAGCGGACAATGAAGCACATCTACATTCGACTTCTGTCGACTCTGGGCAGTCAACAGCCTTTCCCGAATCAAAGCTATCTTCTCTTGAGTCTGAACTATCAATTTCGGTTCCGTCCCGATCAAGTCCGAAGAATCATCCGAGCATAGGGGTGATCGGCATCTTCTCCCGTACAAAGCTTCAAATGGTGCCATCTTAATAGAAGCATGCCAACTATTGTTATCTGTGAATTCAATCAACAGCAAGTGAATTTCCCAATCAGTTGACCAATCTAAGGCACAAGCTCTAAGCATGACTTCTATTGTTTGTATAGTCTTTTCGGACTGACCGTCCGTTTGAGGATGATAAGCCGTGCTAAAGTTCAGTTCGGTTCCCAAAGCCCTGTGAACTGCCTTACAAAAGTGCGATACGAAGCGACCATCTCGATCCGAAATAAAGGTCTTCGGCGTCACATGCAATCGGACTATCTCTGAAATAAATACTCGTGCCAATTTCTCGGGTCCCCACGTGTCTTTAACTTCTCGGAAATGAGCCGAACTGGTTAGTCGATCAACAACAACCCAAATCATGTTCATTCCCGTCTTGGTCCTTGGCATATTGGTGATGAAATCCATCGATATATCCTCCCACTTCCACTCAGGGGTCGGAAGTGGCTTCAACATTCTGGCAAGTTGCTGATGTTCAATCTTAACCTGCTGACAAGTCAAACACTTCGAAACGTATTCTGCTACGTCCTTCTTCATATTTCCCCACTAGAAGTTTTGTTTTAGATCCTTACACATCTTACTGCTGCCTCGGTGAATAGAATAGGGCGCGCTGTGAGGTTCCTTCAGAATTGTCTGTCTCAAAACATCATCAGGAATGCAAAGCCGACTCTGAAATCTCAGAACTCCATCATCCTGTATCACGAATCCTGGGGCCTTCCCTTTCCTTACTTCGTCGCATAATCGAAGAATCAGAGAATCGTTCAACTGCTTAGATTTGATTTACTCGGCTAGTGACGAAGTTAGTTCCATCACGTATAGTTGCCCTTGGATTCTTGGTGACCATACTTCAATCCCTTCGCGGATCAGTTCTCACTGAATGCTGGTTTTGGGACATAAGTGCTTCCAACACTTGAAGAAAAACAGGTTTACAGCTCAGTGCATCAGCTACCCCGTTTGCTTTGCCTGGATGATGGAGGATTTCCAAATCGTAATCCTTGATCAATTCCAGCCACCTTCCATGCCTCATATTTAATTCCTTCTAATTGAAAATATACTTGAGGCTCTTATGATCTGTAAAGATCTGACAATGAGTGTCGTATAAATAATGTCGCCAAATTTTCAAAGTAAAGACCACAACTGCTAACTCCAGATCATGAGTCGGGTAATTAACTTCGTACGGTTTCAACTGTCGAGAGGCATAGGCAATCACCCTATCCTTTTGCATCAACACACATCCCAGACCCTGATTTAAAGCGTCGCTGTACACCATGAATCCCTCGATTCCATCTTGTAACGCTAGTATAGGTGCTGTCCTCAGTCTCCTCTTAAGTTCATCAAAATTAGCCTAGAATTTCTCATTCCACACGAATATCTGAGTCTTCTGCAACAGCAGAGTGAGCAGATAAGCAATTTTGGAAAACCCCTCTACAAAACGGCGATAATATCCAGCAAGTCCTTAGAAGCTTCAGACTTATTTCACGTTATTAGGAGATTCCCACTCCAAGATTGCTTCGACTTTCTTTGGGTCCACTTGAACTCCGTCAGATGATATCACATGCCCAAGGAAGGTTACTTCCCTAAGCCAGAACTCGCATTTAGAAAGTTTCGCATAAAGCTGTTCATTCCTCAAGGTGCTCAAAACAACACGCAAATGCTCAGCATGCTCCTCGGGGTCTTTTGAATAGATCAAGATGTCATCAATAAAAACGACCACAAACTTATCTAGGTATTATAAGAATACCCGATTCATCAATTGCATAAATACCGTAGGAGCATTGGTAAGTCCGAATGGCATTACCACAAATTCATAGTGCCCGTACCGGGATCTGAAAGCAGACTTCAGTATGTCTGATTCCTTAATTATCAACTGATGGTACCCTGATCGCAAATCGATCTTAGTGAATACTCTGGCCCCCTGCAGTTGGTCAAACAAGTCGTCGATCCGAGGTATAGGATACTTGTTCTTGATAGTCACCTTGTTTAGCTCCCTGTAATCAATACATAATCGGAGGGATCCATCTTTCTTCTGGAGAAAGAGAACGGGCGCTCCCCAAGGAGAAAAGCTAGGTTGAATGTAACCCTTCTGCAATAATACCTCCAGTTGCTTCTTTAGTTCATACATCTCGGTTGGCGCCTTACGGTATAGTGCTCTGGAAATAGGAGCGGCTCCAGGCTCTAATTCGATATTGAACTCTACTTCTCTCCGCAGAGGTAACCTAGGTAGTTCGTCAGGGAATATATCTGAGAATTCTTTCACAACTGGAATAGATGAGAGCTCCTCTACTCCTTCTTCTTTCTTCATGGCAGAGCACCAAAATCCATGACAACCCTGCTTCAGTAATTTCACCACTTTCATAGCCTTGATCAATTTTCCTGAGCTTCCCGCTCCATCCTTTAATAAATGTCCAGATCCATCATCAGCAATGATTGAAATGACTCTCTTTCGGTAATTTAAAATAGCCCCATAACGGTTGAGATAATCATCTCTAATAATTAGATCGTCAACATGGATGTCAACCACAATAAGGTTTGATGGCCAATCTCTCCCTCCTATAGATACTGGAAAATCTCTAGTTTTTAGGGTTCCCACAACTCTCTCCGCTCGGCAAACCCACAACATAAGGCTCACAATCAAATAAACACGAGATTTTCAAACGATTAACACAGTTCAATGATATGAAAGAATGTGTAGCTCCTGAATCGAATAAGACACTAACTGGTTGCAAAAGGATCTGAATCGTACCTGATGCAACAGCAGTGTTCTGATCGTCAAATTTCCTCATCTCGTACAGGCGCGGAGGAACGGACCCAGCACTGGACGCCTCTCTTTTCCCAACATTCTGCTGCTGAAACCCACTTTGCTGCGTCTGGTTCACACTTGTCTCTTTCGGAACTGGTGCTGGAGTGCGAGTACCAAATGATCTAGTCACATTTCTGCAAAAATTTGCACGGTGCCCTTCTTGCCCACATTTAAAACATGTCACAAAAGGAACGGGACAATCTCGTCGAATATGCCATGCGCGACCACAATTATAACACTTCTTTGATGCGTCCGAAACTGCTGATGTTGTTCGGAACTTCTTTCCACCTCGATAAGGATGCGAAGGTTTCCTAGACGAATAAAATGAAGACTGGCTCTTGCGGGGCCCGCTGCTCTTGTTTTCCGAGAAGTTGCCGGACACTTTCTGCTTCTTTGCCTCCATCGATTTCTCCACCGCCGCCTCTTTCATGTCGTAGGCCAGCGCTTTGTCCTGATACTGTCGCAAGGTAGTACACTCGAATTCGGACATGTACTGCTGAATCTCCGGCTTCATCCGCATATCAAAATGAAAAACCTTCTCCGCCTCCGTCCTGACCAAGTGTCGCACACAAGTCAGCCGATGATTAAAAGTCTTGATTATGTCAGTCACAGATGCTTCCGAACTCTGCGGTGAGAAAAACTCTCGGACTCTAGTCTCTCTAACTGGACGAGGACAATATTGTGTTTCCATAATTAGTTTGAATTCCATCCAGTAAGCATTATGATCCTCCGGTCGAACGGCCTCCCACCAATCGAAAGCCTCTCCAATCAGAAAATACTCGGCGATCGGAACTTTTTGGTCCTCGGGACAGTTAATCCCTGCAAATATCTTTTCTAACTCTTTCAACCAGTGATCCCAAGTAGGTGCCTCGGCAGAACCATCAAATTTTGGCGGGTGCAATTTGACCACCTCAGTAAGCCATCTGTCTCCCAGATTATCCTCGTTATGCTGCTGTCCCATCGCCATTTGCATGCGGTCAACTACCTGAGCGAACTGGTTTATCTTAGCAACCACCTGTTGAAGCACCCCCGGCATGTTAGGATTTGCATTGTCATTCGCTGATCCCTATTGTCCTCCAGAATGGGAATCGGTTCGATTAGCTGATAATTCTGGGGTAGTCGCTGAATCCTCTTGTCTCACATCACCACATCCGCGTCCACGACCGTGTCCACGTCCACGTCCTCCCCTCAACATACTGTAAACATAATTACTCAATATCTAGAGCAAAATTTTCAAAATAAAGCCCGTCAATATTCACAAACAGAAATTAAGTAAAACGGTAGTATAAGAGATTAGGAGACTTACAACCACGGTCCACATGACGACGCTGGCTGAACAGTGATGTTACGAACGACCCGTAAATCAAATAACGTAAACAGACCCAACTAAAACCCGACTGCCAAGATATCCATGAAACCTGGCTCCGATACCATATTCTGTAACACCCCGAGATATTCGGAATAATTACAGCGCCGGAAATCCTTTATATAAGAATTTACAAGGCTAAACAAAAGAAAATATAATGATAATACGAAAGTCCCATTACATTTTAGAGTACCGAACCAAATCAAAGGAGTTCTTTATTACAAGCACCTCAGAAACATCACAAGACACGCATACTCGAGCACTGAAAATAAACCGGAAAGACCAGACAACAATAATTAACATCACTGAGCCCCTTCGTCGTCATGTCGGTACTGTGGATGCTTCCCCGCTCCTCGGCTACCTAAACATCAAAACAAATGTCCACCCCTGAAGGGGTTTGCAAACAATGCTAGTACAAGTATCGGAATACAAAAATATGCAATAATAATGCATAACAATATACATAATACGGACTTCCATTACCGGAATCCAACAATACGAATCCACAAGATTCAATCAACACAACAGGGGTATTCCAACGATCTAGCGCCCTCAGCATAGATCCCAAGATGATCCCGTCGGACCAACACGAGGTGGAAAAACCCATCCAATGATCCAGCACCCTCAGCATAGATCCCAAGATGATCCCGTCGGACCAACACGAGGTGGACATCCGATCCAGCGCCCTCAGCATAGATCGCTTGATCACTTCGGATCATCACCACTTACACACAACACAACTATATATAGAAAATGGTTATTAGTTCGCGCTACGGCCATATCCATAGCGTGCGCTAACGGGCTTGCAATCTACTATTTCTGCCTGGTCTTGACTTAGCGTACGCTAACATCCCTTTACGCATGCTAAGTACGTAAATTAGCGTACGCTACCACTCATATAGCGTGCGCTAATGGCCATACGAAGCTTACTGACCTCACTGTACTCAACATTTAGCGTGTGCTATCCTCATATCAGTAGCGTGCGCTAAAGAGCGTTGACTCGGATTTTCCAAAAGTCATCCAGGTTCATCCCGACATGTCCCGACCAAGATCCGCGGCTGATCTCACCTACCGCCCTGTCTTAATCAAGTTGACTATGTATAGCACGTGCTAAGGTTCATACACTGCGTGCGCTACGAAACCCAAATTAGCGTACGCTACGCCTAGTCGTTAGCATACAAGTGCAAAAATTACAATTTTTAACACAAACATGAAATCATACGCTCAACAACACCGGATCATGAAGTACGCTGGATAATACTCAGATCAAATACAACATATACAATGTCACAATGTTCAAAATACACATTAGAATCTCGGGTATTACATTTCTAATTTATTTAGGTGTGGGAAACGAGCTGGCAGTAAATGGTTATGCCGATGCAAGATTTGAAACTGATAAAGATGATTTTAAATCGCAAACTGCTTATGTGTTTGTATGGAATAAAGGTGCTGTGAGTTGAAAGATTCCAAGCAAAGCACGGTTGTTGGTTCTGTAACAGAATCTGAGTACCTTGCAGCATCGGATGCAGCTAAGGAAGTCGTATAGATTAAGAAGTTCGTTACCAAACTAGGAGCAGTACCGACCATCCAGGGTCCCATAAGCCTTTATTGTGAAAATAATGGTGCTATTGCACAAGCTAAACAGCCTAGGTCCCATCATAATTCCAAACATATACTCATAAAATATCACCTAGTTAGAGAGATCGTCAAACGAGGAGATATTACAATATGCAAAGTTGCAATAGAAGAGAATATTCTTGATCCACTTACCAAGTCTCTCTCACAAGGAAGTCATGAATGAATGCTCCTAGTGCAAGTGCGAGATTGTTGGGAACAGTGCCTTAGGACATTCGATGTGCCTATATTTTTAATTATTATATTTAAATAAAGTTATCGGATATCATTTATCCCCCATTGATTATTATAATATGTGCATATTTTAATATTATAGTAATTGAATAATATTTATTTACGAATAATAAGATTATTCAAATGTCACTGGTCCAATCACGTAGAGTGGAGACTCAAGTGATTAATATACTAGTATAAATTTGATTCATAATCATCAAATGATTATGCATATGGTACAGATCAAACTTATGGGTATTCTTTGGAGAACGCAATATTGAATAGACTCGCGTTGAGATCACTGCATGGAAATATCATAAGTGAATCTCAATATAATAGTATGTAAATAAATCCTTGAACCTGAGATCATAGAGTCCAACATGATAAATGTTATGTCTTGACGTAATCCAGCATCATCTGAAATATGGTGATCATAAAGGTTAGCGATCGGGATTAGTGGGAGTCATGTAGAGGGCAATGAATAATCAAGATGGGGATTTGTCCCTCTCTTTATGCGAGGGATATCCGTTGGGCCCCTCGATAAGTAGGACTGAAGAAATGCATGGCCATGCTCAAATGATGAGTCATTTGATTCAACGAGTCTACTTAAGATCGATAAAGCAATTGAACATAATAAGTATGACAATTTCCATGACTTAGTTCAAATATGATATCGCACAACAAAGGGATTTGACACGTTAAATAGTTTAATGGACTATAAACTTATATTATTTGGGTAGTCGTAATGTCTTGCTAGAGACCGCTTATGATTTATTATTTAATAAGTTAATAAATAATTGCCAACATAATATAAGCCTTTTGGGTCACAAATACGATAATTAAAGACAAGCAAGAATAATTAATAGATATAATATTGGATGTTATATTTATTAAATAAATTAACTAATGAGTAATGTATAATATAGGATATTAGATATTATATTATTTAATTATATTAACTGAGAAAGAAAAATATAATATTGTATAGTATATTTATTAGAGGATTAAATAATAAATAATATTTAATATATGTTATTGTATATATTGTATTATTTAATGAGTTGAGGGGTAACTAAGCAAATACTAGAGTTTGAGTCTAGGGTTTACTTAGTATAAATAAAGGGTCTTGGACAAGGAGTTGTCATAAGACAATAATTACACAACCCTAATTGTGTGAATATAAAAATTGGCCCTCCCCTCTTTTGTTCGGTCGAACTTCTGTCCGGGAAATCTGCTTCGGCCATCTCCATCTTCTTCTCTTAGTTGATTTTGATCAAAAGTATAAATCCTTCTAGCAAGGAATTATTTGTATTTTTTATCAACATTATTCATAAGGATCTAGTAATCCGGCTAGTACCAGTTGTTAGTGTGTGGATCACCGAAAGAGGAACACGATATTAATCAGCCTTTGGTCCAGGTTACAGATATGTTCTTCAAATTAAGGTAATTCGATGAACTCTTTAATAAATCAATTAAATTACTGCATGAAGATCCTCATCTAGCTTTTTTGTTAATTATTTCTACTGCATTTTGCTCAAATTTATTGTATTAGATACACGTAAACCCCAACAGGTGCAGCATGCAAAAACGCCTAGTGGACGCTGTAGCCACTTGGGTTGCTGTAGAGATAGCTTCCAGCTTTGAAGACCTCTTGGTCTTCTACTTCTTCTTTTTATTCTCAACAGCTGTAGGCAAGATGCTGTCGAGAACACTTCTCTTCTTGCTAAGAGCCTTCTTCTTGCTGTCAATAGATTTGGATTTGGACGAGAGGTCAGCAACATCCGTGGGATCATTAGATGTCGGGAGGGAGAATAGGTTGGGCCTGTTTCCGAGAAAGGGTGCCTTGTAAAAGACAGATGGCTTTGAGCCACCAAGGAAATTCCCGGCAAGGATTTTCATCGCATTTGCTGACTGCTGTATGCCACAACTATTCAGGATGTAGTTCAGAATGAGCCCGAACGATCTTCTGGCAGACTTGGGCTTGGATGCTTCCTCCTAAAGCTGTTTCGGGATAATCTGGCACCAATTCACCTTTTCTCCAGTCATGATAGCCACCATCATTCGGAAACGCAGACTTGTGCACATCACAAATGTGCCAGTTTGGTTTTCAACGACTTTGCAGCGAAATAATGCTTCATATCAATATACTTGTTGAGCATCCGAATTTCCGTCGAAGGTCTTCAATTGGTTCTTCTCATTGTTGAGCATGTAACACCTGCATCCAAAGATATGAAAATATGTAACCACTGGAGTTTTGTTATTCCATACCTCATATGCTGTTTTGTTGTGATGCTTGTTGATGAACAGTGTTGTGTATATCATGCTGTATTTGTTGCTTCTCCCCAAAAATGATGCGGAAACTTGCTTGCATATAACATGATCCTTGTTGCTTCCTTCAGCATCTTGTTCATGTTGTATGCCATTGTCTGCACAATATTGCTCTATAAAGCGATTTGTGAGTTTATGCCTCTTTCGGAACGAATAGATATAATACTTAACCCTTTCCCATTCTGCAGCTTTTTCAGGTATTCCGAGAGCTTTTTGATGGTTTCCTTCTTCTTGTTCAGGAATATGGTCTAAGCATACCTGGAGAAATCATTGACAATAACAAGACAGTATTTCTTACCTCCCAGACTTACAGGTTCTACAGGCCATATTGGTCCATGTGTAGCAGATCCAGGACCCTGTGGGTGGAAAGATATGACTTGCTTTTCAAGGTATCCTTGACTTACTTCCCTTTTTAACAGGATCCACAAATACCTTCTTGGAAGTGAATGTAACACCCCGATAAGGTGGCCATTACAGTGCCATGGACCCCACACTGGGATCCACCAGGCGATACCCAAAGTACAAATTAAATACACAATACATGTGATACCGAACCACAAAACATAGTACTTACTCCGATCTGGAGTTTACAGCAGTATGGCCTACGGCCTTATTACACACAGGATCCAAAAACATAAGTATAATCCATATGGAGATGAAATATACCTTAAATAACAATACATTTGTTCAAACTTAAAATAAAGCGGAAAGACAACATTACACGGTACGAACATGACCGGACACGAAAGACTTGGGCCCCTCGAACTAGTATCCTTCGAACCCTTCGTCATCACCTTGATCTTCCCGTGCCTTGCCTTTTCCTCGACCTAAAATACAACACAAATATTTTGCCCAACACGGGGTCAGATATACATGATAAATGATTCTCAAGATATTATACAATTCACGTATATAAGATTTCAAGAATAACGCCCCGACTAACGAACGTACCCCTCGGGCGTATGAACGCTTAGTCACAAAACGTTGAACACATCCAAGTATAAAAATGGACTGTGAACGACTAAGATAGTACGGCTCAAGAGGGACATCATAGTACGCCCGATCCGAATATGTGTCAGTGCACATGTCCACCCCGTATACGGAATCCAGGATATACGTGGGACAATGTACCTAATTAGCCTCAACGAACTACGTCTCGTGTGCACAGCCCTTCACGAAAAATATTCACGTATGACTATATATGTGCCCGGCTAAAAATCCTACACAATATCCAATCGGAACGTAGATATGACTCCGGATATGTCACGATGCAACATGACAACGAATTCAATAATTCACAAATCCGATTAAGGATCGAGGACTCACCGAAATGACAACAAGATCAACAATATCAAAGGTCCAAAAGTAACGAACTTGGGAATACAATCCCACGATGAAAACAAGACATCATTAAGAACAACCTCAAGTCACAAGACACAAGTTTATAAGTTTTTCATATACACGAAATGCATAATCATCATAAGAATCCATACATCATTACAACCAAGCAAGATAACTTGCCTCAATACGGAGGCGAGTAAAGTCCTTCTTTGTCGAACGAACAGCCGGCCCTCGATTCAAAATCGGTTACTCAGACAATCAACCTTGAATGAAGTATATTTTACTCAATAATATGTTCATATGATCATCTATACCAAACTTCAACGAGACAACATCCTAATTCTCATTTGAGTAGTTCAACTTTAAGATGTTGAGGGTTACTCCAAGAACCTTATTCAATACCATTCTATTCTTACATTTGATTACAAGATGTTTACCAAATGTTTGCTGGGTTAAGATGTGTTAAACAATAATCTCCAACTCTTTAAACTTATCAAGAACATCTCAATTGATTAAAAGTAAAATCTGCACTTCAATCAATTACTTATGTTGAGTTAAGTAGTTATAATTCCATATTATGATCATGAAGACTACTTCAAGTTCAACACCTTCCTTATAATCTTCTAGTTAACTTGGAGGTTCAAACATTACTCCTCTGGATTCACTTAGCTTAGGTTCAAGAAGGTGATTCCATTCTTCTAATGATCAACAAGGGTTTCTTAAAACATTTTATGGTAACTATTCCAATAAGTTATTTACATTATAATGAAACAAAGACTATTATTATTCCATTGGTGTTATTAGTCCAGGAATAAGAGTTTAGTTTAACTAACCATGATCATCACCATTTAAAACACTAAGAACACATCATTACAAAACCCTTAATCATCACATTCATCATTAAGTTTGTTGGAAGCTTAACTATAAACATGTTTAGCTTGATTAATTCATCACTAGGTGGAGTATACTTAATCACTATCATTATAACTATGAGATTATAGGGTTAAAACGTATGACATACCTTCAGAATTGAAGAACAATACACCAAAACCACAGGAATACAATCTAAGCTTCAAGAATGACTCCAACTCCCAATCAACAAGCTCCAAAATTTAAATGTAAAGCTCAAACACAAGTTGGAAGAAGGTAATTTTGATCTAGAGATGAAGGGGGATGATTATATTGGTGAAAACTCAGAGTTTTGGTCGTGCAAAATGAAAGACACAAGTTGTCTTTTTATAACAGCACAGTTCGTTACGTATGTTATCACAAGAGGATAACGTACGTTAACAGCTTTACGTACGCTACACGGAAAGTGTTACGTACGTAAGCTAAGTCTAGAGGCTATTGGACTGAAATACGAACATCGTTACGTACGTTACCTATCGAAGCATTACGTACGTAATGTAGGTCAACCTGATTGCCTCCAAAAGATCAGATATCCAAATCCTGTCCGGCCCCACACGCCGAAAGTTAAGATCGGATACGATTACACTGGTTACGTACATAACAAGTACCCCTTTACGTACGTAAAGGACCTAAAATAATGTACGTTATGCTTGAGGATTAGCGTACACTAGATTCAGGTTTAGTAACTCAAAAATGTATTAATCTATGTGACGTTGAGAATCCAATTATAGTGCGAGTGATCGTTATTATTATGTCTATTTATGATATATTCCAACATCAATAACAATACACAAATGCAACAAGACTACAACAGTATTTGAATTATCCGAATGATACCACAGTAAGTAAGAATTTCCGTCGGATATTACATACTCCCCCCCTTAAAAGGGGTTTCGTCCTCGAAACTAAGGGGTAAACAATTCAGGATACCTCTCTTGAATGCTACTCTCCGTCTCCCACGTGGCTTCCTCGACCCCGTGTCGTGACCACTGAACCTTCAGTAGGGGAATCGTCTTATTACGCAGTTGTTTGATCCTCCTCTCAAGTATTCGTACGGGGCGCTCCTCATACGAATGATCCTCCGCTAAATCGATCTCATCGAACTGAAGTACATGGCTCAGATCAACAACATATTTCCTTAACTGGGAGACATGGAACACGTTATGAATCCGGCTCAGGGATGGTGGTAAAGCCAGGTGATAGGCTAAATTGCCTACTCGGTCCAAAACCTCAAACGGCCCGATATATCTCGGACTCAGCTTGCCTCTCTTCCCAAAACGAAAAACTCCTCGAGTAGGGGACACTTTCATTAGTACATGGTCGCCAACCTCGAACTCAAGTGGTCGCCGGCGGTTGTCTGCGTAGGACTTCTGTCGGCTTTGAGCCATCAACAAACGACTCCTAATCAGGGCGATCTTCTCACGGGCTGCTAACAACATATCGGGTTCCATACCCAGGGTTTCAGATGGATCGTCCCAACACAGAGGGGATCTACAACGACGGCCATACAATGCTTCTTAAGGTTCCATCTGAATCGAAGTGTGCCAGCTATTATTATAAGTGAATTCCACCAAGGGTAGTTGGGCCTCCCAATCATCCTTCCAATCGAGAATGCACGCCCTCAGCATATCCTCTAAAGTTTGGATAGTTCTCTCAGTCTGACCATCCGTCTGCGGGTGAAATGATGTGCTGAAGTTCAAATGCGTACCCATCGCACGATGAACTGCCTTCCAAAAATGTGACACGAATCGCCCGTCACGATCTGATAGAATACTCTTAGGGGTACCATGTAACCTTACAATTTCTTTGATAAATAGTTGGGCCTATCTCTCGGGTCCCCAAGTATCTTTAATCTCCAGGAAGTGGGCTGATTTGGTCAAACGATCCACAATCACCCAAATCGTATTCATCCCTCGATGACTCATCGGCAGGCTGGTAGTAAAATCCATCGATATGTCCTCCCATTTCCACTCGTGGATCGGAAGCGGTTTCAGCAATCCTGCGGGTCGCTGGTGCTCAATCTTAACTTGTTGACAGGTTAAACACCTCGAAACGAATTCTGCAACTTCACGTTTCATACTTCCCCACCAATAATATTGTTTCAAATCCTTATACATTTTGCTAGACCCCGGGTGGATAGAGTATGGGGTAGCATGAGCTTCTTTCAGGATAGAATTCCTTAACTCATCATCAGCGGGTACACAAACTCGGTTTCTGAAGCGTATCAATCCATCCTCGTGTATTACAAAGCCAGGAGCTTTCCCTTGAGTTATTTCATCGCGAACTCGAGATAAGAATGGGTCGTAACTTGCTTCGATCTAATTATATCCTCAAGGGACGATGAAATCTCAAGTGTACAGAGTTGCCCTTGAATACGCTGTAACCAGACTTCAATTTCCGGCCTCACCAATTCTAACTGAAATACCCTCTGAGTTGTTAGGCGGGCAAGCATCTGCTCTTGTACTGTTTTACGACTCAAAGCGTCAGCAACTACATTTGCTTTGCCCGGATGATAAAGGATCTCGATATCATAGTCTTTGATGAGTTCTAGCCACCTTCTCTGCCTCATGTTTAACTCCTTCTGAGTAAAAATGTATTTCAAGCTCTTGTGATCCGTAAAAATCTGACAGGTAACTCCATACAGATAATGACGCCAGATTTTTAAAGCAAACACCATGGCTGCGAATTCTAAATCATGGGTGGGGTAGTTGACCTCGTAAGGTCGTAGCTGTCTCGATCCATAGGAGATCACCTTCCCGTTTTGCATTAGTACACACCCAAGGCCCTGTTTAGATGCGTCACTATACACTACAAACCCTTCCGTTCCTTTCGATAGGACTAAAATAGGTGCCGAAATCAACCGACTCTTAAGTTCATCAAAGCTCCGCTGACATGCCTCTGACCATAAATACTTCTTATCCTTCCTCAACAAATTAGTCATTGGTTGGGTAATTTTGTAAAAACCCTCCACGAACCGTCGGTAATAACCTGCTAGTCCCAAGAAACTGCGTACTTCCTTAACGTTCTTTGGTGGTAACCAGTCTCGGATAGCTTGTGTCTTCTGTGGGTCTACTCGCACCCCATCAGCTGATATCACATGTCCGAGAAAGATAACTTCATTCATCCAGAACTCACATTTAGAAAATTTTCCATAAAGCTGCTCTCGCCTTAACGCCTCGAGAACCAGATGGAGATGACGCTCGTGCTCTTCATGGTCACGAGAATAGATCAGAATATCATCAATAAAAACGACTACAAAGCGATCCAGATAATTAATAAAGACTCGATTCATCAGCTCCATGAATACTGCCGGTGCATTCGTCAGTCCAAAAGGCATCACTACGAATTCATAATGCCCATAGCGAGTACGAAAAGCGGTCTTCGAAATATCAGACTCACGAATCCTCAACTGATGGTAACCAGACCTCAGGACGATCTTAGAAAACACAGCAGCCCCTTGAAGATGATCCAGTAAATCATCAATACGTGGCAATGGGTATTTGTTCTTAATGGTTACCCTGTTCAGATCACGATAATCAATACACAGATGTAGGGATCCGTCCTTCTTCCGTATAAATAGTACTGGTGCTCCCCAAGGGGACGCGCTAGGTCTAATGTAGCCCTTCTCGGTCAAATCCTCAAGTTGGCTCTTCAGCTCCTGCATCTCAGTCGGAGCCATACGATACGGTGCTTTTGAAAGCAGGGACGTACCAGGCTCTAACTCAATATTGAACTCTACATCACGATGCCGAGGTAAGCCTGACAACTCATCTGGAAATACGTTTGGGTAGTCTCGGACTACTGGAATATCGATCAATTTAACTGGTCGATCCATTGTCTTGGTCATATAACACCAATAGCCAATACATCCTTGATTAAGCAGTTTCACCGTTTTCATAGCGCTGATGATTATCACCCTGGAGCGTACACTCAATACCATCGTCAGATGTGACGGTCACTGTTCGCTTGCGGACACTAATTATGGCATCATGACGGTCCATCCAATCGATACCCAAGATCACATATTCTTTAGGTAAGTCGACCACAATTAAATTTGACAACCACTCACGGTCGTTCATTCAATCGAGCAGTCCTGAACTTCACGATTCCCATCAATTCTTCTACCATCGGGTAGACCAATTATATAAGGTTCGCAATTGATAACATGTTCTAATTGCAAACGACTCAAACAAGAAGTAGATAAAAAGGAGTGTGAAGCACCAGTATCAAAAAGAACACAAACAGGCTGAGATTGGATCTCGAGAGTACCTGCAATCATGCTGGCTTCGGGATCTTCAGCCCTCTTCATCTCGTAAACTCTAGGTTTTGCAGCCCCTGCACCAGATGTACCAGCTTGATTTCCACGTCCCATCCCCTTGTTTGCCCCGGTAATCTGATAAGAAGCGGATGGAGGTACTCGGTCCTGAACTGAAGACTGTACTGGAGCATGAGGTGCTCTGGGAATACGTACTGCTCCACTCCTACAATAACGAGCACGATGTCCGTTCTTCCCACAAGTATGGCATGACACGGATGGCCTAGGACATTTCGAATTGCTGTGCCCCTGGTCTCCACAATTATAGCACACAACAGATAGGCTGACCGCTCGAGGTTGCGATCCGGTTGGCTTCGATGCCGTAGGTTGCCGTTCAGAAGGGTTTGGCATTGGTTGGGGTCTCTTGAATGTTCCCCAATTGCTGTCTGACTGGTTCTGGTTCCTGAATTTCTTGTTGTTAGACTGCGGTTGCTTCTTGGAAATTTCCTTCACGGTCAATTCGTACTCCAGAGCTTTCTCGATGAACTCCGGTAGGGTCACACAATGATGGTTCAACAGCTGCATCCTCATTCGGGGTTTAAGCCTTTTGAGAAAGTATTTGATCTTATCAGCTTCTGTGTGGACAATCGTCGCGGCAAAAGGGAGAAGTGCCTGGAATTTCTCGGCGATAGATAGTACGTCATCATCTTTGGACGGTTCCAGATTCAGCAATTCTGATAGTTTGGCCTCGCGGAGAGGACCTGGATAGTAACGATCTAGCATGAGATTTTTAAATTCTTCCCAAGTACATGCCATCAGCTGGCCTCACCGAAAGCCACCAAGTGTGGGCGCCCTTGCCCAAGTAGTAAGTCACATGAGACGCGATTCTCATCTTGGATATCTACCATATCGAACAATTTCTCGAAGTGTTCGATCCAATGCACGATATCAGCCGGCTCAGAGGAACCTTCAAAAATCGGGGGTCGTTGGCGCGAGATGTCGCTGATGATCCGATTCACCGGCCCGCCATGTACAGGAGGTGGCCCCTGATGCTGGTCGGTAGCAGCTCTCTGCATAGTTTCCATTAACTGACCCATTTGGGTCATCTGAGCCATCATGCCCTGCATTACAGTGTAAGGATCGACACGAGCATCCTCGCGTCCATTGTGGTACGATTGGTCCATAGAAGGCGAATCACTGCCTGCGGAACTATGCTCTGCGTTCTCACGTCTGTTGGCTCGCGGTATCGGGATTCGGCCCCTTCCGCGGCCTCGTCCCCCTCTGCCACGGCCTCTCAAATTTCTTTCCATACTGAAAGAATCAATTTGTAATGATTATCATAAGTACAGTTCATGATACCAAACAGAATCCATGCTAAGTTAATGGCAGGAACTAATTACATATTCAAGAAAACAGTTCGTAATGAATTATCGTCACTACTAGAGTCACACAGAATATCATATCGACGTTTGAGTCGAATGATTTCATTCATATAATCAATCCAGAATTTTATTTGAATCATCAATCAGATAATTCCTGCCACAAACCCTTAAAATGCCAAGATCAACAAGGAGATCTATTCAGAGATAAATATCATGTCAGTAATTTATTCATGGTTCATAAAGTACGTACCGCATTTGGCTCGTAGGATCAGGCGCTCGCACGGGTCACACGTGACACGAAGGTCTCTTGATACTAGTTCAATACACAAAGACTCAAAAGAAAGAAAACGACCTCTAGCAAAGTTCTCTGATACCATCTTGTGTAACACCCCGATAAGGCGGCCATTACAGTGCCGTGAACCCCACACTGGGATCCACCAGGCGATACCCAAAGTACAGATTAAATACACAATACATGTGATACCGAACCACAAAACATAATACTTACTCCGATCTGGAGTTTACAGCAGTATGGCCTACGGCCTTATTACACACAGGATCCAAAAACATAAGTATAATCCATATGGAGATGAAATATACCTTAAATAACAATACATTTGTTCAAACTTAAAATAAAGCGGAAAGACAACATTACACGGTACGAACATGACCGGATACGAAAGACTTGGGGCCCCCGAACTAGTATCCTTCGAACCCTTCGTCATCACCTTGATCTTCCCGTGCCTTGCCTTTTCCTCGACCTAAAATACAACATAAATATTTCTCCCAACACAGGGTCAGATATACATGATAAATGATTTTCAAGATATTATACAATTCATGTATATAAGATTTCAAGAATAACGCCCCGACTAACGAACATACCCCTCGGGCGTATGAACGCTCAGTCACAAAACGTCGAACACATCCAAGTATAAAAATGGACTGTGAACGACTAAGATAGTATGGCTCAAGAGGGACATCATAGTACGCCCGATCCGAATATGTGTCAGTGCACATGTCCACCCCGTATACGGAATCTAGGATATACGTGGGACAATGTACCTAATTAGCCTCAACGAACTATGTCTCGTGTGCACAGCCCTTCACGGAAAATATTCACGCATGACTATATATGTGCCCGGATAAAAATCCTACACAATATCCAATCGGAACGTAGATATGACTCTGGATATGTCACGATGCAACATGACAACGAATTCAATAATTCACAAATCCGATTAAGGATCGAGGACTCACCGAAATGACAACAAGATCAACAATATCAAGGGTCCAAAAGTAACGAACTTGGGAATACAATCCCACGATGAAAACGGGACATCATAAAGAACAACCTCAAGTCACAAGACACAAGTTTATAAGTGTTTCATATACACGAAATGCATAATCATCATAAGAATCCACACATCATTATAACCAAGCAAGATAACTTGCCTCAATACGGAGGCGAGTAAAGTCCTTCTTTGTCGAACGAACAGCCGGCCCTCGATTCAAAATCGGTTACTCGGACAATCAACCTTGAATGAAGTATATTTTACTCAATAATATGTTAATATGATCATCTATACCAAACTTCAACGAGACAACATCCTAATTCTCATTTGAGTAGTTCAACTTTAAGATGTTGAGGGTTACTCCAAGAACCTTATTCAATACCATTCTATTCTTACATTTGATTACAAGATGTTTACCAAATGTTTGCTGGGTTAAGATGTGTTAAACAATAATCTCCAACTCTTTAAACATATCAAGAACATCTCAATTGATTAAAAGTAAAATCTGCACTTCAATCAATTACTTATGTTGAGTTAAGTAGTTATAATTCCATATTATGATCATGAAGACTACTTCAAGTTCAACACCTTCCTTATAATCTTCTAGTTAACTTGGAGGTTCAAACATTACTCCTCTGGATTCACTTAGCTTAGGTTCAAGAAGGTGATTCCATTCTTCTAATGATCAACAAGGGTTTCTTAAAACATTTTATGGTAACTATTCCAATAAGTTATTTACATTATAATGAAATAGAGACTATTTGTATTCCATTGGTGTTATTAGTCCAGGAATAAGAGTTTGGTTTAACTAAACATGATCATCACCATTTAAAACACTAAGAACACATCATTACAAAACCCTTAATCATCATATTCATCATTAAGTTTGTTGGAAGCTTAACTATAAACATGTTTAGCTTGATTAATTCATCACTAGGTGGAGTATACTTAATCGCTATCATTATAACTATGAGATTATAGGGTTAAAACGTATGACATACCTTCAGAATTGAAGAACAATACACCAAAACCACAGGAATACAATCTAAGCTTCAAGAATGACTCCAACTCCCAATCAACAAGCTCCAAAATTCAAATGTAAAGCTCAAACACAAGTTGGAAGAAGGTAATTTTGATCTAGGGATGAAGGGGGATGATTATATTGGTGAAAACTCAGAGTTTTGGTCGTGCAAAATGAAAGACACAAGTTGTCTTTTTATAACAGCACGGTTCGTTACGTACGTTATCACAAGAGGATAACGTACTTTAACAACTTTATGTATGCTACACGGAAAGTGTTACGTACGTAAGCTAAGTCTAGAGGCTACTGGACTGAAATACGAACATCGTTACGTACGTTACCTATCGAAGCATTACGTACGTAATGTAGGTCAACTAGATTGCCTACAAAAGATCAGATATTCAAATCCTGTCCGGCCCCACACGCCGAAAGTTAAGATAGGATACGATTACACTGGTTACGTACGTAACAAATACCCCTTTACGTACGTAAAGGACCTAAAATAACGTACGTTATGCTTGAGGATTAGCGTACGCTAGATTCAGGTTTAGTAGCTTAAAAATGTATTAATCTATGCGACGTTGAGAATCCAATTATAGTGCGAGTGATCGTTATTATTATGTCTATTTATGATATATTCCAACATCAATAACAATACACAAATGCAACAAGACTACAACAGTATTTGAATTATCCGAATGATACAACAGTAAGTAAGAATTTCCGTCGGATATTACAGTGAAATGGCGAAATGGGCAAGACTCACAGCTTCGCGGTGACATATGGTCTAGAGCCCAAATTCCTTCATTTTCAAGTTAATTAAGCACTCAAATAGTTTATTATGACTCATCGTCCAATCCTCTATCATTGTATCAAATATTAATTTCCTACAACAAGGGTGAGAGATACTGTATTCTTGGGTCCTACAACGTTCCCCTTAGTTAAAGCATCATATAGCTGTAAGTATGGGTTACCATATTCTACACTGGTCCCACTGTATCAAATAATGCTAAGTACAGATTGCTGTACTCTTAGGTCATAAAGCATTCCCCCTGAGTTGGTGCACTCTCTGGAATTTAAATACTTACAGTTATTGTGCTTGGTTGTAGAGGTATACGACCTTTTTTTGTTTGAAAGAGGCTTTATTCACTTGATATATTGGTCCTTTGTATGCTTTTATGAACTTTCTCAAGCAAGACCATACAATGCATTTCAAGTCTGTAGACACCAGCCAGCAATTCTGCTACATTATCTCTAAAGTGTGGAAGCGTTTACTAACTATATGCATTTTAAATATGTTGCATTCAACAAGCTACTTAAGGTCATGTAGCTTAAATGCCTACAGAAACAATACAAAGTTTGACAAACTGATGTTTTTAGAAGAGTTTTCTTTAGAGTATTGTTGTAATATATAAGTGGATATGCGAGAGATAATAAATGAAGCAAGACAAGATTTATAGTGGTTCGAAGGTGGGGTAATCCTTCTACATCGACTCTGCTCCACACAAGAGGAAATTCACTGAATCAAAGCATACACAACTATATGAAACAAGGAATACACGCAAGCTATATCATTTACACAGATTGATAAACTTTGAATCAACAACACCACCATTCACAGAGATTGGTGTTCAACTGGACTCAACACTATTCGGGCTCAATATTGCTATTATAACACCTTCATGCAAGCGGAATAGCAAAATGGGCAAGATTCATGACTTCGCAGTGACATATATGGTCAGAGCCCAAAATTCCTTCGTTTTTAGTTTCATTCAGTACTCTAACACTTTGTTATATCTTATCATACAATCCTCTATCATTGTTTCCAATTTTAATTTCCTACAGCAAGGGTGAGAGATACTGTATTCTTGGGTCCTACAGCATACCCCTTAGGTAAAACATCATATAGCTGTAAGTATGGGTTACCGTATTCTACAGTGTTCCCATTTACCCGCCGTATCATACAATGCTAATTCTGGATTGACATACTCTTGGGTCATACAACATTCTCCCTTAGTTGATGCACTCTCTGGAATTTAAATACTTATAGTGATTGTGCTTGGTTTTAGAGGTATAAGACCGTTTTTGGGCTGAAAGAGGCTTCATTCACTTGATATATTAGTCATTTGTAAGCTTTCATGAACTTTGTCAAGCAAGACCATACAGTGCATTTCAAGTCTGTAGACACCTCCAACAATTCTACTACATTAGCTCTAAAGTGTGGAAGCTTTTAGTAAGTCCCTATATGAATTTTGAAGATGTTGCATACAGCAAGTTGCTCAAGGCACTGTAAATGCTTACAACAACAATACAAAGTTTGACAAACTGGTGTTTTTTGAAGAGTTTTCTTTAGATAATTATTGTAATATATAAGTGGATATGCGAGAGATAATAAATGAAGCAAGATAAGATTTATAGTGGTTCGGAGGTGGAGTAATCCTTCTACATCCACTCTGCTCCACACAGGAGGAAATTCACTAGAATCAAAGCATACAAAACTATATGAAACTAGGAATACATGCAAGCTATATCAATCACACAGATTGATAAAGTTTGTATACACAGCAACACCGTTCACACAGATTGGTGTTCAACTGGACTCAACACTGTTCGGGCTGAATATAGCTATTATAACTCTTTCTTGGAAGCGGAACAACAAAATGGGCTAGACCTATGACTTCGCAGTGACATATGTGGTCTAGAGCCCAAATTCCTTCATTTTCAAGTTCATTCAGTACTCTAACAATTTGTTATAACTCAGCATCCAATCCTCTATCGTTTTATCCAATTCTAATTTCCTACAGCAAGGGTGAGAGATACTGTATTCTTGGGTCCTACAGCATCCCCCCTTACTTAAAGCATCATATAGCTGTAGGTATAGGTTACCGTATTCTGTAGTGTTCCCCTTTACCTGCTATCATACAATGTTAAGTGTGGCTTGATGTACTCTTGGGTCATACAGCAATCCCCCTGAGTTAATGCTATTGGGATTCGATGATGAGAAATGAGTTACGCAATGGAAAATAAACCGGTCTAACCGGATAAAAACCAAACCCCAAAATGAACAAATCAATCATCGTATAAAATGAATATAAATTGACGAAGATAAAATTAAGAAGTCATACCCTCGTAGACCTTTGATAATATCTTCTTGAATGAAAAACCCAAACCAAGCTTTTTTCGGTCATCAACACAAACACGAATTCAATTCGTTCAAACTTGATGAATGACCAAACACTGAATATGTCGAGTGTCTCTATGTTATCATGCGTTGGATATTGATCGGAAAAATTATATATCAATTCATTCTCGAAGAACACGGCTAGGAATTGATATATTCTTTTTTTCTCTTCTCTTCTTCCTTTTCTTTCTCTCCAATATGAATAAGAAAATAAAACAACTTTTTTCTCCCTCTCTCAAAATAGCTCACGACCAGCAACAAGGTTTTTAGTGTGTGTATGTGTGTGTGTTTTTTCACAACATGATGAGGTGTGTAAGACTTATTTATAATACAAAGTGAGATCAAATGATGAAATTCCAAATCTCATCCATTTGTCCCCAACCTTATATAATAAGTCTAACACACCCCACACACCACATGACACCTTCCAAGCATGAGAGGAGGTGGCCCACTTGAGTTTGGCGAAAAAGCGAGCCGAGCCATGCGGTTCGTGTACCAGACGTTTTTGTGCCTAATCCATTGAGTAGAGTTCCTTTTATCTCAAATGTATTTATACTTAATTAATTAATATAATTAATTAATTTTATTAAATACAAAATTATAATAATATATTTCTAATAAATAACTATTTATAAATTAAATTAATCACTCGGTAATTAATTTCAATAAACTAGACCACATGATTTATCACATAAATCAAACTAGATATGAAATATCCAATATTAATGTAGAGATAATATATACATATTTTATCTATCAAATATCCTTGTACGCGACTCTATATGTCCATCTTAGTCAACAATGGGAGGAACTAAGGAGTACGGGTAACACTTAGCCAGTCTAGTGCTCCGTACCATACCCAACTAAGAAAGAATGATCGGATCATTCCAAAACCATTATATTGTGAATTTTGTATAGTTATAAACCCTTCAATCATATATCCCGGTCAAGTATTAGGGTCAAGGTGAAGTGAAACCCTATTGTAACTTGACTCTATGCATTTTTTAATGCCAACCGAGATCACAGAGCTCTCGTGTATCAAATACAACTAGCTCTAACTGCTTTGGCCAAAGACTTATGATCTCATTTGCTATTAACCGCATAGGACATTTACCTGCTGACTAAGATGTTAAAGAATCCTATCTTGGTATTCAGCAGAGACTGGTACTTGCCCACTAAGTTGCATTTCGAGGTTGACCCCACTAACCAGAGATTGGATCAAACTACTCTAATGACTAACTTAATGTCACAATCACATCTCTTACTGAAACCTCAAGTCAAAGGTCCACATATACCTATCACAACCTTTTGATTTAGTCATTGACAATCCCGGAGTGATATCCATGTACCGAATCGAGATGAGTTACGTTCGAGTATACTAATCCCATTAGCATACCTATAACGTGTGCTTCCATTAATTCTTAGTGAAGATAGGCACTCTACATATTAGAGTACACGTTATACAAGCCTTGTCTAAACTTACTACCCCATTAAGTTTTGTCGACTTGCGAACCAATTAAGCATTCGAGCCCTAAACACTTCCAGTGCCTATCTACTTATCTCCATAAGGAGTGGAATGTTTGCTCACAAATGCAAGGACTATTATTTTATATACCAAATCACAATGCCTGTGATATATAATAATATAGGAATAATAAATGCCTTATTTAATATTCATAATTAAAATACAATGCTCTCACTCTCTCATCCTATGAGTGGCATTCGAGGGCATTCGTAACAATCTCCCACTTGCACTCAGTGCCACAAACTATGGTATCTAATACACATACTCTCCAGATGTCGCTCTAAGGCCATCTGAGATAGTGGCTTAGTTAGTAGATTAGCAACGTTATTTGATGTGTCTACTCTCTGCAGTATAACATTTCCTTTCTAAACCATTTCTCTATCAAAATGATATTTTCTTTCAATATGTTTGGTGTTGTGGTGAGCCCTAGGCTACTTATCATGTGCAACAACTCCGTCGTTGTTGTAAAACAGCATCACGGGCTTCTCTGTGTAGAAACCACTTGAAGATCCTCAGTGATTTTCTTAATACAAAAAAGTTTCTTTAGTAGCCTCCATGGCTGCCTGATATTCATCCTGACATGTAGAGAATCCAATCACGCTTTTTTTGGAACTTCTCAAACATACTGCTCCACCATTCAGAGTAAAAATATACCCTGAAGTGGACATCTTCGCATCTATGTCCTCCAAAAATTCTGAATCTGTATAACCCTCCACTTTTAGTTCTCCACCGTCGTACGTAAGAACCAAGTCTTTAGTCCTCTTTAGGTACTTAAGAATGCTCGTCACAACAGTTTAATGTTCCTGCCCTGGGTTTGACCGAAACCTACTTACTATGCTCACATCATAGGCTATGTCGGTCTAGTGGAAATCATAGCGTACAGGAGGCTACCCACAGCTGAAGCATAGGGCACCTTACTCATTTCCCTTTCTGTCTTCCTCACTTTGAGGACACATTTCTAAGTAAAGTTTTATGCCATGTCGCATAGGTAGGAACCCTCTCTTAGAATCTTCTATCCTAAATCGCATCAGGATCTTTTCTATATAGAGAGGTTGGGAAAGACATAACATTTTTTTCGCTCTATTCAGAGAGAGAAGAATACCCAGAATATAGGTTGCTTCTTCCAAGTCTTTCATTGCGAACTATTTAGAAAGCCAAGCTTTTAAAGAACTGAGCATCCCTACGTCGTTTCCTATAAGTAGAATATCATCCACATATAGTATTAAGAACATAATTTTTCTCCTATTAACCTTCTTGAATGTAGATGGCCCCTCTTCGTTTTGGACAAAATCAAACTCTTTGACTATCTCGTTAAAACGAAGATTCCAACTTCGTGAAGCTTGCTTCAGTCCATAAATGGCACACTAGAGTTTGCATACTTTATGAATATTGGTTTCATATATGAATCCCTTAGGGTGTTCCATGTAAATCTCCTCCTCGAGGAATCTATTTAGGAATGCTGTTCTCACATCCATTTGCCATATTTAATAATCTAAGTGGGCTGCTATGGAAAGCATCATGCGAATAGACTTAATCATGGCTACAAGCGAGAAGGCCTCGAAGTAATCGATTCCCTCTCTTTAGGAATAACCCTTTGCCACAAGCCTGGCCTTACAGGCATCAACATTTCCATCTCCACCAGTCTTTCTCTTATAGATCAATTTATTTCCAATAGGCACCCTGCTTTTAAGATGATCTACTAATGTCCAGACCTGATTAGCATGCATTGAGTCTATCTTAGCTTCCATAGCCTCTTGCCACTTTATGGAGTCAACATCTACCATCGCGTGGTCGTATGTAGAAGGATCATTCTCTTGACTACTTTCTGTCATCTGATGGACACCTAGTTCTTATTGATGCAGATAGCCATACCTCTTAGGTAATTGAGAAATTATACTATATTTGCGAGGTTGTGTTTGTCTTTCAGAAGGTTCGGTTCTAATATCTTGCACAGGTGTCTCATTTGGTGTTTCTTTTATTTCTTCCAAATAAATATTTCTACCTGTGCCTCCTTCCTGAATGAACTCATCTTCGAGCAAGTGTGCTTGTAAAGCAACGATGATCCTATGATCTTCGTGCATGTATAATAGATGTACCATGGAATCCACTGGATATCATGCGAAATGACCTTTCACAGACCTAGCTTTCAATTTCTCTACTTTAGTCTTCTTGACATAAGTAGGGTATCCCAAAACCTAATGTGATTAAGATTTGGTTTCCTACCTCTCCACATCTCATATGGAGACTTAGGAACGGATTTGGAAGGGAATGTGTTCAAGATATATGCAGCAGCAAGGAGCGCGTGTCCCCATAGATAAATCGGCAGATCAGTATAGTTAAGCATGCAGCGAACGATGTCCAACAAGGTTCGATTCCTTATTTCTGATACACCATTTAATTTTGGAGTAGCTGGAGGAGTAAAGTGTGACAATATTCCTAGTTTCTTTGAGAACTCATCAAACTCGGTACTCATGTACTCACCACCTCGGTCTGACCGAAGAGTCTTAACACGGTTACTAGATTGGTTTTCAACTAGGGCTTTAAATTCCTTGAATTTATCAAAAGCTTCAGATTTATGTTTCATTAAGTACATGAACCCATACCTAGTATGGTCATCAGTGAATGTAATGAAATATTGAAATCCATCTCGTGCCACTTTAAAAAGGCCACAGACGTCGGTATGGAGTGATCCACGTTTTTCAGCAGCTCTTTCAAAAGTCCCTGCGAATGGTAAGTTAGTCATTTTGCCTTGAAGGCACTATTCACAAGTTGGATAGGTATCTAATCCCAATGGACCCGTAACCCCATCTTTCTCCATTTTATGAACCTGATCTGACTAATATGACCAAGTCTAAGATGCCACTTAAGTGCTTGGTTTGTTTCATCCCTACCACACTTCCTAGTTCTAGTTTTCATAGTTGTTTTATTATTTAGCTTCAAATGGTATAAACCATTTAATAATGTAGCAGTACCAACCAATTTATTTCTAAAATAAATTCGACATGACCCATCTCCTATAAATAAGTGAATCCCTTTCGGTCCATGACCGAAATTGATACAATATTTTTATGCCCCTTCGGCAATGCAAGTACATCATCTAAAGCGAGAATAAAACTAGATTCTAAATTCATCACAAGGGATCCCATATCATAAGCCTCGACAGTGTGTCCACTTCCGATGGTGACCATCACCTCTTCTGAATCCAGCTTCCTACTTTGTCCGAGATCCTGATTCATTGTACAAATGTGAGAACTCGCACCAGAATCAAGTATCCATGAAGTAGAATATACAATTGTAGAACAATTTGTTTCTAAAACCAGTAGTTCCATACGTGAAGGTGCATTATGGTCAAGTTTTGGACAGTATCTCTTCCTGTGGCCTAACTCACCACAGTTGAGGCATACGTCCGTTTTCTTGGCCCCTTTGCGCTTTTGAACCACTGGGGCTTTCCCTTTCCCTTATCGATCTTGGCTATTGGACCTAACTACTTTTTGTTCTGTTTCTTCTTATTCTTGGACTTCCAAGTCCCAGAAGAAATCACAAGTGCAGCTTCTTTTCCCTTTGTCTTCATCTGAGACTCGACAGTCATCAATTTTTTCATTAGCCCAGCTAAGTTACATGTAATCTCATTGCAGTTAATGTTCATGACAAATTGGGAAGAGGAGTCAGGAAGTGACTGCAGGATAAGGTCAGTTTGAAGAGATGCATGCATCTGAAAACCAAGAGCTTCTAATCTCTCATTCATCGAGATCATTTTGAGGACATGGTCCCCAACTCTCTCTCTCCTTTCTTCATCCTGGCGCCTAATAATTGCTTCGATATCTCATATCTAGCAGTTCGACTATGCTCTCCATAGAGCTCATCAGGTGTGCTCGGATGGCTCTCAAAGACGTCATCTTTTCATGGGCAATTGAAGCTCATTAGTCATAGACTAACATGTACCCACATACTCTTTCGTCGTCTTTTACCCATTTCTCATGGGCATCGACATCTTTCTAATTGGCTTTAGTTCTTGCTGGAGTCGCTGTGATGTCCACCTCCAAGACGTATCTAGCATTTCCATAGTGAGGACAATCCCCAAGTTCTGAAGCCAGTCCACATAGTTTGGACCAGTCAGGATGTTCTCTTCAAGCAGTATAGCGAGTGGGTTCATTGTCATTTTGAGAGACATTTGTTAACTGCAGAGAATAATTTAAGATTCGTTAGTGATTGATTAATTATGACCCAAGTAAGAAATTTAAGGACTTTCTTTGTTCTTAACTCTGCTCCCATTATTTTATCGGTATTTACACACTCCCATGTGAAATCCAGAAGTCACGGTTTCTATTCTATCATTCTTTATAAAGTGCTGTCTAACACCAACCCATCTAATGAATGATTCGATCTTCATTTACCCCTAGTTCACTTGCCCGCAACCCATATGGTTTCTATGGCTCGCTAAACTATTTAAGTTTAAACCCTCATCTCCTATTAGTTTGACAATTGAATCTCACCTGGCAACCCATACGGTTTCTAGGGGTTTGATTTGTCACAACCAAAGGCATCTAATGCACTCTAGCAATTTATCAACCTTCCCCAAAAATATTACCCCGACGTACTTGGAAGAATAATATTTCGGTTTGGATTTCAATTTTTCATGAGTTTGACGCAGGATAGCAAACCTCGTGACCTTTTAACTTAGTGTTTGTAAGTGGAAGAATTACGTGATTATATGTTACACTTTATATATTAATCCGTTTATAAGCACGGTATGTCGGGTCTTTTTTCATACAATATAAAAAACATACACAACCTAAATCTACCAACATGTAGTTTATGGACCGTTCCTAAATCCGAGTCATCATCGACTCGATAAAAAAGAAAAATACAAGTAATCAAATTACAAGTCTTGAATCTTTGTCTTCATGGCGGTTCGCCCTTGGCTCTTCGTCATAGCTAATTTATTACATTTATAAAATTTGCATCCCATAAAAATTTACTAAAAAAAATAAATCGGCTCAACACGGACATTACAACCCCATCGAATAAATATACTAAGTCCATGAACTATATCACCATTCAAATAATAATGCAACAATCACATTAAAAATAATGGCATAAATAATTCATCTAAATATTGATCCAATCATTATAAAATTAATCCATCCAAAAGATTTAATCCAATTAATTGACACACCAGTTAATTTTAACTTGTTCCGGAAGGGAAGAGTATTTCATTAAATTAATTCTCTTAAGAATAAGATTACCATAAATATATCTTAGTCGAATTAAATCCAATTCAATTTGCGGGAAATTAATTTACTAAATAAAATATAAAAATAGTCTGACAACTGCCGGGTCCGACCACTTTTTCGGCGCGTCTTTTGGTCCCGAATCCAAAATAATATTTTTTTAGTTTATCTGTTACACTTTTAAATCAGTTTTTCAAAAGAAAAATAGATTTATATTGTAACATAAAATTATGAAAAATAATTTTTAGATGAACAATTAAACATTAACAATTTAAAACATTTATGATTCTAAATCATAAAATAACCAAGCATTCCAAATGCAAATATCGAATATACAAATGCATAGACCTCGATCCGATACCACTATTGGAATTCGGTGATGAAAAATGAGTTATGCAGCTAAAAATAAACCGGTCTAACCGAATAAAAATCAAACCCCAAAACGGATCGATCAAGCATCGTATAAACGAATATAAGACCACTATGATTTATCAAATAAATCAAATTAGATATCGAATATCCAATATTAATAAAGAGATAATAAATATATATTTTATCTATTAAATATACTTGTGCTCGACTCCTTAGGTCCATCTTAGTGAGCAATGGGAGGAACCAAGGAGGACGGGTAACACTTAGCCGGTCTAGTGCTCCGTACCGTACCCAACTAAGAACTAATG
Organism: Orobanche coerulescens; assembly: GCA_033398695.1. Taxonomy (NCBI): domain Eukaryota; kingdom Viridiplantae; phylum Streptophyta; class Magnoliopsida; order Lamiales; family Orobanchaceae; genus Orobanche; species Orobanche coerulescens. Next base: position 125,570,417 of record CM065807.1, read on the forward strand.
ATCGGATCATTCTAAAACCATTATGTCGTGAATTTTGTATATGTATAAACCTTTCAATCATATGTCCCGGTCAAGTATTAGGGTCACGGTAAAGTCAAACCCTTTTGTAACTTGACTCTATACATTTTTTAATGCAAACCGAGATCACCAAGCTCTCGTGTATCAAATACAACTAGCTCTAAGTGCTTTGGCCAAAGACATATGATCTCATTTGCCATTAACCACATAAGACATTCACCTGCTCACTAACATGAGAAAGAATCCTATCTTGGTATTCAGCAGAGACTGCTACTTGCCCACTAAGTTGCATTTCGAGGCTGACCCCACCAACGGGGATTGGATTGAACTACTCTTATGACTAACTTAATGTCACATGCAAATATCCTACTGAAACCTCAAGTCAATGGTCCACATATACCTATCACAACCATTCGATTCAATCATTGACAATCCCTGAGTGATATCCATGTGACCAAATTGAGGTGAGTCATGTTCGAGTATACTAATCGCATTAGCATACCTATAACGTGTGCTCCCAGTAATCCATAGTGAAGACAGGCACTCTACATGTTAGAGTACACTTTATACAAGCCTTGTCTAACTTACTGCCCAGTTAAGTTTTATCGACTTGCGAACTAATTAAGCATTTGAGCCCTAAACACTTCCAGTGCCTATCTCTTTATCTCCATAAGGAGTGGAATGTTTGTTCTCAAATGAAAGGACTATTATTTTATATACGAAATCACAATGCATGTGATATGCAATAATATATAAATAATAAATACCTTATTCAATATTCATAATTACAATATAATTCTCCCACTCTCTGATCCTCTGAGTGGCATTCAGGAGTATATTCCTAACAGATGCACTCATTGAAATTTTAATACTTACAGTAATTGTGCTTGGTTGTAGAGGTATAAGACATTTTTTGGAGGCTTCATTCACTTGACATGTTGGTCTTTTGTAAACGTTCATGAACTTTCTCAAGCAAGATCATAGAGTGCATTTCAAGTCTGTAGACAGCTGCTAGCAATTCTAGTACATTATCTCTAAAGTGTGGAAGCTTTTAGTAAGTCACTATATGCATTTTAAAGATGTTGCACACAGCAAGCTGCTTAAGGTGCTGTAGTTTAAATGCCTACAGCAACAATACAAAGTTTGACAAACTGATGCTTTTAGAAGAGTTTTCTTTAGAACATTGTTGCAATATATAAGTGGATATGCGAGAGATAATAAATGAAGCAAGACAAGATTTATAGTGGTTCGGAGGTGGGGTAATCCTTCTACATCCCCTCTACTACACAAAGGAGAAAATTTACTAGAATCAAAGCGTACACAACTATATGAAACTAAGAATACACGCAAGCTATATCATTCACACAAATTGATAAATTTTGTATATACAGCAACCCCGTTCACACAGATTGGTGTTCAACTAGACTCAACACTATTCGGGCTCAATGCAGCTATTCTAACACCTTCTTGGAAGCGAAACAGCAAAATAATCAAGACTCACGACTTTGGAATGAGATATATGGTGTAGAGCCCAAATTTCGTTTTCAAGTTCATTCATCACTCTAACAGTTCGTTATAACTCATCGTTCAGTCCTCTATCGTTGTATCCAGTTTTATAACAAGGGTGAGAGATACTGTATAATTGGGTCCTACATCATTCCCCCTTAGTTAAAACATCATATACTTGTAAGTATGGGTTATCGTATTCTATAGTGTTCCCCTTTTCCCGCTGTATTATACAATGCTATGTGCGGATTGCTGTACTCTTGGGTCATACAGCATCCCCCTTGAGTTGATGCACTCTATGGAATTTAAGTACTTATAGTGATTGTGCTTGGTTGCTGAGGCATAAGACCTTTTTCTGACTGAAATAAGCTTCATTCACTTGATATATTGTTCATTTGTAGGCTATCATAAACTTTTGCAAGCAAGACCATACAATTCATTTCAAGTCAGTAGACACCTTCCCATAATTCTACTACATTATCACTAAAGTGTGGAAGCTTTTAGTACGTCACTATATGCATTCTAAAGATGTTGGATACAACAAGATGCTTAAGGTGCTGTATTTAAATGCCTACAAAAACAATACAAAATTGGACAAACTGATGTTTTCAGTAGAGTTTTCTTTAGAGCATTGTTGTAATATATAAGTGGATATGCGAGGGATAATAAATGAATCAGGACAAGATTTATAGTAGTTCAGAGGTGGGGTAATCCTTATACATCCACTCTGCTCTACATAGGAGGAAATTAACTACAATCAAAGTGAAAACAACTATATGTAACTAAGAATACACATAAGATATATCATTCACACAAATTGATAAACTTTGTATACACAGCAACACCGTTCACACAGATTGGTGTTCAACTGGACTTGAGACAACACTCTCCCACAGATGTCAGTGTCCAACTCCCAACAGCTAATACCGCCCGCACAGGTTGGTTATTAGTTGGCTTCACGACTTACACAAAATCGGACCCCACTCAACACTTGAGAATATAAGTTTGAACATATAACTCTATCTCTGGACTGAGGCTGTTCTGAGCTCGAGATATGGCATTTGAGCTTGTATGGTATTTCTTGTCATGTGTACATATGATGGACTTGTACACTGATCTCGTCCCTGTAGACTTCAGTCATTTCCATTTCATGACTTATGCATGCTTATTTCTATGGTAGGGGACTTCATCTTTATATAGCTGGTCGAAGGATAGCGTTCACCCGTATGACCGTTGAGGGTTGGTGAGATTTATGACATTCCTGGAATCATGGCATTGTAGATATGGAAGACTTTTCTTTCCTATCTTTTCATTTAATGCCGTCTTCTCTCTTAGCTTCCAAACTCTACTTTTGTCAGGCTCTATTTAATGCGTGTTAAATCCACCTTAAATGCTTTCACATTTGCTCCAATAATGTATGAATAAATATTCATCCAGCTAATGGATCTTTGTTGTAGCTTCTTGGGAAGTGATTTGTTGTAGCATTTATATTTCACCTGTAGAGCCTATAACTCACCACTGTATCTTTTTTCTTGTACCCTGACTTGTTGTATGATTGTCGTTAACCCAATAACTTCTAACTGGGCTAAAAGTTGAACAGCTCATATGCATGTTTTAAACATAGTAAGAATGTAAATCCAATCGCTTAGATATTACAACTTGATTTATGAATGGCTCGCAAGAATGTTCTTACAGCAAACTTATAAGCATATGGAAAGGATGTAAATATGAAATAAATAAGATTATGAGCTGTAATATTTTAAAAAGACACAAGCTATAACTTATGAATTCAGGCTCAATATAGCTATTATACCACCTTATTGGAAGCGAAAATTAGCTAGAATCAATGCATACACAACTATATGAAACGAGGAATACACGCAAGCTATATCATTCATATATATTGATATATGCTTGTATACACTGCAAAACCAATCACACAGATTGTTGTTCAACTGGACTTGAGGCAACACTCTCCCACACAGGTCAGCGTCCAACTCCCAATAGCTAATACCGCCCACACAGGTTAGTTATTACTCGGCTTCACGACCTACACAAGATCAGACCCCAGTCGACACTTGAGAATACAAGTTTGATTGTCAATGGACAACTTTCTGAATGGTTAAGCTCTATCTTTGGAGTGAGCTGTTATGAGCTCCAGATATGGCATTTGAGCTTGTCTTGTCTTAATTGTCATGTGGACATATTATGTGCTTGTACACCGATTTCATCCCTATAGACTTCAGTCATTTCCATTTCATGACCTATGCATGCTTATTTTTATGGTAGGATACTTTATCTTTATATGGCTGGTCGATGGTAGGCGTTCACCAGTATGACCATTGAGGGTTGGTGAGATTTCTGACATACCTAGAATCATGACTTTATGACTATGGAAGACTTTACTTTCTTAGCATTTCATTTAATGTTGTCTTCTCTCTTAGTTGCCAAACTCTACTTTTGTCAGGCGGTGTTTAATGTGTGTGAAATCTGCATTAAGTGCTTTCACATTTGCTTAAATAGTTTATGATTAAATATCATCTAGGTAATGGATATTGTAATATCCGCATTTTCTATTTTTGGTAATTTCTATTTTTGGTGTATGTTCGTTTCGGACAACTCGCTTGACACTTTTTGGAATTCTGAATCTATTTTGTTATTGGAGTTTCTCCGTTTGGACGAGTCTCGATGATGTTTTTACGTATTTTCATCTTGAGTTATATTTTACCGCATGTGTATTCGATTCTCGTAAAAATCGTTCGATTTCGTCATTTTCCTATTTCCATGAGTTCGTATGGTTTAGTGGAGCATCTTGTGAGTTTTGGATTGTTAATCCGACATTGGATCGTGATTTTCGGACGATTAGGCCGTTTCGTAATTTCCTATAAGTTTAGGGAATTTGCTCCTTGTTCGATTTTGATTGTGTACCTAGGACCGTTTCGGGTTATTGGATATTGTTTTTCGTTGCATGTAATTTTCTCGGACCGTTGGGTCGGCATATCGTGTTTTGTTTTATCGTCTTTTTCCGTTTTGGTAGCGTAGTCTTGTGTCAAGAGGTTGTCTGGCCTGACCTGTGCAAAACGGCGCAAGACCCGCGGCATTCTGCGCCGGTTCTGTGCGCCGTGTTCCCAGTGGTGTCCGCTGCCTTGTGAAACGGCGCAAGACCCACGTCATTTTGCGCCGTGTCTGTGCGCCGTGTTGCACAAGGGTCGCCTGCTTACCCGCAATACGGCGCTGAACACGGCACCATTTGGGCCGTTTGTTGCGCCGTGTTCTGTCCAGTATATATAGGACAGACACGGGTTTTAACCCCATTTTCACCATTTCTCTCGGCTCTCCACTCCTTCATCACGGTTTTGGGAGATTTCATTCGGATATTGCATTCTAGCATCTTATAACTCGGAATTGGACATTCTAACGCGAATCAATCATCTTCCTTCCACCATTCCATCGTTGAATTGAGGTAATTGGACATTATACCTAATTTTAGGGTTCTTGGCTATTATTCATTTTTCCTTTTGTTTTTGCTTCGATTGATGATGAATTATAGTTGGGTAATCATAGTGTTATGTTTTCCTAGAACTTTAGCGGATCAATTCCAAGTTTTTCCCTTCGTTGATCGAATTTGAACCTTATGCCTCCGTAGTGTTCGGCGTATTGTCCCTTAGGGTAGAACACCGATTAATTCGTGATTTCTCAGTGGAATTGTAGTTGATTGAGTCTCTATTGTTGTTAGGATCGGATTTGTGAAGATTGTTCGGACCGAAACGTTTTCCTTCCACCGTTTTCTTCGCCTCGTGTTATCCAAGGCAAATACATGTATTACATTCTGTTATGTGTGTATGATTTTGATACGAATGATGTAAATGGTATTATTGAATGAATGTGATTGTTTCTCTTCCACCTGGGGATGGCATGTGGCCTTTGGGGGCCGATACTAATGGGTATGGCCACGGAAGTGGACTTGGGTGCGTGTGTTGATGTTCTTCCATCTGGGGAAGGTTCGATGGGACCTCTGGGGGGCGCTACTAATGGTACGGCCGCGGAAGTGGTTTCTCACCTGGGGACGGTTCGACGGGACCTCTGGGGACCGATACTAATGGGTACAGTCGCGAGTTACCAAGTGTGTATGGTTTTGGTGTGGAAACTTGAGGATATACTGTTTTAAATGTAATGTGATATTCCGGAATATTGATTTCAAATGTTTTTCCTAAATGGTTTGTTTGCGTTGAATCTCGTATGTATATAATGTTGTGGAATTGTGTACTTGCACTAGCTATTTGAATGCTGACCCCTTAAATGGGGGAAATGCGTCTTATGCATTTCAGGTACTGGTCGAGCTGAGGAACTGGCACGGGATGCACACGCAAAGGGTGGACTGGCATGATGATGAGGCTCGAGTCCTTTTTATTTTTCTTTATTGGTTAAAGTCCCGTGCGTGGGCAATGGATTTACTGTAGTTATAATTTTCGTTACTGGATTAAAATGTTTTGGCCGAGGCCACGGCCCTATTTTACTTGATGACTGTGCCTTATGGGATTTCATATTCAGTTGGTGTGTTATGTGTTAGCCTGGTAGACCTCATGGAGGTTCTACGGCGTGTAATGTCCCATTTGTGATTTGGGGTGTTACATTTATGGTATCAGAGCCTTAGGTTTTGAATACCTAGGTTGTCGATAAATTTTGGGTCTGTCAGTTGCATCGTTAGAGTCAGTCATTGAGCCTAATATCATCATGCTACCGTCTTTTCATGTGACCCGTGGCTGTAAGTCTCCTCGAACTCTTATACTTCTATAATTCGTTTTCTTGCGTTGTTCGGAATTGAGAATTGTGATACCATCCTTGTATATTGTGAATCTTTCTGATCTTGTTCTTTTCATATTTTCTCCAGTATGTTGAAAGGTCGTGGTATACCAGCTAGGGGACGCGGCCGAGGCTGTGGACGGGGTGCTGATAATGAAGAGGGCTCACTTTCTCAGTCCTCTGCGGACTCAGCCTCTCACTGAGTGCCATCGGGTAATAATGCCGATGCCGGGGATACTGCCGTACTTCAGCAGTTAGTAGCCCATCTCGCTCAGATAGCTTAGGGTGGATGCCAGAATCCGCCCCCGACACCTGAAGAGGAAGCTAGTAAGTGGCTTTAAATGGTGACTAAGATGCACCCTCTTCGTTTCTCCGGATCTTCCGACTCTCTCGGTTGGGAGAATTGGCTCTTTCAGTTGTCCAGGACCTTCGATGCCATAGCTTGTCCCGAAGACAGGAGGGTACATATTACCCAGTACCTCCTGGATAAGGAAGCTGCGGAATGGTGGGAGGCCGTTGCGCCCAGAGACCGTCGAGCCACTTGGGAGGAGTTCAGGGCTGCTATGGAAGCAGAATATTGTCCGCCGCCAGTCAAAGAACGCAGAATTGTGGAGTTCTTCACTGCCACACCTCAGGATGTGCCGATTTCTCAGTCCATTATCTCTTACAATCAGCAGTTGGGTTTCGTGAAAGATCAGGTGAGGACGGAGGCTGATAAAATCCATTACTTCAATATGAACATGAAGCCGCATATCAGGCAGAGTTGGCACCGCTCATGTGTGCCACTTTGAAGGAATACCAGGATCGCGCTCTAGCGATCAAGATGGCCATTCCAGAATCAGAATCGGTTTCAGAAGCTAAGAAGGTAAGACTACCGCGGATTCTCACGGTAAGGGTGGCCGGGCGAGGTCTCGTTCTGCTCCTACATCTGGGAAGAGGCCGTTTCATCACGCCGGTGGATCTCAAGGTAACCGTTCAGTCCAGTCTGTTGCACCTGGCGGGAGAGTTTGTTTTAATTGCAGTCAGCCCGAGCACGTTATGAAGGATTGCCCATTGCCGTTAGTTACTTGCTTTACTTGCGGATAGATCGGGCATCGGGCAGCTTATTGTAAGAGGGCCACCAGGGCCGCTAGAATTCCGACTACCACCGCTGATCAGAGGGAACATAGCACTTCAGCTACTCATGTTCCGCAGAGTTTGGGCCGTGGTAGGGGTCGGGGTCAGCCGGATCGCCATACAACATCGAGTCCGGGTTCAGTTCACCCCCGATTGTATCAGATGAGGCGCACAGAGGAGGCAGACGTTTCGGTGGCGTCAGGTACCACTCAGATCCTTACTCATCTAGTTTCAGTGCTTTTTGATTCGGGTGCTACCCATTCCTTTATTGCATCGGATTGTGTGAGTCGTATTGGCTTTGACTGCTTGTTTGAGTGTGAACCGTTTGTAGTGAGTACGCCTAGCAGGGATCGTATGGTTGGGGACCGAGAAGTTAGGGATTGCCCAGTGAGGATCGGGAGCCGGGATTGGCCCTCGAATCTCATTGTTATAGACCTTAAGGGTGATGATTTGATCCTCGGGGATGATTGGTTGGATCGTCACGGTGCTATCATGAACTATCGGACTCGTACCATCTCGATAGTGGCCGAGGACGGCACCGAGCATACTCTCATTGGTTGTAAGCCGGGTAGATCGGGGAGTGTGATTAGCGCCTTGAAGGTGATGAAACTTCTGAACCAGGGTTGTGTCGGATACTGGTGTTATGCTCTAAAGGCGGAAGATGGTGGAGTTGATTTGTCGTCAATTCCAGTTGTTAGTGATTATCCCGACGTATTTCCGGATGACTTGCCGGGATTACCACCACAGCGAGAGGTGGAGTTTCCTATTGATCTAGAGCCGAATGCGGCCCCTATTTTTTGAGCGTCGTACCGTATGGCACCGTCGGAGATGTTAGAATTGAAGAATTAGTTGGGAGAGTTGTTAGATAAAGGGTATATTTGACCGAGTGCATCGCCTTAGGGTGCGCCTGTACTTTTTGTTAAGAAGAAGGATGGATCGCTTTGTTTATGCATCGACTATCAAGAATTGAACAAGTTAACCATCAAAAATAAATACACTTTGCCCCGGATTGACGACTTGTTTGATCATCTTCAGGGGACGACAGTCTTTTCGAAGATTGATTTGCGATCGGGCTACTACCAGTTGAGGATTCGGGACAGCGATATACCGAAAGCTGCCTTTCGGATGAGATATGGCCAATACGAGTTTGTGGTTATGACTTTCGGTCTAACCAATGCCCCAGCAGTGTTCATGCAGTTGATGAACAAAGTTTTTATTGAGTATCTGGACAAATTCGTAGTCGTCTTTATCGATGACATTCTTATTTATTCACAGAGTCGAGAGGAGCACGCCTTACATCTCCGGATTGTATTAGACATTTTGAGAGTTGAGCAGTTGTATGCGAAGTTCTCTAAGTGTGAGTTTTGGCTCGAGGAAGTGAAGTTCCTCGGGCATGTGATTTCAGCAGAGGGAGTTCGGGTAGATCTGCAAAAGATAGAGGCAGTGATGGCTTGGTAGCCGCCTAAGAATGTGAAGGAGGTGAGGAGTTTTCTGGGTCTTGCCGTCTATTACCGTAGATTTGTTGAGGGATTTTCTAAGATCGCTACACCACTCACTCAGTTGCTCCAGAAGACTCAGAAATTCGAATGGACCGCAGACAGACAAGGTAGTTTTGACACGTTGAAGAGACGACTAACTACCGCACCCGTGTTAGAGTTGCCTCAGGGGAACGAAGATTTCGTGGTATATAGTGATGCTTCGGGTCTCGGGATCGGATGTGTTTTGATGCAGGGAGATAGGGTTATTGCTTATGCATCCCGCCAATTGAAACCCTATGAGATGAATTACCCCACGCACGATTTGGAGTTAGCTGCAGTCGTTTTCGCCTTAAAGATGTGGAGGTATTATCTCTATGGGTCATCATGTAAGATATTTACGGATCACAAGAGTTTGAAGTATATCGTCAGTCAGAAAGAGTTGAATATGAGACAGCGTAGGTGGTTGGAGCTAATTAAAGATTACGACCTCGGGATACTTTATCATCCGGGTAAGGCTAACGTAGTGGCTGATGCGTTGAGCCGAAAGCCGATGGCGTTACAGATGTTAGAGATACTTACACCACAGAGTAGGATCCAACGAGATTTTATTTGTCAGAATATCGAGGATTGGGTTCAGAGAGTTCAGGGTCAGTTATGTGCGTTAGAGATCACTTCATCCTTGACTGATGATATCAAGGCGAAACAGTATGATGATCCGTTTTTGGTCCAGTTGAGGGAGGATGTGAGGAAGGGGAAAGCCCCTGGATTTGTAGTTCAGGATGATGGAGTTTTGAGATTTCACGGCAGACTATGTGTACCGAGTGTTATTGAGCTGAGACAGAAGATCTTGAGTGAAGCTCATACCACACCTTACTCCATTCATCCTGGTACGAATAAAATGTACAAGGATGTGAGGAGTAACTACTGGTTGAGTAATTTGAAGACAGACGTTAGCGAGTTTGTGTCGAGGTGTTTGACCTGCCAGCAGGTTAAGATCGAGCATCAGCGACCCGCGGGGCTTTTGCGACCACTTCCTATCCCAGAGTGGAAATGGGAGGATATTTCTCTGGATTTCATTACCAGTATGCCTAAGACTCGGACTGGAATGAACACGATTTGGGTCGTGGTCGATCAACTAACCAAATCAGCTCATTTTCTGGGTATTAAGGACACTTGGGGGCCAGAGAGACTAGCGCGAGTGTTTATTGCGGAGATAGTGAGGTTGCATGGGACCCCTAAGAGTATTGTTTCGGATCGGGATGGCCGGTTTATATTGTAACACCCCCAAACCACTTGGGAATATTACAGCGCCGCAGACCCTCTCCATGAGGATCTACCAGGCTAAATACGAAAACAATACATCACATTCTAAGCCGATCTGGCTAAATAATGAACCATTAGACCGATTTGGTCTTTTACCAAAAATTTTTACATCGAACATACAAAACTTCTTCTTCTAACTCGTACCCACGCAGGGGTTAGGATACATTAATACTTCCCGAAAATTAGAAAATACCCCAACAAAAAGACAAAACAATAAGACTTCACCAAATACCCAACACGGCCTTCATGTGATTAGCATCGTCGTCTTCCATCATCCTTCGTACCGATCCTGTGGTTCGCTCCCAAGAACCCGCAAGTACCGGGCCTTGTCTGAGACATCCACTCCCCGAATACTCGGGGGTTAGCAAAACTCCACTGTTTTGCTAGTGCAAGTATAAAGTGCAAATACGAGCTATACACAACATATTCCAAGAATATAAAAAAAACTTGATTAATTCCATAATTCGACCCAATGAAGATTTCCCGAGATATTTCATTGAATAAAATAGTTCAAACCATAAAAAAAATTGGAATGAGACACGCAGGCACTTTGAAAAGCATTTAAAAAGTCTCGGTAGTTTTCGAAAGACATTTGTGGGCTAATAAATCTTTAACTCGACAAACCACATAGGGACACGGGCCAAAGAATTGTTTTTGCTCAAAGATACCAATCTGGTCACAAACACAGGGTCCACGACCCAAAACATCCATATCTCATACTCGAGTGAATAACACAACGGTCACACTCGATACATAAACAAACCACAATGTACGGAAACAATCACAGGGCCCGTATCCTTATGCCAAAAATATCGCAACCATGAAGCAAATAATACACGACGCTTATACCGGTGCCATTTTAGCCAAGTACCAAGACCTTACATATGATGTATCTCACTTTGGGAATTTGCATATGTGATACTCCGTACATATCACAATTATCGAAAACAACATCGTGCCATATTCAACATCACAAAACAACCTCCCGAGCTATACTGGCCCTGTACCTCTCAGCAAGATACACACCCCAGAGACACCTCGTCAGGCCCTCCCTGGTGTATAGCCCACCGAGTGATCCGTAGGGATATGCAGCCTACCGTACCCCAGGGGACCCTCACTAGTTTTACTCGGTTCACACACTCTCAGTAACCACATGGCACAAACCACATTTTCTGAAATTACCACTTTCACAAAATCACGATTCAAAAACATATTCCCCCGAAGTACTTCAAATGTAAATCAAGGTACTTGCTAGGAATGGCCACAACATCCGACACATACTCACATCACACATCATCACAAACTCATCAATAGTACACACGTCCACACACATATACACACTTCTTGACAGAAAGACATAACCTTAAGTCCACTATCAACATAATCACGCACAACAATACCAAACGTAAAGAAGATATTCCAAAGCACACCACTAGTACATATTCTCAGAACCACACAATCGTTCACAAACACATAAGTAGATTTTATAGAGGACCTTTATCGAGAATATACCGATTCTTTTATAAGTTCATTAAAAATAATTCAATTGCACACCTAGTCAATTACCGACTATAACCACTACGAAATATGAAGTGTATAGGCAAGATACTTGCCTCAATAGTTGATACTGGACACTCTGACGAACGTCTCTTAACCGGAAGACTTCGAATGCTCACAACTCTTCGGCGGAAATGACGGTAACACCACGGATCGGAAAACGGTGAATGGGAGGGTTCCGACTCGAGTTCTTCGCAAGGAACCTGACCCTAACATCATACCATGAATAAATTGATGATCGAACGAGGAAGAATAATCGTAGAACGCCCGAATCCCCATTGTGACATTTTATCGAACACTTTCAAGGTGTCGATTAGAAACTCAATAAAACGACGAATCCTCGGCAATCCAACCGTGTAAAAACAAGGGATTCGATATAAAACAACTTAATAATCATCAATCCATCACTATTCTAAGTTATAACGAATCAAATGGGCGAAATCAACAAAATCCCCAATTTTTCCCAAAACTAGGATTTTAGGAAAACTAACCTTGATTCGCTGGATTGAAGGATGTTATGGAGTTATTAATCGATGTTATAAGCTCCCAAACTTCGTGGATTAGTTGTATGACAACATGCCGTCGTCACCTCCAAGACTCCAGCGGCGTACACGAAAGGAAGGAAATGAAAAATGAGTGCAAACAGGACTGCTCGGTCATATTTATACTGGTGCAGCCTAGCGTGCGCTAGACTGCAGAGCTAGCGTGCGCTAGCGGGCGGTCATGGTCGAGAATGTTCGGCCGGGCCCGCCATCATGCGCTGAACATGTGCGGCTCGGTCCGGCCACAATCCAGACTTCTGGCTCGGCCAGTAGCGTCTGCGACGCCGGCCGTGGCGTGCGCTCTGGGCCGGTCAGAGCGTCTTGCGATGTCCTGCAATGGCGTGCGCTACTGCCGATCTCCCGATCCGTAACCTTTCGCCCTTCGCCTCGGCCGACTAGCGCGCGCAGCCAACCGGCCATAGCGTCCGCTGCCGCCTGGCCGTAGCGTGCGCTACTTTCCGGACGTAGCGTGCGCTACGCCGGTTCCTGTCGCAACCGCCCGTCCAGTGCCTGCACTCATCCGGCCAGTGCCGGCAGCAGTCCGGCCACCGTCCCCAACCGTCCGGCCAGTGTCCGACCACCAAGATTCAACGACTCGATTTTCCGAAATCGCACGGAACGAACACGACAAAATACTCGGGGACAACATCATCGGTTCGAAATGAAAACAACGGATAACAAATCATCACCTACGGTCTTAAACGCCAAAATCAGTTGTCGAGAAAATAATACCGGAACTCGACAACCGGGAAATATCCGAAAAAAATCCAAAATAACCGGAACAGAAATCGTGGGTATTACATTCTACCCCCCTAAAAATAAGTTTCGTCCCGAAACTTAAAACAAAAGCAAGGCGACTCTCGACAACACACCATAACTCCAGGCAGTATAAAGCCACTACGATCCGATTCAATACGCAAGAATTCTTACGAAAAGAAACTTGCATGAATCGCTGCGTTTGATAAAACCGAGCAATACAAAAATCGAATCACGATTCCAACGCTGAAAGGTATGAAATTCCAATAACTCACAGATTTGGAAGATCAAATACGAAGACAATTTCCCAACACTTATGGAAATCGCAAAATGGCCCAGATGTTCAATAATCACGGTTTCGAGGTCAAACGATAATGATTGGACAACGACGAACGAATAGCAATGATCGAACAACAACGATAACCTTTGAAGTTCATACCTCAAATCAAGACATCAATAACTTGTAGGAAGCACGAGGTGTTAGTTTCGAACACGGTTTACCAGAAATCGATCCGAACTTGGAAAGATCACAACGATATGCACATCAATTTGGAACAATATCAGAAATCGCTCGAATGACAAATGTGAGAAACAACACAAGGTCAGAAGCATTAACGAACACAATCGCCTCAATACGATCGAACGAAACGGAAACGAGAAAAAAAATGTGGGTATTACATCATATCACCTTTAAAAGAAAATCTTTTGAAAATCATTGGATTTGTATGTTATTCAAAATAAACTTTAAAAGTACTTTTGGTACCTCGGGCTATTTCATCAAAACTTGTAATCAACATACTCTAACCGTCTCATTGGAAATCATTTGCCAAAATAATATTTCCTTGAAACCGGCGTTATCAAAATCGTCATGCCTCTACGCATCATCATCACCGTTAACAACTAACAAGTTAACCATGCAAGATCATCAAACCATTCTTACATACTCTAACATTTCCAAATCCGAGTTTGAACTTTACATCGAGTAAGATTTTTCATCTTTCACTATATATTTTTGAAAAAAAATCGTATTGGTTTTTGAAAAAAATTTATTTTATGATGTGAAAGATTTTTGAAAATCATGTACTCGAATTATTCAAAAATACAATAGTACGTTAAATTTCTGAAAATTCTCCCAACACTACACAAGAATCAACGACGGTAACATTTTACAAAATGTTCAAGGTATTTTAAAACAACTCTTTCAATACCGTCGAGGTTTTATTTTGAGAATCCTAGGCCGGCTCGCAAATTTCAAACAATTTCCAAAGTTCATACAAAGCTGCCGGCTTAATCGCAACGTCAAATTAGTTTCAAAAATTGATTTCCGCAACTTGCACAAATTTATGAAAGTTTTAGGAAAACATTTCGAACACACACACACAGCAGACATAATTTATCAACTCACCGAACAAAATCAATTATCACTTAGCGCGAATGAAAGGCACAACACTCGTCCACATAAAACGGTTGTCATCACTAGACAACGCACATAGAATACATTCACAGACGACTGACTATAGAATGTTAGACCTAACGGCTAAAATGCGGTTCCACATCCTCTGTCCCAGCTAATTAACGCACACTACAACAATTATTTAGCGTGCGCTATTCATGCTGCATTAGCGCGCGTTACAACAACATTAGCGTGCGCTACTCATGCCACATTAGCGCGCGCTAGCCTTGTACTTAGCGTGCGCTAACAGCTCAAATTCAGCACGTGATTACGAATATATATACGACATTACTAAAATCAATGGTCACAAATAAACAACAACACGTTCGAGTCCCAAAGCCATTGATTCGACACTTCATGAGAAACCATCAAAAGACAATTGTTATTCAAAAACCGAAATCTCACCTCTTATTAAAGAGAGCTATCACAATGCCCACAAATCGAACGACCCAGCATTCACATCATAGTTTTAATTTAAAACTGGCAACACTGCCCGAACAACAAGAACATCATCACATATTTGCCGACTAACAGTCATAAAACCGATAAATTGAAAACGAGAGTCACGTCTTGTCTACATTTTGTAGACTTCACTTGAGTTCAAAAAATCGTGTTTTGAAAACTTATAATACAAGATGAAAATAAAATATCGGTAGTTTGAATTCTAAAAAAAATTTCGGCCCTCAGGTCATTATACAAAAATCAACTTTTTCCTCCCTTTGGAGGATGTTTTAAAACAAAATATACGTGACTCCCCAAAAACATGTAAAGTTTTAAAATATCACATTGATGAATCTTTCTTTGCGTAACCACACCAAGACTATTACTCTTGTAAAAACGACTTATATCAGGATGTGTGTATAACTACATATATGTTGGCACCACTTCCATTCTAGCATCATACGAGGATCAAACAACATAGGCCACATAATCACAAATCACCTTTAAACTCCACGTCATAACACAAAATCA